>OY728151.1:819824572-821074572 GCA_963277665.1 Viscum album
ACATCTAATATACTAAGATTATTTGAATGTATATGTATTTTTTATCATATTGTGAGAAAATTAGTTACTAAAATGTAAATGTATTATTTTATGGTGGTTTCATGTTGAAGAGTCATTTCTTATATAGATATTTAGAATCTTTTGTGATGAGGAGATATGGCCATAACAAGGAAATATAAAGTAGTAGGCGATTATATGACCAAGATTAATGGTATTGATGAATTACCCTTAAATAGGTTAGAAAATTGATTAAATGAGATATTAGTATAAAATTAGCATTTAGAGTTTATAATATATTTATATCTCTTTCTTGGAGTTGATGCATCAGTTTTTTATAACATAGAATATATTTTTTTAACGGAGATCACATGTTGATGGTGAAGTATTATTCTTAATTCATCAATTAAATGGTTCATTGTGAATACATTTATATTCATGCGATATTCAACTTTTTTTACTAGAAAATGGTGGAGTGGATGTTTATAAATATAAAATATACCATTATTACAAGACAATTTAGAAATTTATTTTGATCTTTTTTCGATCAATATATTGTAATGAAAATGAACATAAGGATAGGATTGGAATATTATTGAAGTCCCATGACATGGGCTGTTAATAAAAATCATATCTATGAATCGAGAATTTACTTTATTAAAATATTGGGATTTTGTTTTGTGGTGGGATGATGAATGATTAAAAAATGATAATTCTAAATGTAAGTAATAAAAAAAGGATTAATTTTATTTGTTTATTAGGTCACAATACCTCAAAGACCATTTTTGGATGTCAAGAAACAATATAGTCTTGTGAGAATGTATTTTTTAGTTTTATATGTGGTTCGGTTGTAATATTATTGATTTTAAAACTCTATCTTATTTCATATAAATTCTGATGAAAATAAATATTGAGGCCATGCAAGGGCCTGAGTTTTTCATTTATGGTGTCTCAACTGATTGATGGGTTTTGGACCCAATTTAATTATATTTCAAATTCATGAAAGAATACCAGTTCTTTTAGCACTATTGAAATTATATTTTGATATTATGGTATCTGGATTGGTTTGGTTGTGTTATTATAAAAATATAACAAAAATGTTTAGGTTTTGGAGTCACATACTACTATAGGGTAAAATCATAAATTTCCCAAATGAACATCCCCAAAAAATTTCACTTACGGTTTAGTAGATCATAGATAATGGTTGGTAATCTTGGATAGATTTTTTTATGAAATTATGTATTTATGTTTTTTAGAAGTTTTTATTGATAATTAATTAATTAAATTCATGTATTCTAGAATAATGAAAAATTTATATCTATCTCATAAATAACTTCATATGATAAATCTATTATAATATTGTTTCTTGTGATGGAGTGATAAATTAGGAGTGATATAAATTAATTTTTTTCACTAATATATAATAGTTTAAATACTTATAATCATTTCAACAATATATTTAGACAATCGATTATGAATTACTGAAATAAAACCATTAGGGGATTTGGGTTTCTTATTCTTTTTGGAGGACTGAAATGATTCTTATATTGATGGTGGATCGTGAGATGAAGAAAATACCCTTCATGATGTAACATTGATTATGATTCCTAAATCCATTTTTTCATGTTAAAAATTATGATTTCACTAGAGTTTTTATGATCCGTATGGACCATAGAATTCATGGAATTTGATTGAAGAATAAATATACATGTTTAAATTATAAATTTCATTATTTATATTGGATTGTCCAACCTATAAAATCAATAACCTGAATGATTATTGGATTATTAGACCATATAAAATAATTATAGATATCATATAAATACAAAATTAGAATGTATAACAAAAGAAATTCCATGGATCAATAATGCGTTCACACAGGGTAATCCAGATCTCCATGAACACCGCATGTATCTTCTTCCCTCAAAATTTTTTCCACCACCTCATATTTTTAATAAAATATAAGAATGATCATAACTAACCATCATGGTGGGAGGCAGTTTGATGTAAATGTCATTTGATGCAACATATCATTGGATGCATGGGTATAAATATGTGGTTCTTAACATAGGTGATGGATATATTGTAGCTATGGAAATGGAAATGATTTTATGGAAGAAAAGGGTGGGAACGACGGTGGACAACATGGATTTTCAGAATCAACAACCTATGAAATGGTAGATAATGAGATTTTTCATTGGTTATGGATTAATTTAATGAAGTGGAAAACTATAAATTTTATTAGACATTGATATATTAATATCCATCCACCACATGGTGGGAATTACATGATAGTTGATGTGGGTTAGTCCCATATATGATAGATATAGGTTGTGAACAAAACCACATATTAGGATGTGTGTTGGTCGCGAGCTATGAAAACAAGGAGTCATAAACCAATGGTCCAGGTAGGTGTTGTCCAATTGGTTGGGTCTTTCTTACCAGAACAATGCTAGTTTTTCTGAAACATAGCTAGTACCATTAGTTCTAGCCTCTTTAGACAATCCCCACCGATTTTTTGTGAAGGATATACTTTGGGGATGGGTTTGAACTGAGTTGAAGAAGTTTATTTGATCATAATGAAAGGTAAATAAAGGGGTTCTAGTCACCATATCGTCACCTTGTAGTTCCATATGGTTATCCTCAAATCACCATAATGGCGATCAAACTACATCTTTCATTGTTTGACATAAATTTTTTTTATTTATTTGAATAAAAAAAGATAATATCCAATTAGAGTAGTTTTGTTCAATAATTAATTTGAGGGTTTCACCAAACCCAATCAAATTCATTTGTAAGTTTATGTTTTTCAAATTAAACCCTTGTAAACATTTTTAGATAGTGACTCAGAACATGATCATCATTGTTATAACTCAAATTATTTATTTTTTTAAGAGAGGCCAAATATTACTCTCCATAGTATATTAGAATCATTAATGTCATTGATTGGTAAAATATCTCTCAGGGGAATCATATATCATGGGTAATAATTTCATGTCAACCTTTTAAGGGAATAAATGTTATAAGAGACTTTGAATCTACTATGATTTTATGTGAATTCATTTCTACCTATAAAGTAATTGGGTGGGATTCATGTGTGTAACCTTGAAGATAAATAGGAGAATGAAATATGTGGACCAATGTATAACATAGTTGTGGAGAATATTATTGGATTTTAATGGTTATAGTATAATTTCTTTACACTCGTAGCAATTCAATGGATGAATGAGAGATTGATCCTCTACCATGGAGTTTTCTGGATTTTATACAATTAAAAATTAATCTATATTTATTTCAAGTGGTAGATAGAGATGTGAAATTTGGGTTAAAAATCCAATAAAAAAGGAATAATCAATGATTCAGGGGCTCCCTATATATTGAAAGTGTTAGTATAACCCCATATATCAAATGGCGGTTCTAGTACACAATGTATGAGTTTTATGAAATCCCATGAACATTATTCTATCTATAAGTTAAGTGTTAACCTCTTGTCTAATAAGGTAGGGATATCATGGTACTAATATTATATATGAATGCTGATGAATATATTGGATGATATAGTAACCTTAAATAATGTTTAATTCCACATTTACAACTATGTATTAGATATGATACTCTTATGGTGACATGATAATTGGGTTTCTAGGGTATAAGAATTTTTTGATGAAAAATATTATTCATTGAAAAATTCATATCATTGACCACATTATAGTAAAATAATTTAACCTTGTGTGGATTATATATTTCATAGTTCATCATTATTATTATATTGTTTTATAATATTTTTCAACAATGAATAATGTAATAACACTTATATGGGGTGGTGAAATAGTGTCACTGATGATTTTTAACTAAAACCATTTATATTACCTCTAAACATGTTGGAGTGAATTATTATAACAATGTATCAATAAAATAATCAAAATTCATGAATGAATAAAAAATAACCATTAATATTTAAGCAAAAAATGATTTTTATATATTATACTCATAATGTGTTAGCTCATCCTTAGTGCATGATGGTTTCATTCCCACAAACAAATGACATATATTTTATTATAAAGAATCAAATAGTGGAAATGGGATAAAATAAACTCATTTTCAATGTACCAACTATTTTACATGAAAAAAATACAATTTTATCAATTATCACTACGTTAATGTACATTAGAATCAGAAGCTAAAATTTTCTTCCTTTTTTGAAAACCATATTCATTAATGGTTGTTTCATATGAAATAATCTTCTAAAAATACATTTAACAAATTCCTTTAATATCATCAACACATAAAATATATAACAGTAGAAGTGCCAGTATCTCTATATTCTCTTACTAAAATTCATTAAATCATGAGTAATTGTACCATAAAGTAATTGGATGGTATTTCTAAATTGATCACAAATGTTATTTCCAATAAAAACAGTTCTATTCCTCTCACCTCATTAAACTCTTCCACTCTAATTCTATATAATTAGTCTTAAAAATAGATTCTGAATATCATTCCAAAATTCAAATTAATAATTTTGGAAATACAATAAAATAATTAGATGTTTGATATTCTCATTCTATTAAATTAAAATTAATTATATATATATATTAAAATACATCCTTTCAATAAATTATTTTTCATTGACATATATATCTCAATATTTATTTAATTCATTATATATCTTATTATAAATTCAAATATAAAATATTTATATGAACAATTATGAAATTATATTACATCTTCCCAATAAAATTTCAACTTGAAATATCCATAAATATAACCTCCAAATTTTCATAATTATTTCTCTTCATTTACTATTGAATTTCCATCATTATAATTTTCAAAAAATGTTGATGTATTTATTTAACATTAATAAAAATTGAAAGTAATTATTAACTTGTGAATTTTGACATGAATGGAACATTATTGTTGTGTGAATACTCATATTATGATGTAATTGACTCCTACATAACTCATACATGTTAATGATTTAGTCAAGATTTACCTAAATTATCAGCATGTTTAAAAATGTCTTGAATATGTTATAATTTAAAAAAATTTTGTTATGATTCACCTATTAAATTTAATTTAATCATATATATAAATTTTATAAATCTTACAAAATCATTAAAACCATCAGGTTATATTTACATATACACTACCTTAATATTATGTGAACCTTAAGAATGTTGAGTTGTTTCAAAATATATTCTACTCATTACTATAAATAGTTAAATATATTTTATTTACTCTTACAAAAAATTCATGTAATATTGAATTATAGTGCAATGCATGCATTTAAGATGATCCTGCATGTTTTTCATTAGTGTCATTTTGATGAAGTTCTTCTTTATTCGTAAATATCATAAATTCAACAATGCTACACTGATGTAAAAACATGTTATTCATGCACATAAATTTTTTCTCAGCATCTACACATACATTTCATATAAAATCAAAATTTATTCACATTTAAATTATTAAAACATTAAATTATTCAATTTAATTAATTCAAAACTTTTCAGGTTTTTGAAAATCATCTAGAAAATTAAATAAATCATATTCAACTACATAAAATATTTTTAATATATTTTTATTTTTTATTCCAAATATGTAAGAGAACTAAAAATTAGTTCAATGTATTTGTATGTATAAATAAACGACTTCTTTAAAAATAAATTGATTAGATTTATAATTATTATATAGAATTTATTTATCTATTTCCAAGTATTTAAATGAAATATAAAATATTTACATGTAATAATATTCATATACTGTCAATTTCCTTGTCTTATATTCAGACTCAATATCTACATGGTGTGAATCTTATATGAATCCATATTTATTAGTAAAAAGAATTTGGATGGTTTCTCTTCGTAAGAATTATTCATTCATATTCACTACCATATTATCAACAACTCATAGAAATAAATAATTTTTCTATGAACCTTACATAATATATAATAGACCTATAATACTGATTATCCAATGATATATCATGTAGGTGTTGAACAACATTGATAAACAAACTCATAAAACTCATTGACTTCATTAATAATGTTAAAAAATATTCTCATAAAATAGAAGACATGAAAAATTTCAATCATCATTTTTAAATTATCAAACTTATATAAAATAATTTCTAAAAATAGGAATATTGGAAACAGATTGATGGTTATGGGGTGAAGTGGACGTTGTTAGGACTATGCATAACAATGATTTTTTCATCGACTTCTTTATATTAATCCA
The DNA here is from genome assembly GCA_963277665.1 of Viscum album. NCBI lineage: Eukaryota > Viridiplantae > Streptophyta > Magnoliopsida > Santalales > Viscaceae > Viscum > Viscum album. Next base: position 819,830,807 of record OY728151.1, read on the forward strand.
CATAACTAGAATAATAGAAACTATAAAAATCCAAACTGATATGATAAAAACAAAAAAAATAATTAATTTATAAGAAAAATAATTACCGTATATTAATATTATTTACCTAATGAATACTATGTTAAACATATCTATTCAAATCATTTATGTGTTAGAATATTCTCGGATATAACTCCTCTAATAGTGATCACCACATGTTGGATAACCCATATAATATTAGCTTATAATTATCTGGTTCCCATTGGATATGATTATAATTCTTACATACATCACTATTGATCACCATAACATTTAATTAATGTTTTGAATAATTACACTAGTTAATTAATGAATAGATATAAATGTTAAGGATTATTTCTATGTGTTTTAAAAAAATTCAAGATATTTTTTCTATTTGGGGATGATAGATGCTCAAGGGGGAATGTGTTTTGGAAAACTATGAAAAACCCTATGATGTAATATAACCAAGTATTTATAGATGATTTATACGAATTTGTAATTTCACATTTTTCTTTAACCAATTACATGATTTTTTGAAAACCATTGTTTTCAAAATTATAATAAATTTATTTTCATAACATGTGAAAATACTATTGATAAGTTATGATAATTTTTTTAATAAAATCAATTTATATTTGTTTAAGTTCTATTTAATGTATCATTTCCACTAGACCCTTTTTTTGTTCTTATTATCATCCATGGTATTCATCAAACCTAAAATGATGACTATTTTATTTAAATAAAAAAATGTCAATTCATTATTTTTTCATAAATAAATAAATTTGTGATTACCTAAACTACTGAATACTTATTTATTACATTTATATATAACAAAATAATGAAATAATTTATACTAGTTGTATATTTGTGATTAGCAATGGATGAGTACATGTTTTTAACTAAAATAATCAAAATGGGTTGAGAAAAGAATGGGAGTTTTAAATTTCTATTATTAGGTAGTTTGTGGGGAAAATAGAAATTCTTAATAGGATATAGTCTTTAAATATTTTTTAACCACTCTATTTGTATGAAAATGGATCTTATCCAAGAGAATATGTTTCTTATAGCTCTAAGAAATTAATATTTTCACTTAATATTTAATATTTAATTAATAAAATATTAATAAATTATTCATTTTTATTATATTTTTTTAATATCATATTAGATTGAAAAGATGATTTAATGGGTTAGTTTTCAGTTAGAATTTTTTATAAAGATGAGATTTAATATCAATTTATGTTTTGAGGATTACGCATTATAATTTTTTCATGCATTTCGTTTTTTGTATTTCATTCATTTTCCTTTTTTCATTTTTCATCTCTAACAATTAATTCATTAAGAATATCCCATGAATCAGTATATCTCGTTTTTTTATGTTTGAATGTGTGATAATATAGATATAGTGTGTGGTTATCTTCGTAATATTTGTCCGAGGAGATAGAATGACTTGCAAGGAGTGCATGGCATGGATCCACGCATGAAATATTGATGTTTTTAAAATAGGTAGGCCATATTTATCCATTATCCATTTTGAATTCTTAATTCATATATTAGATATTTTTTTGGATTTTTATATTTCCATAAGAGACTTTATGGTGTGTTTTTGGGATATTTTTGGGTTTCTGGTTAACATAAGTGGATCTCTATTTGGGAAATCCCAATCACATCCGATTTAATTAAATAGTGCAAGCCATGTGTTATTAGTTTTTCAAATGGGTACGATAATTTTGAGAAAATATATATAGGATTTGTTTATTTCATTCTGAATATATTCAAAGTTTTATTGAGATACTTATATATATATATATATATATCCTCTATCGGGGTATATAGAAATGTTTGATACATAGCCAGTCCCTATGTTCAATTTAGGGCCTGAGGCCCTTTGTAATATTTTTCCATTTCTTATGTAGGGTGGACATAAAAGTACCCCATGTGAAGAACATGACATAGAGGTGTCTTTAACACTATATATATGAGAATTGGATCTAGAATTTGGATGTGAGGTATGACCAGATCAGGTGTTTGAGGGAACACATCGTGTATAGAAGCTACATGTTGTGTTCTCCACCTATATTTTTTCCCCATGGATTGACACCATAATATCATAATATGACCCATATGGAGTCTATTATAACATTTATTCTATGTATGATGTGATAGAAATATCCTATTTAATGTAAAGGATATGGTGAAATGGTATTTGGTGGTTCAACGTTTAGCATGTGAGTTATTTTATTGTGTGGTTTTGGAATCATTTTGAATATTGAGTTATGTTTTCAGCATTGGATGAGGGACATGAATAGTTTCATGAGTATTTTTCTAGTTAGATCCATTGGGTTAGTATCACTTTATAGGGTGTTCAATATGGATGTGTTTCATTATGTATAGGTTAAAATAGTTCTGTGGGACATGTTGAGGATTCCCTTATTGGTGTTGCATTCTAGATGAACTTCATGGTGTCTAGGTACTGTTAAATGATGGGTTTTGTTTAATGGAGGGAAATAATTTTTTATTATGTAGCTATAATCCAAATATTTTATATTTTCAATGATCCCAAATCAAGATTAATATTCCTTATCTTCATTAGGGATCCATTAAAAGTGACTAATGTTTTGATTACCATGATAGTGTTGGTGATTGTTTTTTATAGTGTGTGTGGTTAAAACCCAATTATCAAGAATTTTTTTAGGTATATTTGATGTTGTTATTACATAGGACTTGGAGGTGATAGGTGTAAAGTCCAAGAAATTTCAAGGAAAATTTTTTCCTTAAATTTCTTTGGAATTTTACAAGAACGCAGTTTCTGACGGTGCCTGATTCTGAGGCCCGGTGTGCCCGGAATCATCTTCCGAAGTTTGGATCGGGTACGTTCAGTGAACGAACGAGCAGGATTTCCTATCTTTTGAACCGGTGCTCGGAATTGAAATCTGATGGCACCAATGAACTCGCAACGCCGGTAATCGCTTAAGGGAACCTTTACCGTAGTTGCGTTTGTGCGGGAGAAGAAGATAATTAATGGGGTTTAATAAAAAAAATTAAATAAAATTGTTAAATCAATTTTATTTATTTTTCAAGTGGTTAGTTTCTCCCATGGGAAGTTGGTGGTGGAGCCCACATCCACCCAACTTCCCATGTGTGGATAATTAAAAGGGTGGGGCCCACACGAACCCCCCACCTTTTCAATTTTCCCTAACTCCCTAACTCCTCTTAACCCCTCACATTCCTAACTCCCCATTAACTCTCTTCCATTAATTTTTGACAACTTGTGTTATTAATTAAGATGAGTTTCTCAATTTCAATCTCTTGAAATTCATAGAGGTTAGGTTGTGTAAATAAAATAAGGCTTGGACTTATTTTATTTTGGTTAGTTTCTTTTGCCACCTTGAGAGGTTTTGGAAACGAGAAGATCTTCTTCGTCTACAAGGAAGAACGCGAAGAACACCTAGGCTTCGACGAAGAACGCAGTCACTATAAGAAGAGGAAGATGTGTCGTCTCTTCTCTTCTTCGCAGCCGGTGTGTTTCTGAAGATCGACGAGGCCGCTTCTTTCGATCTTCTTTCCGTGTCAACGAAAAAGAGACGCCGCATCCTCCTCGGGCTTTCTTCGTCAGCTTACGAAGCTTCTCCAGCAATGTTTCCTCTTTGGACGCACCTCTACGTCAACGAAATCGACGTTCGTTTTCCACAACGCCCGACCTCCGCGACGCTTGTCTTCTGCGGGTCGTTGACGTGCTCCGCTCTTGAAACCGAGGTAGGGTTTTATCTTTTTATTTATTTTTCCATTCTTGAAATCTAGATAGTCGTTCTTCGTGGTTAAAACGACTAAATGATAACGATTAACGAGAGGGGGCCGGACCGCACAAACACGGCCGAATCCCCTCCTTAATTATTGTTTGATTCTTTGTGGATGGAACAGAATGGCGTGGTGTCGTCGCACCATGCGGGAATCACACGGCAAGTTTTACGCGATGTCGTCGCGCCACGCCGTGGAGTTGACCGAGGACGCGACGTCGTCGGGCCGCATCAAAGAGAACCGAAGACACCGAGGCCGGAGTGGGGCCGCGGTGGAAGGGCGCGGTGCCGTCGCACCATGCCGGACGAACCGAGCCGCGGCCGGTTCCGGGCCGCGGCGGAGCAGGGTGACCGGCGGCCGGCATCGGGCCGCCGGTGTCGGTGCTGGAACGGGACCGGCCGTCGCCGGTCCCGTGGTGCAGGAACCGGCCGGCCATGGCGGGCCGACCGGACATGGAGAACCGGGGGAATTAAATTCCCCCGGGTGGCAGCAGCAAGCATCCCCATTTAGGGGCCGCGGTTTCGAACGAACCGAGGGGGAAACGCCCCCCGTGCGCGAGCCGCCAAAATGGCTCAGCCGTTTTGGCCGAGAAGCAAGCTAGCGCGCCCAGCGCGCGGGCCGTCGGGCCACCGGGCCGGGCGGCACCGGGCCGGGTCGACCCGGTTCGGGCCGACCCAGTGGGTCTCAAGCCGGGTTGGTCCGGGCCCAAAACCCCCGTTTTCGGACTGTTTGGGTTCAAATGCCCATAACTCGGGCTACGGACCTCCAAACGGCGTGTCGTTAGCGGCGATGCGATCATTGGATCGAGACGGTCGTTTCGGTATATCACACTAACGGTTTCAGAATACATTGAGTTCGGACAGGTTGGTTCGTACACGAAACCAACCGGGCCCTCGGAGCGGAAACGCTCATATCTTAAGTTACGGACGTCCGATTGACGTGCCGTCGACTTGGTTGGATTCCTCTTAGTGAGACAGATCTTTTGGCATACTCCTCCCGAGGTATGGATGCAGGTGGAGTATGGTCGGGTTGGTTTTGCCTTAAAAACCAACTGGGCCCCTGGGACGAAATAGCCAATAACTCTCAGACCGGGCGTCCGATTGACGCGCCGTATGTTGCGTTGAGTTCCTATTGACGATACAGAACTTTTGGATACATCAACTCTGGACCATGTGTCAATTGATGTATCAGCCTCTCGACTCGTGGAGCGGACCCTCCCGGACGAGCTTGCTGTGTGCGGGAACCCTAGAGCTGGCTGAAACTACTGTTGTGATGATGACGACTGTACATAGATCCTCAGTGGATTCAACTGCGACGATGATGAAAACAGTACGTGAATCCTCCGTGTTTTCGGTAGTGACCACTACAGTACATCTTGGGATATATCAACTCCGTACAACATGTCAATTGATGCATCGACCTCATAGCTCATTGAGTGGACCCTCTCGGAACGAACATGCTGTATACGGAAACCCTAGAGCCGGTTGAGACTTGACGACTACTGATCGAACGACAGAGGTGATCTTGGTTGTAGCGGTACAGAGGAGCGCTTGGTTGTAGCGGTAGACCCACGACAGAGGTGCGCTTGGTTGTAGCTGCACAGGGGAGCGCTTGGTTGTAGCGGCAGACCCACAACAGAGGTGCGCTTGGTTGTATTGGCACAGGGGAGCGCTTGGTTGTATCGGAAGACCCACGACAGAGCTGCTCTTGGTTGTAGCTGCACAGGGGAGCGCTTGGTTGTAGCGGCAGACCCACGACGGAGGAGCGCTTGTTTGTAGCAGCATGCCCACAGTACCTGATAGGTGAAGCGCTTGGTTGTAGCGGTATAACTACTGTACTTGATGGAAAATGAGTTTCCCAATAGCTTTGGGTTCAACTTCCTGAATGATCCTGTGTAGTTCATTGCGGGGGTTAGTACCTACCGATCCTTTGTGGGTCTGACGGCTTAGATGAATCAGTGGGTACATCTGATCATCTCTCTCGACTTTTGAAGAAGTATACATGTGTGAGATGAATCCTGTTTGCTTCCCTGTGTGGATTGTTTTGTACTATCCTGTGTGGATTTTGTTTTGCTTTCCTGTGTGGAATACGTATAATTTCATGTGTGGAATGAGTTGTACTTGGGCTCGGAGGTTGGAGCCTATTGGATTTGTTGACTTAGGTAAGTGTATGGGCATATATCTAAGCAATGTCGGTTGATACTTCGTGATTGTAACTTTCCTTTGTGGTTTATCCTTTGTGGATTTTGGGAGACCTTCGGGGGTCTCGGGGTCCCTACTGAGTAGCTTATAGTCACCCCTGCATGGGCTATGCGCGCACTATGTTGTGTTGGTCGCATACGACGGACAGCGTTGATCGTGGATGAGGCTTGCTGAGCAGGATGGTACCTGGAGGAGGACCATTGGGCGGGACCCGAGGAGCGGACGGCGGGACCCGAGGAGCAGTGGAGCTATCTGTACCCACCCTTTAGGTGGGATTTCCAGTGGACAGATCGGCGTAGCGGATTTTACATTTCTATAGCTGTTTTTCATTTCAGTTGTACTTTACAGTTGGGCTTGTATTTCCGGCCCCCTTTACTTTCTGCACCTATTGTTGTATAGTTTTACTTTGTGTTTACTTCTTCCGCTTGTACTCTGTGGTGTTTGTTTACTCTTATAAATGCAATTCCTTCCCTGATATCGGGATTTATGACTTTGGTGCTAGTCGCCAGCCCCTGGCCTATGTAAGGCGGGCTTGGGGTCGTCATGGCACGGGCCCCGAGGACGGGTTGTGACAAATTGGTATCAAAGGAGTTCGGTTCTACCACGAACTCTGATCTTTTCTATGTGAAGCAAAAGTGTTTAGCGTATTGAGTGTGGTTATCAGTCCAGGGATTCCAGTGTTGGTGTGGCGGCCGACGTATCCGTACAGCAGGACTCTGACTTCTGATTTCCGACTTAATGCACGAAAACATTGATTGCATGTGTGTTCAAGTTTTCTTTGTGATTACTTGTGTCATCTCACTAGGTATACTATTCTTCCCGTGGTACACCTGTTTCGTTTCAGGATGGCCCCACGACGGCAGCCAGCTAGGGTTCCGAGAGTCGAGTGTGACGACAGCCCACCGAGCGACGAGGCCTCGGTGCAGGGCCCTTTGTCAGCAGTGGCACCGGCGGTAGCTCTACCAGCTGAGCCACCGAATCTTCCAGCACCAGTCGCTGACGATGCACGTCGCCTCAGCGTGGGCCCACCCAGGTTTCATGGGGAGACGGACCCCCAGGCAGCCGAGGACTGGCTGGAGGCATTCGTACGAGTTTTCAGGCTAGTGAGGACACCAGCAGACCTCACGATGATCCTCGTAGCGAGCCTACTGCATGCAGCAGCGGGCCGATGGTGGATCTTGATGCTCCAGGTGCACGAAGAGACATCTCTTCTCTGGACGGACTTTTAGAGCATCTTCCGCTCTGAGTTCGTCCTAACCACCCTCCGTGCGGTGCCCATTCAGGAACTTCTTCAGCTGCGGCAGGGCAGCTTGACAGTGGCCCAGTACTCGGCGAGATTTACTGATCTCTCGCGCTACTCCACAGATATGGTACGAGACCCGTTCTTCCGGGCCCGGACCTTCGAGCATGGACTGAGGCACGAGATCAGGGATTCGATGATCTCCCTAAACATTCCGACACAGGAAGAGGTGTTGGAGAAATCCCTTCTAGTGGAGAGTTTTCTCAACGAGCAGGCTCCAGTGACAGGGCCCTCCGCTAGACGGCCCGTAGCAGGGTCATCTGCAGCGGGCAGTAGACAGATGACGTAGGGGTCCAAGAGGACTATACCAATAGGTGGTCGACAACATGACTCTGGATCGTTTGTACGAGGCACTCGGGGTGGAAAATGACTTTCCATGAGGGGCAGTGTTACTCCTGCGGCGGGATTGGTCACAGGGCTCGTGACTGTCCGACCCGCCATACGGATAACCAGAAAATGAACGAAGGACCCCCCAGGCAGAGGCAAAGGATCGATTAGGGCGGGCCATAGGGTGCAGGCAGACGAGGCAGAGGAGCTGGCCAAGTAGCAGATGGTGGGCAACACTTCGAGGTGTTGCCACCACCACCACCAGGAGGTCCGCCCCGACCGCAAGGAGTTAGTGGACATGCGAGCGCTCAGCTTCAGGTAGCTGAGGCCTTCGATCATGGAGCTCTGGGAGCAGATGGACAGGAGCGGAACTAGTGGATATGTCTTTTGTACTTCTAGTTCCTTGTTGCTATTGTGTAGCATCTTTGTATTATGAGCTGAAATAATAAAAGATGCATACCTTTGTGGTGTTTTCATTCCTGTCCACTTTTGTGTTGTTACTAAGAGGTTCCAGTTTTGACTGTTGACTTGACCCTCACTTGTGATACATCTATTGGGGGAGACCCAGTTACCACACACTGATACCGACAGTGTGAATCATCCCTTGGAGGCGAGAGTAACGGTTGGATCTTTTGGTAGAAGCGTCGTGGCCTTACGACGTCATCCGTGGTAAGGATTAGTATCATCCATGTCAGGATTGATTGTATTAGGCAAAGAACGTGGTTCATCCAAGGGATGAGAACGTATTTATCTTATCGAAAAAGAAGAAATCATAGCAGCTCTTGTGGGACCAGAGGTGGTTCAGACCACGATAGAGAAGGTCCAGGTCATCCAGGAGCAGATGAAGATAGCTCAGAGCCGACAGAAGTCTTTCATTGACAAGAGGCGGAGGCCACTAGAGTTTGAGGATGTAGACCGCGTCTTCATGCGGGTCTCACCACAACATGGATTATGGAGATTTGGAAAAGGTGGCAAGTTGTATCCATGCTTAATCGGACCCTTCTAGGTCCTCAGTAGGATTGGCGAGGTGGCTTACCACCTAGCTCTACCGCCTTTGTATCCCTAGTTTGTGTTGAAGCTTTACAGGGACGTAAATTCCTATGGTGGGAGTAATGTAAAGACCAGGAAATTTCAATGAAAATTTTTTCCATAAATTTCTTTGGAATTTTAGAAAAACGCTGTTTCTGACGGCGCCTGATTCTGAGGCCCGGTGTTCCCGGAATCATCTTCTGAAGTTTGGCTCGGGTATGTTCAGTGAACGAACGAGCGGGATTTCCTATCTTTTGAACCGGTGCTCAGAATTGAAATCTGATGGCACCGATGAACTCACAACGCTGGTAATCTCTTAAGGGAACCTTTACCGTAGTTGCGTTTGTGTGGGAGAAGAAGATAATTAATGGGGTTTAATAAAAAAAGTAAATAAAATTGTTAAATCAATTTTATTTCTTTTTCAAGTGGTTAGTTTCTCCCATGGGAAGTTGGTGGTGGAGCCCACATCCACCCAGTTTCCCATGTGTGGATAATTAAAAGGGTGGGGCCCACACGAACCCCCCAACTTTTCAATTTTCCCTAACTCCCTAACTCCTCTTAACCCCTCACATTCCTAACTCCCCATTAACTCTCTTCCATTAATTTTTGACAACTTGTGTTATTAATTAAGATGAGTTGCTTATTTTCAATCTCTTGAAATTCAAAGAGGTTAGGTTGTGTAAATAAAATAAGGCTTGGACTTATTTTATTTTGGTTAGTTTCTTTTTCCACCTTGAGAGGTTTTGGAAACGAGAAGATCTTCTTCGTCTACAAGGAAGAACGCAAAGAACACCTAGGCTTCGACGAAGAACGCCGTCACCATAAAAAGAGGAAGATGTGCCATCTCTTCTCTTCTTCGCAGCCGGTGGGTTTCCGAAGATCGACGATGCCGCTTCTTTCGATCTTCTTCTCGTGTCAACGAAAAGGAGACGTCGATTCCTCTTCGGGCTTTCTCTGTCAGCTTACGAAGCTTCTCCAGCGACGTTTCCTCTTCGGACGCACCTCGACGTCAACAAAATCGACTTTCGTTTTCCACGACGCCCTACCTCCGCGACGCTTGTCTTCCGCGTCTCGTTGACGTGCTCCGCTCTTGAAACCGAGGTAGGGGTTTATCTTTGTATTTATTTTTCGGTTCTTGAATTCTAGATAGTCGTTATTTGTGGTTAAAATGACTAAATGATAATGATTAACGAGAGGGGGCCGGACCGCACAAACTCGGCCGAATCCCCTCCTTAATTATTGTTTGATTCTTTGTGGATAGAACGGAATGGCGTGGTGTCGTCGCACCACGCGGGAATCACACGACAAGTTTTACGCGATGCCGTCGTGCCACGCCATTGAGTTGAACGAGTATGTGACGCCATCGTGCCGCATCAAAGGGAACCGAAGACACCGTGGCCAGAGCTGGGCCGCGGTGGAAGGGCGCGGTTCCATCACACCGCGCCGGACGAACCGAACCACAGCCAGTTCCGGGCCGCGGCGGAGCAGGGTGACCGGCGTCCGGCATTGGGCCGCCGGCGTCAGTTCTGGAAGGGGACCAGCCGTCGTCGGTCCCATGGTGCAGGAAACGGCCGGCCATGGCGGGCCGACCGGACATGGAGAACCGGGGGAATTAAATTCCCCCGGCAGGCAGCAGCAAGCGGCCCCATTAAGGGGCCGCTGTTTCGAACGAACAGAGGGGGCAGCGCCCCCCGTGCGCGAGCCACCAAAACGGCTCAGCCGTTTTGGCCGAGCAGCCAGCCAGCGCGCCTAGCACGCGGGCCGCCGGGCTGCTGCCCCAGGCCTGTTCGACCCGGTTCGGGCCGACCCAGGGGGTCTCGGGCCGGGTCGGTTCGGGCCCGAAACCCCTGTTTTCGGACTATTTCGGTTCAAATGCCCATTAAATGGGCTACGGACCACCAAACGACGTGCCGTCAGTGGAGATGAGATCCTTGGATCGAGGCGGTCGTTTTGGTATATCGCACTCAAGGTTTCGGAATACTTTGAGTTCGGTCGGGATGGTTCGTACATGAAACCAACCGGGCCCTCATAGCGGAAACGCTCATATCATGAGCTACGGACGTCAGATTGACGTGCCGTCGACTTGGTTGGATTTCACTTAGTGAGACGGATCATTTGGCATACTCCGCCCGAGGATTGGATGCAGGTGGAGTATGGTTGGGTTGGTTTTTCCTTAAAAACCAACCAGGCCCCTGGGACGAAATAGCCAATAACTCTCAGACCGGGCGTCCGATTGACGCGCCGTCTATTGCATTGAGTTTCTATTGACGATACGGAACTTTTGGATACATAAACTCTGGACCATGTGTCATTTGATGTATCAGCCTCTCGGCTCGTGGAGCGGACCCTCCCGGACGAGCTTGCTGTGTGCGGGAACCCTAGAGCTGGCTGCAACTACTGTTATGACGATGACAAATGTACATTGATCCTCAGTGGATTCAACTAAAACGATGATGAAAACAGGACGTGAATCTTTTGTGTTTTCAGCAGTGACCACTACGGTACATCTTGGGATACATAAACTCCGGACAACATGTCAGTTGATGCATCGTCCTCTTAGCTCGTGGAGTGGACCCTCCCGGAACGAACATGTTGTGTACGGAAACCCTAGAGCCGGTTGAGACTTGACAACTTTTGATCGAACGACAGAGGTGCTCTTGGTTGTAGCGGCATAGGGGAGTGCTTGGTTGTAGCGGCAGACCCACGACATAGGTGCGCTTGGTTGTAGCAGCACAGGGGAGCGCTTGGTTGTAGTGGTAGACCCACGACAGAGGTGTTCTTGGTTGTAGCAGCACGAGGGAGCGCTTGGCTGTAGTGGTAGACCCACGATAGAGGTGCACTTGGTTGTAGCGGCATAGGGGAGCGCTTGGTTGTAGCGGTAGACCCACGATAGAGGAGCGCTTGGTTGTAGCAGTAGGCCCACAGTACCCGATTGGTGAAGCGCTTGGTTGTATCGGTATAACTACTGTACTTGATGGAAAAGGAGTTTCCTAATAGCTTTGGGTTCAACTTCCTGAACGATCCTGTGTAGGTCATTGCGGGGGTTAGTACCTACCGATCCTTTGTGGGTCCGACGGCTTAGATGAATCAGTGGCTACATCTGATCATCTCTATCGACTATTGAAGAAGTATACCTGTGTGAGCTGAATCCAGTTTGCTTCCCTGTGTGGATTGTGTTGTACTGTCCTGTGTGGATTACGTTTTACTTTCCTATGTGGAATACGTATACTTTCCTATGTGGACTGAGTTGTACTTGGGCTCGGATGTTGGAGCGTATTGGATTTGTTGACATAGGTATATGTATGGGCATATACCTAAGCAGTGTCGGTTGTTACTTCGTTATTGTAACTTTCCTTTGTGGATTATCCTTTGTGGATTTTGGGATACCTTCGGGGGTCTCGGGGTCCATACTGAGTAGCTTATACTCACCCCTGCACAGGCTATGCCCGCACTACGTTGTGTTGGTTGCAGATGACGGACAGTGTTGATCGTGGATGAGGCTTGCTGAGCATGACGGTACCTGGAGGAGGACCACTGGGCGGGACGTACTCGGAGCGGACGGCGGGACCCGAGGAGCAGTGGAGCTATCTGTACCCACCCTTCAGGTGGGATTCCCAGTGGACAGATCGGCGTAGCGGCTTTTACTATTCAGTAGTTGTTTTTCCTTTCAGTTGTACTTTACAGTTGGTCTTGTATTTTCGACCCCCTTTACTTTCTGCACCTACTGTTGTACAGTTTTACTTAGTGTTTACTTCTTCCGCTTGTACTTTGTGGTGTTTGTTTACTCTTATAAAGGCAATGCCTTCCCTGATATCGGGATTTACGCCTTTGGTGCTAGTCGCCAGCCCCTGGCCTGTGGAAGGCGGGCTTGGGGTAGTCATGGCACGGGCCCCGAGGACAGGTCGTGACAATAGGAAACCTTTGAGATATTATTGGATTGGGGGTCGGAATTGATATTTTTTGATTTTCCCCTATATTTTCAAATTACATTAATGTGGGTATTGATAGGTAATGGATGATATAGATGTGTGAACATCCAGCCAATGTTTATTATTATTATTTAGATTCTTATTTTGGACCAATCAATTCTGTTTCACTACTTTTAATATTTAGTTATGTGGCTATAAATATGGATTTTGTTTGGGACTGATTAGGCAGTTTTGTGTAGACATATTAGGATATCCTGGATCGTACTGCATGACTCATGGGGCATTGGAAGGTTATTTAGTTCTGTTGACATAGAGAATCACATATCCTGTTTGGATCATATTTTTATATAACTATAACCTAATAGTGGTGAGGACTTTTTTATAAAAATGGACAATAATGGGTCTGATATTCATGACTTTTGTGTTAGAAGTCTTAGAGATGCTATTAAGATAAGAAGATACATTTATTTTTTCGTTTGAAATGAAGTGTTCTATTAGTCTTCATGATGTGGATGTAGTGGGGTAGATCAATAATTTTTTGAAACATGAATTCCATAGTTTTTACGTATTTTTATTTATTTTTTTCCTCAATTTTGCATTTTTTAATTTTATCATAGTAGTTTTTCCACTAGTCTAAGAATATCACATATTTCATGGAGATGTTATTATAAATAATGTTAGGATCACCAATTGGGGTGGCATACTGATATTTATTTTATCACCCTTGGTATGTGGGGCATTAGTTCATGTGAGAACCATATTTATTATTTTAGTTTTAAAATAATATATATAGGGGATTAGGCCCAACATTTCATTATTCAGTGGGGTTTCCCATGTTTATTTTTTTATTAGGTTAGAGTAGCTCTATTGATTTCACTTACCATGTTTTAGGTACAACTCTTTGATGGTTTTTGAGCATTGGTTAGTTTATATTCCATCAAATGAATGATATTTCATGTCCATACAGTGGGTGAAGATTTTATGTATTCTAGCATGACCATGTTAATGTATGATAAATTGAATTTGTTAAAGGTCGATGAAAATATTTTTATTTATCATTCATACACATTTATAATTGATGTGCATGAGTTTGGTGATTTACAATACTTTTTCTCCCTGATATAAGGGTTATATCTCCCCATAGAATCCCATAAAAAACTTCTCACTAGATGATATCCTATACCATATGGGGAGGCTTGGTTGGGGCCTTGCTCTGACAATGATCATGGTACTACTACAAAAACAGCCTATATCAGCGCACAAAACAAGCATTAAGAGAGCTAAAAAATCACTATAAAGATCAGCACTAATATTGGGGGGGGGTCCCTTTTATCAGTGCTCCGAAAAGCACTGATAAGGGTCAAAAAAAATTTAAAATTAAAAAGATTTATATAATACATGAGAGCTTTTAAATACACTTGACCCCACCCTTTATCTGCGCTAGGAGGTCTCCCACATGCTTCCCTTCTCACGCATCCTCATATGCGTGCAGCCCTTTGCGCTTCCACCCGAACATGAACCCGCAACCACTCCCTTTCTCGGATGTACCTTTACCACTAAGCTACTTAATTTTTCTTTTCTATTTAATGATATATCTATATATTAATATATTTATATTTATTTATATTTATTTGTATATTGATATAGATTCATATTTATATAAATATATTTATTCATATATTAGTATAAATATATTTATTCTTATATTAATATATACATATATAAATATATATTTATTTATATATATATTTTTAGTTATAATTTTTTATCTGTATATATATTTGTATATTCATATATACTTATAAGATTAGTTTTAAATACATTTATGAAATATGTTTTTTATGTGTGTTTATAATTAAATAAATAAATAAATAAATACATATATACCACACACACACAAAGAAACATATATATTTATGAAAAATTACATTTATATATGTGTATTTGAAAATCCATAGAATGTTAAAACGACCATAAATTATAATATAGAAGATTTTTTCAACTCCACAACTGGTAAAATCAAAGAAAATGAAACAATCTTCGATATGTTATGTGGTACAGGGCTAACATACATCCGTATCGGAAGTTATACCTATTTGAATGTTAACAAATCAGTGTATCCTAACTAAAAAAATCAGTTTTGGAGGACTTTTGGGCCTTTTTTGCCACAAAAAATGTGACAGAGGCTTTTCCCGGGTCACCCGCAAATAGAGCTCGTCGTAGGCTTCATTTTGATATGTTGTAGGGCTCAAACGGACACCCAGATCAAAAGTTATGGCAGTTTTATGTTTGAGTTACATTATCAACTTATTTTAGATATTTTATTAATTGTTTTGATGTTTTGTGTCTTCAAATTGTTATTAAAATTATTTTTAATCAATAATAATTAAAAACATAATAATTAATAATATTTTTTAAAAAAATTTCAAGCAATTTTCATTAAATTTTTTATATATTATATTTAATATTCTATTTATACGTATCTAAAACAAATTGAAAAAATATAAATTATATTTATATCAATATAAATATACTTACATAACAATAACTTATTTTTCATGATTTTTTTAAACATAAAAATTATCACTACTAGAAAAAAGAGCTGATAAATCCCACCTTTATCAGCGCCACTAAAAAAAGAACTAATAAAGGGGGAATTTATCATTTCCCTTTTTAGCTATGATAAAAGCGCCCCTTTATCACTGCTTTTTTTAGCACTAATAAAGGGGTAGCGCTTCCCTTTCTCATTTTTGTAGAAGTGTGGGACATGATAGTTCTATCCTTTATGATTAATTGTAAAATGTTTAAAACCCCATTTCATTTATTATATTATTAGTTGTGATATAATAAAGTGTTTTCCTAGTAATATGTTGGATTTTTTTATTTATATTATAATGGCATGTATATACCACATATTTGAATATGATAATTGGGATAATAGGGTTTTTACTGATGTTATTTAGTTTTTATGTTTCTATTTTATGATTTTAGCAAACATGATGCACCCGATTTTTTTGGATGCATTATTTGATGTGGTCTTGGATATTGACATCTTAGAAGAAGCTATTTGTACATGATTCCTTGTATGAACATATAATTCACATAATATATGATTAATTCTGTGAAACTTTAATTCCGATAGATGTTGAGTTGTTTAACAGTGGAATAAAAGTTTACGTATCGTTTCTCTATATAACATCTTGTTGGCATGATACAAGACTGGATTATCAGTGTTTATTATTATAATAATAGGTCATGTAGCATTATGATAATGGATTATACATTTTTCTTTATATCATAATGAGGTATCTTTTATTTTTTTTTTCTTGGATCAAACCCCTACCAAAATCGGTTAATTATTGTTTTAGGAAAACCATATACATGAGAAGCTAAATCATGAAAATATTTCCAAAAGATATATGCTACCAAATCTACTACATGAAAATATAACCCACGACATTAGATACTCAAGTATTATATGGATAACCTAATGTGATATATAGTTATAATTTTTTATAATACTAAAATTTAACAGAATATTAATAAGTATAGATATAAAATGAATTTGTATTCATTTTTAAATTAATATCCTTTACTAAATTGATTTAAAATAAATCTTTTTAAAAAAAAAATTCTGTTAGACCTCAACGAATTATGTTTATTGTCATTTAATTAAAAAAATAAAATCTTATCTTATTAATGATGACTTAACACTAGATTAATTAATTTTTTTTTTGGAAAAATATGTATTATCAAACAAAAAACAAATTTCTTATAAAACAATAGATTGAAATATTTTATTTGTTTAATCATAAATAAAATTTATAAATTTTTGATAAAATTGACTTCAGAGTTTTTATTTATTGTGAAAATATTACATAAAAATATTTTTGAACTTTTATAAAAAATGGTTTTGTGGAATAAAGTATTGTATTTTTTAAAAAAATACAAAGTTTTTATGGATTTATTAGTTTATAATAACTATATAGAAATTTATAAAACCATATTATGGAAGTAAATTTTATTCAATGAGTTATATAATTAAATTAAAATAATTTATTATATTATATAAAACTATTTTTAATGTTTTATAATATAATAAATATTATTCTACTGATTTTTTATCTAGTCCTTTTTTCATATAAATCCATTTTGAATAAATTGGAAAAAATTTATATTGTGTATTAATTTTTCATGGTTACAGATATGAGAAAATAAATATGGAAGAACCTAAAAAAACATTCTATATATTTATAATACTTAAATCATGTAGGTCATTCAAATGATATTGGGTAGAGCATATAATTTATGTTAAGTCAAATAAATAGTATGCATCCCATTATATATGTTGACCCCATTAATGAATCTATCTTGATAAGTGAATACTTTGTTCGTAGGGTGTATAACTCTTTCTCTGACACCATAAGACTTTAGTTGTGTGCATTAGGTTATTCATTTCATATGAATTAGGATGGATCCCCATATATAATTTCTAGCACCAATGTATGACTTTGAACCCATATATGTCATTCAAATTTAGAAATATTTTAATTTAATGGCATAATATATTAAACCGCCGAATTAATTGAATTTGAACCCACAATAAAAGATATTTTCTCTTGTATTACCTAATTATAAATTAATACTCTTGTGATAAAACATGACCCCATTTAAAAAAATAAAGGGTATGATCATAGAACTGATCGAATTTGAGAATTTTTTAGATAACCTGCTGAATAATATTGAACCATGAGTTATAAAAATGAAATCCACTGATGAAATGTCTGCTAGTCATCCAAAAACAAAGAGATTATAATTGAATGAGGATTAGAAGAGTATTAATAAATATTCAGTGCCACCCAATAAGAGTGTGAAGATGTTAACGAGTCTAAGGAGATCCAAAATCCAAATCTAAATCAGATAATTGTTTACTGAAAAAGGGGATGAGATTTCTATTGATTAATTGAGATAATATATTCCATAAGAGGTTTATTTTAATTTTTTTATTCTATAAAACTCATATAGT
The DNA here is from genome assembly GCA_963277665.1 of Viscum album. Taxonomy (NCBI): domain Eukaryota; kingdom Viridiplantae; phylum Streptophyta; class Magnoliopsida; order Santalales; family Viscaceae; genus Viscum; species Viscum album. The sequence goes on from OY728151.1 coordinate 819,848,414, forward strand.
TATTGAACATCATTCCCATAGTGGATGAACCTATTACAACCCCCACATGATTAATGATTTTTTTCTTTAATGTTATTTATCTTCTGTTTATTTTCGCTAGAGGTTTTCAATTTTTATATAGATTAAGATTTTTCCATTATAACACACATCTAATATTCTATTCATTATCAACCGAAACACATATTCCCCATAAAACTTTCCCACTAACATAATAATAGAGGGCAATGGGTTGATTCATGATATGACCAAATTCACTGGGGTCCCACATGGACCCATTGAAAACCATGTTGTCCATCCAAAGGCCGCCTCTAATATTCTTGAGTCTTGTGGATAACATTGAGTAGATAAATCACATACATTGAAGGAATTATACTATAATAACCACCAAAAGTCCCATATCTCTAATGAATATAGTGAGAAACTACATGAGTTATATATATATAAATATATCAAGTGATTCAAATGTATCTCATACCTGAGAAATATATTGAAATCAATAGAATTTATTGTATGGATAACATATTATTAAAAGGTAAAAAATACATCAACAATATTACATAAGAAAAAATGAAAAATATTCATTATAGAGGGGGACTATTAATAATATTAGTCCAAGCATGATAATCTCAAGTTACTATTTGTTATGAAGGATACCAAAGTTCATCCAATACCACATATAAAAATATCTCTTAGGATCATCTGGGAAGAATATTTACAAATCCATTCCCACAAGTATATCTTCAACATTTTAATAATATACACCAACCCAACATGTGTGTACCAAAGGCTCGTCGTATATGAGTATTAATAAAAATTGTAGGAAACACGGAGGAGTATAAGGGGAGAATAAAATTGTAGTAAACTAGACTATTTATAAAGGCGGTATTAATGAAGAGGACCATAAGTGGAACCGAAACACCAAGTCATATCAAGATCCCAAAAATCATGATTATCAATAATGAGATGAAACAAATTAATAACGATACAATGTATCCCTTTAACTATCTTGGATGATTGAAATACCCTGTCATCATAACTTCAAAACATGGGACCACCATTCATGAGTATCTCGAGGTTATAAAAACAATGAAGCTTTCATGATGTATGAATTTTATTTCTAGATACAATATTTAATCTCAAATAAAACCCATGCGGTTTTGAGGAATCATATTTCCCAAAAATTTATTTAGTAAATTGGTTTCATGTAACCTTGTTATTTCTATGATCTAGTAAGCGGAGCATGATCATTCTTGAGGAAATATCATTTACCAAGGTAGCACAATCCATATAATTATAAAATATAATCTCTAGTATTGTGATTGAAAGACCAAATTTGATTTCTTATTCCTTCAAATTGATTTGAATTTTCTAATCCATTATCCAATGTAACCTACCTCTACAAACAATGTAGTATCCCAAACCCTTAGTAGTGTATTTTGGATGCCAACACCTTTGTGGTATCCTTAAACCAATTTGATCTCAACAGATATGGGTAAATTAAAAAAACATATTATGGATTACATGCCATATAATTATAGTAATAATTCTATACCTATCTAACCCTTAAATATAGGATAAAATTCCCTAACACCATGGGGGGTTACTAATATTTCTTTGGGAAGAATAGAGGATATTTTATCATGATGATATCTTTTCAGTCATTCTATGTGAATATTAATCATGTTTGTCTAAATATTGAGCCTGATATCTAGGATACTAATGCTATTGATCATGAATTATTTAATCATATTCCATCTCTGACATGAGAATCATGGACATGATCAAATTTCCACACATAATTGGACTCTAATGGGATATATTGAATGTATAATGTTAGGAAAATGATGAATAGATGGACTTCCACATATGGTACATAATTTTTTACCTAACAATAATTACTAATCTATTAACAAAAATTATACATGAAATATAGAATCCCTAATAAACATTGTTTTTGATGAGATAAAAGTCATGAGGGTCTTGGTTAGAACTTGGTGTGTCTCTAATGGATGATATCTTGTTTTAACAATAGTATGGGGGTGTATCTCTAGTCCACAAGACCTATTATATAAATATGATCCTTGGGAATTCACTCAACATACAAAAAAACAGGATATCGAGGGTGAAGCGACATGTGGGATTTACTATATAGTCATGTTATATTTATCATAGTTAAAAAACATCGGTACAATATAATTCAAATTAAATGGAATTTGTTCTTAAGAGGCACAATTGGCGATTTCATGATTTCATTAGATTCTATACTAAATTTATTAATTACAACTTTTAATTCCTCCACCATTTATTCCATTGTTAAATTTACCTCAACCACCTGTCTATAAGATCACTATGTCTAGGCCACCATAGAAAGTAGTATTTTGGGACATCTTCCTCAAAAATCATACATTCTGTCATTTAATCAAATCACTTGTGCATCCTGACTCATTATAACATCCCCACTACTTTATGATTTTATCCAAAATCATTGTTAAATAAATATCCTTTATAGATAATCCATATATAGACATCGATTTTTATAATTGACATCCTTAAAAAAATATGGTTCAATTTTGATGGATGACCCAATAACTGAATTTTTATCCGTAAGAAATCCCACTGATGTTTTCCAATATCCATTCATACTCCATAATCAAATATCCTTATATGTGTTTCTACAAACAAAATTGTATTTTTTATGTGATTTATGGGTTTTATAATTAAATAACCATTAAAACATTATACGATGATGGTAGAACCACAAAAAAATGAACACAATTGATGAACATGGAAGATACATGAGGGGATATAGAAAACCAAAAAACAAGTTAATATGATGATAATTAATGTTTTGTCTATGTGTATATTTGTGAAAATCAATGTAACATTGATTAAAAATTAGTTCTAACCCAACTAGTAAAAAACACTACGATTATAATGATATCAAATTATCCAAATCAGACATAAAATTTAAGAGGAAATAATCTATGTTCAAATAAATAATCATGAATTTGTTAATATTGATAAATAAAATATCCCACCTCAATAAAAATGTTTTTCACTTTGATTATTTTTTTACCATGGTTTCATTAATTTTTGTGGAGAAATAAAAAAATTATTTCCTCTATTAATATCTTCTCACATCTTAATATGTCATAGATGCTGCTTCTGTACTCCCAATATCCTCAAACACCCTCCTCTCTAGTGTTACCACTAAAAAATATAGACAAAATTAGATTACAATCACAATAGTGTTGTTATGAATATGTTTTATGGATTCATCATTGATTAATGAATTAATTAAATAATTAAATATTTCTATTTCTATTTTTGGGACATCGTACAAATTAGAACCATGATATTAAAAAATTTAATGTTAATGGTAAATCCAACAATATTATATGAAAATAAATCTCAAATTTCCCAAATCAGTTTATTTTAAATTGATTATAGAATTTGATCAGAAAAAGTACCAGGTGTAATGAATCTAATTTAATATTTTTATTATATAATTTCAGAGACCACATAGAACTCACCTTTCAAGGATAGAACAAATCATGGGTATACCCGATTTTCTGGGAATAGAAAAACCCTTTTACAATTATTCCATTGTCCTCTAATGGGGTTTAATTATAATTTTTATCAGTTTTTCATCCTGATATGAAAAAATAAAATGATTGTTGAGTCATTCTCTGTTAAATAACCATGTAGATACAACATCCCCACCATAAAACATATCTTCCTACAAAAGGTACAACTAGATCTATAAATAATAATTCTAATTCAAATATCAATATATCGAACATCATGCAAATATATTCAAAAAAACATATTATGGGTGAAGTTATAACAGAGACGAAAGCATCAAAAATAATGAAAGAATTCCCCATCTCTAATCTGTAAAGATATAAACTATAGTATCACATCATGGAGATAGAAATATGATATATATATATATATATGCCATTTTTAGTTCTTAATCTACCTCAATTACCCATTTAGGATTCATCCCATATAATTAGATGGGAGGAACCCCAAAAAAATATGAAACAAAAACCCATAAAACATTCACTGACAACGATAAAATATGTTTGAGAACATCAGTACCCACCTTTAATATAACATTATAGATGGTCATCATAGAGATTAATGTATACATTCCTCACAACAATTGTGAAAAAACCAATTTCCCATGTTATCGCTATAAAATATTCAATGATGAATGTTTTTTAGGGTTCACATCAACAATACCATCACCAATATCTAATAAGGCACTGGCCTAATAACCCATTAATTTTTTCACAGTAGAAACATGGTCCGAACATTCAAATTTCAAAACCAACATCAATGGGTTTCCACTATATTCTTTAAACATTTTTAATTTATATCCCTCAATCAAAGATCTTATAAATTTGGTTTCATCACTCATTTTCCAAATTAATTGATGCTCACCTCAGTCAAAGAAATCACTTTATCCAATTGATAAATTCCAGACCACTACTCATAGTGTGAAACAATATACCACATTTAAAGGAGGAAGGTATGATCTATTTTGATATACCAACAATGTTTCACAAAAAACAATCATGGAACATTATACAGTGACAAAAAAATATACTCTTGAGATTTTTTCATCCACCATCATTGAATAAGGTTATGTACAAGACTGTTACTCCCAAAAAATCCACTGTCTTAGGTATAATGAAGTCTATAATTTACTGGATTAATATACAATTTTGGATGACCATCACAACTCAAATCACATTCTCTTGTAAATAACCACTATCCACATGATGTAGTGGATGAAATAACCCCCAAAATATAGATAACCATATAATCCTATATGATAATAATGTAAAAATCACAATATCAAAATCCTTCAAACAAAATAAATGTATGAGTACTCAACCATTTATTGAGGGAGTGAAATTCCTCCAAACCACACCATAGATATACTACTATGAAATCCTCAGTCTCTATGTCCTCAGTTTGTGATGACCAAATCCACTACTTGAATCCTGGTTTCATAAAAAAAGGAAAAAAATTCATTATATGATCCAATATAAATCATCTCAAAGATTGTTTTAGTTTAAAACATATAAATATTGTAATGGAACTCAACATCAAAGTTATATGGGTCAAATAACACACCCTATTTTCTTCAAGGGTATACTATTGGGAACCCTTCTATAATATGAATGAATTATAATAAATCCAAATAAGTGAGTTTTATCCACTATGGATATGGACCATGAATGTAGGTTAACCTTATAATGAAAAAATATTGATGTGTGTACAATTAGACATAACCTCTGTCACAGTGGAACCTCTACAAAGCCTCTCATCATTTAACGAAAAAACAATTGTGAAGAGGATTAGTGAAAAATGACAATAATTAATGTTAACACCCTCACTGAATAGGGAATACGTTGTGATCCACCATAAATATTCAAATTTTGAGACTATGGAATTTTGGGAAAATATTCTTGTGTAAAACAACATGAGGGTCTATGGGAAATTGAAAAAAGTTGTATTCTGGTTCAAATTAGTCACATTTCAGTAAAATAATTCTAGTGGAATCATTATCCTACATATCAGTTTTTGTCCCTCCAAATTGGTTAGGAATCAAACCATTAGTGGTGGCCATAGTGGGGAATCCATATATCTCCCCGATAAAAATTATTTTCATACCCCTTGTTCCCTACCAATAAAATCAAAAAAATAGGGGTCTATAAAAATGAGATTCTAGATTCATTATCGATGATGTGAAAGTCAATACACAATTTTACTCTTTATATCCTTAATAGAAAATAGGGACAAAAACATAAAATAGTGCATGTTTATTAAGAGTACCCTAGTTTACTCATGTATATTTCTCATTGCAAGAAGGCTCTAGAAAAATTAAAAAATTATTATTTTAATTCCTCTCCAATCACTGATTTCAATCATATTAACTACAATTCATAATCAAAAAATTACTCATAAATACTACATGATCGAACATGTACATAACATTATTTGTGACCCCCTATGGATGTTTTAATGTTCTCTGTTAAAAATTCATCCTCCATTAAGGACTGAAACTCAATCCATTGCATTTTATCATTGTGTGATTGTGAAAAAACGAACCCATTATTGCATTATAGGGTCATAAATGCTATTAAAACCCAAAATCATCATATGGATATCAAAATACTAAAAAAATTAATACATGAATATCAATATCAACCTAATCCTCTAGAATACATGTATTAATATCACCTCACAAATTTATTAGGCCTCTATTATATGTACCTTGGAGTGTAGCATTTAAACTGGTTTTCTTTCTAGACAATTTATATAATACCATCAACACTATAAAGAAGATCCAAATAGTGTAGAAGATAAAATTATACGACATAAAATTGTTGTCATAAAATAACTATCAACCATATCTCATGAAAAAAAATCTCACCGCTTCTTATTTTGGATTGGTATGAACCATAAATTTTTCGGGATCAATATTTCCTTGACCTGAAAAAAATATTTCATTTCAATGGTCAGCACCATATAAATAATAGGATTCAACTACATGGTGTATAGAATATATTGTTCATAAAACATAGGATAGGCCTAAAATATCTTCATTGACCCATTCGTGATACATGCATTGACGTACATATACCTTGCAATCAATGTCTATGGGTTCTATGTCAACTAACATGTTACTAGAGTTCCAACCAATGAATATGTTAACACTAAACCGACAGTCGTTACCTCTGGATTGTTAATTGAACAAGAGACCCCATTAACATAAATTATGTTTTCCCCCAGACAATAATCATATAGATACTATCTTTATTCACTTTACATAGGATATTCCAATTTGAATACCATTATATCCTGAATTGATCATCATTTTTCCTACATGGATAGGTTATATTATAATTTTTTCTCCCAATACTACATATAATAATTAATTGGATGGTTACATACACCATGTAGTAATATCACAAACATGGGAGGCCATATACAATAATAAAATACACCATTTCCATACATACAATGAAGAAGGTGAAAAAAGAAATTAGTAATATATATATATTCATAAAAAGAACAGAATATAATAAAATCATACGACATATACTTAGACACAAAATTTTACCATTAATAATTATTTCATGTTTAAATGGTATCAATTCAAACACAAATATTAATAGGGAATCCGAATGAAAAATTAATATAGATTGGTCTTCCATTTATGATACCTCTAAATAAGAACATTTCATTCTACAATGAAATCAATGTACCACAATGTATCCTAAAACACCACATCTCCTAGGGTCACTAGGATCAATATCAAACAATCCATGTAAAATATACAACAAAAAATACATATATTTCTTATACATCGTGTAAAAATAAAGTTACATGTGTGTGGAAAGGCTCAGGCACAGGTTAATAAAAAGATTCTTTGAATTGTGTCCCGAAAAACAAAATGAGATAATAAAGAATCAATAAATTTCTGTTCTAGTACCTGGGATAACTAGGTGTAGGACAAAGGAGAAACCAAAACACTAGATCTGATCATGTTACCAAAAATATATAGTATAGAAAATGATTTAATAGAGATTAATATTGAAATACATAATCACTAGAAATTTCATAGATGTAGTAATATCCTAGTAAACATATATCATAAAAATGATTCTACCCTAAATGAGTAGTTAGAGGTGTATTTAATATATAAAAAACAATGATTTCATATCCAGGAAATCCCCATGGGCAACATTGAGTCATCAATTAAACAAAAAAGTTTATTGCATAGGGTTCCTGTAGCAACGCTGCCTCTAAGAGAAAAAAGGGGGGAAGTAACTGAACCATAAAGCGTTCTCACCTTCAGATGTATCCCACAATACCGAAGGATTAAGGTAAACACTATCATAATATCAAAAGGCCCCAAAATGATTATTTTATTCAAACCATGATCATTAAATTATTTGAAACTACAACCCACGTAAACTCTTTTTTGTTATAAAAGAGGATTTCACACCCATTATAGTGTAAAGAGGATTTTAACCCGAGTGTGGGATCCCATGACCCATTTGAGATCCTTAAATTACTAGTGAAACAATTAGAGTATAATATTCCACACTCAATAATATTATGGAGAAACTAACCATACATGATTACCTTGTAGAGGATCTCACACCAAAATCTCATAGGTGGTATTTTGAACTATACATATGGTTGGTAAGATTATTTTTCTCCCTAATGAATTATTTCAAATATGGGTGAGTTTTAAATAATCATTTATTTCCAATGAATTTCTTATATATGTGTGATACTAATATAGATGATCCTTCTTATATCATTGAACATATATTTCTGACTTCATATGTAAGGCCACAATCATATTCCATACAGAATTATATTTTTGGAGGAACCTATTTAATGTCCAATTCTTGTATTTGGAGGTGTACCTAAAATTACAGATGGGGTACCTGGTCTATTACCCAAAATTTCATACCTTGTAATTCATGATCATACTCTATACCATGTAAAAATACCGACTTGATGATTTATCATTAGAGGTACATGGCGTGTTGGATGAGTTTCACCATACGACATGGGTCACACTACAAGATTCATGTTCTATAATGATTACATAAGTAAAAATTGGTGCTACACGACATGTTTTCTCTGAAGGTTCTTTATACGTGTAATTATTGTGCATGATAAACTAGATAAATTGGGGCACATGGCATGTGGGACTAGCCACATGGTTTTCTAATGTTTTACTCTGTCCAAGAACCCATGTTTTATAATATCTATCTCACACAATGAGTGTACCCCATTAGTATGTGTCATGTTGTCAATATTTTTTCTAAAATAAATGAGAGACCAACACATTTAGAATTTTTATTTCATTACAAAAAAATCAATCATAAAATCTACACAAAATTCTTGAATATGAGTTAATCAGGACAATGAGACAATAAGTTGCTTGATTTCATCCACTATTTAATAGAAATTACAAATTTAATTGCCTAAATGCATTGTTATAATACCCATGATCATGATAACATATTCCAATATTTTGTTTCTAATCCTCCATCATATTTCAAGGATACACTACTATCTAACATCATTTTATATCACCTGTTTTTTTATGATGCTCTGATGAAGCTTCCCCATTTTCATGCACCACCCAATTTATGAGAGAAAAATGGATTTAGAATTTGATTTTATTTTCCAATATATAGTATCCCATATTTTCCTATTTTTTTTATTTTACATTAATCATGGATCTTATATCCCCACCAACGATTTGTAGGATATGTGAAAAGACATGCTAAAAAAATGGTCTATTGGGATGATGAAAATAATGGAAAAAAACATTGGTGATGAAAGTGAATAACATATAGAGGAAACCAAAAACATCAAAATAAGGAAAAAGTGACCCTGAATATCTGAATAAGTCCAACATTCATGGAAGTTAAATAAATTGATGTTAATCACATCTTTTAAACAAACTAATCAAAAACTATAATATGTCAATGTGGCACAAATATCCAAACCATGGATAAAATCTGTAATGAATTAATCCATGAACACATCAATCATGATGAATAGGGGAAAAACCATAAAAAATCAATAACTCATGAAACAATTGATTCCCCTATAATATGTTTTTTCACCCATAGATTTAGTTATCATTGTGGAGAAATCCATTTACCATTTCTACTATGTATGTATTTCAGAATATCGATCTCTCATAGATGCTTCTAATTATATATGTGCATAAACATAATGTAAAATACAATAGTTTTATTAATAAGGGACTTTAGGGGTTTATAAATTTAATAAATAAATAAATAAATAAATTTTTTAATACGCCTATGACAAAGAACACTAGAGAATTCTGATGAGAGTGAATATTATTTCTCAGCTATGGTAAAACCCATATATGAGAATAAAAAATGGCCGTGGTTCTCCCATTTGACACTCCATATATTTGATAGAATATTAATATTAAAAAGTCTTGTATTTTTAATATAAGAAATTTAATATTTTAAATTATTTACTTTGAATATATAAAACACACATAGTTCGATTGTGGATGAACACGTAAGTAAACTATATATTTTAAAACCAAAATATCCATAAACAAGATTAATTAAGAAATTATAATTTATAAATTTTACCATTTTACCCATAGTGAGGACACCATATTTAAAACACAATATGTATTAGAGTCTTACTGGGGTAAAAATCCATGCCACTATAATTTAAAATTGATTGGAGATGTTTTATCACCTATCTAAGAATGGATATATTATGATGTTGTTTTTCATTTTTCCTTTCATTATAAAATACCTTGGTGATGGTATAATATGATGGTTTTATTTGATTAGTGGGGTCTAGAGAAGAGTTAATATGAATAACTTTTTAATAACTAGGGAAAGATTATAAAGCATCCTGATAGATTAAAATATTTCCATTATAGATTAAATGAATTTTGGTTCTATCATTCTCTATACAGAATGTTAGACATAGTTTACAAACAACAATGAGTTATCTTGTGTTACTTCAAGAAACTGTTTTATTTCCTTATAGTGTTGCACCGATTTTAACACTAAATTTTGAATTTTTTTATATTTTATTTTTCAAAGTAAACTTTATTTTTTAATTTGAAATGTCGAAGTTATTTTGGGATCAATTTTTGGTATTCTTCTGGGAAGTATCATTTCACAATGAATAGTGATAAATAGTGCAGTCTATTTTAAAAAACCATATATTTTAAATAATTATTATATTTTAAATTTACTTTTAATGTAAAAATGGATAAATAATATATATATTTATCCAATGTAGTTCATTGTAAATACATTAATATTGAAATAATAAATTAAAATTTTGAACTCCTATTTTACCCACCTTTTCAGAATATTTACAAGATTAACAATAGAATTATTTTTCCCATTTTGGTGATTTGAATTTTGAAAAATAGATATACATGGTTACAATTTGTTTTAATTTTTTATTCTAATGGAAACAATATAATTTCTAGTGAATAAAAACCTTAGTATTTCTTTACTGTGGTTAAGGGTAAACCGTGCAACTAAGGGTAACAATATTATTATAAGCATTATAAAATTACCATAAAAATTTTCCAAATTTAATTTTAAGAGTATGTTTCCACTAAACTTATCCTTGTTTCAATTCTAGGTGAATGTGGTACCACTTTTATTACTATAATACATTTATCATATTTTATTAAAAGAAAAAAATATATAAACATATATTTTTTACCTTGTGAAATTGTTTTAATATGGGGTTATATAAGTGATATGGTCGAATATAAATAGAACTTAAAATGTAATTTTTTATCTACATGATTGTAATTTTATTTGAAAATAAATAATTTAAATAAATGGAGACACAATGATGGTGTAGTAATTGATTTATTAATGAAAGAATCAGATAAATGATATTTATAAAAATAAAATATATTTAATTTGAAATATCTGAGGACATCATTGAATTATTTGGATGAATTTGAAATTTAAGGTATGATTTAATGTATTATTTTTGAATGAATCAAGTTTTTATGATAATTTCAAAATTTGAAAAAGTGGATAGTGTCAAAATAAAAATTTATTATATTTTAAAAAAATATTTTCTTATAAGAGATAAAATTCATAAAAATAAATATTTCATCCAATTGATTTGTGTAAGTCTAAATATTTCATAAATGACTCATTTAGTTATCTTTTTAATTTTTTTTGAAATTTTATTAATTCATAATTTATAAATTATAGAATATCAAATGAATAAATAAAAGGGTTAAATAAGGGTTAAAACAAAAAGATAAGTATAATAATAATTATAATAAGTTAAAAAAATATTAAGGATATTTTTACCATTATCACATTTCGATCAATTTTGAAAAATTGAACATTGACTTTCCTGTGAAAATTCAATAGATATTATTAAAAATAATAAATATGACAAAACGTCATACTCTTATTTTTGATAAGTATATTAATATTAATATTGGGATAACTAAAAGATAACTTTTATCGAAATTATTATTTCGGAAGATAAAATAATTATCACATCATATGAATTTATTTAATATTTTTAGAGACTATATAATTTCAACAAATGTTGATATAGTAGTGATGTAGTAATTACATTATAAATGGAACTATAAAAAAGTGATATTAAAAATATTAAAATAATAATAATTTGGATAAATAAATTTGATAAAATATTTTACTAGGTGACTATGAAATTGTATATGTGTATTAAATGGTTTTCTCATGTTATATTTTTGTTTTTAGGTTATTTAATATCAATGTAATGAAAAGTGTCACAATAGACACTTCATATTTTATAAAAATTGATAATTTATTAAATTAATTTAAAATCATCGAAATCCTTAAGAGAAAAAATAAAAATTGATTATAATAAGTTTTAAATTTTTTTAAGTTTCCATTTATAGAAAATTAAAACCATATAAGAAAATAAATTATAAACTTTCAATAATTAATTTTTATTAGTACAATTAAAAATAAATAGATTTAATATTGGTAGATTAATATGATAATGTTTAAAATAAAATTTAAGAACGTATAAATTTATTTGGATTGCACTATTTCAACCTAAAAAAATATTTCATTATTCATAAACAACATTGAATTATTTTGAAAAAAAAATTATTTTATATTAATGTAATATTTTACAAGATTCTAAGACTGTCCCCTATATATAATAAAGGGGAACCTATCCTTTTCTTTTATTCACACATCTAAACCATTTTTTTTCGACCAAACCCTACATATATCCTCTCCAAACATCCCTCACTTAATCATATAGGCCATAAATTTGGCAGAACACCATCCATAGATGATTTTTTAGGGAAATCAAAAGATGATACCTGAAGAATAGGTTTTTATTTTACTATATAATTGAAGTTATTTTCTTATTCTACTTCCTCTTCCTATGTTTTTCATAATTAAAGTAACAAATATAGTAACATATATATGAATAAATGTAATTATGATTATGGGGAAACCATATTCCTCTTTTTATCTATCTAACAAAAAATGGTATCACCATATGTGAATATGTACGACTTATCATCTCCATGCCATAGTGTAATTTTCTTCATCACTACTATATTGGAATTAGTAAAATGATTTATATAATGGGTTTATATAATAAATATTACTTGATATTGAATATTTAATATTTAATATATCAACCAATTATTTACCAGTTGACCATTAAGGGTATGATATCATCCCTTGTGAATACGTACAACATATCTTCTCCACGACGCGATTAGATTCATCCTCTACATTAACCATTAAAAAATGATTATGAAAATATATATAATTAATAAGTATGAAAAATATGACAGAATAATTCTGATGGAATAATATACATATTTATATATATATATATCATTTAATTTCTCTTGTTCAGCATGATTAGAAAACATGAACAATATTAATGGGTATGTATGGCCTACCGTCTCCATAATGATGTATTCCATTTCGAAAATATATCTTTTATATAAATTCATATACATAATATATATGATATATAAATAATTTTTTAAATTCTATTAGTAAGTAAATCATGACCTATGTAATGGATCTTGAATAACATGTGAAAAAACTTTTGATAAACAAACATATTATTACCCAAATAGTTGCATTAACATCAAGTTATTAAATAAATTGGTAATATATACTCATAAATGAATAATATATGATATTATAAATATTATTTATATTTTTTACAAATTAATAAATTGTTAAAAAATAATATATTGATGTTTCAAACCCTTATAGAAAGAATCAACCCAAACGTAATGGTTTATTTCACAATCTCATTATTATCCAAGATTTTTTATACACAAGTATTTATTCTTACATATTTTTAATCCATGTGAATGTTTATTTATAAAAGTTAAAAATACTTTTTTTAAGGTTTTATGTACTTAAACATTAACTAAAACATCATTTTAAATATTTGATGATTTATTCTTCTAAATCATTCTAATTAATGTCATTGTTTTCAAAATGGGTTATATGGATTTTATTATAAAAACATTATTATTTTAAAATATTAATTGAAGAATTTATATCAAATGGTTAAAAGTGGTATGTGGAAAGCTTATTCAATAAAAACATTTTCAAATTAATTCTTTTATAATATTTCAACTTTTGATTAAATGATCTGAAATTAAAATAGTATTTCATAAATGAAATTTTTATTTATTTTATTTGAATATTTTAATATTAGTCAATATCTTTTGTTAGATATTATGTTTTATTGAGTTTTATCTCTTATGATTTAATTTTCCAAATTTCATTTAATGTTATATTATTTTTTTACTATGGATGTGCTATTTTGATTTCTTTTCGGGTGTATGGTTAATGTATTAAAATTTTTGGGACACTTAATACATTACACTAACACAAACCCATAGTCTGTATTAGTTTAGTGACTTTGGAAACATGGAATCATAATCAACTGAATCATAACACATATAGTTCTTCTCATACCTATTTCTTCATAACTAGTCCCCTTTTTATATATCATACTTGTTACCTTTCTTCGTATCATGGGGAAATGAAACCCAATAAAGGGTGAACTCATATACTCAATAAGGGTAAACCTGGAAGATATATAATCATAAAAAAAACAAGGGAATGAAAACATGATCATGACATTGGAGTACCCCACCCTTCATATAAAAATATAATATTCTTGATTCATGTAATAAATATTGGAATTTTATAAGAGTTGAATCATATGTAAATAAAGATCTCAATCCATGAAATAATATAATTATCAAAAGAATGAAATTTTCGGAAAAACGTAAAATTTTTACAATTTTATACATGTATATGTAGTCATGGGTTCACTAATTAAATTATGGAATTAAAATAAGGCCCTTGAATAAATATACGAGCCAGAATACTCGGTCTACACATAAAATAATAGATATCAAAACAAGGTCCAAAAATTGAATTATGGACATGAAAACACAGTCAACACATTGAATTGTGAACATGGAATTAGGTTCATTAATAACATATGTACATCATGTGTTTTCCATCATTACCCAATGCATTAGAGGGAGATATAGGTACCACTCATCGCATAATAAAAAAACATAATTCTATGACACATGAACATAAATCATTCATTATATCGGAACCGATGTAATGAAATGGATTTCATAAACATCATTCAATCATAATATAACCCATTAAATAATTGGGTTTCATAAATATCATTCCATTATAAACCTAAAACATTTACAAAAATAAAAAAAATGGTAAAATTGAACCATATTTATAGTAAAACATAATCAATATCTTATTAATTTATCTTAGATGGAAAAAACAATAAGATATCTCTTGAAAAACATTCTTGTGAAAAATATCATTTCTACTTTGAGAATATTTTATTTTCATGAAATGTAGCACAATTTTAAAGGATAAATTTTTATTTGAAAACAACATTGTAATATTGTGAGGAAGGCTTAATGGAAATATAGAGACATTAAATAATAAAAATTCATTAATGTGATATATGTTAAAAAAAATATCTTCATAATTTTTTAGTAATATTAAAAAACACCTTTTAGGGAAAATGATAAAATATTTCTTTAAATTTATTTCTTCTAGTACTTTATCTTCATGTGTTAATTACAATATAAAATATTAAATCTAGTATCACCAATATTTTTAGATGTTATTATGATTATGGAACAACCATATTCCCCCTTTTATTAATCTTGTGATAAATACAAGTATCAGGCATTTTCTTGTATGAATTACAGTCTCCACGCTATGGTGTAATCTATTTTCATCAAAAATTTATTTGGATGATTGAAATGATTGATATATTGGGTTTAAATAATAAAAATTACAATATCATGATTCTTTTTAATTAATACACCATCCAATTCTCAATATTTTCCCCATTAAGGGAATGATATTGTTACTCGTGCGTACATAGGGCCAACAATCAACAAGATAAAATGTGATTCATCCTCCATGTAATCCATTCAAAAATGATTATAAAAATATAAATAATGAATATGTATGAAATATATAAGATAATAATTATACTCAAACAATATATATATATATATATGTCATTAACTTGTGTCAATTCAACACGACAAGAAAATAGAAACAACATTCCTGCATACATAAGATCTACTCTCTCCATTAATAATGAATTTCATTTTAACGAATAGTTATAAATAATCATTTAGAGTTAAACTTTGTTTATATAACATCTAAAAAAATGATGATGAAATAATATAAATTAGAAGTAATATAATTTATATATATCAAAAAAATTAAATTATGTAAATTTTAATAAATTAAATATTTCTATTCAAAATTTTGAATATTTAAATCAATAAATTTTATTATAAAGATTATATTTTTAAATGAATTCATATTAATAAGTTATAAATAAAATTGATTTGGATTTTTGTATTTATTAATTATAATATAATTATAAGAATATAAATTTGTATTATTGATTTAATGAGATTAAAATTATATTATATTAATTATAAATTTATAAAACTAAAATATGAAAATAAATTTACAAATTAAATTATGTGATTCATAATAAAAATAATCATTTAACACAAAAATTGATATAAATAATTTTAAAACATAAAACAATGTAAATATGAAACTGCGAAAAAGCTTATTGAGTTTATTGGGATAACTAATCACATCAATGAGGGAGATGCTTCCAACTATAGTGATTTTGATCACAACAGAGAAGAAAACTAACACTGACTGAAGGAAATCAGTTGTTGTTGAGTTACTTATCACAAGGTTCTCCCTTAGTTGATGTTTGAGCTCAAATCGAGCTGGTCGAAGGTGATGAAATACACAACAAACCAAAAATATATTGTGGAAACGGGGTTCAAGTATGATCAGTGTTTTGATCGAAGATGGATTGACTATCGATGAGATTTTAATTTCATGATCTAAATCTTGTCAGGATAGTGAATATTAATAGTCCTTCTCCAATTCAGGTTTAAAATATATTCATTGACTGTCCATTTTTAATTTTGGTGTTCAATTGATCCTCTCTGGTTCGCTTTCTGATTGTTTCTAACTAGTTTTCATTCATTTTTACTATTGATTTTCTGTATATGGATTCATTCCTAGACATTTGTCAATTTTTTCTCCCATCCTCACATTCAGTTGTCTTTTTAATCATTTTACATTGAAACTTTTAATTTCAAATTGTTATTTTCAATCAATTTTCCCCATTTTCGGCTCACTTTGTGTGGATATAAATCAATTCATTAAAAAGATGGACAAATTAGTCCAAATTATATTCCATCATATCATCAAATTTATTTTTTCGTGCATTATAGAATACACCTATATTTATTTGTCTCCCAACAAACACATAATTTGTATTTTAATTTTTTATTTGGATGCCTTTATCTTTATCCTTGAGTTAAAATAGACCATCTAATCCAAATAAATAAATATATCCTTTAGTTTCTGATTTATTGAAATATAATTTAAACAATAATAATAAGTGGTGATAAATTCTATATAAAGAGGACTTAAATTCATTCTTTTGTGACATTATAGTGTAAGTCTATATAAGAAGAGTTCATTTTTGTGTTAGGCGATGAAGAACTACCTCAACTAAACAATTTTTATTGCATTATGTGTCATATTTTTGTTAGTTAATACATACTCATTAAGAAGGATTCTATTATAGTAGTTATGATCATTAAAAGAGATGCTTTATCCATGAATAAGAAGAATGGTTATATAAATTAATAGTACTAGAAATTATCTGTTTTAAAATAATAATTTAAATTTCTCTAAGAGAAATAATTTTTTATGCATTTTAAAATGATTATTATTAATATTATTTCAAATTTGTTCATTAAATTTATTTTTTTAATTCCAATTTTTATGTTATAAACAAGTTATTATATTTTTTTTAAATACCATTAAAATAGAATTAATTAGTATCTTTCATTTCATGTAAGCAATATTGAATATTATTTAAAATATAAGATCCTAACATTATCTAAAAGTTGTTTTATGTAATATATGTAATGTTATGATTTTTATTTATTTTTCTGATATGTAATTAATTTAACATTTAATTTTATTATAGGAAATTATTTTCAAAGTAGATGTTAACTATATAACAATTAACATTTCAAGTTTTTATGGGGTATATGAGGCTTAGATGATTTATAAATTCTACTAAATGCATATAAAAATATATATAACCATGTAAATGAATGAAAATATGTTATTAAGGTTTTTTAGGTAATAACATATTGTGAATGAATATATATGTAAGAATGATTAAAATGTTTTTCAAACAAATATTGCACTGGAACTTTTTAAATATGATCAAGAAGTCGGAAGAGAACAGTTCCATAATGTGGGTTGGACAAATGCAACCTTTAATGTCTCAACTGGCCTATATGATTTGTTTTCAAAATCTTGTATGTCGTTTTGAAAAAAATCACTATATTATTTTTAATCGAATTTTTGAGCATAATTATTTTAAAATTAGTATAGTATTTTAAAGCACAATTAATTTCAATAATGTTTTCAAGAAGTATCTCTAAATGTATTTTCAATCTCGAGTTAAAATTGAAAAGAAAATTTTTATTAAGGGGAGATAATGTAACATCCTGAGATTAAATAAAATAATAATTTATTCTATGTATTTTGTTTCAAAAATTAATCCAAAAATAATATTAAAAAACTGTGACGAAATATAAATTAATAAATGTTCAAATTATATTTACAATTCATCATTTATGATATTATTTAAAATATTCAGAATTTTTCATATTCTAAAAAAATAATTATTTTTTAAGAAAATAAGATTTGATAGAAAATTAATATTAGTAACTTCTCTTATAAATGTTGTATTATTTTTTTCAAAATTTAATATTTTTTAAAGATGTATTCATTTATTAGTTATGTTCCAAAAATCATGATTTTATAAAATTGTTATAAATAATTATCTTCAAATACATTTTTGGCTTATAATATCTAAACAATAATATCAATATGATAAAATATAATTTAATAATATATAAATATATAATTAAATTATGAAAATATTACTAAATAAAATTTTATATTTTAAATTAGGAATATTTAAATCAATAAATATTACTATAATGTATATTGTATTTTTAATGAATGAAAATTAATAAGAGATAATATAAATTTAATTATAGTTAAATATTATGAAATATAAGGTAATTAAAATAATATAAATAAGTATTTTTTATTATAAAATATTGAAATTTAATTAAGTTAGTATTAATTTTATAAGAAAAATTGAAAATAAATATATTATTTAAATTAAGTGATCAAAAATAATAATAATCATAAACACAAAAATTTAAATAAATTATAAATTATTAATAATAATTGTGAATATCGGTTTTCAGTAGATTGGGATAACCGATCAAGACATAAATAGAGAGGGATCTGACTTCGACATTTTTCATGATAGAGGAGGAGTGGTCTTGTACTGGATAAATGAAATTACTTATATATGAGGAGTCGAGCTTGAGGTGCCCCTAGTTAATGATTGATCTCAAATCAAGTTGGCCGAAGGGAAATATGTTCATAGTGAACCCAAAAATACAGTGTGAATATATGGTTCAATTATATTAAGGGGGTTGGACAAAGAAGTTTTGACTATCGATGAGCTATTGAATGTTAGAGCTGAAGTCAACAAGGATTCCAAATATAGATCTACATCATTGTATTTTTAACTGAAAATCTGTTAAAGGTAGTTTCATTTTTAATTTTTGTATCTGATTAATCCTCCCAGGGTCCCTTTCTGTTTATAGCTGACTTGTTTTTTTCCATTTTTAATTTTGATGATCTCTATATAGATTCATTCTCTTTTTTTTCTCCAAACATCACAATCTATTGTCTCTATAATCATTCAAAAATGATAATTTTATGTTCAAATTGTTTTTTAAAAAAAAATTGTTTTGGATCACTTTGTGTGGAAATAAATCAATGCTTCATGAATATGTGTAAATTATCCTGAATTATATTTTATCATATCCTTAAATTTATTTTTTCTAGAACCATAAAATCCACCTAGATTTATTTTTTTCCCCACAAACACTGAATTTTGTTTTGTGTCATTTTTTTGATTCATTATTCTTCGACACTATGTTCAAATCAACTAGGTGAGCCAAATAAATAATTATATCATTTGGTATTTGATCGATTAAAATTTAATTTAATTATTAACATGAAAGGATGATAACTACTATATAAAGTGTTCTTACATTTATGATTTTTTGGCACCATTTGTGTGATTCTAGATATGTATAGTTTATTTATGTATAAAGTGCGGTAACACTGCCTCTACTCTACATTCCCTTGGTGCATTAGGTGTTAAATTCTAATTATTCAATGCATACTCAATAGTAAGGATTCTTTTTGAGGAGGTGGAGAGAGATAATATGAGATCATTCCTCCATTAATATGAATAATATATTATAGAAATAAATAATAAGTATAATTATTTTTTTCAAATATTTATTATTATTCCCATAAATGATATTATTTTTTAGCCTTTAAAATCGATGTTTTTCAAATTATTTTAAATTAGGTTATTATATTTTTTTCAATTCTCATGTTATAAATTTGTTATTATATTTTTGGAAAAACATTTTAATGGAAATTAATTCTTATTTTTTATTTCATGTATAAATTCATGAATTCCATTTAAAATATATTATATTCCCATTATCTGAAATTTGTGACATTTTATTCATATAATGGTTTTATTTTTTTATGTTTTGATTTATGAACTATATTGAATAATTAATTACCTTATATAAAATTATTTTCAAAGTAAATAGAATTTATATTTTAATTTACAATTCATGTATATCTTAAAAATGTAAAGCATAGTTTGTTCATGAATTATTATGAAAGTATTTAAAAATATATATATACTTGTAAATGATTATAAATATGTTATTAAATATTTTAGAGTAAAATCACTAGTTAAATTATATATATATGGAAAAGCTTATAATTTTTTTCATAAAATTAATAGACATGATTATTTTTGATGTTATTGGTATATGGGAAGTGAACATATCCCTTATTTGTGTAGGGTCATGTTATTCTTAAATGTTTCAAGTGGTCATAGTGTTTTTTTCAAAACCATGCATATAATTTTCAGAATAAAAACGATGGATTATTTTGAATACAATATTTTAGAATACATATATTCATAGTTGTATAATAATTTAAAGCATAAATAATTTCTAAATGTTTTTAATAATTCTTTATTAATTTATTTATGGATGTATTTAAAAAAGAATTTAAAAAGAATTTTTCAAAATTTATTTTCGGAGGTTGTTTTCATAAAAGGTATTGAATGATTTTAAAACCCCTTAAAAGTAAATTAAATTCTCAACATATGTTTTCACATGATTGTCTCAAGATTCATAGATGATCTTATTTAGATGTATTGCATTTGGAGTTATCACATAAAAAATCTAAGTAGTTATATTGTATTATTATTTTGTCAAAACTAATAAATTTTAACATGTAGTCTACATTAGTAGAACCAAGAATAGAAAAGGTCCTCGATATTATAAGGTACTCTGTATTTTTATGTTTTAAATTAATAAAATAACCAATATGTTTTTTTATCATTAACATTTAAATAGTAAGAGATGTTATTTTTAATTGATACAAATTTTTAAATTTTTTAATAATTTATTATTATTTCAATTCCCTTTAAATTTTTAAAAAATTAGTAAGTGATTTTTTTTCGAATTATATCATTTAAATGATTATTTTTTATACTAGTAAGAGTGAATTTCAAAATCTCATTTTTATTTGGTATTATTATATATAAGTATTTATCAAAACATATTTATCATCCATGTATGTGTTTCTTGAAATTTTATATCAAAATATTATTAATATTATTCAATAATAGTATAAATTAATTTCACCTACGTCAAAATTTTTAGAAATTTTTTTCATATGAATCTTTTTTCATTTTCTAAGAAATGTTCTTTAGGGGTTTTTAGGGTAATAATGTATTTTAACTTATATTAAATGGTCATTTTTTCCATCGTCGAGATATCATAACATTTTGAAGTCTCCATTAAATGAAAAAATGTGTATTTTAATAGGAATTCTTTATTTTATATTTTTACCGATTATAAATATTTTCAAACAAAAATTCATAATTTCTTTAAAAAAAATTGAATGATTGTTTATATTATTTTCATCTATGTAAACATCCTTTGTTCTTTTTTATTCTTAATTTTGGTCGAATTATTCTGATATAATATACCGTATTGTATTAATGGATTTATGATATGTTTGTCCGTGGATGTGCTATTTTGATACCACTCATGGTTTATGGTTGATATATTAATATTACACATGATATTTTTAATATTAATTTTTATATTGGTTATGTTTCACTCATTTCATATGAGGAATGCATTAGACATAGTAAGTAAAAGTTAGGACCTACTATAGATCCTTGATGCATTGATGCTTCAAATGAAAAAAACTAGTTGGGTTTTAAAAGCTTATGTATAGTTTCATGGTCTAATCCTTGAAGGTATGTTTATGACATCTGACATTATGAAACCTCTAATTATGAAATTAGTTATTGATTTTACATGTGTTTATTCGATACGTATAATATAAATGTCAATGTTTAAATGGAATTATTTGATGATATTATTTTATTTTTATGCCCATTATATATTATCAAATTATGAAAAAAATAAATTTTAATTACCATTTTTTTGTTGTATTTGAATTAAAATTAAATTAATAGTATTGAATTTGACAATAATGATATCAGATGGAGTTAATTTATTTCAAAATTAATTAAAAATTTAAAAATTTAAATAATCTAAAAGTTATATTATTTTTTAAAACCTATCTTCTACCTCTCATTTATGGGATATTTGTATGAATTTTGATCGAGAATAGTCTTATTATAAATTAATGCTTTGAGAAATTCCAAGAGTGTCTGTCCTATTTCCAATAAAAGAGATCCCATTAATCTTTATTTTTCATACCGAAAAACCTTTGTCGATATGCCAATATATAACAAAATACATTCCTACAATCCCTAACAATATTCTTATGCCCTTAGTTTAGGTCAAACACCCTTTGTAGGTGTGTTAAGGTGTTAATCACAGGAGGTCGTCATCAGAAGAAGTATCATTTTTAATTAAGTGTTTGTATTTCATTTCTTATTACACATACATAAAATATTATTCCACCATAATGATATAATATATCCAGTATCATCAATATACATAGATTTTATTATGTTAATATAATAACATAAATCTACCTCCACTTCCATAAAATGGGAAAATAAATTTTTGTTCGTGGGTATTGGTGAATTATCACCTCCACAAACCAATATCATTATATATTCTGCTACTGTCACTCAAGATTGGTTCTATTTATGTATTTAATGTTTATATATGATATTAATTAAATTTTTTTCAATTTTTTATAATAAAATTTCAATTACATCCTTACATTTAATGAATATAAAAATAATAATATTTTGTGTGTGTCTGTGAACTCTCTTCACCACGATGTGATGTGATTAATTTTTCATAACTACATCTCATGGATTATATATATAAGTATATTAATTGATTAATATGATATTAATATTTTTATTATCATTTTATAAAGATAAAATATCAATGAAAATGGAACAGTTACTCATCTGTAATTACATCCTTCTGTCTCCATGATTATAACGTTGTTCATTTTTCATAAGCATAAATAAATAGTTTGATTTAAAAATAAAGTTTATTTATAAAATTGAATCTCATGGCAGGCATATCATTCTATAGATTATTTACTAATGTCAACATTGACTTTATATCATTAAACCAAATTTATTTTGGACTCATGTAACGAATATCGTCAAAACGTCTAACGTGAAGTTAAATAATTATTTAATTGTTATAAAATTATAATATGTTATATAAAAGTAATAATAAATATTAATAAGGATATCAATAAATTAAATAATTTTGATATGTTTATTATTCAGCATAATAAAGTTTTTAATTGATAAGACATTAGAATTTGAATATCTAAGATGCCTATGAAAATCATTGAAAAACATCGGATAAGAACTTAATTCCCCAGTAAAAGGTTCTAAAATATCTAAATACCTTTTATGAAAACATCTTTTGAACATAAATTTTGAGAAATAATATTTAAAACATTTTTTAAAT
Organism: Viscum album; assembly: GCA_963277665.1. NCBI lineage: Eukaryota > Viridiplantae > Streptophyta > Magnoliopsida > Santalales > Viscaceae > Viscum > Viscum album. The sequence goes on from OY728151.1 coordinate 819,872,745, forward strand.
TCTTTAAAAAATACATTAATAAATACTTATTGAATACATTATTGAAATTAATTATTATCTAAAATATTTTCCCACTTTGAAAATAAATATGCCCAAAAATTACATAAAAAATAGTATTATGATTTTTTTGGAAATATTATAAAAGATTTTGAAAACAAAACAGTAATGCCACATGAAACTTTAAAGGTTATCTTGGTAATACCCACTAAAGTGATGTGTTCACATCTATCCTCCCTATCATATTTACAAATATCATGTGCCATTTTTTTAAAAAACATGTTAATAATGATAACATTTAAATAAATTCAGTATAGTTTTTTTAATTTTAAAAAACTAATTACATATATTGATTCATTAAAATGTTTATACATATGTTTATTTACTTTCTAAAAACTATTTAAGAAACTAAGCCTTATCTATATCATACATAGCTAAAATGTAAATTAAAATATAACTAAAATATACTTAGAAAACAATTTTCTATAATTGGATTAATTGTTCAGTTATGTACATAAATCAAAACTCAAAAATATTAACCCATTAAATGCATTAATTTAAATAAATATAAGATGTTGTATATATCTTAAATTTAAAATTAAATTCAATAATGCATACATAAAATGATTGTTAGAAATTAATTCCCTAAAAAATGATTCTCCTAAAATATGATAACTCATTTATAATATAATGTTTGAAAATAAAATTTAATTTTTAATGAAGGAATTTTAAATAATAAAATAATAATAGTTTTTATAAATAATAATATAATTTCTCTTAAAAAAATAAAAATAATTACATGGAAAAAAAATATTCCCTAATTATTCATTTGTAGAAGTTGTTCTTATTTTTTATGGGAGAAGGATCATTTTCTATCTCTCTCTCTCTAAACACTTGAAAATAAGTATTTCTATTGACTAATCCTGGAATCTCAACAATTTAACATGACATGCCACAAATTAAAGTTTACCTAAGGAAGTAATACCTTTCTTAACATAGAAATGAACATTTCATATCTAGACTCCCAAAATGGTGCCACAAAAGAATAAAGGTAAAGACACTTTTTATTGAAGTTATAAGGCATTGAAGTTAAGATTTTAATTAAATTCAAATCAATCATAAAATAATGGATATAGTTATTTATTTGTCTTATATGAATCTTTTGAACCGAATTACAAATAAGAAAGAATCTATAAAACGACTCCAAACCAAATTTACTATATATAGGGAACCAAATAAATATTGTTGGATTCAATAGTTCCAAAAAAATTAATTCTTAAACATGATAAAACTGAATTCAATGTAATGTGGTCTTCTTGGAAAATCATTCATTTACATATACACCAAGTGAACAGAAACATGTTAATTTTATTGACAAAAATATTTGAACATAATATTTTCACTATTGAATGACTACACGGAGAACAAATGGTGATGATGGGTGAAAAAAAAACTAAAAAACAAAACAAAAGGAATCTAGATATTGAACATCAACATTAAACATGGAAAAAAGCCAAAAATAAATAGAAATTAACCCATGGGTAGAGAATCAGAAAAAAAATTTAAAAACTCACCTACCTTGACCAAATTTGAAAACTGAAACCAGAAGTAGTTGATTTTTATTTTGAATCCTCATCGGGTTTAGGTCTAGAATTAAAAAAATCACTGGTGGTTAAACCTTATTCATTACAACCCCTGACCATAATTGAAAGATTAATTTATTCAAGATTTAAAGGTACATGATTGACTTCAACCCCTTAGTCAATCTTGATTTGAGCTCAAACATGAACATGGGAACACCTCAAGCTCGACTCCTCAATTGCTACCGATTTCCTTCATCCACTACACAACATTGACTCCAATATGATCAAACTCACCCATGTCAAGTCCCTCTATATCTATGTCATGTTCAGAAATCAAAATCCTCTAAAAAACACTATACACAATTTCTTTTATTTTTTTGATTAAACTAATAAAATCATATTAATGTATATTTAAAATGGCTTCATCATAAAATTGTGGAAGAAGATCCTTTTTTGAAAAACAATTATTTTATTCCTAAAATTTTTGTAACGTCCCAGACCTGGGTGCCATGCAATGGGTTCCCTGAGCCCAGTTCGCCACGTGACCTCAAGCGCATTTACCCAAATTCCAGAGGCTGCCGACTAGCAGCGAGGGCCCGTGCATGATAGTGGGGAAACTATGCCATCATTTGTCAAAGTGTAGCACAACGGAATACAAAAGAAAACATACAACGACTGCGAAAGTAGTAATCCATAAAACTACTGAAATAAATAACTGCAATGGATATAACCAACAGTATATAAAAGATGATTCTACATGTTTCAAGTTATATGAAAACAGACAGAACATGTTATACATCAATACAGTACAGCAGTAGCAGAGTACAGCAAAGCAAAGCTAACAGCTGGCAGCGGCATTGCGAGCCTAGGCTCGGTCCCATCCCCTCCTACACCTCTTCAACAGTCAAGTACCTGTATAGGGACTCTTTCCCTTATCTACACCTGCAGAAACGTAATCTGTTTGGGCCGAAAAGCGTGACCCAAACAGGGTGTGAGAAATATATCTCAGTAGGCACCCACCAAAGGCTCATGCCCAACTGCGTGTAAGCAGGCCACAATAGTGTGAAGTTGAAAAATACAAATAAGTAAGCAGTACTCAAAAGTAACTCATTACTAGTTATAGTTCAATTTTATTATCCATTTAATCCATTTAATATAAGAAATATCCACAGTGTATTTCTAGTAATCAACTAATGTCCTCAGACATGTAAACTCCTACCCTCGGGTAATGAGTATCCAAAACAAGAATCCGCCCTTAGGAATAACAGAATTTTCCCTCACGCGTAGGTAGTGTTGCACTCAGGCACAGAATCAGCTACCCACAGGAACAGAAGAAGTTTCCCTCAGGCTGAAATAACTACTGCCTATAGGCTAAATAGTGCAGTGCCCACAGGCTAATCACTACAACGCCCTCAGGCTAAACAGGTAATCGGTCCCTACCCAACATGTCAATGCAGTAAACAAGAAATTCCTCTCAAGGCAATTCTACAATTATTACATTTAAGGCATACCCTCGGGTATCCTAGCCAAACAGAAAAACAGTGGAACACACCCCCAGGGTGGTTCCGGATCCAAGAAATGATCCCAAACAGCATTTTATTATCACAAATTAATACTTAATCAATTCTAGGTATTAAATATAGCAACGAACTCGGCCATACGACACCCCAACATGGGTTCGTGGAACGAAAATGAACAAAAATGAACGACAGTTGAAAAATAAACACTAAGCCACCAACCTTATACGTCAAAGAGCGTTATACCCAAACGCCGACTCTCGAAACTCCCAAGAATGGCGTAGATCTGAAGAATAACAAAACCCATTCAAACATAAATAACATACATTAAGAGAAGAATTGGTAAGAACGGTACCAGGAGAGGAGAGGGCTTACCTTTTCGGTTCCCATGAGATCATTTGAAGCCGAATCGGATTCCAGAAGAATGCCTGGTGGATCTTCAAAGATCTGGACTCCTCCTTTGTCTCCAAAATGGCTCAAGTGTCTCCTCTTCCAAATGAGGAGGCTACTGCCTGTTTTAAGCCGAAAAAAAGTACGCAGTGTGTACTTCTGAGTACACGGCGTGTACTCCCCTCATTTAACTGCTCGTTTGGCGGCGCCGCCACACTGTTCATCCGTCGACATGAGTTCATGGCATGTACTCCCAAGTACACGGCGTTTACTGTCACCCAGCTGGTGGCGACTCCACCGCCTTACTATTCAAGCCTGCCGACTGACTACACAGCGTGTAATGTACTACTACATAGTGTGTAGTCCGTTCCTACACCCTTCGTCACTGGCATGGCTACACGCCTCGTGTACTCATCCCAACACGACCAAATGTACACGACGTGTGGATATAGTACACGGCGTGTAGTTCCAAAATTCAGGATTATTCCCCATTTTCCAAATTTTCTCAAAAACACTTAAGGAAAAGGAAAAGAAGAATCTCGTACCTCTAAAATAAGAACCAGGTTCTTACAAACTCCACCCCTTATAGAAATTCATCACCGAATTTCCCTTCCAAGAGTGGAGAAGATAAATCTCAGAACAACTCTCACCACAGAGCATATACGTCGGCCTCCCGCTCCCAGGTCACATCCTGCACTCAACCATGCTGCCATAGCACCCGTACGAGAGGAACTGACCGGCCTCAGAGAACCTTCGTGCTCCTATCAACGATACAGATCAGATGATCCTCAAATGATGCATTATGCTGAAGCTAAACCTCCTCATGATGAAAGGTGTGAGATGGGTCTGAATGGTAGTGATGTAACTGAGACACATGGAAGACGTCGTGCATGGCTCGGTACCGTTGCGGTAACTGCAATCGATAGGAAACCAGCCCGACTCTCTCCAGAATCTCAAATGGCCCCACATACCTCGGTGAAAGCTTACCCGATCTCCTGATCTGTTTGTGTCCCAGCCTCAGTGAGACACGTAAGAAAACCTGATCCCCGACCACGAACTCCAAAGGTCGTCTGCGTCAATCAGCATAAGACTTATGACGAGAATGTGCGGTAGCCATCCTCTTCCAAATCAACTAGACCTGCTCAAATGTCTCCTACACGAGTTGTGGCCCTAGTAAAGCTGCCTCACCTACCTCTAACCATCACAAGGGTGATCGGAATGTCCTACCATATAAAGCCTCATATGGTTCCGTCTCAATAGATTCTTGAAAACTATTGTTATAGGAAAACAATAATAAGGTTATATGCTTCTCCAAAGAGTCCCAAAAGTCTAGGACGCATGCACGCAGCATGTCCTCTATCACCTCTATCATCTACTCTGACTGGAAATCTGTCTGAGGGTGGTATGCTATACTCAGAAGCACCTGTGTACCCAGCGCCCTCTGAAAAATCTTCTTGATACGAGACGTAAAGAGGGTGTCCCTATCTGAAACGATAGAACGAGGGACCCCATGAAGACGTACGATCTCTCAGATATACAGCCTTCTAAGCTCGTCCACACCGAAGTACTCCTTGATCGGGAAAAAGTGATCTACCTTTGTGAGTTTTTCCACAACAACCCACACGGCATCATTGCCACGAGGTGAACGCAGCAAACCTGTCACGAAATCCATTGCGACATCATCCCATTTCCACTCTGGAATGGGCAACTGCTGTAATAGCCCAGATGGTCTCTGATTCTCTACCTTCACATGCTGACAGGTGGAACATCTCGTAACAAACCCAGCTATCTCCCTCTTCATACCCGACCACCAGTACTGACATCTCAAGCCTCGGTACATCTTGGTAACCCCGGGATGAACTTACCAAGATGAAGCATGAAACTCTTGCATCATCTCCTTGAATATATCCCCTGGAACACATACACGTCCATGGAAACGCAAAACCTCATCATTTCCTTTCGTCCAACCGGGATGAGGGTCCTCACATTCCATCGACTCCTGTAGAACTAGGCCTTCTAAATCTGATAGCTGCCTCACCCTCACTCTGTCAAGGAGGGTAGAAGTCACAGCTAACGAGGAAAGATAAGTCTTCCCCTGACTGTCATGCACCTCCAGATGCATCTCAGAGAACAAAGCCATAAGCTTCCACTCGCCACTGGCCTCCTGCACTTCCTCTATCTGAGTCTTTCTGATCAGTGCATCAGCAACCACATTACCTTTACCAAGTGTATAGGCAAGCTCAAAATCAAAGGATTGTAGGTACTCAACCCACCTTCTCTGCCTCATATTCAAGTTATGCTGAGTATAGATATACTTGAGACTTTTGTGGTCGGTGAAAACCAAAAAATGCCCCCGTAATAGACAATGTCTCCAATAGCGCAAAGCATGTACGACTGCTACCAACTCGAGATCATACGTCGGGTAATTCCTCTCATGTGGCCTCAACTGCTGAGACCCGTAAGAAACAACAAGGTCTCCCTGCATCAAAACGGCTCCCAGCCCAGTCCCTGATGCATCAGAGTAAACTGTATAGCTCTTCCCATGCTCTGGGAGTATCAGGATCATTGCTGATGTCAACCTTCCCTTCAGTTCCTAAAAAGATTTCTCGCAAGTTTCTGACCAAACGAACTTCACACCCTTCTTAGTCAGACCCGTCAACGGTGTTGCTAAGTGGGAGAAGTCCTATATGAAGCGCCTGTAGTAACCATCCATCCCTAAGAAACTCCATATATCAAACACATTCTTAGGCTTCTCCCAAGAAACTACTTCTCTCACCTTCTCTGGTTCTACTACAACTCCTGCCTCTGAGATAATGTGACCTAGGAAGTGAATTTGGTCCATCCAAAAGTGTCACTTTGAGAGATTAACATATAGCTGATGCTCTCTTAGTGAAATCAATATGATCTCAAAATGGGTGGCATGGTCATGTAGAGTGTGAGAGTACACAAAGTTTTCGTCCACGAATACTACCACAAAAGAATCAAGATACAGATAGAACACACGATTCATCAGATACATGAAAACTGTGGGCGCGTTCGTCAGTCCGAACAACATAACCGTATACTCATATAGACCATACCTACTCCTAAAAGCTGTGAGAGTTATATCAGACGGTCTAACACGCAGGTGATGATATCCGATCTCAAATAAATTTTCGAGAACACTCGTGCTCCATGAAGCTGATCAAACAGATCATCTATCCTTGGAAAGGGATATCAGTTCTTAACCGTCAACTGGTTCAGCTTCCGATAATCCACGCGAATCTTGAGGGTACCACCTTCTTCGCAAAAAGGACCGGAGAACCCCAAGGAGAAGTACTGAGTCAGATAAAACACTTTGCATGTAACTAATCTAACTACCTCTTGAGCTCCGGCAACTCAGGCGTGGCCATCCTATAAGGAGGAATGGACATCAGTGCTTCTCTTGGCACTAGATCAATAGAGAAATCCACCTCTCGCACCAGAGGTAGTCCTGAAAATTCGTCCGGGAAGAGATCCCTGAAACAATCAACAATTGGAGGGAAATCCGTCTGAAAAGTCCCCTGATCATCCAAATATAAACTCGCAAATTGGGTTGCGACTCCACCTCGCCCATGATGCTCTGGTCCTGCTCGACTCGCCTGAACATCCCACTCACCCTTTTATAGAAACTCTCTTCCCTCTGGTGACGTGAAACGCACCCTGCAACGATAGCAGTCTACAAAGGCTCGGAAGGGAACCAACCATTCCATCCTGAGAATGAAGTCATAACTCGTCATCTCAAAGACATAGAGGTCCCAATGAAAGTGACACCCTCAAACCTCAAGGGGGAACTCCTTGAACTGTCGCACACCAGCCGTCCTAGTCCCAAATGGAGTGTCTAGCGTCATGATATTAGAAGAAGTAGAAACACAGAGCCCATGTCTCTCCACTACGGGTACAGATATGAAACTATACGTAGAAACCGTATCAAAAAGTATTGAAGACAAGAAAGAAGCTACTAGAATAGTACCTCTGACTATAGAAGGTCTGGGATCCTTCTCATGCTGGGTCTGTCGCACTGCATATGCCTGCCCAGTGTAGCGGCCCTACGACATATCCTGGCTACCATGAGCTGTCATGCCCTGCTGCCTCTGAGATCTTGGTGTCTGGCTACCATGGCCATGACCACCATCTCTGCCTGCACGCCCTGACGTATTCCAGTTTCCTGACTAGTAAAAAGCCACTGGTCCTGCTCTTGCATGCGGAGTCTGCACAGAACCCCTCTCACTATCTGGTGAAAACTCCATGAAAAAGTGTTGCAGATGACCCATCTTACCGCAAGATCAGCACTCCACTGGGTCTCGTGGACACTGCGGTCTCTTGTGCCCCTCTCTACCACACTGGTAGCACATATCCTGGCCACCTGAAGCATTTTTATGACTGGTACTGCTGCCCTGAGTGAAGTCCATCTGTCTCTTCCTCTTGGCAGCAGAAATAACACCAGTAACTGGTGCTGAACTACCCTGGCCCACACCACTCAATTCCCGCAGGTTCCTCTCTGTAATCAATGCCTAGTTCCCAATCACATGTATAGTAGGAAACCTGAAAACATTCACAAGCACTCAGATGTCATACTGAAGACCATCCTCAAAATGTCTGGCCATCAACATCTCATCACCCACTAGCACGGGTGAAAAACGATGAAGCTCCGTAAAACGAGCAGAATAGTCTATCACCGACATGGCGCCCTACGGCATATTCATGAACTCTCGTGCTCTATCTTCCCTCAAAATCTCGGGAAATAAGAAGTCAAAGATGAATGCCTGAAAATCTTCCCACACCATGTCTCTGTGATGCTCTGACTGGGTGGTAACATCCCACCACCTCTTGGCGGAATCACGCAGCATGTAAGTTGCGAGCTTGAACCTCCGCCCTGGAGGCGTCTCAAGATGCTCAAAAATAGTCTCCATAGACCCCACCCAAGACTCCTCAGCCTATTATCCTCCATTCCCTGAAAATGTAGGCCGATGCTGCTGCTAAAAGATATGCGTCAGTGTAGAGACCCGAAGCTAGACGTACATGGAAATTACATTACTTTTGCGGAATACTTAGTACATAACAAAAACACACACACACAAGGATCGTAATAGTTTAGTGTCTTTGGAAACTCGGAACGTAATCTTCTAATCGTGGTGAAAGATCTTCAAAATATCCCATAAAGATCTTCCTTTTTTTTAACTAAAACCTTTCTTTATATCCTGGGGAAAAGAAAACATAAAAGGGTGAGCTCAAATGCTCAGTAAGGGTAAACAAAAGAAATATCAATCACATCATATTCATAAGAACATAACATTTTGGAAATCATAACCTGCAAAAGAGAGCATAATTTCATAACATGGGATAAATCATGGTAGTGAAATGTAATCAAAATAATCATAACTTACAACATGAAACTTTGTGGCATTCACACATAATCATAGATAATCATTTCTTGTTAGTCAAGACTCATTGCCAAGACTATCTTAGTGGACAAAGTCCCTTTCTGAATCAAGTAACCCTCATTTCAGTCCTGTTTCACTGAACTGGTATAACTTACCATTCCAGCCATGTCTATCTCATGAGATATAAAATCTTTACCGAATGCATTGTAGGGAGATATAGGTCCCACCCATCTCATAATGATACCATTCTTATGTGTGCCACAAAATCGTAAATCATACATCATTGCATAACCCATGTTATAAAAATGGGAATCTTAAACATCATGACATCATAAAACAATTCATATACGATAAAGGAATTCATAAAAATAATTCCATCACAACATAATCAAATCAATGTAATAATAGGGATGAAAACAGAACCCTTTATTATCTTAGATGGAAAATAATTTTGATAAAACACTTGAAATGAATTCTTGAGGAAAATATCCTTTCTTCTTCAAAAACACTCTTCCTTTCTTAATATGTCATACAATTATAAATTAAAAGAAGTTGATTAAAAATAAACTTGAAAACTTGTAAAGGAAGATTCTGGGAAATAATGTTTTAAAAATCCATTCATGCCGTATAAGTTAAAAAAACATTCTTCTTACTTTTTTCGGAAAAGTCAAAAAGCACCTCGTATGAAAAACATCAAAAGATTCCTTTCATATTTTTTACTAAAAACTCACCGAAGGGTAAAATTGGATTTAAACTAGTGAAAGCGGATGGAAACAATTTTACATATTGAGGAAACATGGATTTGGATGATAAAATACACCCCAATAAATACTTACGAATAAACAATCTCGGATAAAAATGAGATTGTGATATTTCCCTTACCTTAGGTCCGATTTTCTTCGTATGTGTCCGAACCGCCTGTATAATGATTTAAATAATGTCATTTAATTATTACAGAATCATATTCATTGTTATGATATCATATATGGTTCACTTATGACATTATATTACCCGTTCTTTTGTAAATTCCATGTTAAAGAAGCGTTTTGGGTGAAATCGTTTCATTTATCGTATGTGTCTTGTTGTTCTTGACATTATTATTAGTTATATCATGATTTACTTACTTCCAAAATATAAAATATGATTTATATATCATATATATTCAGTATATATATATATAATAGATAGATAAATGAAATTAAAAACACCGTTCATGGAGACGGTAGTCCGTACGTACGCATGAACGCTATTTTCCTTTCCTTATTGTCTTGAATGGAAGTAAGTAGATGACATACATATATATATATACATAAATCCAGTAGCTTTATAATGTCATATATTTCATTATTATTTCTTATATATACTATATAATCATTCTTAAATGGTTAACATGGAGAATGAATCTCATCGCGTCGTGGAGACGGTAGTCCGTACGTACGCACGAGCGATGATATCATTTCCATAAATATTGAATTGAATTGGAGTGGATTATACAATATATCAGAATCAATATGATGTTGTAATAACTATGTATAGTTATTCTTTACACCATTATACCCATCCATAAAGGTGGTGGTGGAAAATAGATTACACCACGGCGTGGAGACAGTATTCTGTACGTACGCACGCGCGGTGATTTCTTTTTCCGTAGGATGTATAGATGGTGAAATAGGGTTGTTTCATACTTATAATAACATATCAGTATCTGAGTGATACTGATGTTATTACTTCATAATGAAACAACCTAATAAGAAGAAGTGGAAGAAGAAATAAAGATGAAAGAATTGGTAACGGTAATTACCTCTTCTTTGAAGCGCCTCTTTGAGACCTCCTCTTAGGGCAATAAAATTGGTCTTTGAGGAAGACCAGAACCTCTAGGATGTTTCTAGGGATGTGGAGAAGAGATTTTGGCAGGGGTTGGCCGAGCTTGAGTGCTAAAATTGGTGTGAGGAGGAGGGGGGGAGGTGTCCTTTTATAATGGAGGAGAGGGGCACCTTAGGAATACCTCAAAATATTATTTTATATTAAAGTAAATATCGGTTTATAATGGTTCCAAAGGGTCTTATTTCGAATCTAAAGTCGGGATGGGTCGAAATACTATCATCCAATAGAATTTAGACAAGTTTAGGATATTATTTTAACCTTATAAATTAGATTTAACTCTAAGTTAAATAATTTAACTTTTACCGTGTCTTTTTGTTTTCTTTCACTATATGGTTAATACACTTACTATAACATGCCAAACGAACCCCAAATTGTTTATTACTAATTTATATATCCTTATATAAGTCGTTTGGCCGAACCTTAGATTTTTAGGAATATAATAGCAATTAATAATATAATATTTGATTTAAAAACTATTTTGTGTCAATTTTGAAACTATTTGATATATGATTTTTGTGAAAGTCATAAAAGAATTATATGTTCGAACCAAGTTGATTAAATCAACACTAATATGTCATAGTAACCTAGAAAATTTGTGGAATTCATAAAAAGTCTAAAATTAAATTTATTTTGGTGTTTATAACATCAATTATGTCAATATTTCATTAATAAGATAATTACTGCATCATCTTTGTGTCATATATATATTAACTTATTTGATGTCTAAAAATTACAAATAAAATACCATTATGTAGGATATCCTTTTAGCTTTCTAATAAATATTTACAATCGAATTTATCTTCTGTATAACCCTACATTAATAATGTTTTATTAAATAAACTTTGATTTTAACTCTTTTAACTCTTCTTTGAATTAAATAATAATAAATGTCCTAATCTAATCCAAGTGGGCCTAAATGATAATATTTTACACTTAAGGTTGTTTTTGGTCGAGATACACTTGTCCAATAGAATTAGGACATGTGTTAGGGTAATATTAATATCATTCTTACCCTTAATTACCCTATTTACTTTTAACCGTGGTAAATAAAAGTAAAAAGTTACTATTCACCAAAAATTATTTTCATCTCATTGAACCACATTTTACTTACTGACATCAACCGTGTCTCTCGGATTTTTGAAATTCCATTCACAGAAGCGGTAAAATTAAGTTTTATGAAAAATTCAGTTTTTTAACTACCACATAGTAGTTTCACTATTCATCAAAAATTGATGTTTTTCAGAACAATGCCAAAATTTCATCCTAAGCTATATTTCATATTCCGAATTCAAAAATGAAGTCTATTTTACCAAATTCATAACATAGAAGTTGCATTAATTAATTTTATAATTAAATCCCGCTGTTAAAACAAATAGCGTGTTTTTAAGAAACAATATCTATCAAAAGATTGACACTTGATTATGTCTGGTTTAAATGCGAAATTACATTCAATGACCAACATTGTATTAAATTGTAAAAATATATTCTAAATATACTTTAAAACCACTCAAATTAATAATTTATCACTATTAATTTTTTTGATTAAAAAAGTTGTTTTTAATTATAATTTAGTAATTTTCACTATTCATCAGAATATGAAAGTTATCCGAAAAGTACCAAAATTTCACCTTAGGCTAAATTCGATACTCCGAATCCAAAAATGAAGTCCATTTTGAGAGCTAAAATTTATAAAATTTAAAAAGTGGTTATTACTATTCATAACGGCTAGTTTTAATAATATTTTAATAGCATATCGTTGTTTCGTGAAACTCAGTATTGCGTACTACACACGCTATCGAGGAAGGTTGTGATTGCGTGTAATGCAATACAAGTCAAAGATGCGTGTTGTGGAAGATCCTTTTGGTGTAGCGTAAAACACAAGATATTAATAAAATTAAATAGAATATTTTTCATAAAATCTCAGGCTGTTACATTCTACCCCCCTTAAAATGAATTTCGCCCTCGAAATTCGTCGGGGTTATAAATGGTTTACTATTCGAAAGTTTCTTTAATAGAAACCCACATCATAAAAAGGAATATCAAAACCAATCTTTAAAAACAAAAGTATGAAACGTAACGGTTACCCAAATAAACTAATCACTGGGTTTCCACATAGGTGAAAATATGGACATGGAAGAGAAATCTAACCATCATGTTCTGATGGAGAGTGGTAGAGAACATGGCTATGGAAAATACAGCAATCACAAAGCCATAAATTTGTGATGATCTAAGGTACCATCTGATTTATCAGATATAAGATCACTAGGACAACATTTTTGGTTTTCAATATCGTTTCCCTAAAGTTAAAGAATTTGAATTAGAATAAATACTTACTTTATTTTGGTACAATCTCACTATTGTCCGTGACTTTAACAATTTCCACTTCATCTCTTAAATAAATGAAGTTGAATTTGTTATTCGTGAAGTGTTAGCAGATCATGTGATAAAATAACGGGTCATTCCATCTGTCTCAAACAAAAGGTTAGCAAAAAATTATATACATAAGTCGATCTATAGTGAGATTAATCACATATGGTTCCTAAAATGGACTTATACTTCATATATCATACTGCTTAATATAATAAAACTAGTTTCTACTAAACAGGGACTTCCTGTAGGCCAGTGGTAGGCGATAAAGGCAAGTCACACTTCGGTTGTGGGTTCGATTCCCACAGCCTTGTCTGAAGCGATGGGCTGTCGCCCGTCCTGCAGGTTGTCCTTTTTCTAAAACTATATTACTATAACATCCCATAAATAATATCGAGAAAACTTCTATCCTTAAATAATACTAACTTCTGTCCAACATAATCCATTCCAATATTTAGGCTTATCCATAATACTATAGTCCACTCTCATAACATAGTGAAAATGATTACCAGAGATTTAACACCATCGTCGATCCCCATATATCATATGTTTTGTTGGTCACATTCCAAACATTCAAAGGCCTTAATAATGTATTCTCTTGAATACCCATTGAACCATAGTGAAAACTTGAATGCAGTTAAAAGTTAACAGTTTTCACATACCAAAATCCTCAAAATTCTATATACTCAAACCATGATATCACTTAGTCCTTATATCAATCATGAGCTCATGAATACTGTTAAAAATTTAATTTTCTTCTTTTCCCTTCATTATGCGCATATCATCTACATTCCAAAATTATCTGAATAACCTTTCATGGATAGTGGTACCATTAATCATACACTTTCAAAACTCAAGGATAGACAACAGTGTAACAATCCTTAGATGTCTCTTTATTCCATAGTACCATGAGATTTCTTATACAACATTACACATGATAAACATGTAATCATTCCACTACATTCTTAAACCATTGACCGAGCTTCAACAATTCTTTCATCTCACATATCATTTGTAGTCTCTTCATCCTCATCAACATAAATACTTCCCATACGACCATACTGATTCTCTTCATGAGACTTTCCCTTAGGGCATTGGTTTGCATAATTCCCGTACATTCCACATTTAAAACATTTAACCATTGTTGATGTCGTAGCAATACCATTATCCTCATCCATGGTGTTAACTGAACATTTTCCTTTGCACTTACTTGCTTTGTGTCCTTCTTTTCCACACCCAAAGCATCTTCCAGTTCCTTTGAAACATTCTCCTTGATGCCTCTTCCCACATGATTTACATAGGGGAAATTGATCTTTCTTTCCTCTATGATCATCATGAAACTCCATATTTCTCTTATTATCCGAGTCAGGAAACTTACCAAATTTTACTTTATTGATCATATTATGAGATTGCTGATTCGGCATAATAATTATGTTTTGACTTCCAAATCCCATTTCATTTTGTTGCTCATGAAGAATATCATTACATTGTCCATAATATCCTCCACTATCGTGAATCATCTTGTTTCCAACCATTTTATAAAACCCAAAAAGAATAGTGTTAGAGGAAAAAATCATAATAAAGGGAGAGTAACTTCAATATCTAACATCTTAGGTTAAATTCTAAGATCGTTACCATAGTTCTAGTACTATATCCTATACGTATACTTATCCTTAGAGACATCCCTAGACATACCTTTGAAATATCTCTAGGGATCTCACTAATGCTTTCGCATCCTAGTTTCCAAAGGTTGACTAAACCTTTCCTCTGATACCAACTATAGAGACCCGAAGCTAGACGTACATGGACATTACATTACTTTTGCGGAATACTTAGTACATAACAAAAACACACACACACAAGGATCGTAATAGTTTAGTGTCTTTGGAAACTCGGAACGTAATCTTCTAATCGTGGTGAAAGATCTTCAAAATCTCCCATAAAGATCTTCCTTTTTTTTAACTAAAACCTTTCTTTATATCCTGGGGAAAAGAAAACATAAAAGGGTGAGCTCAAATGCTCAGTAAGGGTAAACAAAAGAAATATCAATCACATCGTATTCATAAGAACATAACATTTTGGAAATCATAACCTGCAAAAGAGAGCATAATTTCATAACATGGGATAAATCATGGTAGTGAAATGTAATCACAATAATCATAACTTACAACATGAAACTTTGTGGCATTCACACATAATCATAGAGAATCATTTCTTGTTAGTCAAGACTCATTGCCAAGACTATCTTAGTGGACAAAGTCCCTTTCTGAATCAAGTAACCCACGTTTCAGTCCTGTTTCACTGAACCGGTATAACTTACCATTCCAGCCATGTCTATCTCATGAGATATAAAATCTTTACCGAATTCATTGGAGGGAGATATAGGTCCCACCCATCTCATAATGATACCATTATTATGTATTCCACAAAATCGTAAATCATACATCATTGCATAACCCATGTTATAAAAATGGGAATCTTAAACATCATGACATCATAAAACAATTCATATACGATAAAGGAATTCATAAAAATAATTCCATCACAACATAATCAAATCAATGTAATAATAGGGATGAAAACAGAACCCTTTATTATCTTAGATGGAAAATAATTTTGATAAAACACTTGAAATGAATTCTTGAGGAAAATATCCTTTCTTCTTCAAAAACACTCTTCCTTTCTTAATATGTCATACAATTATAAATTAAAAGAAGTTGATTAAAAATAAACTTGAAAACTTGTAAAGGAAGATTCTTGGAAATAATTTTTTAAAAATCCATTCATGCCGTATAAGTTAAAAAAACATTCTTCTTACTTTTGTCGGAAAAGTCAAAAAGCACCTCGTATGAAAAACATCAAAAGATTCCTTTCATATTTTTTACTAAAAACTCACTGAAGGGTAAAATTGGATTTAAACTAGTGAAAGCGGATGGAAACAATTTTACATATTGAGGAAACATGGATTTGGATGATAAAATACACCCCAATAAATACTTACGAATAAACAATCTCGGATAAAAATGAGATTGTGATATTTCTCTTACCTTAGGTCCGATTTGCTTCATATGTGTCCGAACCGCCTGTATAATGATTTAAATAATGTCATTGACTTATTAAAGAATCATATTAATTGTTATGATATCATATATGGTTCACTTATGACATTATATTACCCGTTCTTTTGTAAATTCCATGTTAAAGAAGCGTTTTGGGTAAAATCGTTTCATTTATCGTAGGTGTTTTGACTTGTTGTTCTTGACATTATTATTAGTTATATCATGATTTACTTACTTCCAGAATATAAAATATGATTTATATATCATATATATTCAGTATATATATATATAATAGATAGATAAATGAAATTAAAAACACCGTTGATGGAGACGGTAGTCCGTACGTACGCATGAACGCTGTTTTCCTTTCCTTATTGTCTTGAATGGAAGTAAGTAGATGACATACATATATATATATACATAAATCCAGTAGCTTTATAATGTCATATATTTCATTATTATTTCTTATATATACTATATAATCATTCTTAAATGGTTAACATGGAGAATGAATCTCATCGCGTCGTGGAGACGGTAGTCCGTACGTACGCACGAGCGATGATATCATTTCCATAAATATTGAATTGAATTGGAGTGGATTATACAATATATCAGAATCAATATGATGTTGTAATAACTATGTATAGTTATTCTTTACACCATTATACCCATCCATGTAAGGTGGTGGTGGAAAATAGATTACACCACGGCGTGGAAACGGTATTCTGTACGTACGCACGCGCGGTGATTTCTTTTTCCGTAGGATGTATAGATGGTGAAATAGGGTAGTTGCATACTTATAATAACATATCAGTATCTGAGTGATACTGATGTTATTACTTCATAATGAAACAACCTAAGAAGAAGAAGTGGAAGAAGAAATAAAGATGAAAGAATTGGTAACGGTAATTACCTCTTCATTGAAGCGCCTCTTTGAGACCTCCTCTTAGGGCAATAAAATTGGTCTTTGAGGAAGACCAGAACCTCTAGGATGTTTCTAAGGATGTGGAGAAGAGATTTTGGCAGGGGTTGGCCGAGCTTGAGTGCTCAAATTGGTGTGAGGAGGAGGGGGGGAGGTGTCCTTTTATAAGGGAGGAGAGGGGCACCTTAGGAATACCTCAAAATATTATTTTATATTAAAGTAAATATCGGTTTATAATGGTTCCAAAGGGTCTTATTTCGAATCTAAAGTCGGGATGGGTCGAAATACTATCATCCAATAGAATTTAGACAAGTTTAGGATATTATTTTAACCTTATAAATTAGATTTAACTCTAAGTTAAATAATTTAACTTTTACCGTGTCTTTTTGTTTTCTTTCACTATATGGTTAATACACTTACTATAACATGCCAAACGAACCCCAAATTGTTTATTACTAATATATATATCCTTATATAAGTCGTTTGGCCGAACCTTAGATTTTTAGGAATATAATAGCAATTAATAATATAATATTTGATTTAAAAACTATTTTTTGTCAATTTTGACACTATTTGATATATGATTTTTGTGAAAGTCATAAAAGAATTATATGTTCGAACCAAGTTGATTAAATCAACACTAATATGTCATAGTAACCTAGAAAATTTGTGGAATTCATAAAAAGTCTAATATTAAATTTATTTTGGTGTTTATAATATCAATTATGTCAATATTTCATTAATAAGATAATTACTGCATCATCTTTGTGTCATAAATATATTAACTTATTTGATGTCTAAAAATTACAAATAAAATACCATTATGTAGGAAATCTTTTTATCTTTCTAATGAATATTTACAATCGAATTTATCTTCTGTATAACCCTACATTAATAATGTTTTATTAAATAAACTTTGATTTTAACTCTTTTAACTCTTCTTTGAATTAAATAATAATAAATGTCCTAATCTAATCCAAGTGGGCCTAAATGATAATATTTTACACTTAAGGTTGTTTTTGGTCGAGATACACTTGTCCAATAGAATTAGGACATGTGTTAGGGTAATATTAATATCATTCTTACCCTTAATTACCCTATTTACTTTTAACCGTGGTAAATAAAAGTAAAAAGTTACTATTCACCAAAAATTATTTTCATCTCATTGAACCACATTTTACTTACTGACATCAACCGTGTCTCTCGGATTTTTGAAATTCCATTCACAGAAGCGGTAAAATTATGTTTTATGAAAAATTCAGTTTTTTAACTACCACTTAGTAGTTTCACTATTCATCAAAAATTGATGTTTTTCAGAACAATGCCAAAATTTTATCCTAAGCTATATTTCATATTCCGAATTCAAAAATGAAGTCTATTTTATCAAATTCATAACATAGAAGTTGAATTAATTAATTTTATAATTAAATCCCGCTGTTAAAACAAATAGCGTGTTTTTAAGAAACAATATCTATCAAAAGATTGACACTTGATTATGTCTGGTTTAAATGCGAAATTACATTCAATGACCAACATTGTATTAAATTGTAAAAATATATTCTAAATATACTTTAAAACCACTCAAATTAATAATTTATCACTACTAATTATTTCTATTAAAAAAGTTGTTTTTAATTATAATTTAGTAATTTTCACTATTCATCAGAATATGAAAGTTATCCGAAAAGTACCAAAATTTCACCTTAGGCTAAATTCGATACTCCGAATCCAAAAATGAAGTCCATTTTGAGAGCTAAAATTTATAAAATTTAAAAAGTGGTTATTACTATTCATAACGGCTAGTTTTAATAATATTTTAATAGCATATCGTTGTTTCGTGAAACTCAGTATTGCGTACTACACACGCTATCGAGGAAGGTTGTGATTGCGTGTAATGCAATACAAGTCAAAGATGCGTGTTGTGCAAGATCCTTTTGGTGTAGCGTAAAACACAAGATATTAATAAAATTAAATAGAATATTTTTCATAAAATCTCAGGCTGTTACATTCTACCCCCCTTAAAATGAATTTCGCCCTCGAAATTCGTCGGGGTTATAAATGGTTTACTATTCGAAAGTTTCTTTAATAGAAACCCACATCATAAAAAGGAATATCAAAACCAATCTTTAAAAACAAAAGTATGAAACGTAACGGTTACCCAAATAAACTAATCACTGGGTTTCCACATAGGTGAAAATATGGACATGGAAGAGAAATCTAACCATCATGTTCTGATGGAGAGTGGTAGAGAACATGGCTATGGAAAATACAGCAATCACAAAGCCTTAAATTTGTGATGATCTAAGGTACCATCTGATTTATCAGATATAAGATCACTAGGACAACATTTTTGGTTTTCAAGATCGTTTCCCTAAAGTTAAAGAATTTGAATTAGAATAAATACTTACTTTATTTTGGTACAATCTCACTATTGTCCGTGACTTTAACAATTTCCACTTCGTCTCTTAAATAAATGAAGTTGAATTGGTTATTCGTGAAGTGTTAGCAGATCATGTGATAAAATAACGGGTCATTCCATCTGTCTCAAACAAAAGGTTAGCAAAAAATTATATACATAAGTCGATCTATAGTGAGATTAATCACATATGGTTCCTAAAATGGACTTATACTTCATATATCATACTGCTTAATATAATAAAACTAGTTTCTACTAAATAGGGACTTCCTGTAGGCCAGTTGTAGGCGATAAAGGTAAGTCACACTTCGGTTGTGGGTTCGATTCCCACAGCCTTGTCTGAAGCGATGGGTTGTCGCCCGTCCTGCAGGTTGTCCTTTTTCTAAAACTATATTACTATAACATCCCATAAATAATATCGAGAAAACTTCTATCCTTAAATAATACTAACTTATGTCCAACATAATCCATTCCAATCTTTAGGCTTATCCATAATACTATAGTCCACTCTCATAACATAGTGAAAATGATTACCAGAGATTTAACACCATCGCCGATCCCCATATATCATATGTTTTGTTGGTCACATTCCAAACATTCAAAGGCCTTAATAATTTATTCTCTTGAATACCCATTGAACCATAGTGAAAACTTGAATGTAGTTAAAAGTTAACACTTTTCACATACCAAAATCCTCAAAATTCTATATACTCAAACCATGATATCACTTAGTCCTTATATCAATCATGAGCTCATGAATACTGTTAAAAATTTAATTTTCTCCTTTTCCCTTCATTATGCGCATATCATCTACATTCCAAAATTATCTGAATAACCTTTCATGGATAGTGGTACCATTAATCATACACTTTCAAAACTCAAGGATAGACAACAGTGTAACAATCCTTAGATGTCTCTTTATTCCATAGTACCATGAGATTTCTTATACAACATTACACATGATAAACAAGTAATCATTCCACTACATTCTTAAACCATTGACCGAGCTTCAACAATTCTTTCATCTCACATATCATTTGTAGTCTCTTCATCCTCATCAACATAAATACTTCCCATACGACCATACTGATTCTCTTCATGAGACTTTCCCTTAGGGCATTGGTTTGCATAATTCCCGTACATTCCAAATTTAAAACATTTAACCATTGTTGATGTCGTAGCAATACCATTATCCTCATCCATGGTGTTAACTGAACCTTTTCCTTTGCACTTACTTGCTTTGTGTCCTTCTTTTCCACACCCAAAGCATCTTCCAGTTCCTTTGAAACATTCTCCTTGATGCCTCTTCCCACATGATTTACATAGGGGCAATTGAACATTCTTTCCTCTATGATCATCATGAAACTCCATATTTCTCTTATTATCCGAGTCAGGAAACTTACCAAATTATACTTTATTGATCATATTATGAGATTGCTGATTCGGGATAATAATTATGTTTTGACTTCCAAATCCCATTTCATTTTGTTGCTCATGAAGAATATCATTACATTGTCCATAATATCCTCCATTATCGTGAATCATCTTGTTTCCAGCCATTTTATAAAACCCAAAAAGAATAGTGTTAGAGGAAAAAATCATAATAAAGGGAGAGTAACTTCAATATCTAACATCTTAGGTTAAATTCTAAGATCGTTACCATAGTTCTAGTACTATATCCTATACGTATACTTATCCTTAGAGACATCCCTAGACATACCTTTGAAATATCTCTAGGGATCTCACTAATGCTTTCGCATCCTAGTTTCCAAAGGTTGACTAAACCTTTCCTCTGATACCAACTATAGAGACCCGAAGCTAGACGTACATGGACATTACATTACTTTTGCGGAATACTTATTACATAACAAAAACACACACACACAAGGATCGTAATAGTTTAGTGTCTTTGGAAACTCGGAACGTAATCTTCTAATTGTGGTGAAAGATCTTCAAAATCTCCCATAAAGATCTTCCTTTTTTTTAACTAAAACCTTTCTTTATATCCTGGGGAAAAGAAAACATAAAAGGGTGAGCTCAAATGCTCAGTAAGGGTAAACAAAAGAAATATCAATCACATCGTATTCATAAGAACATAACATTTTGGAAATCATAACCTGCAAAAGAGAGCATAATTTCATAACATGGGATAAATCATGGTAGTGAAATGTAATCACAATAATCATAACTTACAACATGAAACTTTGTGGCATTCACACATAATCATAGAGAATCATTTCTTGTTAGTCAAGACTCATTGCCAAGACTATCTTAGTGGACAAAGTCCCTTTCTGAATCAAGTAACCCTCGTTTCAGTCCTGTTTCACTGAACCGGTATAACTTACCATTCCAGCCATGTCTATCTCATGAGATATAAAATCTTTACCGAATGCATTGGAGGGAGATATAGGTCCCACCCATCTCATAATGATACCATTCTTATGTGTGCCACAAAATCGTAAATCATACATCATTGCATAACCCATGTTATAAAAATGGGAATCTTAAACATCATGACATCATAAAACAATTCATATATGATAAAGGAATTCATAAAAATAATTCCATCACAACATAATCAAATCAATGTAATAATAGGGATGAAAACAGAACCCTTTATTATCTTAGATGGAAAATAATTTTGATAAAACACTTGAAATGAATTCTTGAGGAAAATATCCTTTCTTCTTCAAAAACACTCTTCCTTTCTTAATATGTCATACAATTATAAATTAAAAGAAGTTGATTAAAAATAAACTTGAAAACTTTTAAAGGAAGATTCTTGGAAATAATTTTTTAAAAATCCATTCATGCCGTATAAGTTAAAAAAACATTCTTCTTACTTTTGTCGGAAAAGTCAAAAAGCACCTCGTATGAAAAACATCAAAAGATTCCTTTCATATTTTTTACTAAAAACTCACCGAAGGGTAAAATTGGATTTAAAATAGTGAAAGCGGATGGAAACAATTTTACATATTGAGGAAACATGGATTTGGATGATAAAATACACCCCAATAAATACTTACGAATAAACAATCTCGGATAAAAATGAGATTGTGATATTTCCCTTACCTTAGGTCCGATTTGCTTCGTATGTGTCCGAACCGCCTGTATAATGATTTAAATAATGTCATTGACTTATTACAGAATCATATTCATTGTTATGATATCATATATGGTTCACTTATGACATTATATTACCCGTTCTTTTGTAAATTCCATGTTAAAGAAGCGTTTTGGGTAAAATCGTTTCATTTATCGTAGGTGTTTTGACTTGTTGTTCTTGACATTATTATTAGTTATATCATGATTTACTTACTTCCAGAATATAAAATATGATTTATATATCATATATATTCAGTATATATATATATATAATAGATAGATAAATGAAATTAAAAACACCGTTCATGGAGACGGTAGTCCGTACGTACGCATGAACGCTGTTTTCCTTTCCTTATTGTCTTGAATGGAAGTAAGTAGATGACATACATATATATATATACATAAATACAGTAGCTTTATAATGTCATATATTTCATTATTATTTCTTATATATACTATATAATCATTCTTAAATGGTTAACATGGAGAATGAATCTCATCGCGTCGTGGAGACGGTAGTCCGTACGTACGCACGAGCGATGATATCATTTCCATAAATATTGAATTGAATTGGAGTGGATTATACAATATATCAGAATCAATATGATGTTGTAATAACTATGTATAGTTATTCTTTACACCATTATACCCATCCATGTAAGGTGGTGGTGGAAAATAGATTACACCACGGCGTGGAGACGGTATTCTGTACGTACGCACGCGCGGTGATTTCTTTTTCCGTAGGATGTATAGATGGTGAAATAGGGTTGTTTCATACTTATAATAACATATCAGTATCTGAGTGATACTGATGTTATTACTTCATAATGAAACAACCTAATAAGAAGAAGTGGAAGAAGAAATAAAGATGACAGAATTGGTAACGGTAATTACCTCTTCTTTGAAGCGCCTCTTTGAGACCTCCTCTTAGGGCAATAAAATTGGTCTTTGAGGAAGACCAGAACCACTAGGATGTTTCTAGGGATGTGGAGAAGAGATTTTGGCAGGGTTTGGCCGAGCTTGAGTGCTCAAATTGGTGTGAGGAGGAGGGGGGGAGGTGTCCTTTTATAAGGGAGGAGAGAGGCACCTTAGGAATACCTCAAAATATTATTTTATATTAAAGTAAATATCGGTTTATAATGGTTCCAAAGGGTCTTATTTCGAATATAAAGTCGGGATGGGTCGAAATACTATCATGAAATAGAATTTAGACAAGTTTAGGATATTATTTTAACCTTATAAATTAGATTTAACTCTAAGTTAAATAATTTAACTTTTACCGTGTCTTTTTGTTTTCTTTCACTATATGGTTAATACACTTACTATAACATGCCGAACGAACCCCAAATTATTTATTACTAATATATATATCCTTATATAAGTCGTTTGGAAGAACCTTAGTTTTTTAGGAATATAATAGCAATTAATAATATAATATTTGATTTAAAAACTATTTTGTGTCAATTTTGACACTATTTGATATATGATTTTTGTGAAAGTCATAAAAGAATTATATGTTCGAACCAAGTTGATTAAATCAACACTAATATGTCATAGTAACCTAGAAAATTTGTGGAATTCATAAAAAGTCTAAAATTAAATTTATTTTGGTGTTTATAACATCAATTATGTCAATATTTCATTAATAAGATAATTACTGCATCATCTTTGTGTCATAAATATATTAACTTATTTGATGTCTAAAAATTACAAATAAAATACCATTATGTAGGAAATCTTTTTATCTTTCTAATGAATATTTACAATAGAATTTATCTTCTGTATAACCCTACATTAATAATGTTTTATTAAATAAACTTTGATTTTAACTCTTTTAACTCTTCTTTGAATTAAATAATAATAAATGTCCTAATCTAATCCAAGTGGGCCTAAATGATAATATTTTACACTTAAGGTTGTTTTTGGTCGAGATACACTTGTCCAATAGAATTAGGACATGTGTTAGGGTAATATTAATATCATTCTTACCCTTAATTACCCTATTTACTTTTAACCGTGGTAAATAAAAGTAAAAAGTTACTATTCACCAAAAATTATTTTCATCTCATTGAACCACATTTTACTTACTGACATCAACCGTGTCTCTCGGATTTTTGAAATTCCATTCACAGAAGCGGTAAAATTAAGTTTTATGAAAAATTCAGTTTTTTAACTACCACTTAGTAGTTTCACTATTCATCAAAAATTGATGTTTTTCAGAACAATGCCAAAATTTCATCCTAAGCTATATTTCATATTCCGAATTCAAAAATGAAGTCTATTTTACCAAATTCATAACATAGAAGTTGCATTAATTAATTTTATAATTAAATCCCGCTGTTAAAACAAATAGCGTGTTTTTAAGAAACAATATCTTTCAAAAGATTGACACTTGATTATGTCTGGTTTAAATGCGAAATTACATTCAATGACCAACATTGTATTAAATTGTAAAAATATATTCTAAATATACTTTAAAACCACTCAAATTAATAATTTATCACTATTAATTATTTCTATTAAAAAAGTTGTTTTTAATTATAATTTAGTAATTTTCACTATTCATCAGAATATAAAAGTTATCCGAAAAGTACCAAAATTTCACCTTAGGCTAAATTCGATACTCCGAATCCAAAAATGAAGTCCATTTTGAGAGCTAAAATTTATAAAATTTAAAAAGTGTTTATTACTATTCATAACGGCTAGTTTTAATAATATTTTAATAGCATATCGTTTTTTCGTGAAACTCAGTATTACATACTACACACGCTATCGAGGAAGGTTGCGATTGCGTGTAATGCAAGGCAAGTCAAAGATGCGTGTTGTGCAAGCTCCTTTTGGTGTAGCCTACAACACAAGATATTAATAAAATTAAAAAGAATATTTTTCATAAAATCTCGGGCTGTTATAGTCAGCTCGGCCATAGATGTGGCAGCCTATGGTGCCCCCTGAAATGTCTGCATGATCCGCAATAAGCCTTCACGGAACTGTGCCTCTGCGCCTGTGTCTGGTATAGCAGCTGGCGCCGCATCTGGATCTGCTGGTGGATCAACTGGTATCCCATGGCACACCATCTCTGGAGTATAATCGTCGCTGCTCTCTTGGCAAACAACTCGCGGTCGTCTAGGCGGCATGACACTACAAGGTCAAAAACACGCCTCAGATTAAAGATTATTAAGACTGATAGCGAAGGAACCACAAAGGTAACAAGAGGAAGAAGGCTTTCAAAATTTTCAAGACAAGACTACACGGCGTGTATAATGACTACACGACATGTACTTGACTTCCCTTCCCCTGCTCGGGTCCTTCTACATGGCTAAGACACACGACTTCCGTTCAAAAAAACTAAACGGCGTGTATAATACCTACACGGCGTGTACGATGTTATTTTCGAACTACTCATGTCGTCTGTGACACGGCCGACTACTCGGTCATTACACCACACAGTGTGTTACACACACACATGGCGTGTACACCATCCCATTTTCTAACCACACGGCTAACTCCACATGGACTGTCCTTGGACTACACTACATGGCGTGTCCCACAGGTACACGTCCTGTCCAGGGAGAGGTTACACCAACCCGTGTTGTTAGCTACATGGCTGAGTCCCCATGTCACACTACACGGAATGTCTATTATTGACACGGCGTGTTCTGTCAAGGAGTTCACCGACCCGTGTTGTTAGTTACACGGACGGAATCCGGGTCACACTACACGGCGTGTCCATTCGGTACACGGTGTGTTTTACCCAAGCCCTTCAATACCCCGTGTCGCACCCACACGGTTTGTGACACAGGAAGAGACTACACGGCGTGTACTCTGGGTACACGACCTGTACTCAAAAAATTCATTTTTTTTCCTGAACAGAAGAGAACACATGACATGTATGAGGTCCTACACGGCGTGTATTCTAGGTTTTTCGGGAAATATGCCTCAGAAAACTTCCCCGGAACCCAGAAAATACTAAAAAACCAACACCTAAGTGTAAAATTTCGATCCATGAGGGCCTATACTCCCCAAGAATCAAAGTACGACATCTTATCTATGTTATAACCAATAAACAGTCAATGATCCACCAAATTCCGGTCAATAGGGGACCAAACTCCCCAAAAAACAAAGTTTGGGGTCCATCCTATAAACAAGATCAAACAAACATACCATATCACAAGGCATGTATTTATCAAACAGCTATCACAAAAACATGCTTTATTAGCACAACAACTATCACAAAAACATGCGTATTTCTAATGAACCTACATGGCATGGAAACTATGAATGGCTTGTGATATCTAACATGTGCCTATATGATGCATAAGATGGCATACCCTCATCTCATCGGGTTACAACTAACTAGAACCCATAGATAAAATATAAACTGCACAATCTCAATGTGCGTTACCCAACGGTGGAAACATATCAATTATAAAATTTTCAAAATCAGTAAAATTGTAATATGTGGTAGACTAGGTTTTCCCTATACACGTGTTAGCAATGCCCGGCCACAACTTATTACCAACTACCGTTCCGTCCTATCCCTGACTACAGCTCCAAATAGTAAGTCAATGAAAAGAACCCCTCTGATACAACTTTGTAACGTCCTGGACCAAGGTGCCACGCAACGGGTGCCCCGAGCCCGGTTCGACACGTGACATAAAGCGCATTTCCCCAAATTCCATAGGGTGCCAACTAGCAGCGAGGGCCCAAGTCTAGTAGTGGGGAAACTATGCCCTCATTTGTCAAAGTGTAGCACAGCGGAATACAAAAGAAAACATACAATGATAACAGAAGCAGTATTCTATACAACTACTGAAATAAACAACCGTAATGGATATAACCAACAGTATATAAAAGAAGATTATACATGTTTCATGCTCTAAGAAAACAGCCAGTACATGTTATATATCAATACAATACAGCAGAAAAAGAGTACAGCAAAGCAAAGCATACAGCTGGCCGCAGCATCACGAGCCTAGGTTTGGTCCCATGCACTCTTACTCCTCTGTAACTGTCAAGAACATGTATAGGGACTCTTTCCCCTATCTACACCTATAGCAACGTAATCTATTTGGGCCAAAAAGCATGACCCAAACAGGGTGTGAGAAATATATCTCAGTAGGCACCCACCAAAGGCCCGTTCCCAACTGCGTGTAAGAATGCAAAAATAGTGTGCAGTAGAAAAATGAAAATAAGTAAGTAGTACTCAAAAGTAACTCATTACCAGTTATATTACCATTTTATTATCCATTTAATCCATTTAATATAAGAAACCACCATAGTGCATTTCTAGTAAAAAAACTAATGTCCTCAGACACGTAAACTCTTACCCTATGGTAACGAGTATCCAAAACAAGAATCTTCACTCAGGAATAACAGAATTTTCCCTCAGTCATAGGTAGTGTCACCCTCAGGCATAGAATCAGCTGCCCACAGGCATGGAAGAAGTTTCCCTCAGGCCAAAATAACTACTGCCCACAGGCTAAACAGTGCAGTGCCCACAAGATAATCAAAACAACGCCCTCAGGCTAAACAGGTAACTGGGCCATGCCCAACATGTCAGTGCAGTAAACAAGCAATTCCTCTCAAGGAAATTATACAATTACTACATTTAAGGCATACCCTCGGGTATCTTGGCCAAACGGCTAAACAGTGGAACACACCCCCGGGGTGGTTCCGGATCCATGAAACGATCTCAACCGGCAATTTATTATCACAATTAAATACCTAATCAATTATAGGTATTAAATATAGAAACGACCATAGCCACACGACACCCCAACATGGGTTCGTGGCATGAAACGCACAAAAACGCACGAAAATTGGAAAATAAACAGTAAGCCACCTACCTTATACGTCAACGAGTGTTATACCCGAACACCGACTCCTAAAACACCCAATAACGGTGTAGATCTGACGAAGAACAAAACCCATTAAAACGTAAATAACTTACATTAGGAGAAGAATTGGTAAGAACGATACTAGGAGAGGAGGGGGCGTACCCGTGTGGTTCCCACGATATCGTCCGAAGCCGAATCGGATTCCAGACGAATGCCTGAGGGATCTTCAAAGATCCAGCCTCCACCTTTGGCTCCAAAATGGCTCAAGTGCCTCCTCTGCCAAATGAGGAGGTTACTGCCTCTTTTAAGCCGAAAAAACAAAGTACAAGGCGTGTACTTCTGAGTACACGATGTGTACTGCCTTCATTTAACTGCTCATTTGGCAGCACCGCCACACTATTCATCCGTCGACATGAGTACACGACATGTACTCCCATGTACACGGCGTGTACTATTTCCCAGCTAGCGGTGACACCAACACCTTACTATTCAAGTCTGCCGACTGACTACACAACGTGTAAGGTACCACTACACGGCGTGTCGTCGGTTCCTACACCCTTCGTCGCCGGCATGGCTACACGCCCCATGTACTCATCCCAACACGTCTAAAAGTACACGACGTGTGGATAAAGTACACAGCGTGTAGTTCCAAAATTCAGGATGTTTCCCAATTTTCCATATTTTCCCAAAACACTTAAGGACAAGGAAAAGAAGAAGCTCGTACATCTAAAATAATAACCAGGTTCTTACAATTTGATATGTTATTCTATCATTTATATAAAATACATTAGTTTATGTTTAAACATTAAATTAAAAATATTTTATATATATCATAAATAAAATATAAAAAAGTGATTTATTAACATACTGATATAAAAACATTTTTTCACATTTAGAATGATTTTATAAAACATATCCTTCTTATTCTAAAATGTGTTTTTATTTAATTTATTTTTAATTGTTCAAGGAATTATATATACATATGTAAATCATTTGGTAATTTTGTTTAAACTATTAATTATCTCTATTTTTAATGGTAATGTGAAATATAAAATATTAAATAATAATATGTAGTTGTTCATTTAAGATCGATGATTCTTATCATGTACCTCACCAAATATAGTGTTCCTTTTTGGTAAATTAGATATTGTAAGGTTCACATTGAAGATGAATCCTAGTTTTTTTAAAAAAAATTGGATTTATAGTCTATAAACTTTATACCTAGGGGAAATAAACCTAAAAGAGTGGACTGGGTATTTAATCGATTATAATCTAATTCATCAGAAAATGGATTAATTTTACACTTTGTTTTATACTCCCTAGTGATATTCATTGGTTAATCACATTCCCATTAAATGAAATTATGATGTTTTTAAAATGTAAAGGTGTTTTTATAAGACAATGTAGAGAAACCTGTCAAATGAAACCTATATTAAATCCAGATTGATTTCAGTTTAACTAAAATATGAGGTAATAAATTAAGTGAGTAATACATTTGAAGTTGAGTATTTCATGTAATTATTATATTATAATTCCCTTATAGTGTTAACTAATTATCACTCATCACTAATTTCTTTTGTTTTTATTTTTGTTTTATTCATTATTGATGAAATTTAATAATTGATTACATGGATAATGTAGAGGTTTTTACAATAAAGAAATAAATAGGGTAAAAATAATGTAAGAAAACATTTTTTTATGTCAAACCAAATATCAAGAAACATGAATAACAATGTGAACATAGTTGAGCTTCTAAACACACCAAATAATACAAGGATATCATGTCATATATGTTTTCCATTATAAGGTGATTGATGGAAAATGAATCATATTCCCACTTGTCAAAATTGTAGGAAGAATAATATAAGAAAATTTATTCAATTAACCAGATGATGTTTTGTGTTTGGAAATGGAGATGATAGGGAAAAATTTATAGAGTAAAAATTGAAGACTATAGTTTAAATGATGGAAAGAAAATATTTAATTTCTAGGCATAAGTATGATATTAAGGTAGAGACCTAATTTAATAACATTTAATTATTTATCCTGCCTGTCAGACACACTTAAATAAATTATATAGTAAGTAATAATTTAAATTTAGATGTTGAAATTTATATAAGGGGTTTATAATGTAAGACCATTTGAATTTATAGAACATATTTATCATTTAAAAAAATTTGTTCAATTTCATTCTTCATAAAAATTAAAAAACCAAAAAATCAATGAATAATATATAACCATTAATATCACAAAATATATTTTTTAAGTAAAATTAATTGCAACAAAATAATGATATATTAGAAGATATACAAAATAATGGAAATTATCAATTTTATGGAGTCAGTGAAGTAAATTATTATATCCAAATTACTAATATGACCTTTTTTTTCTTCAAAATATAATCATTCTAAAAAAATTCTTCAGAGTCATATGTTTTTATGAAATAAAATACATCATTCAAAAAATATATTATTGATATTAATATTATATTAAACTAAATTTGATTAATAAATTTTAGTAAATATATATTGGATTTTTAAAATATTTTAAATGTAAATTCATCAAGAAATAAATTGTTAACATATTTTGATGTTTTTATTTAATATATATATTCTAAAAATATTATAATTTAAATTTATAAAACTGAATATATTTTTGAATTTTCATAACAAAGTTTTTTATTAATTTAACAATATGGAATTGTTTAAAAAATAGTGATTTGTTGGTAAATAGGGAAAAGGCCAATTTAGGTAAAAATCATCATTTACGAGATATCAATAGTGAAAACTAAATATAAAACACACAAGAAACTTATTTTGAAAAATATATTTTTTATAATTAACATTATACATTTCGAAATATCATGTCTAATTTATACAAGACATTTTATAAATAAAAAAAGTGCCCCCATTTTTCACTAAAACATTTTTAATGCATTATACATTTATTAATTTAAAAATAACTTTTATATTATTTTTGAATTTATTCTTATAAAATGGGGATTTATATTAGAATTATCATGTTCCACATTATGTAATATGGGCCATTTAATTTTTATTTTTAAAAACAATTTCAGAAGATAAAAACTAGATAACATGGAAATAGAAAAAATGGTCAAACAGGAAAATCTAATAGTAAATAGTTGCTATTTATTTAAAACATGTTTGATATTTAATGTAATAGAATTTTTTGAACAGATAAATACCATATTTTTCCATCAATTTTTGAGTTATTTACATGATAGTGACTTCCCATTATTAAAACAATATGAGTATTTATAGAAACATTAACCCATTTCACATTAAAATGTTTTTTTCACCAACAGTTCAATACCACAGAAAAAAATTCTTATTCAAAAATACTATTTTGTTTCCCCATTGATATTACCATTATTTTTAATGTTTTTGGGTACAATATTCATTCCTATGCTGAGAATTTCTCGGGGATCCTCCAGGAAAATATACACAAGTCAATGTGAGTTATTTTTTTATTAATTTCATTACATTATATAATTCTATTATAATTATAATTTTATAATCCTTATATGGAATCATATTATTTGGTTATATAATAAATTTTTGTATGTTATGCGAATAATAAATAACCCCCTTTCCTTTATTGTCTTACAAAAAATGAATACAAAATAAGTGAATCTGAATATACTACCCTGTATAAGAAGTGACGTGATCATTTCCCATATTATTTATAGTCAATGAAAAAAGTGTGAATTAATATATATGTAAGATATTTTTATCTAATATAATATTTTGAAATGGTAAACCATATCATTCCTCTCTCATTTTATGACAACGAAATCATCATCTATTTTCGTGCACTGGTAACTACCTCCATGGAATGATACATTCATATTTTTATCAATTCCCTTCACAGAATGTCCTTAGGATATGTTAAATGAATAAATATTTGGTTTATTATTTAATTTTATTTATTTTATGAAAAAATTGAGAATATATTAATTTTATGATCAATAAATGACCATATTTAATTAAATTTTTTACAATAAGCATACTCAGTAAAAAATATTTTTATTAATAATATATAATATTTTCATATCCATCAATTATTATTAAAAATAATTAAAAATTTTATATATCATGTTAATAGAGACTATATAATTAAAATTTTCATCTAGTATACTGATATTTCATCTAAACAACAAAATAATCATACATTAATCATGGTATGTTAATGATTGGGTCCATTTAACAACATATATGTGAAAAGATATGATTTTATAACATAGATTTATATTATAAATTAATAAATAATATAATGTAATATAAATATATAGATAATGATTTTTTAATTTAAACCAGATAATATATTAAACTCATTTGTTATGAAATATATTTTACATTTTTTGTGAATCGCTGAAACTGTCACGACCCATCCTCGGGGCCAGTGTTGTGACTACCCCAAGCCCGCATTCTATAGGCCCGGGGATGGTGACAAGAACCAAAGGCGTAAATCATTATACTAGGAAATAATTACCATTATAAAAGCTAACAAACACAACATGGTATGCAACTGAAGTATGCACTAAGAAAAAATATATAAAAAATTAAGTGTTGTAAATAAAGGGGGAAAAATACAAGCACAACAGTAGGTACAGTACAACTAAAAATCTATTACAACTGCAGAAAAGGAAAACAGAAACCACTGATTCGCCCTCTAGGAATTCCACCTGAAGGGTGGGTACAGATGGTCTCCTAAGAACCTCGGTTCCTTTCGTCTCCTCTATGTACATCTCGTCAAGTGGTCCATCTCCGGGTACCGTCCAGCGCTAGAAGTCTCTAAGTCGATCAGTGTTATTCTCCGTGTGCATCCAATACAACGAAGTGCAGGCATAGCCTGTGCAGGACTGAGTATAACGATATTCAGTAGAGACCCCGAGACCCACAATGTCTCACAATATCCACTAAAGATAAACATGAAGTAAGACACAAAACACGGTGCATCAACCAACCCTATTTAAGTATATATACATACATATACATAAGTATTCAATCCAGTTTGGCTCTAACTCTCGTGGACATACACAACCCAGTCCACAAAATAAATAAGTCAATCCCATCAATGATAATGATTTAATGTCAAGACTCAACTCAAACATGTAAACACATTTCGTATGGAGATAGAGATGATACGATTTAGTCATTGATTAATCTATGCTATCAAACCCACGTAGGATACTAGACCAGCTAAGATTTTGGACCCACGTAGGATACTAGACCAGCTACTCTATCAGACCCACTCATTATACTAGTACAGAAGTCAACTGTCAGACCCACATAGGATACAAGTACATTAGTCATCGCTGTCGAACCCACTGAGGATTCTAGTATAGTTTTCATTGTCATTGAACACAGGGATGATTCTAGTACGGTAGTTATCGCAATCACAGCCAGATCTAGGGTTCTCTCACACAACCCACTTGATTCTGGGAAGGTCAGCTCCTCGAGAAAAGGGTTCGATACAAAAAATATCACAAAGTCCTGAGTTTTTGTATCCCAAAGATCTGTTTTTTCATAAGAGACCCAATGCGACATTCGGCGCGTCAATCGGACGCTCGATCATAGAGATATTGGCTTTTCTGTTCTTGGGGACCGATTGGAATTATGCTCATTCCAAACCTGTATGTTTTCCAAAGTCATCCAAAACTCCCTTAGAGTATCGAAAAAGGACCGCCTCGTCGCAAGGGTAGCAGTGCCGCAGATGGAGCGTCGATCGGACATGCGGTCCTTATGTTATTCACGTTTAAGTGAATCGGTCCCGACTAGTCAAGCCCAGTGGGATGGAGGGTTGGGCCGACCTAGTTGGGCAGGTCTAACCCGGAAGAAGGTCAGACCGGCCCGGTGTTGTGTGGCCCCACCCTGTGGGGAACAGCCTGACCTGAGGGGGTGCGGCCCAGCCCAGCGGGGAGCGGTACGTCCCGGTGCGGCGCGGCCCAGCACGGCGCGGCCGAGCCCAGCTGGTCGAGTGTTGTGGGGGGGGGGGTGTTCCCCTTGGTTTCCAGAACCTGCGGGGCCATGCGGCTCTGCCCTTCTGTCAGTCCAGTCGAAGACAGATGATCTTCCTAGCGTGACTGGCCTGCCTGGGTGGGCTGTTGTTTCCCCCAGCGCAGAACTAGGAGGGCGTCGTGGGGTCTTCCCAGCCCGGCCGGCCGCCATCCGGCCGGTTCATCCACCGAAGTGTCCCATGGAGTGTGGGTCGCGGTCCTCCGCAGCGTGAGGCCTTAGAGGCGCCACTGGCCACCAGCCCGGCCGGCTTCGGCCAACCTGTTCTTCTTCGGCCGAGCTGCCCGCTGATGCGGGCTGCGGTTCCTCTCCACACAACCAGAATATATCAGTTGCATCCTCTGGTCACCGCCGCCTCTTCTGTCACCGCCTCCAACGAAATAAAATGAGGATCAACGTAGGGTTTTCAGGCCGTGTTCATTCACCCTTCACCCCTTCATGTTAGGAGATATCATATTTCCTAAGATAATACATGGTTTCAACGAATAATAATAAAAAATTTATTCAATTAAAATTTAAGAAAATACCCTACATCTTAATTAACGTCACATGTCGACAAGGCACCGAATACAAGAATCTCGGTAGTCGGGCGTCGCGAAAGACGGTGTCGCGGAGAACGGTGTCGTCTGGTCAATGGTGGGGGAAGAGTCATTGACGTAGGCTATGCTTCTCACGAGCGGTGTCTTCTCCCTTGACGCAAATGAAGAAAAGGGTAGCAGATGTTGTGGAGCGTTCATCGATGAGAGATGATGATGTTATTCGTGGAAGAATTAAGCTCCTCTAATTCTCCAAAGGTTCCCCACCAAAATATTTGATAAAGAAAATATTATAATATACTTCTCAAATTTTAATGAATTGCAATGTAAATCAAAGTAATTAAAATGAGAGGTGTCAATTGATTAATAAGGTTATTAATTATATGGGTTGGCATCATCAATTTTTGGGAGGTGTAGAGGCTCCACCACAATGAGGGGAAGAGTTAGTTAATTAAGGGTGGTTTAAGGGAGTTAAGAGGAGATGAAAGTATTAGGGATCATGTGGGCCCCACCACACTAAATCCTCTAATGAGAGGTTATGTGGGTATGGGACCCGTATCTAACTCCTCTTGGGAAGAAATAACCGCCACTAAATAATAAAATTGTGTTCCAACAATTTTATTTTTTTAGTATTAATTCCTCAAAATAAAACTTTCAACCCACATAAAATGAAACTATGGTGAAGGTCCCCTTAAGCGAATATCGGGGCTGCGAGTTCATCAGTGTCCTCAGTTTTCATTTCTGAGCACTGGTTCAAATGATATAAAAACATGCACATACGTTTACGAAACATACCCAAACATAACTTTATAAATTGATTTCGGGCACAATGGGCCTCAGAATCAAGTGCCCTTAGAATCCAAAGACTCGTAAAAGTATAAAGTATTTATGAAAAAAATTTCTTATAAATTTCTGGGTCTTTACATTACTCCCACCTCAGGTATTTAAATCCCCGTAAAGCTACAACACACACTTGGAAAACAAAATGGGGTACTGTGATCGCATCTGAGCCTCCCGCTCCCAAGTTATCTTTTGGAGTTTCCCGTGATAACAGCAAATGCACACCAGTGGAATCCACCATCCACATAGGACCCACACTTGTGAATCCTTGATCTCCACCAGGAACTCCGTAAATGTCCTCATATCATCGATTTCTAGATCTCTGTGGTCGATGATGTGGGATGGGTTGTAAACGTATCTCCTCATCTGAGATATGTGGAAGTCTTCATGCACCCGGTGAAACTTAGGTGGAAGGTACAGGCGGTAAGCCACCTCACCTACTCCGCTGAGGAACTGGAAAGGCCCGATGAAGTGCAGAGATAACTTTCCTCCCCGACCAAATATCTGTAGACCACTTTGAGTTGAGACCCATAGAAAAACATGGTCACCATCCTCGAACTCTAGTGGTCTCCATCTTCTATTAGCATAGGTCTTATATCTGTTCTGTGTAGTCTTCATCCACTCTTGGATGATCAAAACCTTCTCCATCATAGCCTGAACCATCTCTGGTCCTATAAGTGTTGACTCTGCTAGGTCAGTCCAGCACATAGGTGATCTCCATGGTTGATCATACAGTTCCTCGTATGGTGCCATCCCTATGGTGGAGTGCTAATTGTTGTTGTACGAAAACTCTATCAAGGGTAAGTGATCCTCCCAGGTGCGACCAAAGTTGAGGACACATGCATGGATCATATCCTCGAGCGTCTGAATGGTCCTCTCTATCTGGCCATCCATCTAAGGATGGAAGGCGGTGCTCAGACATAGCTACGTCCCAAAAGACTCCAGTAACACCTTACATAGCTGGGAAGTGAATCGAGCATCTTGATCAGAAACGATAGAAGTTGGCACACCATGAAGTCGTACGGTATCCTGAACGTAGAGGCATACCACTCTCACTAGTAAGCCTTTCTCGCTGATTGGTAGGAAGTGGGCCGACTTGATGAGTCAGTCTATGATCACCCAGATAGAGTCGTGTCCTCTTGATTTACGTGGAAACCCCATCACAAAATCCATGGATATCCCATCACACTTCCACTCTGAGACCTCTAAGGTTTGTACCAAGCTTGCTGGTACCTGGTGGTCCGCCTTCACTTGCTTACAAGTGAGGCATCGTGAAACGAACTATGCTACTGCCTTCTCCATACCTAGCCACCCGTGATGTCGTTTGAGGTCCTGATACATCTTCTGCACTTTTAGATATACCACTAGAGGGGATGTGTGGAACTCCCTCATCCCCTTCTCTTATAGTGAAACTACTACCATAGTACATCCCCTGAATATGATGACGTGCTCCCCTCCTTCCTAAAATCCCTCAGGCGCCTGCCCTGTGGATATCTGAGAACGTCATGTCTCACAATAAACGTCCCCACGCTGTGCCTCCCTAACTCGGTGAAGATGTGAAGGAGTGACTGTGAGAGATTGAAGAAAGGATAATCCATCTATATCCTCAAAAGATATATGCAACACGGCTAGCTGCTCTGTAGACTCTCCTAGCAGCTGAATGCCTGATCTCTGGCTGAGAGAATCAGCTACAACGTTCACTTTCCAAGGAGTATAGACTATCTCAAAGTTATAGTCTTAGAGGAACTCTATCCATCATTGATATCTCATGATCAGTTCCTTCTACGAGAAGATGTACCTGAGACTGTGGTGGTCAGAATAGACTGTAAAGCACTCACTAATCAGATAGTGTCGCCAGTTGTTTACGGCGAAGACCACTACTGCTAACTTCAGGTCATGGGTAGCGTAGTTCTTATCATGTTGTATCAACTTCTGCGAACCATACGAGATCACAACTCGCTCCTGCATCGGGACACACCCGAGTCTGGTCCCTGATGCGCTATAGTAAACTATGTACCCAATGCCCTCCTCTGGTAGCCTCAAGATGGGTGCACTAGTCAATCTCTGTCTCATATCCTGAAATCTCTACTGGAATCTACCTGACCACACGAAGGGTTTCCCCTTCATCGTTAAAGCTGAAAGTGGTGCTGCAAATCTTGAGATGTCTGGTACAAATCTCTGATAGTACCCAGCCAGACCCATGAAACTCCGCACCTTCATCACACTCTTGGGGGTCTCCCAAGAAAGTACTACCTCAATCTTCGCTGGATCCACTACAAATCTAGCTTCTGAGATGATGTGTCCCATGAAATGAACCTCTCGAATTCATAACTAGCACTTCGGTAGCATACCATAATGCTGGTGCTCTCAGAGTGTATCCAGCACAGCCTACAAATGGTAGGTGTGCTCCTCCTCAGTAGTCAAGTAAATCAGTATATCATCGATGAATACTAGTACAAATCGATCGAGGTAAGGCTGGAAGATCCTGTTCATGAGACTCATGAACACTTATTGAGCACTGGTTATGCCGAAGGGCATAACCAAGAACTCGTAGTGGCCATACCGACACCTGAAGGCCATCTTCTGCACATCCTTGTCTTCATCTATGAGCTGGTGATAGCCTGACCTGAGGTCTATCTTTGAGAACCATCATGATCCATTGATCTAATCAAAGAGGTCTTCAATCTTCAGAATTGGGTACCTGTTCTTCATAGTCACCTGATTTAGGCGATGGTAGTCGACACATAGTCGCAAGCTTCAGTCCGCCTTGTTGGCGAGAAAAATTGGAGAAACCCTGGGTGAAACACTGGGCCGGATAAATTCATTCCCCTACAAGTCCTCCAGTTGTACCCGTAACTCACGAAGCTCGGCGGGGGCCATCTGATATACTGGTGTAGATATCGGTGATTTCCTAGAATACAATCAATATAGATATTTACCTCTCTGCGAGCAGGTAGTCCGGAAACGTCATCAGGAATATCATCTGCATACCGATCCACCAAAATAGGAAAACTCCGACATTGTACATCAATCGCTCTGATGATGAGACTAGCCAACTGATGTGGGATTGGCTACCCTATCCTCTGAGTAAGTCCATCCTGCACTGCAAAGGCTCTCTTCTCGCCAGAGAATGTGAACATGGTCCCATCTATGTGGACACAACACACTTTGTGCCTAATACAATCGATCTGAGCAAGGACTATAGATAACTAGTGTATAAAAATGATGAGGTTGTAAGGCCATGACGCCGCTACAATAAGATCCCAGCTGATGCTCTCGCCTCCAAGAGTAATCTCACACTACCGACACCAGTGCGTCATCATCGAGTCATCTCTCATTAGAGTCTCTTGCTGTAAGGATCGATCCAACGACTCTGTCGGAATCATCGAACTCCGAACAAGGGAAATGAAAAAAAATAATGACTTTATCATTTGTATATAAGTACTGCAGTAAGGGTGGAGTTGACACATATAGTACATCAAATCATCTCAGGTGCGCCGTGGTCGTAGGCCTCGACTGCCTAAAGTTGAGACCACCTCTATCCACCAGCTCCCTATGGTCAGAGTGGACCTCTTGGTTGTGGTGGTGGTAGAGCCTTGAAACTCTATTCACCACCCGCTGCTCGGTCAGCTCCTATACCTCATCTACCCACTCCCGGCGGACCTCCACAGTTAAACCTCTTCCTCTTCCTGGGAGGTCCCTATACTTATCTACTGCTCGTCCGCATGGTGGGTTGGGCAGTCCCGAGATAGTGAGTATGCCCGCCACATGCATAGCACTTCCTGCTCCTCGTATAGCTGGCTCAGTTTCTTGTGCCCCGGAAAACCGAACCTGTATCATGAGGTCGCCCACCTCATGGTCAAGTCCACTTGGACCTCTACATCAATTGTCTACTGTCGGCTGCAGAAGACTCTTCTATGTATCGTCTTGCGGTGGGTCTCACATCTGGCTTCGGCTCAGCAAAAATTCTCTCTAAAAGAAGGGGTCACTCTAGTACACCTTCCTGTGTCGAAATGCTGAGGGAGATCATTGAATCCCTTATCTCATGTCTGAGTCCTTACTCAAGAGTCTTGGACCTGAAGATTGGGTCTCGTACCATGTATGTGGAGTAGCGTGAGAGGTCAGTGAACCTCGCTGAGTAGTGAGCTACTATCTTGTCGCCCTGCTGCAGATGAAGTAACTCCTGAATCTGCACCGCACGAAGGGTGGCTAGAACAAACTCCAAGAGGAAGAGACTCTCATAGTCCGTCCAGAGTAAAGATTCCTAATCATGCACCTAGAGAATCTGGCTCCACCATCTACCTGCTGCTGCATGTTGGAGACTCGTGGCAAGGATCACCATAAGGTCGGTTGGTTTTCCTACCAATCTGAATACTCTGACGATAGCCTCCAACCAATCCTCAGCTGTCTATGGGTCCGTGTCTCCTCAGAACCTCGGCAGCCTCTGTCACTAGAACTCGTGAAACGCACTGAGGCGGTGTGCACTCTCTGCCGCTGGGGCTGGTTGTATCAGTGGCCCAGTGGGTAGTGGTACCGCTGGTGCCTCCGCTGTTATGGGGCCCTATACCAAGGCCTCGTCGCTCGGTGGGCTACCATCCCCTTCGTAACTAGGAACCCTAGATCACTTCCTTTGTGGGCCATCCTGAAAAGAAACAGGTGTGCCACAGTCAAACAGTATACCTGGTGAGCTGACACAATGTAATCACACAAAAAACTTTTGAAACAAACCTCCAATCAGTGATTTCATGCACCGAGTCGGAAATCCGAGGTCAGGGTCCTGGTGTATGGATACTTTGGCTGCCCCAACAACACTGGACTCCATGGACTGATAACCACACTCAATACTGTTAACACAAGTTCTTCACAGAAACGAATAATCAGTGTCATGAGTTTAGCGGTAGAACCGACTCTCTAATACCAATTTGTCACGACCCATCCTCAGGGCCAGTGTCATGACTACACCAATCCCGCCTTCCATAGGCCAGGGGATGGAGACTAGCACCAAAGGCATAAATCCCTATACCTGGAAGGCATTTCCTTTATAAAAGTAAAAAAAACCCAACAGAGTACACTAATGAATTAAGCACAAAGCAGAACTGTATACAAAAGTAATTGATGTAAAGAAAGGGGGCTGTAAATACCCTCCCAACAGTATGTACAGTACAACTGAAAATATAGTACAACTACAGTAATGGAAAACAGAAACCATCGAGTCGTCCTTCGTGAATCCCACCTAAAGGGTGGGTACAGATGGTCTCCTCAGCCCCTCGGGTCCGTCTGTCTGCTCTGTGTACATCTCATCATGTTTTCCATCCCTGGGTACCATCTAGCTATAAAAATCTCTACCACGATCAGTGTTTTCCGTTGTTTGCATCAAACACAACGATGTGCAGGCATAGTTCGTGCATGGGTGAGTATAACGATACTCAGTAGAGACCCCGAGATCCTAAAATGTCTTACAATATCCACTAAGGATAAACAAGAAGTACGACACAAATCACGCTGCATCAACCAACCCTACTTAGGTATATGCCCATACATATATCTATGTCTTCATTCCAGTTCGGGTCGAACTCTCGAGCCCAAGAACAACCCACTCTACACAGGAAAGTAGTCAATCACATCGATGATAATGATTTAAATTCAATACTCATCTCACAATGGTATACATATTTTGTATGGAGATAGAGATGATCAGATGTAGTCACTGATTAATCTAATCTATTAGACCCACATGG
The DNA here is from genome assembly GCA_963277665.1 of Viscum album. NCBI lineage: Eukaryota > Viridiplantae > Streptophyta > Magnoliopsida > Santalales > Viscaceae > Viscum > Viscum album. Next base: position 819,914,376 of record OY728151.1, read on the forward strand.
GATACAAGACCAGCTAAGCTGTCAGACCCACATAAGATTCTAGACTAGCTACTCTCTCGGACCCACTCAGGATAGTACTAAAAAAGTCAACTGTCAGACCCACTTTGGATAAAAGTACATTATTCACCATTTTCAAACCCATGGAGGATTCCAGTACAGTTGTCATCGTCATCGAACCCACGGAGGATTTCAATATGGTAGTCATCGTAGTCGCTACCCAACTCTAGGCTTACCACACACAATACACTCAATTCTGGGAGGGTCTGCTCCTTGATCCAAGGGATCGATAAATAAACTATCATTAATTCCTGAGATTATTTATCCCGATGTTTAGTCCTATCAAGAGAGACCCAACACGACTGAAGGCGCGTCAATCAGACGCTCGGTAAGAGAGATATTGTGTTTTCCGTTCCAGGGGTCCAATTGTAATTACATTCATTCCAAACCTAGATGTTTTCCCAATTCGTCCAAAACTCAATTAGATTATTGAAAAAGGACCGCATCGTCTCAAGGGTCTTAGTGATGCAGATAGTGCGTCGATCAGACACGCGATCTTTATGTTATTCACGTTTAAGTGAAACAGGCCCGGCCTGTCATGCCCAGTGGGCTGGTGGATCGGCCCTCTACTGGTTCGGTGTGTCTGACCCAGCATATGGCTGGATAGGCCCGTTGAATCGTGGACCATCCCGGTGGGGCATGACACATTCCGAGTGGGCGCAACCCAGCCCAGCGGGGCGCGGCGCAGTGCGGCGCGGCTGGCAGCGGCTCTTCCCGGTTAGCCGAGCGCTGAGGGGGGGGGGGGGTTCTTGAACCAGCGGTGCCATGAAGCACTGCCCTCCTATCCGTCTAGACGAAGCTGGCCAGTCTTCCCAGCGCGATCGGCCCGCATGGGCTGGCCGCAGTTTCTCCCAGCGCGGCGCCAGGAGGGCACCACAGGGTCTTCCCAGGCCGGTCGGCCACCAGCCAGCCGGTTCGTCCGCCGAAGCGGCCGGCGGAGCACGGGCCGCGGTCCTCCAGCCTGGCCAGCTTTGGCCGTCCGTTCTTCTTTGGCCGAGCATCCCGAGGATGCGGGTCGTAGTTCTTCTCCACGTGGAAGGCATACGGCCACCACTTCCTCCGGTCACCGCCACTTCTTCTGTCACCACCTCCATCGAAATATTATGAGGATCAATGGAGGGTCGTCGGGCCATCTTAATTTAGCCGCTCCCTCTGCGTTAGGCGGTATCATATATCGGAAGATAAAACATGGTTTCAACAAAAAACAAAGAACAATTTTATACAATTAAAATTGAAACAAATATCCTACCTCGTAATTGGTGTTGCACGTCGACTAGCCGCGGAAGATGAGCGTCGCGGTAGTCAGGCGTCGCGGAAGATGGCGTCAAAGAAAAGAGTGTCGTCCCGTCAACATTGGAGGAAGAGTCATCGACGTAGGCGACGCTTCTCTCGAGCGGTGTATTCTCCATTGATGCGAAGGAAAAAGAGGGTAGAAGAAGACGTTGAGTGTTCTTCACTGAGAGAGGTTGATGTTCTTCGTGAATGAATGAAGTTCCTCTTATTCTCCAAAGGTTCCCCACCAAAATATTTACTAAGGAAAATATTATAATAGACTTCTAAAATTATAAATAATATCCATGAAAATCAAAATAATTAAAATGAGTGGTTCCAATTAATTAATAAGGTTATTAATTAAATGGGTTGGCATCATCACTGTTTGGGAGGCGGAGAGGCTCCACCACAATGAGGGGAGGAGTTAAGTAATTTATTCGGGTTTAAGGGAGTTAAGGGGAGATGAAAAGATTAGGGCACATGTGGGACCCACCACACTAAATCCTCTCATGGGAGGTTATGTGTGTTTGGGCCCCACCTCTAACTCCTCTTGGGAGGAAATAACCACAACTAAATATTAAAATTGTGTACCAACAAATTTATTAATTTATTATGAATTCCTCCAAATAAAACATTCAACCCGCATAAAACGCAACTACGGTGAAGGTCCACTTAAGCGAATATTGGCCCTGTGAGTTCATCAATGTCCTTAGTATTCAATTCTGAGCACCAGTTCAAAAAATAAAAAAACCCACAGGTACGTTTACTGAACACACCTGAAAAAGTCTTCAGAAATTGATTCTGGGAACACCGGTCCTCGGAATCACATGCTGTCATAAACCACAGGCTCGTAAAATTTCAAAGTATTTAAGAAAAAAATTCCCTTCAAATTTCTGGGTCTTTATAGAAAAATGATAATAATCGATTTCATATTCTTGGATGATTACTAAAAACAAAAGGGAATTAATTATTATCTTTATAAATACCATTTAAATAATATAGAAATTTTAATTCAATATAGTTGATGAATTTCTTAAAATATTGAATAGAAATAAATATTATAGATTACTATTTCAAAATGATAAATGTTACTCAGATATGATATTATAAATATTAAACAACTAACTAATATATTTGTAGAGAATAATAAAAAATTATGTTTATAAAAGGATATATATTACAATAATGTTCGTAAATAGGATATTATGATATTTATGTATTTATAATGATGGTTAGATTGAATTCGACTAAACATGGAAACATGTCTACTATTTTTGTGGTCCCAATTATGATTCTTTGAGATATAATACATTTTTTAAACTATGAATTATTTTTTGTTGTATTTACATTAATTAATTAATTTGTATAAAAAATTATAAATTTCATGAAATATACCATTCCAAATAAAATTTCATTATTCAATTGGCTATTTATTATATTATTATCGAAGTAGTAAAGATTATTTCAAACTTAAACATTAATATACTGAGTTATTATTGTTCTCTATGACATATTTGATATAATTTTGTAACATTATACCCTTGATTTTTTATCGTACATATTTTAATTTTATATGTATTTGCATCCCTAATATATAAATACATTTCTATGTTATCCTATATTATGGATTATGTTACATATAAGGGATATTGATAGTTCAAATATACATTATTTGATTTATAATGTAATATATTTATTGTTTTACATTTATTGATGGGTACTTGAACCATAATAATTTATTAAATGGTTGTTTTTAATCTACTTTTGGAAAATGATATTTAAATTCAATGGTGGTTTTATTACTCTGTTTACAATGTGAGATTTTTGACAAATGTAATTTCAATTATGTATAAAGTTCCATCCATAATAATATGTTTTATATTTAAATTCATATTTTTCTATAGAAAAGAATATATAATTTTCTAGTTTACATTGTTGAGATTATTTTGAAATTTTTTTTCTTAAAAAATCTCTTACATTCCCTTTTTGATGTGACTATTTAGTGTTCAAATTTTTTTGTTTTTAAACAATATTATAAATTTTTTATAAAATCTCATTTATGATTGACTTCAATATAATTTTTTTAACTAAAAAGGATTTAAACTCTTGGGTTTAACAATTTAGTATTTATAAACATAAATATATATATATATATTTGATTATTGAAATTTTTGAATCACACAATTGGACTCCTGACCCCTTCATGTCTGATACCTTTTAAATCAGTCTTTTATAATGATTATTTTCATACAAGTCAAAATCATTATGAGTTTACATCATTTCACTAGGGATATTTTCAATTCTAGCTATCAATATTATATCTCTTGATGGATTATATAATGTAATTCTCTATCAGATATATGATCTATCAAGACATATTTTATCTCTAACCATACATTTTGAAGATAAATAAAATTTCTATAAATGAAATTGTTTTTTCAATGCCCTAATTTCTATGTCATTGATTGAAGTGTGTTCACCAATACTCTATAAGTATATTTATTGGTGAATTTATTGAGTTAATAATATACCACATTATTTAACTCGTGTTACCTTTAGAGATGCATACATTCAAAACAATTCCATTAATCTGTTGGGAGAAATTAAATATATGAATATTTTTTATTCTAAAACTAATGTATAATGATCAGTCATGAATTTTGAAGAAGTAGTATTTAAGAATAATTTTTTTTCACTCGATGGGTGAAGATATTGTTATCACTTTTATTGAAATATGAAAAATTATTATCATTTTATATACTTCTATTCAAACATGTATGATTATTGGAAATGTTTACTTTGTATTGTTTACTCATATACTCGTTTTATGAATGTATTGGATGTAAACAAGTAGTCTTTGGGACCCAACATTTAGAGCCCTTTGAAGAATCATTATGTCTCAGGAGACAATCATGTTTTACAATTTGGTGAATGTCTTCTAAATTTAAAAGTATATCTTGAATGTCGTCTTATTAAAATGTTTGATGTATTGGCAATGCCCTTGACAGAAGAAATATTGTTATAGGTACCCATTATAGATATGTTTTATTTTAAATTTATTTGTATATTGTAATAATTATTTCTATAAAATAATTACCAAATCATAATAATGAAGGGATTTTCTCTATTAGGACTATTTACATTAGAAATTTTTTTTATGACCCTTTTGAATGATTCTCGATAATTGAGAAACATTAGACTATAGATACTTATTATACATTATATACATATTTATAACTTGGAGAAATGGAAACATAAGAAAGGGTTGATCTGAGAATCTCAGTCTGGGTAAAAATAAGAGATAATAATATAATATTATAAATGATCACAACATGAGAATTAGTATATAATACTGATAAATATGAAAATTCATTCTGAATAATGAATAGATAATAAAATATAAAATATGACTTGAAGTTACATAACTAATGAATAAAATGATTGTACAAACATGATTTTACAATGAAGATCCATGATATTTTAATATTGCCCTGAGAATAATAATAAAAATTTGAAACATTATTAAACATTGGAATGAACATTAGTATATGGAACATTACATTCATGATTTACAAAATATGATCCCATTATTACGAGTAACTAATAAGGTAAATCCATATAAATTATCACATCAGATATAAATACTTCAAAATCACTGGAGGGAGATATAGGAACACATCTGTTATTAACAATACATATGAGTTCTACAAGAAAATAAGTCATCTATCACAATATAATGAAACCATTATAAATTTTGATTTATTCAATAGATCATAATGGACCCATTGAAATAAAATAAAATTCATATTTGTATCGAATTTATTCATATAAATTTTTTTATAATTACATCAGTAATAACAATATTATAAATACATGTTAAATAAATTGTTATTTTATGACATAAGGTAACATTCTAGGTAAATACTATTCAATAAAGAAAATAAATTATATGGTATTTAAATCATATAGATTTTTGGTATACCAAAATGGAAATAATTTACCAAATAAATAGATGAATGGAGTATTGGTAAAAAATATCAATCTAGAGTATCAAAAATAGGTCATTCATAGAGAAAGTAATTGGATAAAAAACTACACTTACACAAAGAAAATGATTAAGAAAGATAACAGAATTGATGGATCATTTATGCATAATTGAATGTTATTACATAATATAATAAATGAAAGAAGATATACGGTTACATACTTTTAATACCCTTAATAAATAATATTATATGTTAGAGGATATTCATAATATGATAAATAATTTCAAAGAGTTTTAGGACACTAACATAGTAAATGAGAAATATATTTGACTATTTGAAGGCATTTTAAAATAAATATTCAATAAAACAAAATTAAAAGAAATTATGTTAGAAAATAGAAAAATGTATAGAAAAAGTATCATATAAAACAAAAAGGCAAGTGGAATGACATGTAAAAATTTGTAAATTTAAATGTTATTATTTAATGATTTAGATGAAAATCACTTATAAAGAAAACATAAAAAGATATAAAAACATTTAAATAAAGGAAAACTAGTATAATATTATCTTAATTAGTTATTTATACAATTTCCTAAAACATGAAAATGAATTAAATGATCATGGATAATGAAAAAATGGAGGTTTCTGTTGGTTTTGGGTGTAGTGGATGTATTTAGGACCATACTAGATATGTTTCTTCCATCGAATTAATTAAATATTTTTATTATAGTAGAAACAATTATTTTCCTGAAATCTATGATGAACAGATATTTTTAAAACTAATTTATAATTAATTTATATAATTAAAAAATTAAATTTTCTACAATTAACTCTCCGTAATTTGATTAGTATACAACTCATGTTGCACCATCATTGATACAGTGAAATCAAGTCTTGATTCCCTATTACGGTGATCCATGTATGATCTGTAATAACCTGATCAATTTTGGTTATGTATCTATATATTTTAAATGTATTCTTTTACCCTTTTTTACTTTATACTGATTGATATTTACATGAGGTATATTTCAGGTGAAATTGAAGAATTTTAAAATGAAGTGAAGCAAAACAGAGTTGGAACATCATTTTCCTAAACCGTATTCCCATGCCTGAAAACCATATGAACCCAAACATAGGAGATTCATTTGGTAGAAATATATTTCATAAAATTGTGTAGCCTCCTAGTAGTAACTATGTGACCCCGAGGAAGAGACACATGTTTAGGACATATGTTGAGAGAAAAGTGTACCTGATATAGGAAACCGTGTTTAAGGTAGTGACACACCCAAAAATTAAAATAAAATAGTGAACCCAGAGTTTCTAATCTATATCACCCCTACTCAAAGATAAATATATTTATAATAATATTAGGGTCCTGTGAATGAGTTCCTATGCATTGCATCCTCCATTCGTGATGGATTGATGATTTTATTGATGGATCTTCACGTCTCCGAGTATGTGATTTATTCCCTGTTATATTTCCCTCTCATCCATCTCTCATTATGGGTAAGAAGTGACAGTTTTTTTCCAATGGTGATGGGTTTTTATCTAGGAATAATGGTTCTTGATTATTTTTAACTTGGATGATGAATTTGATTCTAGATCTCGTTATTCATCATTTTCATGGTTATTGAACTTCAATTACGGTTTTCCATTGGCCAGTGTTCATCATATATCTAGATTAATGTGGTCTAATTAAAAAATTTAATTTTATTTATTTATTTACTTTAATTTAGTTTTTAAATTTTAATTTCTATGATAGGGAGATTTAATTTTGGAATAAATTGATTTAATTTAATTTCCATGGGATAATGAATTTGGTTAAATTTTGGGAAATTTTATATTTTATTACTGGATGAAATAGTTTTCTTATTAATAAATGGAATATTATTATCGTGGAAATTATTATATATTCTGAATTTAAAATTTTTCTATTAATGTGATTATGAATTAATTGAAAACAAGGATTCTGATAAGGATAGAATTAATTGAACATGTTAAAGGGTTATATTATTAAAATAATGTAAAATTTTTTAATGGTAAAATGTTCATATAATAACATGTGATTAAATTAAATAACCTTGTTAATTATGATAAATTGTAATGTTAATCCATTATGTGAAATTTCTATATAACGGTTTAATCATGATTTACCTAAAATGATGTGATATATGAAATATATGTGTGTGGTCGATTGATATATGTGTTTGGGACACATACTGATGATATAAATACACATATTTGAATTATTGATATATGAGTGTGGGATGTAAAATGATGATCCAAATTCACATATATTATTTATAGATATTCTAGTGTTGATATAGGGACTTATGCTATAAATATTGATATGGTGCTATACATTGCGTTCTAGGTCCAAAATGCTAGCATTGGACTGTATTTTCTAATTGGATGTGATATGAATTGAAATGAAATGATAAATAATCACCATGGAATTATGATTTGGGATATCCATCCTGGATATGTCAGACTTCATCATGGTCCAAAGAGAGTATTGATATTTTGGGATTCACCATGTACCCGTGGGTTTGTGTGGTTAAATACAAAATAATTAAATTTATATACTATTTATATTATTTACAATATATAATTTTTCATACAATTATATACAATATTATTGATAGTAAATTGATTTATAATACATTGGTGGTGGCATACTTTGTTGTACTCACATCATACCCGGGCTTCTTGATCATTACCTAAATAGATTTTTTGTAGGTTATAATAAGGAAAAGAGACCAATGTTAGATGTTGATTCGGGATGGAGGAAGGTGATGGAACCATAAATGGTGTTGATACCTACTGATAGTTTTACATATGTCTTCATTTTTGTTTTCTATGCAACACATGATACTTATTATATAATTACACCTCTACTATTTTAGTTTGGATATGGATTTTATTTGATCATCTTGTGATACTGGTATTATTTTGTATAAGGTAATTATCTTTTCTCTATTCTTTATTTACAATTGTGGTTGTCCTATTTTGATAAAGAGGCTATAATATCCCCATGATCGATATTATATTCTCACAACTAGTTGTAAGCCTCTAGATTATAGAGAGTCTTGCCTACGGTATTTTCAAAAATTTGATCTAGGAACTTTTGTGTGGAAACTGGGTCGGGATGTCACGTGCTCTGTAAATATTCAATCTTTAATATATAATTCTATAGGTTCTATCATATAAAAGAACATCAGTTTTGATGCTCTAATTTGGTCAAAATTGATTCATTAAGGGGGGGGGGAATTTATCTATAGTGGTGGATAATAATTTCATAGTGTTCTTCATATAATTCTAGGGAAGATGTAATCATTATCTTGAGAGGATTCTATTTATAATTCATTTTTCACGATTAATTTCACGACCCCCTCGCGCCAAGGATGCCCCTACTGAGCTGGCAATGGAAAAAGGGAGATAATGACCCCCCAAGTCCCGCCTCCAGTAGGCCCCGGAGTGGCGACTAGCACCAAGGGTATGAGTTTTCCACAATATGGGAGGTATTACCCTTTTTAATATTAATTAGGTTCGGGAAATAGGACGAACCAAACACCAAAAAGGAGAAGAAGGAACAAGTGTATATATATAAATAAACCCAAACCATTCCCACATGCATGTTTAAACAATATTATAACAAGGTACGAGTACAAGAAATCCCGAAGTACAATACCAAGGAAAAATAAGAAGGAAGAAAAAACAGCTGGCTGCAACCAACACCAACTCCACGCTTGGCTAATAAGGTCCCGCACGGTCCTCGAAGCCCTCCGGGAAACCTGAAACAACATACGGTGAGCATACAAGTATACTCAGTAGAGAAACCTAAAGCTCTCGTGCACAAGTGGAGAAGACATTCTAATGTCCCGTGAGGAAATAGAAAGAACCAGGCCTAGCAGGTAAGCTATCCACCCAAATCTCACTGGACACACTCACCAAATAACACAATCCATAGGTAGTAATATAAGAACAAGGATAATCGGGTACCCTACAGCATTTCCCTAGCTAGTTGACTACTCTTCCTAATGGAGAACGTCCTGACTCTACCACACTCTCCCCGCCCGCACACACCTGGTCATCACAATCACATCCATGCCCGAACACACCTGGGCCTCACAATCACATCCCTACCCGAACACACCTGAGCCTCACAATCACATCCCTGCCCGAACACACCTGGGCCTCACCCCGAAGATTCTTGGGAAAGTAAACTACCCGGAGGATCTTGGGCTATCACCACACCAAATCGAAACCTACCCGAAGGATCTTGGGTGTCAGGTCGCCTCAAGCCATTACAGCCTAGGGGAGAAGGAGCAGGAAGGAGCCAGTAACTAAGGGGAACACCCTCTCCCATCAAAGTGGGAGTGTTTTTCACTAGGTTCCAAACGTGGGCGAGGTGAAATAAACACAAAAATATACATATAAATTCCAAAATACACACCCCATCCTATGGCTTCTAAACAAGATCTCAGCGCCTGCCTCGGCACTACTTCCACTAAAGCATACCCACAACAACCTTTCTCAACCCATTCAATTGGCATTGTTTATATAGTTCAATAGTTCGTTCCTTCACTACTGGGCAACTAACATGCACAATTCCAAACAACTAGAAACATGAAACCATTAACCCAGTAATGACCCAGATCCAAGGAAGTTCGTGCCACTTGGAGATACAACATAACAAGGCGTAAAAGTAAAAGCGCCTACAAGTTGATTCATTCCATATTTGATTAACCTTTCAACCATGGATTCCATTACACATCATCTATCCCATAGCCCATCCAATTCATTAGATTAATCTTTCAAACAGAGATTCCATTACACTTCAGCTATCCCATAGCCTAGCCAATTCATTAGATTAATCTTTCAACCAGAGATTCCATTACACATCAGTTATCCCATAGCCCAGCCAACCACAACCTTGCTGCCATAACAACAGTAATAAAACCCGCAACCCCGCTGCTCATCCCTTCCAGAACAACTCCGAACATGTCAACTAGTTACTTCTGTTTATTAACCGGGGTGATCACACAAGGCTTCACATTCATCAAAAGTTCATTTATGAAATCCAGGTAACTTAGTTAACCCATTTCCACGCCATGATCCATGATCCATAAAACATTCAGGAAACCGGGCGTTATTTAGTGCGCAAACAGAGACCCCCAACAGCCATGATTTTCAGTCGGCCTAAGCCCATACAATTCACAACATGACCAATCAATGAATAAGAAACAACATCACTCACGATATCCCCATCCCCAGTCATCCGTCAATTATTATCTTCATTAGCTGGTTCGTCTATTTCTGGTGGAACAGAAAGAAACCCACCCCGCATGATACATGTAAAAGAGAGAAGAAGGTATATCCCTACTTGATGATCACAGATCGACGTTCGTTCTTGCACGTGAACTGGAGCACAGGCACTGAAAGTTCGTCAGGATTTCAACGAAGGGAACCTTCACCAAAGTTAGGCCGGTTGTCGAGAGAAGGGAGACTCCAAGAGTTCGAGACCAGAACCAGAAGCAACCGAGAATGGAAGAGACTCTGGGCGATAAAGGTCCAGATACTACGTTTGCGGGTGTAGTTAATATTTCGAATCGTGGAAGAAGCGCGATCGTGGGTTGACCACGCGGTTATGCCGTTTCACATGCCACACTTTAATGATCTCCACCCCATGTGTAGTAAAAACGATTATGTTTCCTTAACCCAAAGGAAAGACCCATCATAAGGCCCTACGGGGTTTTTGGAACAAAGTTTGAGGGATAACCCACACGGTTTTCATTTGGGGATACAAACTAGTCTGAGAAACCGATCGGTGAGACCGATCTGAGAGACTGATCGGTGAGACCGATCGCTGAGAAACTGATCGGTGAGACCGATCCGAGAGACTAATTGGTGAGACCGATCGCTGAGAAACCGATCGGTGAGACCGATCGCTGAAACCGATCGGTGAGACTGATCCGAGAGACTAATCAGTGAGACCGATCGCTGAGAAACCGATCGGTGAGACCGATCGCTGGAACTGATCGGTGAGACCGATCCGAGAGACCGATTGGTGAGACCGATCGCTGAGAAACCGATCGGTGAGACCGATTGCTGGAGATGATAGGTGAGACCGATCCGAGGGACCGATCGGTGAGACCGATCACTGGGGCTGATCAGTGAGACCGATCCGCGGGACCGATCAGTAAGACCGATCGCTGGGGCTGATCGGTGAGACCGATCCGAGGGACCGATCGGTAAGACCGATCGCTGGGGCTGATCGGTGAGACCGATCCCCTCCAACTCAGGGATTCTTTCAAAGTAATGGATCAAGAAAAACTGGGCCATTACATCAGATACCTCTTAAACTATTCTCGCCCTCGAGAATTCAACCCAACCCAAAGAAGGGTGAGTACAACCACCTCATAAGATACCTCTTAGGGAAAAACCTCTTAGGGTCATTCAAAAATAGGAACCAAAACCTCCACATCCAAGAACACTTCCCTCAAAAGTTATCATGTCAAAATGGACATACCAGTCTCGAGATCACACAGTCCTAATGCATGGTTCATGGAATTCCTTCCTACATGCCATGATATTATACGCTTTGGGCAGCACTGACTCACCCGCACGGGTTTAATCGCATCTACATTAATGCGTCCTGATTAGGAGTCAGGTCCTCCCCTCCCCACACGTAGGACACATCACATACACTCAGATAACAAGAGAGGGAAATCATCTCATAATCAAACAAGCATTTCATATTTCAAGGAATCTGTAAAACATTTCAACATGTCATAATAGTAACTCAAAACAGCTGGGGGTACTGGGCACGCATCTGAGCTTCAGGCTCCCAGGTGCTCTCCTCAAGCCCACCGTGCCTCCATAAAACACAAACCAGGGGAATGGTTTGTCCACGAAGAACTTCATCCTTACGATCTTCGATCCTGTCAGGTTTTTCCTCGAAGGTCGCATCCATTTCAACATCCAACTGCCCCCAATTGACTACATGGGTTTCGTCATGGAGATACCGGCGAAGTTGGGATACATGGAATACGTCATGGATCCTTTCCAGTCTAGGGGGTAAAGCCAGCTGATAAGCCACCTTAACCACTCACATCAAAATCTCAAAAGGTCCGATGATTCTAGGGGACAGCTTACTCCCCTTTCCAAACCTCCGCTGCCCGAGTCGAGGGGAAACCTTTAAGAATACATGGTCTCCAACCTCAAATTCCAAGAGCCTCCTTCTACGGTCAGCATAAGCCTTCTACCGGTCCTGAGATGATTTCATTCTTTTGCGTACAAGATGAACCTTCTCCATCGTGCTCTGCACATTCTCTGGCCCAAGAACACCTGCTTCACCAACCTCGGTCTAAGAAACCGGTGAACGACATGGCCTTCCATACAAAGCCTCAAAGGGGGCCATGCAAATGGTAGAGTGGAAGCTATTGTTGTAAGCAAACTCCACCAAAGGAAAGTGTTGTACCCATGACCATCCAAAATCCAGAATACATGACCGTAGCATGTCCTCCAACGTCTGGATTGTCCGTTCGGTCTGCCCATCTATCTGGGGGTGGAAGGCAGTGCTAAGACACAGCTGAGTGCCAAAAGCATGCTGCAGTCCCCTCCAGACCCATGAAGTGAACCGAGTATCTCGATCCGAAATGATGGTCCTCGGAACTCCATGAATTTTCACCACCTCATCTATGTACCTCTGTGCTAAGGTACTCATCGAGCTCGACTCCTTTATGGCCAAGAAGTGAGCTGATTTCGTTAGTTGGTCCACCACTACCCAGATAGCAACATAGCCTCCCTGAGCCCTGGGTAGTCCTGTGACGAAATCCATTGATATGTCATCCCACTTCCACTGGGGAATATCCAAAGGGTGCAACAAACCTCCAGGAACTCGGTGTTCAGCCTTCACCTGCTGACACACTAAACACATGGCAACAAACTCTGCAACTACCCGCTTTACCCCAGGCCACCAAAACTGTCCCCTCATACTCTTATACATCTTGGAAACTCCTGGATGAACTCCTAGAGCTGAGATGTGTACTTCACGGAGGACTTCATCACGTATCACATCTGGTACAAACATTTTCCCATGAAAAAGGATTCGATGGTTCTCAACCTCCGACCACCCCAAAGTTTCGTTGCCCTGATCGATACGATCACGCATCACTTCCACCTCTGAGTCTCCCCATTGAGACTCCTCCACCTGTCACATTAAAGAGTACTGAACCGTCATTTGGAACAAACATCCTCCATTATAATCCACCTTAGCATCCAGGTGCAAAAAAGCTAGCTCTCCCATGGACTTCCAAGCATCCATGGATTCTCGAACCACTTCCTCCTGCGACTTTCTACTCAGGGCATCAGCCACCACATTGCCCTTACCTTCGGTGTAAGAGATCTCGAAGTCGTAGTCTTGAAGGAATTCCACCCATCTCCTCTGCCGTGAATTCATGTCCCGTTGGGAAAAGATATGTCTCAATCTTTTGTGATTTGTGAGGACCACAAAACGTTCCCCAATGAGATAATGTCTCCATAACTTTAGGGCGAACACTACGGCTACAAGTTCCAGATTGTGGGTTGCATAGTTTCGATCATGAGGGCGTAACTGCCTGGAACCATAGGAGATCACTCCCTGCTGCTGCATCAACACACACCCCAGACCCAGACTAGAAGCATCACAAAATACTTCAAACAACACTCCTTCCTATGGTAACATGAGAATTGGAGCACTAACAAGCTTTTCTTTCAAGTAGTTGAAAGATGCCTGGCACTGGTCATCCCACAAGAAGGCCTGGTCCTTCCTGGTCAGAGTTGTCAAGGGAGCGGCAACTCGCGAGAAATCCAACACAACCCTCTGATATTAACCTGCCAACCCCAGGAAACTAAGAACTTCCGCAACATTATTGGGTGATGCCCATGAAACATCTACTTCTACATTCGACGGGTCCACTGCTACTCCTTGCTGAGACACCACGTGTCCGAGGAAGTGCACTTCTCGTGTCAAGAACTTGCACTTGGATAACTTCCCATAAAGGTGGTGTTGTCGAAGGATCCCTAAGACGATCCTGAGATGTTCAAAATGATCTTCCTCTGACCTGGAGTAGATCAGAATGTCGTTAATCAACACAATGACGAACCGGTCCAGAAACTCGCGGAAGACAAGGTTCATAAGTCCCATGAACACAACTGGTTCATTCGTAACCCCAAACGACATCACTACAAACTCAAAGTGACCATACCTGCACCTGAAAGCCGTCTTCGAGATGTCACTGTCCTTCACCCTCAGCTGATGATACCCGAATCGTAGGTCAATCTTGGAAAACCAACCTGCTCCCCTCAGCTGATTGAAGAGATCATCTATCCTTGGAAGAGGATAACGGTTCTTGATCGTTACTTGATTCAACCTTCGGTAGTCTATGAATAGCCGAAGACTACAATCTTCCTTCTTTACAAATAAAACTGGGAACCCCATGGCGATACGCTAGGTCGAACAAAGCCCTTCCCCATCAGATCATCAATCTGAATCAGTAACTCCCGCAACTCGGAAGGTGCCATCCGATAAGGGGCCATCGAAATCGTACGGGCACCAGGTTGTAAGTCTATCCCAAACTCAACGTCACGTCAGGGGGGGTAGAGTCACAACCTCCTCAGGAAAAACCTCGAGGAACTCCTTTACAACCTTCGGAACATTCGTCATCTCTACGTCAGATGGAACCACTGATAACCTGCCTAACAAGGAATGGAGAGGCTCCACATGTCGGCTTCCCACCTAATAGCTCCTCTCGCCAACAAAGGACACGCGCTGCCCATCCACGTTAGAGAACACAACTCTTCTTAGAAAGCAGTCGATAATGGCACTAATAGAAAATATCCAGTCGATGCCCAGGATGACATCGTATGGCCTCATCTGTAACAGAAGAAGGTCTCCACTAAATCGATGTGGTCCCAACGTCATCCAACATCCCCGGAAAACACAAGATATGCTGGTCTGGCCCCCAACTGGTGTACTCAGCACTAGTGGTACGAAATGTCTCTCCACGTCTAGCCCCAAAGCAAGGGCTAGACCAGGTGCAACAAAGGAGTGCGAAGCTTTCGAATCAAACAGAGCAGAAACAAGAGTGCTGAACAAACAAATCGTACCTCACACCACCTCTGGTCCTGCCGAAGCTGTCAACTCTGCTGCGTGCAACTGTCCACGCCCAGCTCCCCTGCCACGTTGATGTCGTCCACCACCCCGAGCACGCCCTGGTCGAGGTCCCTGGGGAGCATCCTGAGCCCGACCTCCTCTCACAATGTCTGCCCTCGGAGGAGCACGATCTTGTTGCGGCTGGAAGGGTCTCGCTGGTAACTGGTGCTGCTAAGGTGGGTGTTGAAGCTGTCCACCCCCACCGTACTGAGCTCGGGTCGGGCACCGACCTTGTATATTCCCGAAACCCCCGCAAGAAAAAAACTTCGGTCCCGGGATCGCGAAAAAGGGACGAGGTCCGGAAGATCTGAACTGAAACTGATGGGGCCTACTCCCCACCAGTCTGAACTTGTAAGGTCCTGTCACAGGAGACCTGCTGCTGACAGCCTTCCCTTTTGACGAGCACGGCTGGATTCCCTCTCGTGGGTCACCTCCCAACGAGTGCATCCTCTCTACAACTTCTGCCTTCTTCTGCAAAACCAAATACGTCGGAAGGGTGAAGGGGGTAACAACATATTGGAGTGAAGGGCGATGCGCCTCCTCTAAACGTCTCGCCCGAGACTCCTCATCCGGGAAGAGATCCGAAGAAAAGCGCAGAAGATCCTTGAACATGATCCCCAACTCTTGTACGGACATACTCCCATGCTGAAGGGAAAGTAGCTCCTGCCGCTTCTCTACCTTGATCATGGAAGAAAGGAATTCCTCTCGGAATTCCTTCTCGAAGTCAGCCCAAAAAACCTCTGCCTCTGTCTTCTCTCTGAGGTAGAGCATCCACCACTGTCGCGCTGCACCTCTCAGCTGGCTGACTGCTAAGGGAACCCAGTACTCCCTTGGAGCACGAATCAAGGTAAAAGAGATCGCTAGCTCCTCAAGCCATCCTTCTGTCTCCGCATCCGAAGTACTACCCTCGTACTTCTTGAGGGTTTTCCGCTGGAAGGAGCGGAGAGTCTTCTGCCACTGACTGTCTTCCTCTTCACGGTCAATCCTCAACTGATCAACCGCCTGAATCTGCTGAGCCTCGGTCGGCTGGGCCACCCGGGGACGACATCCAGGTGCCATAACCGCAAGGTAAACAAGTAATTCCTAAGCCCATATAGTAAGGAAAATTCCACTTAAATGTCTCATTTTAAAATTTTAAATTCAATTTCCTCCCCCAACTGCCCAAATCAAGTGAAACACAAGTCATTATGATGCATGTACATTTCCTAGGGTCTCTACCCTACAGTCAATATAGTTTCACTTGGTCGTTTGGTTGGCTCAGAGTCCTTGTATCAGATCAAGGGGGGCCCTAAAATCCTGTGTCCTAGCCGGTCTTCCCTGGCCTACGTCAGGTACCATGTTCGTCAAACTACGTTGCCTTACCATCCCATGCATTCCTCACTGTTCCTAACCCCAAGATCCATCCTATCTCTCAACCAAAACCTCTGATACCATTCTGTCACCACCCCCTCCCGCCAAGGATGCCCCTCCTGAGCTGGCAATGGAAAAAGGGAGATAATGACCCCCGAGTCCCGCCTCCAGTAGGCCCCGGAGTGGAGAATAGCACCAAGGGTATGATTTTTCCACAATATGGGAGGCATTACCCTTTTTAATATTAATTAGGTTCGGGAAATAGGAAGAACCGAACACCAAAAAGGAAAAGAAGGAACAAGTGTATATATATAAATAAACCCAAACCAATCCCACATGCATGTTTAAACAATCTTATAACAAGGTACGAGTACAAGAAATCACAAAGTACAATACCATGGAAAAATAAGAAGGAAGAAACAACAGCTGGCAGCAACCAACACCAAATCCACGCTCGGCTAATAAGGTCCCACACGGTCCTCGACGCCCACCTGGAAACCTGAAACAACATAGGGTGAGCATACAAGTATACTCAGTAGAGAAACCTAAAGCTCTCATGCACAAGTGGAGAAGACATTCTAATGTCCCGTGAGGAAATAGAAAGAACCAGGCCTAGCAGGTAAGCTATCCACCCAAATCTCACTGGCCACACTCACCAAATAACACAATCCATAGGTACTAATATAAGAACAAGGATAATCGGGTACCCTGCACCATTTCCCCAGCTAGTTGACTACTCTTCCTAACGGCGAACGTCCTGACGCTACCACACTCTCCCCACCCGCACACACCTGGGCCTCGCAATCACATCCCTACCCGAACACACCTGGGCCACACAATCACATCCCTGCCCGGACACATCTGGGGCTCACAAACACATCCCTACCAAAACACACCTGGGCCTCATCCCGAAGATTCATGGTAAAGTAACCTGCCCGAAGGATCTTGGGCTATCACCACACCAAATCAAAACCTACCAGAAGGATCTTGGTTGTCAGGTCGCCTCAAGCCATTACAGCCTAGGGGAGAAGGAGCAGGAAGGAGCCAGTAACTAAGGGGAACACCCTCTCCCATCAAAGTGGGAGTGTTTTTCACTAGGTGTCAAACGTGGACGAGGTGAAATAAACACAAAAATATACATATACATTCCAAAATACACAGCCCATCCTATGGCTTCTAAACAAGATCTCAGCGCCTGCCTCGGCACTACTTCCACTAAAGCATACCCACAACAACCATTCTCAACCCATTCAATTGGCACTGTTTATATAGTTCAATAGTTCGTTCCTTCACTACTGGGAAACTAACATGCACAATTCCAAACAACCAGAAACATGAAACCAGTAACCCAGTAATGACCCAAATCCAAGGAAGTTCGTGCCACATGGAGATACAACATAACAAGGCCAAAAAGTAAAAGCGCCTACAAGTTGATTCATTCCATATTTGATTAACCTTTCAACTAGGGATTCCTTTACACATCAGCTATCCCATAGCCCAGCCAATTCATTGGATTAATCTTTCAACCAAATATTCCATTACACATCAGCTATCCCATAGCCCAGCCAATTCATTATATTAATCTTTCAACCAGAGATTCCATTACACATCAGCTATCCCATAGCCCAGCCAACCGCAGCCTTTCTATCATAACAACAGTAATAAAACCCGCAGCCCCGCTGCTCATCCCTTACAGAACAACTCCGAACATGTCAACTAGTTACTTCTGTTTATTAACCGGGGTGATCACACAGGGCTTCACATTCATCATAAGTTCATTTAAGAAATCCAGTTAACTTAGTTAACCCATTCCAATGCCATGATCCACGATCCCTAAAACATTCAGGAAATAGGGCGTTATTTAGTGCGCAAACAGAGACCCCCAACGGCCATGATTTTCAGTCGGCCTAAGCCCATACAATTCACAACATGACCAATCAATGAATAAGAAACAACATCACTCACGATATCCCCATCCCCAGTCATCTATCAATTATTATCTTCATTAGCTGGTTCGTCTATTTCTGGTGGAACAGAAAGAAACCCACCCTGCATGATACATGTAAAAGAAAGACGAAGGTATATCCCTACTTTATGATCACAGATCGAAGTTCGTTCTTGAACGTGAACTGGGGCACAGGTACCAAGAGTTCGTCAGGATTTCAACGAAGGGAACCTTCACCACGGTTAGGCAGGTTGTCGAGAAAAGGGAGACTCCAAGCGTTCGAGACCAAAACCAGAAGCAACCGAGAATGGAAGAGACTCTGGGCGATAAAGGTCCAGATACTACGTTTGCGGGTGCATTTAATATTTCGAACAGCGGAAGAAGTGCGATCGTGGGTTGACCACGCGGTTATGCCGTTTCACATGCCACACATTAATGATCTCCACCCCATGGGTAGTAAAAACGATTATGTTTCCTTAACCCAAAGGAAAGACCCATCATAAGGCCCTACGGGGTTTTTGGAACAAGGTTTGAGGGATAACCCACATGGTTTTCATTTAGGGATACAAACAGGTCTGAGAAACCGATCGGTGAGACCGATCTGAGAGACTGATCGGTGAGACCGATCGCTGAGAAACCGATCGGTGAGACTGATCCGAGAGACTGATCGGTGAGACCGATCGCTGAGAAACCGATCGGTGAGACTGAACACTGGAACCGATCAGTGAGACCGATCTGAGAGACTGATCGGTGAGACCGATCACTGAGAAACCGATCGGTGAGACCGATCGCTGGAACCGATCGGTGAGACCGATCCGAGAGATCGATTGGTGAGACAGATCACTGAGAAACCGATCGGTGAGACCGATCACTGGAGCTGATCGGTGAGACCGATCCGAGGGACCGATCGGTGAGACCGATCGCTGGGGCGGATCGGTGAGACCGATCCGAGGGACCGATCGGTGAGACTGATCGCTGGGGCTGATCGGTGAGACCGATCCGAGGGACCGATCGGTAAGACCGATCGCTGGGGATGATTGGTGAGACCGATCCCCTCCAACTCAAGGATTCTTTCAAAGTAATGGATCAGGAAAACCTGGGCCATTACAATTAAGTAATGTGGCTATTCCAATAACAAAAAAATTCATAAAAGGGTATATATAGTACTGGGGTTATAAAACTAAAAATTTTGTTAGAGATCTTGTTTTATTATTAAGTCCCAATAAACCCGGAGTATACATAATAATAATAATAACAATATTTATTTAACATTCACTAAACTCACTGGTAAAATAAATATAAATTTTATTAAATAAATGAATTATAATTTAATCATATAATATATTTTATTTTATTTCACATCAAGTCATTACTGTCGGTCTGCCAATCTACCACAATATTTATTATTATTTAAAAAAATAACAATTTATTTATTTAATTTAATACAGCTTCATTATTGACATAAAATATATAATCATCATATTCACTGAAACTAGTGAATAAATGTCTATTAAATACTAATTTAAATAAAAATATAATTTTTTGTTACCTTTTGAATAAAAAACCAAAATAAATATATTATATTCCTATAATTAAAAAAATAATTACCTGATTAACAAATATATATTAAATGTTAAAATCCGATATATATTTTCTCTAAAAATTGGTGATTGAATATCTGTGATCAAACAATCATGAATAATTATTAAACCATGTACACAAATAATATTTATCAAACAACTTAACTATGATTTTGAATAATCTTAGTGTGTTACCCTGTATTACTATTTCCAATGGAATTAAGATACACCACCTGAAGGCCCTAATTTTTGTCTATGAATATGTCAATTATCTAAAAATAAAAATATTTTAACGTCACAAAAATAGGTTACCTCCTATGAGCGTACATCGTATAATTTATTAACATTATGTCATTATCATTAATCGTTATGGAATAATTCCTATGTCCTCAACCTATATGTTTGGTGTATCTTTCTTGAAATATCTTGAAATAAAACATCTAAAAATGCCTCCATGACCAATGATATAATTTGGTTGTTAAATTATCATCAATTTTCTTTTGATTTATACTCCCATTAAATAATTGATTTTATAAGCTCAGACTCACATAATTCATTAATATAACCAAACTCATGGCTTACCCATCACTTCAAATTCTCAATGAGAATATTTCCTCATTAATTTCATCAATACAACAAAATATATATGTTATGAAATTACTCAATTACATCAATAAATTCTATGGATAATTAAAAAAAAATCTTTTTAGAATATCTTTTGAGAAATATAAATATGGATTTTAAATTACTGGGTAATGTTCCCGTAATAATATATACTAGAGATGACTGAGGACATATACCATAAAAATATTCATGAAAATATTTAGAGTATCCACTCCTTGTATCCTATATCATTTATGTTCCATCAAAATTTATCACCCAGCTAGAGAAATTATATTTAAGAATATTGTTTTAGATGTTATTGGTCTCTATCATAGTGGATAATTGTAATGAGTTTTCCATGAGACAAGTACACAATAGAAATTATCCAACACAATTCCATTTAGAAGAGTAATCTTAAAATGGTTGAATATTATATAAATATTCCAATACTTGAATTTAATTGACCATAAGATAAATAGATGATGGATTGAGGAAACCTGGTCCAAAAACCCACAACTATGCTAGATCGAACTAAAAATAATGTAAAAACCTTGGTTATATTAAAATAAATTTTTTCATTTCATATATATATTCCTTAATAATAGTATATATAATTATATATATATATTATAATAATTTTTTGTAATATTTTATTCTAAAAAATAATAATTTTTTTATCTAAATCGAATTTTCATCTATTAAATGGATTTAGTTAGAAGATTCATTTCAAAAATATAATATTTTAAATTTTCTTAATAAAAATCATTTTATAATTATATATTTGAATTTTTTTGGATGATGTATTTGATAATTTTAAAAAATGTTTTTGATTTAACAATAAATAGTGAAAATTATGTATTGGTATTATACCCTATGTTTTCAATTTAATTATTTACAAAGTCAAATTATATTTTCTATTTTTTTGATATGTAATAACTTCCTTTTAATTATGTAAAATCTTATAATGTTTTTGTAAATAATTCTTTACGTGTACATTGTATAAAAATAATTATTATCGGATATTAAGGTATTAATTTTAAATTAAAATTTTCCACATCTCGAAATGAAATTTTATAAGAATGGATACCATTTTTTGAATCATTTGGTTAATTTTTTTAATGGTTCTATTTTAGTTCTTAACTATATAAATAGTGTCTAATGTAAAATTTTAATACCCTATTAAAGGTAAAATGAAATAATTATGTTTAAAAATAAACTTAATAGGAATAAAAATCATTCAAGAATATAAATTTACTTTATTATTCATGTATATTTAATCTGAAATCAATTAAAATTTAATATGTTGTCATTTTTTTCTATTTATCCCTTGTTTATTCATTTATAATATTTTTTGTAATGAAAAATACATAATTTCACTATCTTTCTTTTAAAATAATCTTACGTGTTCATATTGTAATAAAAAAAAGTTATAACTACATATTAATGTTTATTTATAAAATAATTAAATTATTATAATTATGGAAATTTATTTCTAATTTATTGTGTTTGTATAATTACCATAAATTCTTACAAAATGTTGACACAATGCTTTCACAAGAAGTAAATATATTTAATAAATGATATTAATTATATTGAATGTAATATTTTTTGGGTGTGTTAAATTATCCAACAAAATATATAGATAAAAAAATTTATAGATATGTTAAAGGATTATAAGCTTATTAAATTGTTTTATATCATAAATAGATGTCTATTTAAAGAAATAGTCTGGAAAATGTCAATAATAATATTTGATAATAAAAAATATTTTTTAAATGATATAAGATTCAAAAAAAATATCCTGCTCAAATTTAATGATAAATTGTTGAAAATATCAACAATTATCATTTTATGGGATAATTTTTATTTTCTATTTACTTTCTTCACATTGAAGGTGTAGGAAACATTAATATCTCGATAATTTTGAAAATGGTTTATTATGGTTTAAGAAAACTATTAAGAGTAAAAAATAATAGAAAATTATCAAAATTATATATAATGAGGGTATTTAGACCCCTTCAAATACTATATTAAAATTATATAAATTTGGATTCACATTGAAATTTATGTTAATTTATATTAATTTAATACATTGAGAACATCACAGAATAACCCCTCACTTATAAAGGGGAAACTCCTCTCCCACATTTCTCACACTATTTGAGAACCCTATATTTCTCAGTTAGTAACCAAATTTCTTCCAAAAACACCTCGCACCGTAAGAAGGAGTGATTAATAAAAAATGAGGGTAGATAATGAGGATCTAATACATGAGTATATGCATCCAAATTATTGGGTGGGGATTGATGAATGCAAGGGGAGCCTTGGTAGAAGTCTATGTTTTTTGGGGCTATGTCTGGACATGATCCATGGAGTGTGAGTGAAGAATAATGTGAGATTGGTTGAGTTTATATAAGAATAGTGTGATAGTTATTTATTATTTAGGTTTTGGACTCTAAATAATACAATATATGAATCCAATAACCACCCATAGTTTTTTGCACGGATTAATCCAAATGAGATTGGTTTAAAATATTTTATAAGGACAAGGTCTTAGATTATTAAAATAGTACCATCGTTGATGTAAAGGCAAGGCACACATTTAATGAAATAATTTTAAAATTATAAAATATATTACATGTCTTGAATGATTCATAATGTCTTTACAAAATATATAAAATAGCATTATTAAAAGATTAAAACATATACTTCTTTGTGGGTCTGATTTAAATTACTTATCATAATACTTTTTGTTCATTGTGATGTCATAAAAAAGTATATTTATATAGTATTTAAATATTACCCGAAAATTATATTGTCTTAGAAAATTATGAAAATTAACCATTAGATTATTTCAGTGTCCTGATTCCAAAAATAATATTCATTTTATCTAAATAATTTTCCAAATATGAACATTTTCACATTTAAAATAAGAAAATATATTTATTTAAAATGATGTGTTTTTTGACTATAAATTTTGCTGAACCCTTATAAAAATTACATTAGTCTTCATGAAAATTATATTATCATTTATATTTGATAAAAAGTATTTAATAATAAAATTTAATGGAAATATTATTTAATTAAAAAAATAAATTATTTAATTAATATGGATTCCTCAATTGAATTTGAATATTAAGCAAAAATAACAATTGTGTTTTATTGAGTCCAAATTAAAATAATTTATAATGTAAAAATAAAAGGATGAAATTATTTTCATTATTCTATAATACACACTCATACATTTATGGCCTTGTTCCATTTCCTTTTAATACATAAGAATAAATTCTATGGGAAATGTTCTAGATGGTGGTACATTCATGGGGCGGTTATATGAACATGGTTGTGGTCGTGATCTTTATGATCTTGAAATTTTCCCATAAATAGTTTTTATAATTCTTAAATTTTTGGATATCAACTTGGGATTGTATTAGAAAAAATCCCAAAAACTCTATCTCCCTCAAAATCATTGATAAATGGTCTTTATAGGGTATGATCTTAATGGTTGGGGACATCACTTCCTTTATCTGCATCAATAGGATTTTTTAAAACCCTATATTTATAATAATCATGTGGTCACTGTTCAACTGATCTATTATCCATGATTAAGATACGAAATGGTCATTAAAATATAATTGGATCTAATAAAAAATGAAGTGCCTGTGTTTTTATAATGATAGTATAAAATAATTCATTTAATTGAATCAAAAGAAAAATTTTATTTATGGAAATTAGTGTCATTATAATCTCCAAACATTAAAAATATTCAACCCCATTATTTTTTCTAATAATAAAATAGATTTGGATAACAATGCTTCATCACCTCCTTCGGTTCGCACATTTCTTCTTCAAAGTTGTGGTTTCTATATGACACAATGATGTGGGGCGTCTCCTTATTTAGTATAACTTTTTCTCTATGATCAATGATCCCCACTGAATGAAATTTAGTGGAATGATAATTATCCAATGGTACCATATATGGATTTGTTACATGTGATGGGTCTTATAATTACTTTCTCGTGAGGGATAGATAGAATACATCATGTACATGGGATAGGTTTCATGGTATTGCTAGTTGGTATTCTACTACTCTGATGTAATCAATTATTTAAAAAGGTATGGTGTATCGTTGAATAATCATTACCTTATTACCAAATCTCATCACTTGCTTCCATGGGGTTTTATGGGGGTGTATAATGTCTCTGACATCCAACAATATGTCTCGACGATGATAGTCTTGATAGCTCTTCTCTCGACTCTAAGTAAGATTGATGTGTCGGTGAATGGCCTTAACCTTATCAAACATTTCTTAAACCACATCAACACCTAGATATTTTTATTCCAAAACTTCATCCAAACATGGTATTTTGCTACAACTCTTCAAATAAAAGGCTTTATAGCAATTTATTTGGAAGCTTGACTGGAAACTATTGTTGTATGAGAACTCAACCAGGGGTAAATGTTGGTACCATCCTCCTATGAAGACCATAGAACATTATCACAACAAGTCCTCTAGTTTCTGAATATTCAACTAAAATTTTCCTTATGTTTGAGGATTAATTTCCATACTAATGTTCAACTCAACATTTTGAGCTTATTTGATGATTTTCAATAGTTTGGGGTGAATCTTGGACCTCGATCACACTTAATCGATATTGGTTCTCCATTTTGCCTTTCCAATTCAATTATTTATTTCCATCCAAGTATATATGGTATGAAATATTATTTAGTAATAATTACATGATCTATATTTATAAGAAAATCCACCACAACCCAATTATTTTTGTTTCATTCGGATACCTTCATAAGTTCGGTGACAAAGTCTAGGGTGAGGTTCACTCATATCTGTTCTTCTATGGGTAATGGAGGCATCATCCCAATAGAATTATAGCATCCATCCTTCACATTATGACATACTAGAAAAATTTATATATATTAAATGACCTCCATATTAATAATGTCCCACAAATAGTGATCTCAAAGATCTCGATATATCATTTTGATTCCTGGGAGAATATATAATGTAAAACTATATGATTCATCCAATTTTTCCTTATTTAACTTATGTTTTGATGTAACACACAGTCATAACCAAATACTCACATATCTTTATTCATTAAAATTTAACTCCATGAATTACCTTTTTTATAGTTTCCACTTTCTTTTTTAATCCCTACATCCAATTTTTGAGCATACATTAAACATTCAAGAATAAATAGTTGAGAAATAATTTTGAAAGGATTGATGGTGATCCTTCATTTATGAATCCCATGGACATTATCTTCAATTATATGAAGTTGATATCCTTTTAAATTTTCATCTATCATAGAATTTCTGGTCCTTTTATACTTAGATAATCTACACCATATTTTCATTACAATCATGGTAGTGGACTGAGCAGTGAAATCCCTTGATGATCTCTAACCATATTTGGTGACACATATTCAAATATTTATGAGTGATTAAATATTTGAGACTCTAATTATGTTTATATATCTCACACATTTCCCAAGATAGATAATTCAACCACATTTTCAATGAAAGAGTTTTTCTCTGGAATTTTCAACATCCTTGAGGTTAAGGCAACGAGTTTTTTATTTTTCATCAACACACAACCAAATCTATTATTCTAGGAATTTCTAAATATTATGAAATTTTCTTACAATTTTTTTTTGTGTGAGAATATGGGTAGTGATAAGACTTACATTCCACTCTATGACGCTTTCTTCAGATTCATTATTCCTTGAAAACATAACTTCTTTTCAAGTTATCTTGGTAAGATGGTTTTATAATCAAGAGAAATTTATCACAAATTGGAGATAATATATATCTATCTCTAGGAAACTATATATATATTTCAAAGATATTGGCCTTGTATAACCTTAAATTGATATTATCTTTTATATATCTAATGATATCCTATTTATTGTGATGATATTTCTCAATAAAGAGACTTCCTTCGACCTATACTCACATTAGTTGTAATTTGAAAAAATCATATCCTTTTACAGTGTCTTTAGCACAATTTTTATATTCTTCTCATGCTACACCATGTTTTTTAAGTTAACTTTAAAATCATTTGTAAATACTACCAATTTTTTATGTAATATCTAAAGGCTCAATTCTTCAAGTATGTGATGATTTTTAGAGAATTAGTGAGTCCAAATGAAATTACTATAAACTCATAGTTCCCATACATTATTTAAAAAGTATCATTGGGTATATCATCCTGCTTCACCCTAACATTGTAATATTGTGACCACAAATCCACCTTGCAGAATTATTGTTCTCTATATATGCGATTGAAAAAGTCATCAGTCCTTATAAGATGATAATTTTTCTTTATTATGATCTTTATGAGAAAACTATAATCAATGAAAAGGCACATTTACCCATCATTCTTCTTGAAAAAAAGGAATGTTTGACCCCATGGTGAAGAATATTGGCATATAATTCCTTTATCCAAAATCTCTAATAGCTATTTCATTAGCTTCTCATGTTCAAAAATAAATATTCTATATTTATTCTTTAATATTTGAAATTACCCAGGTATACATTCGTATTAAAATTTACCCACTCTTTTATGAGGAACATCATACAATTCCTCAGGAAACACATCATTGAAGTGCCTCACAATAAAAATGTCTCAAAGAATGAAAATTTAGATATAATTAATATTTTTATGTAGATACTATTTCTCACATGGAAATAATATAAATGTTGGAGATGATGGTTATAAAGGGGATTAAGCCTCCTCCTTGCACTTTTATAGAATTAGGGGTCAATTCTCCATACATAGAGTGATTTCCTTCTCATGGAAATTTATTACGGCTCTATATTGGGAATTCCAATCAATACCTTAAATTGCATAAAATTATAAAAAATGGATAATTAAAAGGTTTACATGTATGTTCAACCCACAAATTTTGATAGGGGAGGAGTAATATAATTGTGAGACAATAATTGATCTATTTTTTGTTTTCACCAACATCAGTACATCAATTCATAGTGGTGGTGTTTGGAAAGATATTAAAAAAATTTCATGATGTAATGGAATTCATAAAACCATATTGAAAAAAACATTTTTATTCTTGAATGAATAACTAGAATTCCTGTCACCATTTATATATCAGGATTCACTTTTGAGGTAGTGATGAAAAATTCCCTCCCTTGTTGTGTTGGAGGTTGTATGTTATTTACATAAACCCTTGGAATAGGAAATTTATTTTAAACATTCCCTTGTTTGTTAGAGTTAATGTAGTTAATAATGAAATGAGAGTTGACTAGAGAATTCCACAATTCTATGATAATACAAGGTTTCTCCTATCAGAAATTAGTTTCTAGACTCCCTTCCTCCCGCACCAAAATCATTTCATCTCCCCCCTTTAGAAATTACAGTGGTGCTTCTTTAAACACCTATGATAAGTAGGATATTTACATTTAATTGAATTTTTAGATATATCTATATTAATACCGGAATTAAACCCCAATTTCCACTTATAATGCACATGATACTATTTAGATTCACTAATCTGTATATATAATTTAAGGGTACATTGGATAATTTCATCATAGATATAAAAGTAACTAATCTTTAGGGATTTTTTAGATACTTTTTTATCCCACCAATGAAGTGATCAACCATAAATTTAGGGGTAATGAAAAAACTAATGGAATATTGTGAAATCCATATGAATTTTTGATCATGACAGTGACAATATTGTTTACTTTTTTTATCGAATAAAAGGAAATCCCTTTACATTTTAAGATGGAGAGTGTGAGCAAAATATTTGTCAAAGTAGTATTTCCAAAATTCATTCAACTCCATTTCCTTGACCCCTTCCTTGGTTTTTGTATTCTTGATCAATTTACACTATTTATTAGCTTATCCCTCCATATTATAAACAACCATAAGAACCTTCTCTTGTTGAAAACATTGAACGATGGAGAAGATGTTCCCAATGGAGTAGATCTATTGTTCTATGATTAAGGGATCTGATGATTCATTGAAGGTGGAATTAATTTGTCACAAAAAGATCTTAATTTCAACTAATTCATTCATAGGGTGTTTTGGGGACTCTTTTTTATCTAAATTTCAATTCAGAAATTGATTAACTCAGAGATTATTATGAAAAATATTCTGATTCTTGCTCCCATCAGGTTGGTTATGTCGTTGGGGTAGTCCTCAAATTTCCATTCTTATCATTTTTAACATGATTCTCCTATTTTAGTGCATCAGATAGAATAATAGAAAAATTAACGATGGTTATTTTAAACTATTATACACACAAAGGAGAATAAAATGAAAATAAATGGTTAATATATAAATTACATTTTTTTCAATAATTTATGAATTTTTAGGCTTTTATCTTTGTTATTCATGATATATTTCATAACATATATTTTTGTGGGAATTGTTTTGGTCCATTAATAACCATTCATAATGAGTTTATGAATTTAAAAAATAATATACAAATGATTTTCAAACCACGCGTGTAGTAAGGCCCATTTTCGTATACTTAGTTACCCAATATATTGCCTAAAACAACTTGTCGGAGTTGTTACTCTTAGGTACAACTATGCCCAAATGACATCAAATTTTAGTATAAATACATGGATGTATTCTTTTGATAAAACAATTACTATATAAAAAAAATTATTTAGGGATGTTTTCTTAATAGTACTCTTATCCCTATAAAATTTTCTACAGTATTCTAATCCTAATTTAAAAAAATTACTAAACTCTTTCTCAAATATCAATAGTGACAACCCTGGTTTTTATTCCACATTCATATATATGTTATTACATATAGTTATATATAATACATCCTAATATATTTATAATTATAGTGTATTTGTGAATTAGGTGCAAAACATAACATCTTCAACATGGGATACACCAACATTAAAAACTTCCATAACAATCATTATTGAATACTTCTTTAACATGCTCAAGATACTCCTTCAAACTTAATATTCCAGGGGATATTTTGGGGATATAAATAAAAATGGGGAGAGATGTAGAAACATTTAAGGGTAAAATTAAGTCATAACATGAATAATATAATACATTAAAAAACAATAGGAATATAAATTGATCATAAAAGAAACATGAATAATAATGCAAGATATATCATGATAATCATAAAATGGATAATATTGAAATGACATAAAACCTTGAATCATAAACATAAGTCAATGCTAAATTACTATGAATTCATGGTCTCAAAGATAATAAATATGGAATCAAGAATACCTATATCCTAATATGACATATAGATATACTAAACATTACCCAATGCATTTCACTTCTATCTGGGCACACTCATCAAGATCATTTCGTTTGCATGCTTATGTGTGACACATAGATCATAAGAAATGGAATAATTCAACAGATTTATTTATTAAAAGATCAATGAATATAGAATATAAACATGAAATTCCCCAGTCAATAAGTATATGTTCATAACGTTGAACACCTTAGATTGAAGAATGTGTATGACATTCACTACATAATTTGATTGGTATTAAAAATTATGGTGAGATTTCAGTAGAATAGCAGCATTACATAAAAATGGATAATGATAGATAAAGGGGTATCTAATTATTTTTAGATAATATTTTCAATAATAGGGACATGTAAAATCATATCCCCACATTAGAAATCTATAAATAAATGGAATTAGGTAACAAAGAAACATGAATACAGAAAAGAATTTGTACGAAATTCTGGCTTGTTAACTAGTTTATATAAAGGATCAAGGGAGGATTAATGATTGTGAAAAAAGAAATCATTAGTTATAAATATAATTTAATGTAAGAATAATATTTAATATCATATCTAATTGTAATTAAATTAAAATTAAATTACATAACATAAAAGGAGTTCTTGATAAAAGAGGAGAGTGGAAAAAAATGGTCCCTTATTGGAGTGTGTGAATCCAATGGATTTAGATGATATTATTGAAAGAATGGGGATACATGGGAGGAATATAAGAAGTAGATGGAATATTGTGGATTTTATCTATATATTTTTATTGAAGTTAAATGGGAGTATGGGTGGGTTTATATAGCAATATGAGGGGGATTCCTTTATTATTTAGGTCTTAGACTATACAAAATAAAATACCAAATAACTCAAACCGTACAATGGTTTTCCCCATTGTTTCTAAAAAATGGGAGTGGTTTACATTATTTTATATGTAAAGTGATATAAATTATTAATATATTACCATTGTTTATATAGAGATGACTCACACTCTTAAAGAAATGATTTTTAAATCATAAAATACATTATATGTATTGGAGGATTCATAATGGCTTTATAAATTAAATAATATATATATATAAATAAAATTCTTTTAAATATATAACATATATTTGGTATTGGATCCCATTTAAACTACATATTACATCAGTTTTGGGTCATTGTGATGTCATAAAACACAAATTATATTAATATATTATTTAATTATTACCTAAAAATTCAACTGTCTAGGAAAATTATGAAAAAGTCACTATTAGATAATTTGAAGGTGCTAATTAAAAAAATAATATTCATTTTATCTATATAATTATCATAATATAATAATCTAATCATTTCAAATAGAAATGGGAATTTGTAGAAAATGATGTGTTTTTTTAAAATTATAATTTTTCAACCCTTGTAAAAATTACATTTGACATCAAAAAAATTATTTTATCATTTAAATTTGATAAAAATTATGTAAAATTAATATTTTCTAAAAATATTATTTATTCTGAAAAATTCAATAATTCCACAAAAATAGATTCCTTAATTGAATTTGACTATTAACGAAAAATACTATTTGTGTTTTTTTGAGTAAAAATAAATATAATTTATAAAGCAACCATTATAGGATTAAAATATATTAATTAATATAATTCAATAAAAATATTACTAAGTCCTTTTTAAATATCCTGTTAATTCAATATAAATTCCCTAATGGTAAGGTGTACTATGATGGGACTTTCAAGGGGTGATTTAGTGAACATTTTTTGGGTTGTGATCTCGATGAGCATGATCATCTCCCATAAAACGTTTTTCTCATTCTTATGTTGTTGGATATTAACATGGGATTTCTCTAGGGAATATCAAAAAAAATTATATCTCTTTCAGAAGCCCTGATAAATTGGCATTATAAGGAACAAACCAATTTTTTGAGGCCATCACTTCCTTTATCTATTTCAATTAGATTAGTTAAAACCCAATATTTATAAAAATCATGAGATCACTGTTCAAAAAATATATTATCAATTGTAAAGATACTTAATGGACAATAAATTCAAATTAGATATAAAAAAAATAAAAAAGGAAATATTATTTGTAATATGTATCGTCATCACATGTTTTCCATCCATATATTATGAAGCTTCTGTTCAGATATACAAATATGTTGAATAATCCATTGAAGCATATAAAACCCAAAAGGTATGTTTTTTTATGTTCATATGATCCTCCATAACTCAAAATAATCACTATTACAAATTATGCCTTTAATAGCGCTAGAAAAGCAGTAACTTTGGGAGCACAGTTAAACACCCTAGTATTCAAACCACCATGAACCTTAACCATTTATCAGTTCTTATACAACCCCTTTAACAATTCTCCCCCATTTTTTCAGTGATTTTCACCCCACCACCCTTTTATCAGTGCTTTGCAAATTTCCAGCCTCATATGGGCCCGCTAGGATTCGAACCCTACACCTCTCTTTTTAATATGAAATTCCATTACAACTACACCATATTGTTTACTTTTGTGTTTTGTGAAATTTAAGTTCATATATATATATAATTAAATATAAATTTTTTTATTCATATATTTATATAGTTATTTTTAAATACATTTATAAAATATATATTGGGGTGTAATATTTATATACTTCTATTTTTAAAAATTTATTATATATTATAATCATTTACATATACTAGAATATAATAAAAATATATATCAATTTTATAATGCACACATATATTTATATATAAATATTATCAATATATTTGTACAATGAAATTTACTAAGATTTTGTTTTAAATACATTTTTAGAATTTAGTTTTATTTATATATATTATATTATATATATACTTATATATTTTTTAATTGTATATGGACACATGTCTATATATAACCAAAAAGTCTATAATTATATATATACATATTATTTCTTTTATGTAAGGTATATAAAATGGATAAAATTTTACTTTAAACTAAATTAATAATAAATATTGATTTTATACATTTAAAAATACTTTTTTACGTAAAAAGGATGACATATGTATTTAAAAAATGGATTTATTATAAGAAAATAAAAAAAATATGAAAATATTTATTTATAAATAAAACTAAATTTTGAAAAATGATAAAATTTTAAAACCATAAATTAAATATTAATGTAATAATTGATAATAAGTTTAGTGTCCATGGAAAAAGATAATAATACCCCCTTAAATGAGGATATAAATCTATTGAATGTTATAAATTGGGGCACCCCAACTATAAACTCAGTTTTGGATGCCATCAAAGCCTATACGTGACTTGAAAAAACCATTACCAAAATTGCTTCAGGTTAACACGGTGTAGAGGTCACCATAGGAATTAACTAGATATGTGGTAGAGCCCAAACGGACATCAGAATCATAATTCATGGATGTTTATTATTAGAGTTAAATTTTCAACTTATTTTAAATATTTTTTCAACTTTTTTTTTTACATTAAATTGTTATTAAATGACTATTACCCAATAATAATTATAAAATTATATATTAAACATAAATTCTGTTTAACCTTTAATAAAAAATTATTAATATATATATATATTATATCAATATTAATATAATTATATTTATATATTAATATTATATTTTTAATAAAAAAAATTCCTTAAATATATACTTTATCAACGCTAGTACAAAAGTGCTGATAAAGGTTGTTATTATCAGTGCTTCTAAAAAGTGTTGATTAAACCCCACATTTTTGATTGCTTGTTTACAAGTATTGATAAAAGCCCCTTTTATCAGAGCTTTTATATAAGTTCTAACAAAGTTAAACCTTTTAGAAAAAATATCTTCTTGTTATGGGGCCCCTTTAAAATTTCTTAAAATGCACTCTTAACGACCCATTTAACTGTACTTTTTTTAGTGATGTAAAAAGGGGATCGTTAACTATTGTTTTAGTTAGAAGTATTAAATACATAAAGCTAGATAATACTAGTTTTTAATAGTAAATGGTGATTTTGAAAATGCTTTATTTCATGTATATAATCTTTAATAAATATGTTTTACTGAATATCTGAATAATTTAGAAATGTATGTTATGAGGTAAATGTGGATTGTATATAAAAAGTCAGTAAATTTCATTTTTTTGGTAGATTGTTAATGATATTTTTGAAAATTTAATATTTGTTATAATGATAGGACCTACACTAACTCTCCTTAGTTAACAATGTTATGTGAGTATATTTTGTGGAAATTTTGTTTCTGTTAGAGTTAATCGTTGATAAAGTTGGTCCCCATGATATTAAAAGCTAATTCTAATCCAGCTACAACTCAGGGGGAGTCATCATGCCTACAAAGAAGAAAAATGTTAATTGAAATATCATCTCTGGGTGATGATATATGATAATGTCATGTTTATGAATTTATTATTTTTAAAATGAAAATAATAATAATGTTTTCTTTAGAACACACAGACCATTGTTTTCATCATGAGTGTTGACCTCCTTACCATGTTTCTATCCTAGTCATCAGAGAAATACTACCCTATACTGTCAGTAGTTTGTTTTCTATTGGTCCATATAATACCATATTTATATTCCCAAGAAATTCACATGTTATTATTTAATCCCATTTTAATTAATTGGGTAAATTAGCTTTAAGAAAAATCATGTATGAGTCTCATGAATATCATCTTGTTGGAGAATGTCATCCAGATCATGATGAATGTAAATAATTTCAACCAGAATGATTCAATAATATTAATGAATAAATTAAAAATTCATAGGCACCTAGTGTTGATATATATACTACAAAGAAATCACATAAAGTTATTCAATTTTGATTCTAGAAGTGGATTATTTTGAAAATTAAGTTGTTATAAACTAGAAATAAAATAAAAATTCTGCTTGATCATATAATTTAAAGAGATGATGTAAATTAAGTAAATGTGGTAATCCTATTGGTGTTTGAAAATATTTCATTAGAACCCTCCTAAATAATATCATATCAAATGGATGGTTGTTCCAAGTTAAAAGTAGTATATGTGGGTATAGAAACAATGACTTCTAGAATTTCATATATGATGTATGACCTGATACTAAAAGAAGAAATTATGGATCATAAAATGAACAATGTTTATGAAATCAAAAATATTACTCTAATTAATGAAGACTGTATTTCATCAATAGATCATTAAAAGATGAAAATATTATTTATTTTACATGAAAAATATCGATAAAATCATATTTTATAATCTTAATTGAAAAAGATTGTGTTTTCAGTATCACAAAATTTTAGAAAATGTCCAGATTATTGGACAATAATATTGAAGACTTGGAGAAGATATTTGAGGAACTGAACCAAGAAATTATAAACATTTAGAAGCTGAAATTTTATAATTTAGAGGAAAATTAATATGAATCAAAATCCTTTATTGATCCCTAAGAACATACATTATCATTCAATATAAAATAGAGAGTTTTATATATCTATTCAGAAAATATTTTTTTGATTTTTTTTGATTCAATGAAGAAGTTCACACTTTCTTGTGCTATGTATGGGGATGTTCAAAATCATTTTTGAAAATTTTACCAGAGTATATGTAATTGTATGACAACAATTTTATATTGTTTTAAGAATAAAATGTTGGAAATAATTTATAATTGTGAAAAATATTTGTTCAAGATAAGAGTAAGACATTTTCCTGGGCATTCCAATAATGATTTTTATACTTTATCCATACCAAGGATGAATGAAATAATTGATCGATATGACCTTTTTCAAAGGGAAAACACATGGTTTTCTTAAGAAGATTCTTTATAGTTAACTAATTTATCCTCTCAAATATAATTTTTTCCTATTTATATATATATTATTTTTCAAGTGCTCAGAAAGATACTATCAACATCCAATCATTAGAAGTAAGTATAACTCGATGGGATTGAGATGGTCTTGGAGTGACTCTAATAACGTTTAATGATGTTTTTTTAAACATGTATTGTTCCTCTTCCTAAATAAAAATTTACCTATAGATAGCCTTTATACATCTATAAACCACCCCAATGAATCATTATATGTTCAATAGTTGATTCACTAACACTATTTAGTTTTAATAATTGGTTCCTAGCAGATTTGCACATTGAAAAAAATTGAATCATGCCTACTTTTTTTCCATATTTAATCATTTTAATATATTTTTATGATAATATTAACAATTTTGAATATTTTATATGTCCTTTTTAAAATATTTATTTTTAATATATTTCTAATTACTATTAATATTTGACTTTCTATGGTCACTTAAAAACTTTTTTTACTTAATGAAAACATGTTATTCTACAATTAGGTCATAATCATTACGTTTAATTTTTAATATTTTTCATGTGAAATATTATTTTTATTTTATATTCTAGTAATTTTTTATATGAAAAATATGGGATAAGAAAAGGAGATTAATTTTGTTTTAATTTAATGTTTATGTTTTTTGTTATTCTGTGGAATATAATGTTATATTTTTTATCATGGGGTGGGGTTATTAATGTCCATGAATAAATATAATAGTTTAAAATTTTTAAATACTATATTATGTAAATTGTTTGAATATTGAGTGATTATTTAATTTTTTTTTCCAATTTCATGGATTTTTAGATCATCAAAAAGCGAGATATTATTGTATAAATTATTTTGTATCAACATATATCAGTTTTTATGTGTTTTTATGATTTAAAAAATCCTTAATTTTATTCTAACAAGTTTATATTAAATATTTAATACTATAATTTTAAAACTTTATCTTTTTTTGAGTAAATTATTCCATCTAAGAAAAAAGTGTTTTATCATATGAAGAGAATTATTGAGTTGATGAATACTAACATGAAGTTATTTATCCCGAAAACAAATATGAGATAACATTAAATTACAAAAGAGATATTCAAAAATGATTATCTTATGATAGTAAAAGATGTTATGAATGTTAATTATCAAACATACCTAAAATATTTATCTTATGCTGATGAATTATCCTAAATAGTATTGAAGTTAGTTTATCTTATTAAGAATATGAAGAGCTATTTTATATAAAAATTATATTAGGATGTTATCAAACAATGGAAAATATTACAAGTTGAATATATAACTAAAAATAGCTATATGCCTAATTTCATGATTATTCTCTAAATCTCATTGTATGAAATTTCATTCTTTGGGAACATACCAGAATAAGGATTTACCATTAAAGGTAAGCATATCGTTTATGAGGTGTCTGTTTACTCATAGTGGAATGATATAATGAACAAGATCCATAAAATTGTTCATATAGAGAATAATCTATATTTAGAAGGTACAGAAAAAAGTTAATAAATTCTTATATAATAAAATTATTAATATATCAATGAAAAATATTATATAACTTCTTGAGTTTAAATTTATAGAAGAGATATACATGGATTTTATAACCACTTTATGGAAGGACGTAATGAGAAAATATATGGATAGACTTATATAATGACTCGAATACAAGTATGGAAGAATAATCTTAGTGGAATTACATAGCTAATGTCAATTAAAACAAATTTTGTTAAATATAAAAGTTTATAAACCCCAATAATCATAATCCTAAGATACAATTTAAATACTATCATATTTTCATGATGAATCATTAACTACTGTAAGTTTCTGCTTTCCACTATTTGGTTCAAGTGTCTTTAAAAAGTTTATTCATTTTATTTTTTGATTAAACCCATTAAAAGTGTGTCTGTTAAGACCATGGATAAGTCTTATAATGGGAAATCTTGGTTGAATGAACTTTTACCTTTGTATTAATAAACCAAAACTTATACTCAGCTATGAGCCCACAGTAATATTATTATTATAGAGAAAATCACCAGACACATGGAGTAATGAGTTGGTGGAGTGGAGTAGAATATTGATGTTCCCTAAACCACTATAAATATCTTATGTTCGATCACTATCCTTTTTTATTTTATTTCCGCAACCTATATTTATTACAGAAACTATTAGATCATGAATATATTGAAGTGATAAGATTTTTTGTTTAAATTGTTTTGAAGGATATCAATTGACTATTTATTGATCATTCATTTAGCCATTATCTTAGAAAACATATTATTCAATAGTAAAATGAATATATGTGATGATTCAGACTAATAGTAAGGAAACATGTCCCAATGTTGCATCATTGGTCAATATTGTAATGTTATGAAGATAATTTATTTTAAATGGTGTATATTATTTCCATTTAACATCTAATATAATTATTCGTTAATAATTTATTGTATTTTATGTTTCAATTTGAATTATTTCATCAAAAGGAATTTTGTCTTATAAGTTACCAAGTGAAAAGGAACATCATCTCAATTTCATTCCATTAAGGAATTTTGTAATGTTATATACATAACTTATTTTATATTGTGTATATAATACCTCTTTTAAATAAAATATCTAGACTCCTTAATAATTTATGGTATTTTATATTTCAATTAGAATTATTTCTTTGAAGGGG
The DNA here is from genome assembly GCA_963277665.1 of Viscum album. Classification (NCBI taxonomy): domain Eukaryota; kingdom Viridiplantae; phylum Streptophyta; class Magnoliopsida; order Santalales; family Viscaceae; genus Viscum; species Viscum album. The sequence continues at coordinate 819,953,122 of OY728151.1, forward strand.
AATTGACATGAAGGTTACCTAGTGGTAAAGATATTCGTTACTAATTATTTTCATTTGGTTATATTACATATTCATTGTCTTCAATATTATATGATTATGTGTATATTATATTTTTCCTATATTATGTTTTTATCCACTTATTTAATGTGGATTTATATTTGGAAGAAATAATATATTCATTTTTTAATTCACATTTATCATTATTATCATTATAATTGTTTATTTAAAAATCTAATTTTAATTGTGATTTTAAATCTCTTGTTTCCCTTGATGGAAATTTTTTTATTATTGTCTAAAAGAAAACATTTTATTTTATTATTATCTGGTTCTTCACTATATTAATGTAATAATTCCATCTTCTTGCCCATTTTTAGTTAAAATAATTGAGAAAATATTTTTATAGAAATAATGTTTCATTTATCATTTTTGGTTGGAAATATATTTTCATCTAAAATAATGATTACTAAAAATGTTTTCAATTTTTTTAACATTTTAATAATTATTTAATAAATAAATATTTCCCTTCAACATTTAAATATTTTTAAGAAGGAAACTCAATGTAAATTTCAAATTAATTCCTGTTGGTATTTCACCAAAAATATAAAAGGATTAATTGTATTAATATTCTCAATATGTATGGAATTTCCTATTCTCATCACCAATTAACATTTTAAAGAATAAATTTTTTTCAAAGATTATTTTGAAATAAATTTATTTTAAAAATTATTTGAGGAATTTTATTTTTAAGAAGTATTTTTCAAAATTAAAAGATAATTTACCTCAAGAATATTTTTAAATATAATATTAAGGATTCTTTATTAATAAAAAATCATTTATTCGAACTCAAATACTGATATTGTGGATTTACACTATTATATTTCATTTTATGGATGTTTTTGGATTATTTTGATCAAATAATTTCATGAAATTCAATTTCATGATTCATTTTTGGTAGTCATTAACATTCACCATAAATATTAACTTACTTGTGTTCATTGGACATTAAATATTCCCCAAATATATATATTATTTATCATATATATATATTGATTTATTAAAACATATATACCTTCTTAATATGGGTTTTTACATTGAAGGTTATTTTTTTATCTAAGGAAATATTGAGAAATTTATATATACTAAAGATTCCAAAATAATGTATTTTAAAACCCTTTATTATTTATCTCTTTGTTAGAAACCCCATCTATATTTGAAATCCTTATTTTCTAAAAATTATTACAAAAAAACATTCAACAATTTTCTAATGATTTTAAAAAAATATTTTACCAATGTGTGAGAATTTTATAAAATGTATTGAAATGAATGTTTATAAGGTATTTCAAACAATTACTATTTGAATTTTACTTACAATATGAATGAAATATTTTTTTTAAATGTAAAATATGAACTATACTTTCCATTGTAATGAAAAATGTTATTATTATAGATTTTTTATATGTTTTATAATTTATATTATATTAAAATATTTTAGAATTGTTTTATGATTTTTTTTCTAAAAATAAATTATCCAATTGGAAGGGATATTTTCATCATGGAATGTATTAAATAGGTTTTAATGATAATTTTATTAGTTTTAAAGGTTATTCTTAAATAAATATATTTTGAAAATGTTTTATAATATTTTTTTTCAATGTCAAAAACTTGTATTTCCCATAAAATGCTCTAAGTGATATTTAAAAATCATTTTCCATCTAAGATGATATACTTAGATGTTCCTTATGTTTTACAAGGGTTGTAATTTAATGATACCATTATTATAATTTTGTTTGGACGGTTAATGGTTATTTGAATTAAATATTTATGAAACCTATTTATTTTTTAGGTTTTAATATATAGTAAATTTATGTAAAGTTCATGAATCCCATTTTCAATATAAAGGTTATGATGTGATGATATGATGAATGATTTATGATATTTTGTCACACATAAATATGGTTTTCATTATGATATAGGTGGGACCAATATCTCCCCATGATGTATTGGGTAAATATTTATATCATATTATATAACAATGAGAAACATGTTGATGGCATGATCCACTACTGGGAATCGGTGCATCCTAATATACTATGAGAAATTGGTGCAATATTTTTTATAATGGGAAACATGTGATATGTTCGGATCCTCTATGTTTATTTTCATGGACTTAAATAAATATTTATGATTTTTTCTATATTTACAATAGTGGCCCCTTTTTAAGACACTATTTTAGGGTTCATGAGTAGTTTATGATGATTTATCAGTCTCTAGGCCCATGTTTTCATGAATGATAATGTATTATTACAAGACTCATTTTTATTATTGCTGAAATATTGTATATTAAAATAATAACTTATGTTCATTTTCACATACCCTAATAAATTTTACATGATTTCATATGATGAAATATTGATATATCATATGTTTACCCGTAGTGAGCACCTGAGATCACCATTTCTTATGATTCCTTACCCATGTTATTAATAAATGTTTGGGGTGTGCTTAAGAGGAGTACAATGTGAGAAGTTATTTCTAGGATATGTTAAAGATTATTAAATATAAGGAATCGGCCTAAAACATTACATAATATTGAATTAAATGAATAATTCACATGGAGGATCATTTCAGGTTTAGAGTTTTAGAGAATTAGGACCTAACTATTACATCTCAAAATATTACAAGGTAGACATATCAACGCAGTTTCCATTTTTTTCATAAAATAAAAACTCTTTAAAAAAATATTCATGTCTAACTCAATGTATTAGACAACATGACTTTTCCTTGATCACGTCCTTGAACCTATTAATCTTTAAGTCCTGTGAAAACATTTCAATACATGGGATGAGCATAAAAAGGTCAGTAAGGTATATAAAACAAAGAATGAAAAAATTTGTTCATAAATATATACAAACCATGAAATCATTTACTTACCTCATGAAATCATAAGATTTATGAATGACACATATAAATCATTAATCATAAAGGTAACTTGTGGCATCCATATCATACTTACATTGTAGCTATCAGAACTACATATAGAGTTACTTTGGAATATCCATCACAGTATATTCCCTAAATATTTTAGGAGAAACATTCACGTTTACCTCCGTCACATTACCCAATTCATTGGAGTGAAATCTCGGGCTCACCCGCCCTAGGATTATCACGGAACCACCCATATATCTATATAATTCCTACACACCATAACAAGATCATAACACATAACATAAGAATAAAGGAAAGATAACATTTCCACATTACAATAATAAAATATCATTTCAAGATATTGAAATAATAAATCCATTCTAAAAATCATTTTCAATACCAAAATACGTAAAAAGAGTATATGGTATTTATTTTTCCTTTTGAAAACATTTCGTCTTGTTAAGGAATCCAAAGATCAAATAATACATGTGGCGGCGGAACGTTCGTTGTCACCGCTTACATTAAAAAAACATTCATTCTTTTTTGATTAGTAAAATTATTCGTAAAATAGATTACCTTTGAATAAAACAAAAATTTAAATGAGTTTATACACCATATAAAATAAAGTCGTGAATAAAACTAAAAATGCCACAATGAATGTATATTGAGACGAAGTCCCTTACCTCATGTCTGATTTGACTTGATCGTTCTTTAATCTCTTGAATAATAAATTAAAGTTAATTTTTACTTGATTAAGAACCTTTGTAAATAATATTATTCATTTTATATAACTTAATACCATGTTATAAACAATGTGCAATAAGTTAAGTTAATAATGTTTATTTTGTCGATATTTGGTACATGAGTGAAAAATGAACACCTTATATTTACATGTTTCCCATGTGGTCAAAATTTAATTACATCCAGAATTGTATTCATGATTTGGTTATCATATATATCATATATATCCAGTATATACATGTTTCTATAATATTATATAACATTTAGAGATAAGAAATGAAATACACCGTTCATGGAGACGGTAAGCCATATGTACGCATGAACGCTACTTTCATTCCTATTTCTTATTTTAATGGAAATAAAACATAAAGATACATAGGTATATTATAATTCCAGTATTGTATCATATATAATATCATTAAGTCCATCCTTTATAAATCCTACATAATGCATTAACGAATGAAATCACTTTGAGGGGGTGGTAGTTCACACTTCCTCAAATGAGATTATCGTATTTACCGACTATAGAAACCAAACAGGTGTTCTATAAAAGGGATGTACAGAAGAATAAGTAAATCATAAACATAATATAAATCACATAAAAATACAGTGCCATCATAATGGACACCATGATAGGTGGTATGATGTAATTGAACCATCATCGTTTCGTGATGCCTTAATTTTCCATCAACAGAAACATTATGTTCTTCATCTAGTAGATGGAGGTGTGTGTAAGTGATGTTAGAATACTTATCATAAAAACATCCTAGTATATTGAATATACTGGTGTTGTTACAAAATAAAGGAATAAAAATAGTTTATGGTTTGGAGAATTTAAATAAATGAAAACAATTTAAGAGAAACGGTTACCTTTAATTGGTGTAACTCCCTTTGGTTTGAACAAAAGGACTTCTAAAAGTGCCTTAGTCCTACGTTTACACTTATATGAGGAGGATAGAGATGTTTGGATCTTAATTTAGAAGAGTTTCTACGAGCCAAATGGCTTGAGAGGTGTGTGGAATTGATTATAAGTGGTCTTCTTTTATAAGGGAGAGGAGGGGCTCTTTAGGAATGTGTGAAAACATTAGTTTATTATATAATGATATTCGGTTTCAAAAGGACCAAAAATTATTATAGTCAAATATAATATGACTCATAGTCGAAATTAAATCATCCAATCAGAATTTGACATGTTTTGGATATTATTTTAATCATTATAATCTTATTTATTTGAATCATTTATTAATGAGGTAAATACTACAATATTATTGTGTCATGAATAATCTAATTTATTCTATGTCTAAAAATTATAAAAAAAATACTATCATGTAGGAAATAATTTTATCTTTTCAATGAATATTTATAGGCAAAAAGATAACTTATATAACTCGTTATAAAAATTATTTTACTAAAATATATTTTCTTTCGTCATATATTCCTTTACTTTAAGTCAATTAATCTAAATTGTCATTATTCCTTTAAAATGTCTCAATAGGGTCCCAAAATCGATTAAAAGACACCCATGGTCGAAAATTACTCAACTAATAAGTTTTGGAAAAGTGTTAAGGTAATTTTGAATTATTATTATATTCTTTTAACCTTGAATTACCCTATTTACCTTTAACCGCGGTAAATAAAAGTCAAAAGTTACTATTCACCAAATATTATTTTCATCTTATTGAAACAGATTTTATGTCTTGATAAAAAACAATGTATGTTGGATTTTTGAAATTCAATTCACATATGTGGTAAAATTTAATTTATATAAAAAAATCTGTTTTTCACTACTACTAAGTGCTTTCACTATTCATCTAAAATTGATGTTTTTCAAAAAAAATACAAAAAATTCAGCCTAAGAATTATTCGATATTCCGAATTCAAAATTGATATCTATTTTTCAAGATTAAAAACATAGAAGTGGAATTAATTAAATTAAAAATTAATTCCTATTTTTAAAAAATAGCGTGTTTTTAAGAAACAATAACTACCAAAAGATTGATACTTGTTTATGTCCAATTTCAATGTGATATTAATTCCAATGACCAACATTGGATTAAATGGTAAAAATATATCTTATTTTCACTTTAAATCCAAATAAATTATATTCTAACGATATAAATAAATGAGATTAAAAGGCACTTTTGAATTAAAATGCAATATTTTTCACTATTCCTTAAAAATGAACATTATTAGAAAGATGCAAAACAAAATTACCCAAAGTAATATTTGATGTCTCTATTCTAAAGAAAGATTTTATTTGGTCAATTAAAATGTATTAATGTGAACATAACTATATATAAAGAGGGTTCTCCATTAAAAGGTGATAAATTGGCCTTATAATGTAAATTACTCTTAAAATTAGATTCATTCACATTTTAAGCCTCTAACTTTTTATTGGATAATTTAAATACATTTAACAAACATTTATAATAAAATTGTAGTTAGTTTCATTCATTACCATCTATAAAATGGCTAGGAGTAAACTACTATTTAAAATAATAATATTATATTATTTGTGTGCAACGTAAGATTCCAAAGAAACATGTTGTTGCGTATCGGGTATGCTATCGATCATAGCAACCCCTTTAAAGTAAAATTAATATTTAATTCAAAAATATTAATAAATATGATATATGTCTTATTCTTCATTTACCTGGGATGTTACATTAAAAATATGATAATATTTTGTTCCTATATACCAAAGGCACTAAACCATTATAATCAATAGGAAAGTGTTTGTTTAATGTAATGAATATTTTTCTAGAAGATGTAATGTTAATGAATGAAATTTTTGGGTCTCTATAGTTGGTATAAGTAGAAAGGTTTATTTAATCTCTGGAAACATGAATGAGAAAACATTAATGAGAAACCATAGTATATATCTTGGGATTTGTAGAGGTATACCTCTAATGATAAGTCCAACGATGAGAGAAATTATAGGAAAATATTTTAGAATATTGGAAGTGGAATTGGAAACCAGATTCTAATAAATTACATATCTATAAAAATAATACTAGTGGGTGTGTTTCTAGAATAGAGATATATATGGGTAATATCTCTAAAAATGGAACATTAATATGGAATAATTCACCATTATTATATGAAAATTGGTCTTACATGAAACATGGTTTGATAGTCCCATGGTATATTCTTGGGATATTTATAATCTGTTTATGAACCATCATGGAGGATTTAAATATTGATCATGAATGACCAATGTTAATCATAAGGTCTCATATATTGAAAATGAAGTGTTATGATTTTTAAATCCTATATGTGACCTTTCACAAGTATATAATTTCCCATTATAAATATTGTTACTCAAACTATGTTTTTTTGTGTTTTAGTAAATGGGTGAAACTATAAAGAACTCAATAAATGTTTAATGTGATAGATAATATGTCAATTAAAAACCAAATCGGATAAAAACTAGATCATAGAATATAGTGATTATTCAGTATTAGTTATCATAATATATTATTTACCAAATTCACCATAACCAACTCTCGATCTTAATAAAGAAGATAAACATAAGGATTGTTGAGGGTTTCAGTGGTGGAGATCATAGATGAATGAAAAATCAGTTTCATAAATTTATAAAATTAAGGAACAATCACATGATTGGATGTCTTAATGGAACAAAAAGACGTTTTCAGTGTGTAAAATAAGGATAATAAGTGTGTAATTATAGTGGAAAATGAAACATTTGGTTAAGAAACTAGATAAGAATATTGTCCACCCTATGATATAATCGATGGTTAAATGTTTCAAATTTGAAATGTATATTCATTATGAATATTTATTTATTAAGGAGAAATATCATGAAGATACTTAGAATGGTTTTATGATTAATGTTTATAATGATGATGATTAGGAGACTTCAAATGACATATGAAAGGAATTGGTTGTTCTATTAGTATTATTTATAATAAATGTGAGAAGCCTGAGTATATTTTGGCTAATGAATGTTAAGACATGATTAATATTTCATATTATATTAATGAGTTATTTAGGAATTAGATTATGCATCCTAGTTAATGGTTTTATTAGGAAGTGAGATTATAGAAGTGTTTATGTATTTTAATTAAAAAATTATGTTATATGAAACATGAAATATATAAGTATTGTTTAGAATATTATTTTCAATACGGATTTTCATAAATATTTTTAATAGTGTATATAACATAGAAAAGTGATTTAATGCCAATTTTTTTTGATTATGAGAAGAAAATGATTTATTTGAACCTGATGTAGAGAAAATAGTGTTTTCTTTGATAAAGAGACGATTAATATAAAGAATTTAAATTTTATTATATTGAAAAACATTGAACTTATTAATAATTAATAGAAAAATGGATTATGATATCACATATGGAGTTTACAGAATTATTGTATTTATTGAATATATTCAATAATCTATGGGTTTATTCAAGGAAAGTGGGTGAATACATGTTTCCATTATTTTTTAATGTAATTATGGTTAGTTTCATTATTCAAGAAAATATATTTCAATGGTATTGAAAAATTTGGTATATAAAAATCAAGCGATACTTTATAGTATTTGGAAGATAAATGTTATAATGAATTTGAGAAATGTAGTGGGATTTAGGATTTCGTATTTTTCGAAGGATAATAAGGTTAAAAATTAATGGATTTGTTTTTTTTTGGAATTTTGAATACAGATTTAGATAATATTGTATTTTTTCAACATATGAATATTTATGGTTAACATGTTCCAAATATTTTGTTTTTATAATAACTAAAGATAAAAGTAATTATTGATTATTCTTTTTCAAAAAAAATTTGTGCTTTAGACATGGATAATTCACCTCGTAGAGAAAATGATGAAGGGTAAATTTATCATGAAACAAACTAAAGATTATATTTTATTAATAAATTTAATGAAATAAAGTATGTATTATCATGGAAATTTCCAAAAATTAAGAAAATGTTTTTGAAAAAAACATTAAGTCTATTAAACTAATATTTTATGATATTATTGACATTTTCACATTAATTTGGTTTACAGATCTATGGAGATTATCTTTCTCTTGACCATGGCCTCTGTTAGTCTCCAGTAGTATTTAGGTGTTAGTTTTCTCTTATATATATATCACAGTTTTTTTACTTCCCAATCATGTTCTCAAATTTTAAAATATAATATTTCTTATTTCAGATGAAATTCTTACATCCCTTTCTATATTTTCAAGAGGATGTTTTGTTATATGGTTTTATTATATAGGTTTCCCACAAAATAATTTTCAACGGTTACACCCTAGCTTACTAGGAACAAGATCAAATAGTGAGGATGAAATTTATTTTTGGGGGTAGAATGTAACACATGGATACTTTGTAAAAAAAATCAAATGAATTTAATCTTTTGGATATATGTAACATGTTCAATACAACAAGAAAAACTATTAAAACATTATTATTTAATATTATAGTTATCATATACCCATTATAATGGTGGGTATGAATAAAAATATCCAAAATATAAATATATATGGTTTAAAAATGTATATAAAATAATTTACTTGGTGGAAAATTATTTATTAAAGAAAAAACTATTCCAAATTATTGATATATTTTTCTATAAAAATATTTTAATGTGCACAAACATGTTTTTCCTATATAAATTAAATAAATTACTATTGGTGATTAATTTAATTGAAATTTATATATTTTATATTAAATAAAATGTTTAAAATTTATGATATATGTTTTCTACTGAATAGAAAACTAATAAATCTCTTTTAAAACCAAAAACAATATTTTTCAAAACAACACTTTTTTCTGAATTTTCTCATTTAATATAAAAATAATTTTTAATATTTTAGAATATTTATTTGAAACAAATAAATTTATTTCATAAATAATAATATAAAAATTATATAGGGATAAAATTTGAATAATTTTATAAGAAGGTAATTTTTTTATGAATAGTGAAAAAATATTAGTTTTTATTAATATTTTTCATTGATTTTAAAGTCAAATAAAACCACAGGTTTTTGGATTTTTTTAAAATAAAATTTAGTTCTCTTATATATCTATTAATATAATTCATGTCATTTGAATCAGATTAATATTTCATTTTTATGTATAAATTTTCAAAACATTGAATCAATTTCACTTCAAAAACCCTTTTTTCTCATCGTGGCTATGATATTAATATTAAATTTTATTATTCAAATTATCTGATTAGAATTTTAAAAAATATACTAAAAATATATAATTATAAGAAATCATATTTACCAATTAATTATTAATATTTTCTTATCAAGATGAATATTAAAAATAGTAAAATTTATTTATCATGGTTATTCTAAAAATTTGATTATCATATGGCTAAACAATAAGATAAGTGATTTAAATGAACCATAACATATAAAAAACCCATTTTTAGTAGATATATCAACCTTATATCATATATTATCTATAAGTTCCCATTTTTTGTCATGATTCGTGTAAAAACATGGGTAAACCTTTATCTGTTAAAAATATAGAAGTGTGCCACTCACTTGACTAATAAAACGACACACCTCTCCCACCCAATTATCAAATTATAAATCTAATTTATTTGGAAAATAACTTTCAAAATTACTCTCATACTTCCCTAATATCATCATAGAATCCTGATTTTTGTCATAAATCTAACTTTTTAAGCATTTTGTTTCAATCCAAAACATGTTTTCTAAAGAAGAGGTAACATCCCTAATCAAGAATATTAATTTATTTCATTCTAAAGCTCCATAAATTCTTATTAAGAATTTGTCTTGTAATATCCAATGTATCATACCATTACTAAGATGTTATTAAGAAAAATTCATATCATAAATCTATATATAAAATCATAAAATGGGTTACAAAAAACATCATTTGTGTGAAAGGTGGACTTCCACCTCACATACTGATGTTATTTGTTTTCAATAAGCACATATAAAAAATGTATATAATGATGAATTAATTTTTTATATATGATATTTATGATATTATTATTATTTTCAATCAATTATATCACATTTTCCATCTTACCTTTCATTTAGTGGGAATTTGATAATGTCTATCATGTTTACGACAAACTATCACCCATAAAGAGATGAGATTCATTCGTGCTTTACATGGAAGCTAATAAGGTTTGTTTTAATGAAAATATGTGAGGTATAAGTCATAAATTTTTTTAATGATAATATATTATTTTTATTACTTTATATCTTTCTTTTGGGAAAATGGAAATAACGTTCATGTGTACGTATGGCCTATCGACTACATGTACGATGTATTTTATTCTGTTTCACTATATTTAATGGGTGAATATAAATAAATTACTACTAAATATATATTATATTTATATAATTAATAATATTTTTGAGATTATATAAAGATGATCAATTTGGTAGGACAAACAAATAACAAATTAAAACATACATGAATAACAAAGTAGTTATTGCCCAAAACATGACTTTAACATTTAAAAGATAAAAAAACAAGTAATAAGAGGTCATAAGTAAATAAAATATAATGATATATATATTTCTTTTTATCTAATATTTTATAATGATGTTTTTTTTATTATAACTGGTTTTTGAACATGTACAAACTAATTCAAGACTTGTGATAAGGGATTTCCATCTCACTTTTATATCATATGAGATAAAATTCATATTCACCATGTGTTTCATTTTTAAAATGTATATAAATCCAATTAATTTATTTTATTATTATTATACGTAAATTTTTGGGATTCATATATCCATATTAAGATATATCATTCATGGGGTTTATGGTTCAAAAGATACCAAACTCATATGTTTTTTTCCTGTAATTTCATTCTAGGCGGCATATGTTTTATTTTAAATTTATCTTCTTATATGAGGTATATATATTTCAAATATGATAGGTTATTTCAAGAATATACTTCTTCTCATGATATTAAAATTTTCATTTAATTTTGTTCATTTTTCAGACCTATGATTCAAAAGATACAAATCATGTAAAGTCTTGATATTACAATCTAATTTTTTATCATGATTGTTTATGATTATTTTTTAGATCATAAAATCATATGAAATCTTTATTAATAAAAAAATGAATTTTATTATCATATTTTTTTCATGAAATCTATTATTTATTTTCATTTTCATATTTTTATATACTTAATAATGTAAAAGTATCATTTTTAAAGAAAATAGTCTTTACATTATTATTTTGGAGAAAATCTGTTTTTGTATAAAATAAAGTTCCCTAAAAATGTTATCCAAAATAATGATAACATTACCCAAATGATTGATTAACAATATTTTAATTTTTATCCTTTTTATAGAAATCTATGAAAGGCTTTTCATGTCCCTTTATAAATAATGGATGTTTGGATTTTACCAATAATATGAATGAAATATTTGTTTTAATGTATACAATATGAATTGTATTATCTTCCATTTTGTCCAAATACTTTATTTAAATATTATTTATGTGTTTCAAATATTATTTTGAAATAAATGGATTTCAAAAGTGAAATATTTATATTTAGTACAGAAATTTTGTTTTCTTAATGGAAATGATATTTTCCACATGAAAATTCTTAAATTATTTTTAAAGAATAATTTATAAGTTCTATGATAATTTTTTATGTAATGGATTTTTAAAATGGGGTTTTTATAAAAAATTTCATTTTATAGTGGAATGGTTGTATTCTTGAATATATGTTCGGAGTTGTATTTAAAAACCCTTTTCCATCTAAGATGACATAATTTAATGTTATATATTATTTACTAGTGATAGGAATGAATGATTCTATCAATAATTTGTATCTCGATGGACAGTTTTTCATTTGAAAAATTGTTTATGAAACCGATTTATTTTTCATGGGCCATTCTAAAATCAATTGTTGAAAACTATATGATTTTTTTTATTTACATGGGTTATAATGTGAGGACATGATAACTATTTTATGATATTGTGTAAAGAATAAGTTTGTTTTAAATTTTTAGATTAGTGAGAACTATATCTACTTAAAATGAATTAGGTAATGTATTATATCTCATTAGAAAAAAATGGGAAAAAAGATGATGGCTTTTATCTAGTATGGGAAGTAGTTGCATCCTGATCCACTATGGGAAACAGGTACATCCTGTTCCAAAATGGGAAATAGGTGATAAGTATTGTTCAACTATATTGATAGAAATTCAAGTTATCATTGAACGTAGAAATGGTTATAGATATTTATTATATTTCCACACTTTAATGATATGATATAATGGTTACAGATTGATATTTGATGAATTTTCACTCTTTTGGCCCATGTTTTCTAAATGTTAAATTTCATGAGTCATGTTTGAGATATATTAAAGTTTGGGTATGAACATTATAATTTATGATTCTGATGACATGCCTCCATTCTATTATTATACATTCATATTATCATTGATTGATATCTCCTTTGATTACATTTACTGAGCATCTAGGCTCATCGTTTATTTTTTTCATTCCCATAGTTATGTGGAATAGTTTAGTTAGGATATTCCAGAAAATATTACAATGTGAGAAGATCATTATGGGAGATGTTAAAAAGGTTTCACAAAATATGAATATTGTGTTTATTGTCTCCAAAGGCACCAAACTATTACGATCCTTAGTCGTTATTTTGTGTATTATAATATAAAATCATATAAAATATCTAATATAGAGTAATGAAAAATTATTTCATTATATATTTCAAACTATTAGTATGTAATGGGTCTATTTATTATTTAATGTACATTGGTTTAGTTAACTTATGTTTTTAGGGAAATATTGGAATAATCCTTATGTTGTTGTGTCTTGAGACCCTAGTGTTTAAAATTTTAAATTTAAACTAGAAATACTATAGATTTATTTTTTAAGTTCCATTTATCTCAAATAATGTTTTTACCCTTGCGAATATGTTTTTTGAAAATTAGAGGTGGCCATTTTTTAACGATCATATTTAATATTAGCTAGAAAAATAAACATTTTCTTATATCCATACACACTATCTAGATGAAAAATGACTATATATACCAAAAGAAACAATGGATAAAAACCAATACTATAATTTTTATGAAAATATGGGAATTAGATCACTGTTTCCCAATCGTAGAAAAAGATATATTGGATTATTTTTGAGAAATGGGGGATATGAAGAAAAAAAATTCTAATTTTGGTCAGACCTTTTTTATGAATTCTAAATTTGTTCTCCATGTATTAAAAATTAATTATGTTTTTATATTTTTGACAACATTTTTTAAAAATTATCATATAAATGTGATTGTAATATATATTTCATCATTAGATTCTATATATCTTTATTTCTAATGAATAGTTCATCATAAGGAATATAATATTGAGAACTTTTACATGAATCATTCTCGCCATCCAATTTTCCTCACACCATATAATATAAATATAAATAATATATCATTTTGAAATTATTTATTTATTTATTATTTATTTGTTTTATTTTTTATTATTTCCGACTCATGTTAATAGTAATCCATGGATATTTCACAATATGGAGTTATCTTTATTGGTACACCATCAGTATAAACCATTAAAATAACCATTAGAAGTATACCATTTTTAGTAGATCTATTATTAGACATTGTAACATGGTCTCAAAAATACTATAGAAATAACAATGCTCTATAGGTGAGTCTCATGAGGGGTTAATAGTTTAGAAAACCTTTTAGTCAAACCATGCATCCAAATAATTCAACAGGGCCAATTTTCATAAAAAATGATTTTCCTAAAATACGCATCCTAAAATAAAAAATGAATCTATCATGACCCAGCTCAATAGGGATAGTTCCATAGTTACCCCATTCCCATCTCCATTTGTCTATGCGGTGGATACTAGTATTTAGAAAGTATATCTGTCACATGGGAGTCCTTATACAAATGTACATGTACACATGCACATATCTCCAATCCTATACAATTTTTAAATTAAAAAACCGATATACCATACATGAATACATCCAAATCCCACCATCAGTGTTTAATAACAAGTAATGGAAATAAAAAATCCCAAAAACAATCGCACCATAAGGAAACTCAAAACAATACTTATCTAAAAATATATATGGGTGATCTTATTAATAAAACACAAGAACACTTCCTTGTCTATCTGGAATAGTAAGGATCGCCTAGTTTTGGTACATTTAGGACTCTTTCAAAAAGAGGAACATCTCTTTATGATAAGACACAAGTGGGAAAAGGACATGAATGTATGAGTTTGAAAATACCAAGTTGGAAACCCCAAAATCACTATGCATTTAACATCATGAATAATAGTAAGCTCATCGCAGGTTTATATCTACATTAAATATTACAATAATATATAGATATACTCATTAAATATATACAGTATTAAGGTAAGTCACAATTATAATGCTAGAATACGAATACTTATTGGTTTTTTTCACATAACCCTCTCCTTGGATAACACACTCTCTCGGTCACATTACACTGACATTGTACATTCGAGTGGTCATGATCATCAAGTATCACTATAATATGTTTATAATTGAATTTGGAAGAAAATGATACATATATGGGCATCACACCCAAGTACAAGGGTATAACAAAAACTCAATATGGATTAACCTTCTATATAGGGGATCAACACCCGTGTAGTGTTGGTCATAAACCTACCAAAAACTCCATATTGGGAAAGATAATGATAGAGGATCTCATTTCGAGACACACGAACAGATCCCAAAAACTCAAATCATGATTTTGGTTCCTATGATGGGTTATCTATCCTATATATAGGACATGATTCCATACAAAACTCTCAGGGAATGGATGAGGGGAAGACACCCTACTAAAACTTTTTCAAGCTATATAAGAAGTGTTCTCCTAGTAATATTTTAATAAATACATATTATGTACATTTATTACATGACATATCAATTTTTTAATGAGTCCTCCTGAACCCACATATGTATTCCTTCATATTAACTTGGAAATATAGAGCTTTTGTACTCCTAGCCATTTATATGTCCTGGTGACCATGTCCATGCATGATTATCCATGCACATTAATGTGTACCTTCATAGGTAAAAAATGCATCATATTATGGGTCACACATTATGTGACATATATGAAACATGTTGTGATATTTAAAATCTCTATGAAACCCTAGCACCACACAGGGTGAGGGGGTGGGTGGTCCCACACAGTATGTGATACTTGATGAAACACTATGTAACCAAAAAAAATTATATGACCAAATATTCTTTACTCATCATCATCGACTCCTCTATAAATTGATCAAGCCACACATCTCCTCTATAATCAATGAACACATCCTACTAAGGATTTCTGCAATCGATCACCGAGTTTCATCCCTTATAATTCACATGAAAATTATAAACACATGCTTTCTATAATCACATGACAAATATATGAATAATGGTATCTATAAATCAATCACAGATCGATCATCTATCATCATAGATCGATAGCACCATTGATACGTACCCGAATCCATGAAAAAAAATTCATTTCACTATATAAGGGGAACATAGTGATTGTTTTTCTAGTATTTGATGAATCATTGTGCAATGATATTTACCATGGTTAATAAATATTGGTTGGATAAATTAATGAAATATTGATAGAGGATCAAACCTCATCAATGTTAAGTTGGCCCAATCTATTTATGTAATAATATAGAAAAATGATATAATTAAATAAACATATCCTCCCAATAATCCCCACACATAATCACATAGTAGAAAAACAATCAATCATCGAATCAATTTACTGGTCAACTAATTTACATTCAAAATTGGACAAATACATCAGGGTTAAATATAGATAATATGTTTTTCCTACCTTTATTTGAATCAGTCACAAGAAAAGAATGATTCTAGGTCATTTTCATTGGTATGTTCTTTATGTTTCATTATACATAAGTTTGTGGTCCTTAATTAGGTCATCACATTAAAATAGATTCTCCTCCTACACTCTCTAAGGGATCCTCTAAAATATTAGGGTTACATGGATAACCTAACAAATTTTACCCAACATCATTTGTGTAGATAAATTATAGGTCTTGGTGGTTAACTAGATATGTTAATTTATTCATTTAATTTATATAAATGTCTACCCATGACTGTACCAAACTAAAACATCAGATGATTTACTAGTTTATATCATTTCTTGGGTAAAACCAGTTATCATAACTCAATAGTGGAATCATATTTTTGATCCAAGATTATATTTATAATATATACCAATTTTATAATAAATCATTAAAAAGATGGTAATTAATATATGTAATATATATGAAAAACTATTTCATGACACATGAGGCCTTGGAATATCATACCATCTCTGTACATAGCTCTATAAATAGACCATATAGTATTAAAAAAATTACATGAAAAAATTAAAGTCATTACATTATTCCAACATTGAGGATTCATGTCCAAGATATACAAAACAAAAGGATACAAAAAGATATATTTGTATTGAGCTCACTTATAAGTTTCTTTCACCAAGGTTCTCTCTTGAAGATTATCATGTAGCCAAACCACATGAATTTGGTGAATAAATATCCCATAAATTAACTATCCCACTGATCATAAATCTCTACTGGGTAATCCACAATGGTATCTCCATTATCAATGTTCAACACATCCCAGTTGATAACATAAAATAGATAAGTCATATAACTCCTCAGATTGACATGTGGAGGATGTCATGTATCCGGACTAACTAGAGTGGTAGAGCTATGATGTATTCCACCTCCCAAAATATTCACAATATCCTTAATGGCACAATGAATCACAAATACATCTTTGAAAACTAGCCAAATATATGTAATTCGCATCCAGGTGAGACCATCAACAACAAAATGAATCTCTCTATGAACTCTAAATGTGACATCCTATACCTGGATGGCCCATAATAGGTACCTAAAGCTTATAGGACCACATTATTTCAAGCACATCTCCAAAAATTCTAGAGGCTTCTGACTAGTAGTGAGGGAATAGGGTATTAGTGGGGAGACTATTACCTCATTACAAGATTATATCAAAGAAAATTAATTTAAATATGGGTAAATAGTCAAATAAATATAACTAAATAGCAGAAAAAGACAATAGTTATAGATAGACAAGGATAAAAATAACTTAATTAACTGGAATAATTGATAAATATATGTCATGCAAAGAGAAACTGGAAAACATGGATAAAAGACAACAGAAATAACTTGTTCCAAATAAGTATAAGGAAATCAAAATACCATCCCACACATCTCGAGCTCATAAATGGTCAGCTGATATCACGCTCTATCCTAAAATGAATAAAATCATACGTTCAAATATGTATACTTCAATTTATAAACACATTAATTCTCATAACCAACCCCATGAACCAAATGAAACCTGGAGAGTGTGTCAGATAAATCTCAATTGTCCACCACCAGTTGTGTCTATTAAAACATACTCATGTAATGGAAATATAATAGCGTACAAGCAAGAATATATAATGTAAAGTAGTAAAATATAACTAAACAAATAAGTTCCTTTATCATCCATTATCTTGTGTTGGAACATAAAACTATTTCATTATTGTATTATTAATAGTTTATAAATATGTATCATGTTAGTAATAGATAAGGTTCTAAAATGTAATGAGGTAACCTAGAATGATATTTAAAAAATACGTTTCTTGGTAATGACCAGGGAAACATAGTACTCGAGGGTTATAATCATAGTAATGAATGTTTCCTGGTTATGGATAAGAGTGTAATAAAAAGTGAATTAGCATGGAATTCCACAATAAGTCACTTTCTGAGCCAAATGAGTTCATCCAAGGTAAACAAGTGTAATCAATGAC
This sequence comes from Viscum album, assembly GCA_963277665.1. Classification (NCBI taxonomy): domain Eukaryota; kingdom Viridiplantae; phylum Streptophyta; class Magnoliopsida; order Santalales; family Viscaceae; genus Viscum; species Viscum album. The sequence continues at coordinate 819,971,656 of OY728151.1, forward strand.
TATGGCCAATGGGAATCTACCATGGAACCTACTTGTTAATGACTAGTCCAAGGACTGTATCCAATTAATCATATAGTAATACATGGGGGATAATATAGTTTTATTCTTTGAATACAATGTTAGATAATGATCAATTTCTAGGTGGGTCTCAACATAAGCAACCCATATCCCTAAATTCCGAATGGGGTCCTCAATTTCTCAAAGAATTCCCTTAGGAATCTAAGGTGACCTTAAGACACTCTACTCATATTTTATAATGAAGTCATATATATGTAATAAGGTTCATACCAATATAAAATATTTATTATGAAAAGTCTAATTGAGCATGAAACTATAAAATCAATTCATAATAAATCAATAAAAACTATTTGGATGAAGCCTTTACCTCTAGTAGTGTGACAAGGAAAAGTATCATGAAATCTTTCATTTAATCCATTTAAATATTTTTCAATGAAATCAAGTTCACTCCCAGAACATCCTTTAACAAGGTATGGGGTTTTTTGGTAATACCAACTATTACTCAATTAAATTTATAAAGTCCAAGTCATATGCTTCAGATACATGCCAATTTCCATTTTACATTTAATTATCAAATTTAAACACATACCATTGGAGGATAAATAGGTGAGGATTCATGGTACATTCCATTCAGAAAATCACAATTGAAATCATTCCAGTTAATATATTAAAGAATACATGTTTAATGTTCAATCCATGGAACACACAAATGGTTCTTCAAACATGTCAAAACAAAAAAATAACAATTATAGAATAACATCCTACATGGGATGGATGGAGTTGTGTTTGTAACGAGTAACAACTAATCAAAAATTTGGAATGTGCATAACCATATGGCTATAATGATTATAATCAAGACATATAAATTCAATAATTGATATCTGATGAAATCGGCGGGCCCCACATGATAATTCCAAGTAAATGAACTTGTGGGATGACTTATTACACCCACCCTAGGCTTGTATAACTCTCCTCGACCAGTATTAGCCTCCAATTCATCTTATAATGGATTATATTAGGGAAAATGGTAAAATTATCACACCTTGTTAACTTGTTTGAGAGAAAGAGAGACAAAGAATGTCAGAAATGGAGTCCCGTACTTAGCATTATGCATATAATGTGATGAAAGAAAGATTAAATGGATCTGTGATCATGGAGTTCACTTGATACCTAGGTTAGATAATCAAAAAGATCAAAAACGAAAGATATGGAGGTCACTCCCACAAGGGATATGAATAAGGAATAAAGAGGGTTATAATTAGATCGTTATGGTAAAATATGATAAATTACCCAAAATTCATTTTGTTAATGTGCTGGCCACTAAGGTTGAGAAACTGTGCACAAACCATGTATGGGTACCAGTGGAAGGGCGCGTACTACATAGTTAGGTCGCCAAATTTGGGAAGTCATGTGCCCAAAATACAGTAAGGATATATCCAAAAAATTCATGCCACCAGCATAGTTTAGACTATTCATGATTCCTCGCAGCACGGTTTATTCTAACCAGTCGAAATAACCATTTTTCTCAAAAAAAGGTTTTGGGCCCCGAATAGGACCTAGAAACCCCTAGGACCTTCGATAACTCACTTGGATTTAATATTAGGTCCAAAATAATGAATTATACTAAAATTTATAGGATCCATACATTAGTGAAAACTGTGTTCTTATGGTATTCCCCCTAAAAAGAACATCTGCTCGATTTCACCTTCATTGGGTTTTTAAACACTAAATGAGAAAAACATTAGCCATTTTTCACATATGTCAGACTCTTTCTCCCAAGTCTAATCCTGAATGCAATCATTCAGTAACAAAACCCATACTATAGGTATATACTAGACTCAGAGATCCTTCATTCTCCAATAAACAATGCCTACTTGAAACTCCTCAGTGGAATAATCGAAATATAACATAACATCAATGAAATAAATGGTATGAGATGGTTATTCAGGATATCAGTGAAGCTGTGAAACATGTAAGACATCATGCATGGCATGGTACCTTTGAGGTAATACCAGCTGATAGGGTACTAGACCGACTATCTCTATAATATAAAATGATCATATTTAATGATTTTATTACGTTCAATTCTTCTAGAACTGTCTATACCCTATCCTAGTTGATACCCAATGGAAAACACAATCCTTCACCTCAACCTCTTGAGGTCATTGATGATGATCAACACAAGATTTCTTTCACAATGAACCAGTTTTCATATGCTCCTTAATAAACTAAACCTAAATAACGTATCCAGAATGAGATAAGGAACTAGTAGTGATGATTCACCTACCTCTATCGATCATAAGAGTGAATGAAACCGCCCTCCATATCATTCCTCAAAAGGACCCATAGGAATTCCCACCTGGATGATTCTTTAATAATAAAAATTTACTAGGGGGATATTTTCTCCAAAGAACATCCAAAATAAAGGAACCATACTTTTGGAATGTTGACTTGAACATGTATCATTAGTTTTGACGGTCTATTGGTATGTGGGTGAATGGTTCAGCTTAGAAGCACCTTGGTACCCACATCTTCTGGAAAGCCCTTCCAGAATTTTGAAATGAAACAAGTGTCCCTATCAAAAAGGATAGTATTAATAATTCTTTGTAGTTTTATGATCTCATGGACATAAAATCTTATAATATCATTATCTGAGAAGGTCTTCCATATAGGAATTAATTGTTCTCCTTTTGTTAGTCATTCAATAACAACCCATAAATCATCATAATCACTCAGTGACATAGGTAATCCAACTAGAAATTCCAGAGAATAATCTTTTCATTTATAATCATGGACTGGATGTGGATATAATAAGGAGGCAGGTCTCTGGTGCTCTTCCTTCACTAGCTGAAATGTAAAGAACGTAGTGATAAAACATAATACTTGATCATTCATCACATGTCACAAATACTAGTGTCACATGTCTCAATAGATTTTAGATATAACTAGATGAACATACCACTGAGTTGTTTTGACACATTAATCAAATCCTCTATCATATATATAGTATCCCATACATACCCATGAATACGAAAGATCGTTTATGACCATAGACTAGTTTGGAGTTAGGTAATATCTTGATGTACTCCCACGGAGGATCTAATCCTCAGGATCTAAAAATTGTTTTCTCTTCACCTTTACATGGTGGGAAGAGATAACTATTAAGCAAGATATGTAAGACTAATATTGAATATCATGAAAATCTATATGAATATTAGAAAATAGGAGAATTAATTTCCATTAACCATTAGCTTCCCATATGTACTGCACATGAGTTTTTAGAATTAGTGCATAAACGACTACATTTCTGTTTTGAGAGGTATTTGAAACCTCAAAATTGAAGGACTGATGATGATAGACACATCTATGACGTATAAGGTCCATGTAACACTTTTTTAATATATATTTTCATCTATTTTGATCCTTATACACAAGAAAGATCTCACCTCACATATAATGTCTCCATCAACATAAGGCACAAAATACTATTTCTAGATCGAGGTTGGGTGTCAGGTAGTTTCCCTCGTTATACCCCAACTAATGAGATTCATATGAAATGAAGTTTCTTTCCATATCAATATTTATACAAGGATAATTTTGGATGAATAACAAAATATTATATAACCTCATTCGAGCTCTGAATGAATCGAAATAGGTGTCGAGACAAGCCTATCTTTTATCCCCTAAAATGATTTCTTGGATGCCTATACCCACAGGAACCTACCACCATTCATTGTAAGGAAAATAAGAGTTGATGCAATGTGTAAGAATTATTGTGTGAATTTCATGTAATATCTAGCCATCCCATAAAAACTCCATATACCAGACATGTTATTTGGATGCTTCTAGGAAAATATTGCACTAACATTCATTGGGTTAACAGATATTCCCAAATCTGAGATAATATAACCCATAAAGTGAAAATTTTAGATTTCGATGTTTCACATAAAAATAATAGTATAAATATGATTCTCTCGCAGTGTACATAGAATTATTTCATGGAGCTTGTAATGGTCGCTACAAAGAGCGATAATAGAAAAAGTTATCATCCACAAAGTCCATGACAAAAGAATCCAGAAATTGATGCCAAACCCTATTCATTAGAGCCATGAAAGCAGAGTGGACATTCTTAAGATTTAATGGAATAAAAAGGTACTCATACATTAAATAACTTCTACCCAATGATATATGGTTTATGTTATATGGAATTAACCTCACTTGGGGATATCCCAAACTGAGGTCGATCTTTGAGAATAACCCATCTCCTCAGAGCTAGTAAAAGAGACCAACAATATGTGGTAGTAGAAACATGATTACTATAATCTATTTCAACCATTTATAATCCATGAATAGATTTATGGTTCCATCCACATCTTTAGTGAAATGAATGGGTGAACCTGAAGAGGATATACAAGGCTGTATAAATCCATTGGCCTCTAAATCATCTTAATTCTTTGTGAGTTTCTATAGATGAGAAGGTGCCATCATATATGGAGGAATTTACACTGGAGCATCTCCCAAAACAAGGTCAATCATAAACTCTACCTCCCTATTAACATGTAAGCTAAAACATTAATTAGAAAAATCATCCATTAAATTATCTACTACTAGAATAAATTCAACCAGGACTAAGCCTTGATCCTCCATGATGTGATTCGCAATCTGGGTGTTCACTCCCCCTCACCAATGATTCTATGGTGTCGGACTTCCATCCTTGACATCCCACATCCCCTTATGCGGATAAATGATTCCCTCTGGTGATGTAAAAGATAATCTATAATGATATAATTCTAAAAAATAATGACACTGAACCAACCAATCCATCCCAAGAATAATACCGAAGACTTACATCTAATTAATTAGGAGGATCTACAAGAAATGAAAATTACATACCTCTCAGGGATAGTCACTGAACTCCTAACGATGTATGAACCTATCTTGATCCACAACCCTGTGAAATAATAGGACTATAATGTTCATAAGTAATCAGTTAGAGATACTAGTGATCAGGGATTAGGCAATCAAAACCACAACCTCCTCCCCAGACAGTCCATCTGGTTCTATTCAAACTCCCAACTAGACATGGCACAAAATAACCCACTCATGATTGTTTAGCTAGTACTGATCCTTTTCTACTTGAATCTAGTGAAATGATCCTGTATAACCTCTGATGATTCCCCATACTGCCACATGTATGTCACTCCATTTTGTCTATATAACAATGATGTTAGAAGTTCCTCTATCATCGACACTAATGAAAAATAACTGTGTTATCTAAATAGGTAATCTGGTTTTCACTTACCTAATTAGAAACCTCTATGGGATGTTTCCGACTACCAGAAGAACATCTTCCATTTCATAGAACCAATCCTATATAAAAAATTATATTTCCATCCCTCAGTTTGAACTCATTGATTATATCTCGATAGATTGTTTTAGAAAAAGTATGTTGGAGAAATTTATTCACCAGTGTACATATAGAATTCAAAATCCCATTTTGAAATATTCCATCATAGAAATTATCCTCACATTATAGAAGTGGTAAAAATAATTGGAACTGATGGTTTTAGTAGATGTGGAATCTCGTGGGTGGATGTTCCCACTTGGCTATTTTTCATTAACAATGATCAATCCGGGATCAATACGATGTTAAATACCAGACTCCTTGGATAGAATCATAGAAATATACAAAGAAAAAGAATATTCCCTAAACCACCATGGAGGATCATAATAGGTTGATTGTAATTAATTTAATTAATTGACAAGACGTACCTTTTATGGCGTTCTTTCTTCATTGATATTTCTGATCACATTCCAATGTGATTCATCATTACGTCGAAGAATCCAAGTACAGAATTCCACTAGTGGTGATCCACACATGCACCGCGTATCTATGGACGTCGCCAAAAGAATCTTCAGGTGCTAGAATGCAGAACCCTTTTCATGCATTGTCCGTCATAGATCACCTTGATCTGATGGAGGGGGATCTCTCTTTGACTAGAGAGCGTTCGTGGAGGGAGGAGCTCTTTCGGCCATGATAGAATTCTCCAGAGTTTTTGTGCACAACAATTTTCTCTGGAAATGTGTTGTGGTTGTGAGGATATTTATAATTGGGTTTGAGGTTATAGAGTTATGATAATAAATAACCACGTTACACATTTTATTTATTTCATTAACTCTTATAGAAAACCCCATGTCGAATGACTAATTCCTTGACTTGTGCCCACCCTGATTATAATAAATAACAATTAAATAAATTATTTCCTCAAAATCCCGATTAGAGAAACTAAAAAACATGTAATCATTAATACACGACGTGTACTCGATGTACACACCGTGAATATCTTCTTCTCATTTTTCATTTCCTTTCCAAAATGAAAACTACACGGCGTGTACATTCAATTTACAAGGCGTGTAAATATTTTTTTCTCATTTTATTCTTCCTCCAATATTAAAATGATTTATACTTCATTGAATAATTATTAAACCACATACGGGAATAATATTTATTCTACTTGAGATACATGGATACACATAGTGTGTGACCCTCTAGGCCTCTTTCTCGTTGGAATTAGGTGGGCTTTCCTATAGTCCAAGATTACTTTATAGAAACGGGTCAAGTCAACCAAGAGAAAGAAGTTGACGCCGCATTAATGTGTCACCTCATACGAACACATACTGGGTAATATAATCCCATTGTCTCTGTATCTCATCACGTAGGATTCATGGAAGTGACATAAACCGATATGCTTGATCCTTCATTCTTTGACTTCGACAAATAAACTCATCATGACACAATGGCCATGGAATTTGGGTGACAGTCATATTTTTATTCAAAGGGTTAGAGATATATACTTCCATAAATATGGAAGGGACAAATCCTTCCTTGAATTATCCATTAACAACATGTAATTTGTGACACACCCAATGTACCCTACTTCCCGCTAACTGTCTTCATGACGGTTTTCGCTCGAAAATACAATTTTTCAAGTCATGACATGAGTTAATGATAATATTATAGTCTATGGACCACTACACATGCTCGTAGATAGCAATGTCCGATGACACCAAGATATGTATAATTACTACTGGCAGGTCTGTTCTCATAACCTCCCATCTTGGAGATTACCAAGTGCGAACTCTATAAAAGAGAGTCTCATCTTCTTACGAGTACTCTCACATGATAGTTTGTATACTCTGTGTCCTATCATAGTTTATCATCCAACTATTGAACATTATTTAAGAATATTGTTATATCATTTCAAGGTTTTCATCATAGAGGGGATCTTCCATGACCTCAATAATGCAAACTATATTCCAGGAAATTATAATATTATAGTAATGCATAACTATGAACAATATATAATAAGATTAAATTCATGTAATCATAGAAAAAGAGTTGGTTCTCAGGAAACCAACCCTAACAAACTCCCACTTGGACTAGAGCCATCTGCCTACGACTTTTAGTCCTCTAGACCTCACATGATGATCATGTTTATAATGAGTTAAGCATTTAGTCAAGGGGTCTTCCACATTTTCTTCCATGGAAATATTGTGCACTGTAACTTCACCTCTCTGAGAAAAATCCCTTAAGAGATGATACTTCCAATGTATATGTTTGTCCGCTGATGTGACCGTGGCTCTTTTCGATGTGTCTCCACTGAATTATTATCACAATATAATGTGATAGGATCTTTACTAATAGGTAATACATCCAAATATTGGACGAAGCTTTGCATCCATGCAGCTTCTTTAGCTGCCTCAGAAGCTGTGATATACTCGGACTTTGTTGTAGAATCAGTGACAGCACCTTTATTTGATCTCCTGCATCTCACGCACCTCCATTAAAACTGTCATTGTATCCAGTATGTGACTTCATGTCATCTTGATCAGTCTGGAAACTAGCATCTACCTATCCTCTGATGAATAGTTCCTCCTCTCCTCCATAAACCAGGAATATATCCTTAGTACGCCACATATACTTATGGATAGTACTGGCTGACATCCAATGGTGGTCACCTTGATCAGCTTGATATCTTCCTACCACACTTCATGCATAAGAAACATCTAGCCTTGTACATATCATATCATACATGACTAACCCAATTACGGATTCGTAAGGGGTCCTTGCCATTTTATTTATTTCCCCATGTGTTTGAGGACACATTTTCTTGGAATGATGAATTCCATGTGACACATGCAACAATCCCCTCTTGGACTATTACATACTGAATCTCTTCAGTATCATGTCAATGTATATAATTTTACTCAGGCCTAACATTCTCTTGGATCTATCATGATGGATATTTATCCCAAGAATATATGTTTCCTCACCCAAGTATTTCATAGTGAAGCATGTATCCAACCATGCCTTAAGTTACTATAAGACAGGTACTTCATTTCTAATTTGTAATATGTCATAAACATATACCATTATGAAATTGATTCCGCATCCACTAAACCTTTTGTAGACACAAGACAAACATTCGTTCTTAAAAATGCCAAATTCCATTATGGATTCATCAAAATGAATGTTCCATGACCTTGATGGTTTCTTTAATCCATAAATGGATTTATGCAACTTGGATACCATTTGGAGTCAGAAACCATCCAGGTTGTGTCATGTAGACATCATCCTGTAGGTTCCCATTAAGGAATGTTGTTTTGACATTCAATTTCCAAATTTCGTAGTCATGTTATGAAGAAATTCCAATAGGATTTTGATGGATTTCAACATCAAAACTGGTGAAAAGGTTTCATCATAGTCAATTCCATGATGCTGTCTTAAACCTTTTGCAACCAGTCATGCCTTATAGGTTCTTACATGACTCTCCATGTCCAGTTTGTTCTTGAATACCCATTAATTACCAACATGTTTTACATCAACTGGAATATCTACCAAAATCTAAACATGGTTTTGGGACATGTAATCCATTTCAGAATTCGTGGATTCTTGACACTTGGCAACATTTGTGCCTTGAACTGCTTCATTGTAGGTAAGAGGATCATCATTGTAAACCAATAATGATTCACAATCCTCGGTGATAAGAAAACCATATCGTTCTGGTTCTCTCACAACCCTCGTGCTCCTACACAATTCTTGTGACTCTAGAACAGATTGTTCTTCCATGGGGATTTGTGGAATATATTCTTGTACACAACTCCTGTGTATCTTGATCCTCAACTTCATCGAAGTATATCTCACTCCCACTCTCTCCTTTGGAGATGTGCTCCCTCTCACGGAATATGGATTGTCTTGCCACTGTAACCTTTTTCTATGAGGGTTTTTATAGGTAATATCTCATTATTTCCTTGGTATATCCTATAAAGGTACACTTTGTGCCTCCGGGTGGAAGTTTGTTACCTGAAGAGGCCTTAACAAATTCTTCGCTACCCCACAGATGTAAATTTTATAACATGGATTTTCATCCACTCAATAAATCATATGGAATACCATTTATCGATTTAGATGGTACTTAGTTTAGTATGGGTGCCTCTGTTTGTAATTAATATCCCCAAAATGTTAATGGAAGACTTGCATGACTCACCATTGATCTCACCATTTCCAATATGGCCAAGTTCCTACTTTCACATACTCCATTCCACTAAGGCATGTAAGGAGGAGTGAGTTGATATAGAATCCCAAAATACCAAAAGAAATCAATGAAGTCCTGATTAATATATTCTCCTCCTCTATCTGAGAAGTGTTTATTAATCTTCTTACCAAGCGGGTTCTCAACTTCATTCTTGTATTCTTTGAACCAATCAAAAGAATCTGACTTATACCTCATTAAGTAAATATATCCATATCTACTGAAATCATCAGAAAAAGTTATAAAGTATTAGAACCCAGACCTTGCTTCAACTTGAAATGGTCCACACACATCTATGTGAAAAAATTGTAGAACCTCTTTAGCCCTTTCACATTACCCACTAAATGGGGATCTGGTCATTTTTCTTGGTAAACACGCATGAAATACACCAACTAGTTTTTGTTTTAACGAATCTAAATACCCAACTTGATGTAATTTTGTCAAACGTCTCTCATTGACGTGACCAATCCGGTGATGCCAAAGTCAGGTGTGGTATGTGTCAGGTAAATTAACATTGTCATTGATTTCCATTACTTGGTTTGTGTACTCTAACACATAAAGGCCGTTATATAAATATGCCCTAGAAAAACAAATTCTATCTTTATAAAATTAGGAAAATTCACTTCCAAACATGAAGATGAATCCATCAGTATCTAATCTGGATACTGAAATATTTTTTTCATTATAGAGGGTGAATAATTACATCCTTTTTATACCAAGATTATACCATTATGCAATGTGAGGTGGTAGTATCCGACAGTTATAACAGAGAGTCTGGACCCGTTGGTTGCTCGCAGATCCACGTCACCTCGGTAAATCTTTTTTGAATCTACATGTTTATTTTATTTCGATACATATGTGAGAACTAAGATTAGTATCTAATATCCAATTGGTAGAAATATATAGATTGTATTCGATATCAAATGAACCTGACGCTTCCCCTAGGTTCCTTGGCTGGGTGTAGTTTTTCTTCCAATGGCCTTTCTTGCCACATGTGAAACATACAGCCTCATGTTCTATTTCCTCCCCTTTGATCTTCCTTTTCTTGGAAGGCCTTTAAGAAGGTTTGGGCATAATGCTATTTTCATTCCATTTCCTTTTATTAACCGTAAGGACTGAAGGCTTTTCACACTTCATGTCATTGTCCACTTGGATAATGAGGATAAGGTGATCAGATTGAGACTTCTCAATATTGTTCGTGTTAAAATTTACTACAATGTTAGAGAATCTCTGGTGGAGTGATGCAATAATGATAACGATACCAATTTCATCCGGGAGATTAAACCACAGAACCTCCAAGTGCTAAATGTATCTAATGAGATTGACTGCATGAGCCCCAGTTGTGGAACCCTCTCCAAGCTTGCTCTAAAATAGATCCTTGGAGATCTCAAACATTTATTATCTTTCTCTCTACTGTTATAGACCACAGAGGTGCTCAAGCCTTCTATAAAGACTCGCGTCTTCATGAGACTTCATGAGCTCACTGGAAATTGATGATATCATCAAACATTGAATGTCGAGTTGATCACTAAAATGATGATCATAGTCCAAGAAATCTTCATCAGTCGCCCCTTAGGCAGGTGGATCAGGAAGTGAGGACTCCATCATGTAAATCATTCATTCATGGAATTGGATAACCCGAAGGTGCCTAAATCATTTTTGAATGTTACAACTGGTGAGGATATTGTCTTTATCCAGAATTGATCGCAGGGAAAATTTGGTTGATGTGTATGTCATATTGATTCTACAAATTAAAAGTGCAGATTTGTTAGTACCTTTTGATTTAATAATGTGAAAAATAGTAAATGAATGTATTAATTATCCCACTATTTTATCATTTCATAATGGCCATCACCATTGAACATGGAATGTTAGTTTCAATGACATTCTAGTGGGAAAGATCCATATTTCCCTTCCCATAACCCCATTAAGGGTTTGGTCATGATATTTAATGGTATTTAGTTAGGAAATTAATTTCCAATTGTGACATTATAGTTACTTGATCAGTTGGGTGGAATCCACAATCCTAAAATCATGGCTTGGATTTCATCAACACTTGCTTCTGTTTTACAACAAGTCTAGAAAGGGCTACTACTCTTGGTGTAATATTTTTATTTCAACCTGAAACATCATAAGTGCTTCATTTATAAATGTTTTTGTTCCAACAAGGGTTGTTCAAACACATAGTTTTATTGATTCATGCCCGTAATCATGTAATGGAAGGCTTGGTCTGACTTAATATGGTATTTGAGGGATTTTAATCCTTTATGCATAGTTTCACATTATCACATGCTTTCTAATATTAAGTGATGCTTTCTTAAGTGATTAACCATGTTCTGAAAATGTTTAAGCATAGTCGAGTTTTATTTTATTCCATCTTATCTTTCTTGTTTATTTAATTAAATATGTGATCGTGACAATAGATACATAATAAATAAAACATGCAATTAGAAAGAAATAAAATAAGATGGCATGATCTTGTGCTTCTATTGGTTATCTTATCTAGTGGTTTCGATAATCTAACCCAGGCCTACGGAAAAACACCTTGAACCCGATGGTTCTTGTTTTTCAGCTCCCACCTATCCACCTTTGTATATTATTGGGTTGGTTTCGCCTAAGCATCGAATTTTAACTCTCTCCTCTGGCTTGGGAGATCTTCCATTACCTGTGGTTTATATTAAAGAAACTAGGGGCAAGTAGGCCCTACATTTTATTGGTAGAATGCTTGCAGGCCAAAAAAAATTAAATTAAATAAATTTAAATGAAACCATGGACACACAAATGGGTCTTTGGTCTAGCTCACGATCATCCATATCATGCTACAACATTTACACATATTTAATATTCAAATTCATTTAATTATTATTTTATTTATGATAATTTTCTCTTGAATTCAATTAATTATAATATTATAATTAATCAATTTTTTATCTTAAATTCCATTTGGACATTCCTTGAAATTCCTCTCATCCATATTCCTTGCATGTTTCTTTGTACTTCGGAGAAAAACTGGTTAAATTCCATTTTTGGAAAGTACAAGGCCTGTAAGAAATATTACACGGTGTGTATTTGTTTTCCCCCTTTATCCAAAGTACACACCATGGGATTTGGCGTGTTTTTATGTACTTTGGAAATTTTGAAGTACATGGAGTGTAGAATAATCTAACAAGATGTGTACATCCTTGTTATGTGGTTATCGGCCTGGAAATCCTGTGTACGCGATACATGGCTTCTCCTTGTACATTGTTTCACCTAGGCCGGATCAGACTACACGACGTGTTGATTCAACATACACATCATGTATTCCCGTTTACAAGCGCTATTCAGTTTTGTTGAACATGGTGTCATTAACAAATAGGTATTCTAAATTCACACGGCGTGGTTTGGAGGGCCAGTACCGGTTCATTGAACCTAAGTACTCGGCATGTAGTTTTCACTACACGCTATGTATTCTTATATTGAATAGACATAATGCGCGTCTCCTCGGGATGTGTTCCTCATTTTTATTTTAATAAAAATTAAAATTAAATGTTTGTTTCTATGATGTGAGTCGAGAAATGAAATAGCAAGAACAAATCTCGTTCATTCAGTTTTATAGAATGATTTATCTTGAATTAAATCAATTATAAATGAGTAAATTGTCAACAAAAATTAAATAACTATAATCAATGTTGTAACTTCCCTCTGTTACCAATTGATTTTCCCAGGTGCATCAGAAGCTCATCGGTGGATGTGCCCACTTGGCTTTTTGTCGTTATCAATGATCAATCCGGGATCAATACAACGATAAATGCCAGACCCCACAGATCGAATCACAAAAATAGACAAAGAAGAAGTATAGTCCCAAAACCACAAAGGAGGATCATAACAAGATGGTTATAATTAATTTAATTAATTTATAGGAAATAAATTTTATGGTGTTCTTTATTTATTAATATTTCTGATCACGTTCTGATGTGATTCATCATTGCGTCGTAGAAGACAATTGTAGACTTCCACTAGCAGTGATCCATACATGCACCACATATCTTTGGACGTCGCCAAAGGAATCTACGGTTGCTGGCATGTATAACCCTTTACTTGCATAGTCCCCCTTAGATCGCCTTGATTTGATGGAGGAGGATCTCTCTCGATCCTGAGAGAGTTCTTGGAGGGAGGAGTTCTTTTGGCCTTGAGAGAATTCTCCAGAATTGTTGTGAACAACGATCCTCTTAGGAAATGTGTTGGGGTCGTGAGGATATTTATAATCGTGTTTGAGGTTATAGATTAATGACAATAAATAAATACATTATGCATTTTATTTATTTCATTAACTCTTATTGAGAACCCCATGTCAAATGATTAATTCCATGACATGAACCCATGCTGATTATAATAAATATCATTTAATAAAATGATATTATTTCCTCAAATTCCTGATTGGAAAAAGTACACGGCGTGTAATCAGTAATACATGACATGTACTAGTTTTTCATGAAAAATACATGGTGTATACATTCAATTTACACGGCATGTATATCGTGTTTTTATTTTTCATTTCCTTTCCAAAATGAAAACTATATGGTGTGTACATTCAATGTACATGCCATGTATATCTTTTTTTTTCATTTTATTCTTCCTGCAATAGTTAAACGATTTAGGATTCCTTGAATAATTATTAAATATCATACAAGAATAATATTTATTATACTTGAGATACTTGTATACATTTTGTGTGTGACCCTCTAGGCCGCTTTCTTGTTGAAATTAGATGGGCATGCCTAAAGTCCAATATTACTTTCTAGAAAAGGATCACGGAACCTGAGAGAAAGAAGTTGATGTCGCATTGATGTGTCACCTCATACGAACACTTAATGTGTAATTTAGTACATTTTTTAAAATATCTCATCAAAAAGCTTTCATGGTAGTGTCATAAATCTATATGATTGATCCATCATTCTTCTAATTACAGAAATAAACTCTTCGTGACACCATGGCCATGGAATTTGGGTGACAGTTCTATTCTAATCAATGTGCCCGAGATATCTACTTCTGTAAATATAGAAGGGACAAATCATTCCTTGACTTATCCTTTAATATCATGTCATTCATGATGCACCCAACGTACCCTACTTCTCGCCAACTGTCTTCATGATGGTTTTCACCATAAAATATAGGTGTGCGAGTTAGGACATTAGTTAATGAAAATCTTCTAGTCTAAGGACCATTACACATGATCACAGATAGAATTTTCCAATGACACCATGAAATGGGGAATTACTACCATCGGGTATGTTCTCATAATAATCCATCTTGGAGATTACCAAGTTCAAACTCTATGAGAGAGAGTCTTTCCTTCTTACGAGTACTTGCACATGACAGTCTATATACTATGTGTCCTACCATAGTATGTCATCCAACCATAGAAGATTATTTAAGAATATTGTTATAGTATTTCAAGTATCTCAACATTGCGGGGATGTTCTATGACCTCATTAATGAAACAAATATTTCTAGACATTATTATATTACAGTCATGCAGAACAATGAACAATATATAATAAGTCTACATTAATGTAATCAAAGTATAAACCGTTAGTTCTCATGACACCATCTATAACAGGAACTCCATTAAAATTATTGAATATAACACAACTAACATAAAATCATACTTCATATTCATGAAAAAAATTTCACTATCATCTCACAGTGTTTGAGGGATGATCTAATCATTGAAGGTATTTTGGGAATCAACCCATACCATGTCTTGATAGTGAACTTCCTAAGTAATCAAATCCTAGCATCTCTTAGATGTATCCTGAAGCATGTATTTGGAGAGATTTACCCTTTAACCTGGAGGCATTTTTAGATGCTCAAAGATAGACAGGGTGTCCTCCATCCAAGTACCTGCAACCTAAAGACTTATTTCTCCCAAAAAGGTAGGATGATATTGTAATTATAACTCATGAGTCAAATCATCCATTGTAGGTGAATCTCCTAGAGAACCATGTGTGGACTACATCATACATAGGAAAATATTGTGAACATTGGAATAAGTGCAAGGATTAGGTAAAAAAGCAGTGGATCAAGTGGCACTCCATTCAGTATGATTGGTAGCCTAGGTGTCCCGATGTCTAGAGAATGGTCATTTCCACCTTCTTAGAATATCATTCAAGGACTTCTTGGTGGAAATAATGTAAAAATTAAAATAACCTGACTTAGAAAAATCATTATACAAATGTATGATACAGCAATAATAGCTAAAGGTATGAAATCAGACTACCCACCACATACTCCCTATGCATCCATGTTTCGGTAGGTACATACATAGATTTAACCAAAAATTGTTTTTCCCTATACGACCATTAATCTAGATGAGGATATAAGGCCCCAGCCTTAAACCTTACTTAATATTGAATTAAATGAATAATTCACATTGAGGATCTTTTCAGGTTTAGAGTTTTAGAGAATTAGAACATAACTATTACATTTTAAAAGATTACAAAGTATACACTTCTACTAAGTCTCCATAAAATAAAAACTCTTAAAAAGAAAGATGTCTAGATTCCATGTTTTAGATAGCATGAAATTCCCTTGATCCCATCCTTGACCTTATTCCACTTTAATTCCTATGAAAAACATTTTGAAAAAACTTGGGGTGAGCATAAAAAGCTCAGTAAGGGATACACAAAGAATGAAAACTGTTAGGTTTTCAAACATCAAATAAACCATATATACTCTATCAAAGTAATACCTTCACCTTCATGAAGTAGTAAAAACTCTTTACTGAATAAAGTATCATTACTTACCTTTTTGTAACCAAAGGATTACCATAAAATCCATAAAAAGAACACATAACATATATTAAGGTAACTTGGGACATAAACATACTTAAGTGGAATAACCATACGGTCGACTTCCACACATATCACTTAATGGAATATCCATACGGCCAATTTCCATACATACTTAATGGAATAGCCATACGGCCGACTTCCATACCCAATGCATTGGAGGTTATAACGTAACCACCCGTCCTGGTATTCACGGCACCACCCGTCATATGGTTTATAACGTAACCACCCGTTAAAATGTCCAAGTACCAATATAAAATCATGAAACATAAAAACAATATAAAGGAAAGATAACATTTCCACATTTCAATCACAATATATCATAAATATATTGACATAATAGAATCCTTTATCAAATCCATTTTCAATACCAAAATACATAAAAGAGTATATGGTATTTATTTTTTTTTAAAAACATTACGGCTTCTTGAGGAAGCCAAAGACCAAAATAATACTCGCGGCGGCGGAAACAGTCGTTGTCACCGCGTACGTTAAAAAAACATTCCTTTTTGTCGTTTAGTAAAACGCTTCGTAGAAAAAGATTCCTTTTGTATAAAAGTCAAAGTCAAAGGTTTTATACACCGTATAAAAGAAAGTTTTGTATAAAACGAAATATGCCTCAATGAAAGGAGATTGAGACGAAGTCCCTTACCTTGGGTCCGACTTGACTCGATCGTTCTTTAACATCCTGAATAATAAACTTGAGTTAATTTATACTTGATTAAGAACCTTTTTAAAGTTAATTATTCTTTTTATATCACTTATTGCCATGTTATAAACATTATTTAACCATTTAAGTTAATAATGTTTGTTTTGTCAATATTTGGTTCTTAAGTCGAAAGTTGACTTCTTACAATTACATGTTGTTCATGTGGTCAAAAGTTCTTTATATCCAGAATGAAATTCCCGATTTGGATATAATATGTATCATATATATCCAGCATATACATGTATTTATAATATTACATAATCATTTATAGGTAAGAAATGAAATGCACCGTTCATGGAGACGGTAAGCCGTACGTACGCATGAACGGTACTTTCATTTCTTTGTCATATTAGTGGAATTAAAACTAAATGAGAGGTTTGTATATTTTAATTCCAGAATTATATTCATCATTTAGATATATCATTAATTATATAAATAGATTATATACATGTAATTTTAGTAGTACATTACATTTGGGGATAAGAAATGAAATGCACCGTTCATGGAGACGGTAAGCCGTACGTACGCATGAACGCTACTTTCATTTCTATCTCATACTTTAATGGAAAGAAATAATAATGATATAGAGGTATATTATAATTCCAGTATAACATCATATATAATAACTTTAAATCCATCCTTTACACATCCCACATATGGCATTAACGAATCACATCACTTTTAGGGGGCGGTAGTCCGCACTTCCTTAAATGAAGATATCGTGTTTACCCATAATGGAAACCATAACGGTATGCCAAAAATGAAAAATACAGAATATTAAAGAAAACATAAACATATTATATATCATATATAAAAATAGTGACATCATAATGGCCACCCTTGAAGGTGTTAAATGAGTATTGAACAATCATCGTTTCGGGAGGCAGAATTTCGCCATCCACGGAAACCGTAAGTTCTTTAACCATTTGATGTAGTTGTGTGAGAGTGTACCTCAAATACATCATATAACAACATCCTATTATATTGAAGATACTGGTGTTGTTACAAAATAAGTAAATAAAAAGAGTTTAGGGGGTTGGAGAAGCAAAATAAAACAAATGAACATGAGAGAATGAATTACCTTTAAAAGTGTAAATCCTTTTGATTTGAGCCTAAAGGCTTCCTTTGAAAGGATTCTGCCCAAATGGAATCCTCTAGGATGAGGAGAGGGATGTGGAGAGAATAAATGGGCAGGGGTTGGCCGAGCCAAAGGCTTGAGAAGTGTGTGAAATGGGGTAGAGGTGGGGGTCTTTTATAAGAGGAGAGGAGGGGCACTTTTGGAAAGTAAAGAAATATTACATTATTTGAAAATGTTTTTCGGTTTTAAAGGGTCCCACATTGATATAATTCGTGGATAAGGTGATAAGGGTTCGAAATCCACTCATCCAATTGGTTTTGGACATGTGTAGGTTTTAGAGTTTTCATTATCTTTCCATTTTATTTAAATCGTCAAATAATGATGTCATCGCTGAATCATTATTATGTCATATATAATTTACTTTATTTAATGTCTAAAAATTATAAAAAAAAATACTATGATGTAGGAAATCTTTTTAGCTTTCCAATTACTATTTATAATCAAAAGTTGGACTTGTATATCCCCACTAAAAAATTATTTTAGTAAACCAATTTATGTCAGTGTCATTTTCACTTTAACATTAAATAAAAATATATTAATGTCATTTTCCAACTAAAGTGGCTCCATGGGGTCCCCAAGTTGGCCCATGGCTTGTCTTGGTCGGCCATGACTCACACAATAGGTGTAGGACAAGTGTCATCGTGTTTTCACATTCTTATAATACCATTTTTACCTTAAACTACACTAATTACCTCTAATCGCGATTAATGAAAAAAAGTTACTATTCACCAAAAAAATTATTTTAATCTCATTGAACCACATTTTACTTCTTAATGACAACCATGTATGTCGGATTTTCAAAATTCAATACACATTAGTGGTAAACTTTCATTTATCTGAAAAATCAGTTTGCTTGATTACCACTTAGTGGTTTCACTATTCATCAAAAATTGAAGTTTTTCAGAAAATTACCAAAAATACACCCTATGCAATATTTGATATTCCGAATTCAAAAATGAAGTCCATTTTAAAAAATTCAAAACATATAAGTCAAATTAATTAATTTAATAATTAATTCCCGCTGTCATGACAAATAGCGTGTTTTTGCGAAACAATAAGTATCAAAAGATTGACACCGGTTTAAGTCCAATTTCAAAGTGAAATTGATTCCAATGACCACCATTGGATTAACTGGTAAAAATATTTTCTAATTTCACTTTAAGAACAATTAAAATAATAATCTAATCATATAAATAAATTATATTAAAAAGTGGGTTTGAATTAATATACAACATTTTACACTATTCATAAAAAAATGAACTTTATCAGAAAGGTACCAAAAATTTACACAAAGTAAATTTTGATGTCCCGATTCTAAAGAAGAGTTATATTTGGTCCAAAATAAAGTATAAGAGTGATCAAAACTATATTTAATGATGGTTCACCATTAAAAGGTGATAAGTGAACCTTTAGTGAAAATTAGAGTATATATGCCCTAAAATTGAACTCTTTCTGTATTTTAAGCCTTTATCTTTTATTGGGTAAATGTATAAACATTTAAAAACATATCTAATCATATTTTAGTTATTTCTATTCATTCCCGACAGTACAACGGCTACTTTTTATCTAACATTTAAAATAATATTATTTTATTACTAGTGTGCTACGTAAGTTTCAAAGAAACTCATCGTTGTGTATCGGGTATGCTATCAAACATAGCAACCCCTTTAAAATAAAATTAATATTTAATTCGTAAATATTAATAAATATGAAAATTCTTTATTATTTATTTACCTGGGATGTTACATCCTTCCCCCCTTTTGGGAATTGCGTCCTCGCAATTTTATTCACTTATCAAAATAAGTGGGGGTATTTATCCCTTATAGCATTTTCAGATTCCCACGTTGCCTCTTCAATCACATGGTTTTTCCACAAAACCTTTACCTGATGAATCACCTTATTCCGTAACACTTGCTCCCTGTGGTCAAGAATCTGGACCGGTTGTTCCTCATAAGATAGGTTCTCTTCCAGCTAAACTACCTCTGGACTCAAAACATGAGATGGATCTGGCATATACTTTCTCAACATCGAAACGTGAAAAACATTGTGTACCTAAGATAAACTCGGAGGTAAATCCACCCGGTATGCAACTGATCCAACTCTCTCAAGAATTTCATATGGTCCAATAAACCTTGGACTCAGCTTTCCTTTCTTACCAAATCTCATCAAACTTTTCCAAGGAGAAACCTTGAGAAAAACATGATCACCTACCTTGAAAGATAGATCCTTCCTTCGGTTATCCGCATAACTCTTCTGCCTGCTCTGAGCTGTTCTCATGTGCTTCTGAATCAACTGAACTTTTTCTGTCATCTCTTCTACCAATTCTGGTCCCATCAGCTTCCCTTATAATGCCTCAAATGGTGCCATCTGTATACTGGAATGAAAACTGTTATTATAAAAAAACTCAACCAAATAAAGATGCTGGTCCCAACATCCCTGATAATCCATCGAACAAGCTCGTAGCATATCCTCCAAGGTCTGAATTTTTCGTTCTGACTACCCATCTGATTGAGGATGAAAAGCTATACTAAAATTTAATTCAGTACCCAACGACTTCTGAAGGCCTTTCCAAAAGTTAGAAGTAAACCTGGGATCACAATCCGATACAATGGAGAGAGGAACTCCATGTAACCTGACTATCTCTTTAAGATACAAACGGGAAAGTTGATCAAGAGAGAAAGTATCTCGTATAGCAAGGAAATTAGCAGATTTGGTCAAGCGATCAACAATAACCCAAATTTCATTATTACCTCGAGATGTCTTCGGTAATCCAACAACAAAGTCCATGGATATATTTTTCCCATTTCCACTCTGGCAATGGTAAAGGCTGATGCATCCCTTTCGGTAACTGCCGCTCTGCTTTAACCTGTTGACATGTCAAACACTTCACAGTAAAATCAGCAATATCTCTTTTCATTCCATCCCACCAGTAATACTCCCGTAGATCTCTGTATATCTTAGTACTGCCAGGATGAACTGAAAACGGGGAACTATGAGCCTCACATAACATCTCATTCTTCAACTGTGAATCTAAAGGCACACATAACCTCTTCCCAAACCTCAAAACACAAACACAAACTCATCCAAGAACTCATGGAAAATTTTATTCATAAGGTCCATGAATACAGCAGGTGCATTGGTTAACCCAAAAGGCATAACTACAAATTCAAAATGGCCATATCTAGTACGGAACGCAGTCTTCGGAACGTCTACTTCTTTAACTTTCATCTAATGGTACCCCAACCTCAAGTCAATCTTCGAAAAATACTGAGCTCCATGGAGCTGATACCACTTCATTCGATGGCCCAACATCTACTGAAGTTGTTGCAAAGGATTTCACCACCCCTTTCTGCTTATAGTCGGGCTGCATTCCCCCAGTTGAGTTCTTCGTTGGACACTCGTTTGCATAATGACCCATTTCATTACACTTAAAACATCTTACCATTGGCTTTTCATTTCCTTCTTGATCATCTTCCTTACAGTTACGAGCAATATGACCAGACATACCACACCGAAAGCACTTACCAGACTTGGATAAACATTCTCCAGGATGCATTTTACCACACTTCTCACAGGATGGATATTTGGTTTTCTTAACTCCTTGCTTCTTTGATGAATTCTTCCCCTTTGCCTGCCAACTAGACCTCTTATTCTGTTGTTTGTCATAGAACACCTGATCATCGGCAAACTCCATTTCCACCTTCTCCGCACATCGAACAAGTTTTTCATAACTTTTGAACTCACGATAAGCTAAAGCCCTTCGATACTTTGGCTTTAACTCTGAGTAAAAACGGTTTATTTTACTATCAAGATCTCGTATGAAGTTTGGAGCATACCTTGCCAATCGAGTGAACTTTTCATCATAAGCAGCCACTGAATCATCCTCCTGCCTCAATTCTAGGAACTGTTTTTCCATCCTAAGACGAACCACCTTAGGAAAATATTTCTCAAGAAACATACCTTTGAATTCGTCCCAGTGAAGATCCTCAATCTCATCACTATCCCTTATATTTTTCACCATCGACCACCACTGATTAGCTTCACCTTCAAAACGGTAAACAGCAAGACTAACCTTTTGATGTTCTGAACACCCCATGACATCAAAAATCTTCTCCAGTGCTTTAATCCACCCTTCAGCTTGCACAGGGTCAGATGATCCTCTGAATGATGGGGGATATTGCCTCATGAAATGTTCCACCACTGACATGTTCCTCTGCGGTTGATCTGGCTGATCTCGTGCATGGATACCACCACCATTTATAGCCTGAGTCAACTGTACCATCACTACAACAAACTGTTCAGTACCGATTCGGACCATCTCAGGTTGCTGATTTGGAAGGTTATCTTCCTCCTGATGTCGTCCCAACATAGCTGCTTTGTTTCCTCTGCGGAAAACCATTCTGAACACAGAAATATCTTAGGCGAAGCAACATGGTAATCCGTAAATTCTATATCATTTCAATCATATTATAAATTAACACTTTTCTCACTCCTAAAGTTGTCTAAACCGACCTTTGATACCAACTATAAGGCCCCAGCCTTAAACCTTACTTAATATTGAATTAAATGAATAATTCACATTGAGGATCTTTTCAGGTTTAGAGTTTTAGAGAATTAGAACCTAACTATTACATCTTAAAATATTACAAAGTAGACACTTCTACTAAGTCTCCATAAAATAAAAACTCTTAAAAAGAAAGATGTCTAGATTCCATGTTTTAGATAGCATAAAATTCCCTTGATCCCATCCTTGACCTTATTCCACTTTAAGTCCTGTGAAAAACATTTCGAAAAAACTTGGGGTGAGCATAAAAAGCTCAGTAAGGGATACACAAAGAATGAAAACTGTTAGTTTTTCAAACATCAAATAAACCATATATACTCTATCAAAGTAATACCTTCACCTTCATGAAGTAGTAAAAACTCTTTACTGAATAAAGTATCATTACATACCTTTTTGTATCCAAAGGATTACCATAAAATCCATAAAAAGAACACATAACATATATAAATGTAACTTGGGACATAAACATACTTAAGTGGAATAACCATACGGTCGACTTCCACACATATCACTTAATGGAATAGCCATACGGCCAATTTCCATACATACTTAATGTAATAGTCATACGGCCGACTTCCATACCCAATGCATTGGAGGTTATAACGTAACCACCCGTCCTGGTATTCACGACACCACCCTTCATATGGTTTATAACGTAACCAACCATTAAAATGTCCAAGTACCAATATAAAATCATGAAACATAAAACAAATATAAAGGAAAGATAACATTTCCACATTTCAATCACAATATATCATAAATATATTGACATAATAGAATCCTTTATCAAAACCATTTTCAATACCAAAATACATAAAAGATTATATGGTATTTATTTTAATTTAAAAACATTACGGCTTGTTGAGGAAGCCAAAGACCAAAATAATACTCACGGCGGCGGAAAAAGTCGTTGTCACCGCGTACGTTAAAAAAACATTCCTTTTTGTCGTTTAGTAAAATGCTTCGTAGAAAAAGATTCCTTTTGTATAAAAGTAAAAGTCAAAGGGTTTATACACCGTATAAAAGAATGTTTTGTATAAAACGAAATATGCCTCAATGAAAGGAGATTGAGACGAAGTCCCTTACCTTGGGTCCGACTTGACTCGATCGTTCTTTAACGTCGTGAATAATAAACTGGAGTTAATTTATACTTGATTAAGAACCTTTTTAAAGTTCATTATTCTTTTTATATCACTTATTTCCATGTTATAAACATTATGTAACCATTTAAGTTAATAATGTTTGTTTTGTCAATATTTGGTTCTTAAGTCGAAAGTTGACTTCTTACAATTACATGTTGTTCATGTGGTCAAAAGTTCTTTATATCCAGAATGAAATTCCCGATTTGGATATAATATGTATCATATATATCCAGCATATACATGTATTTATAATATTACATAATCATTTAGAGGTAAGAAATGAAATGCACCGTTCATGGAGACGGTAAGCCGTACGTACGCATGAACACTACTTTCATTTCTTTGACATATTAGTGGAATTAAAACTAAATGAGAGGTTTGTATATTTTAATTCCATAATTATATTCATCATTTAGATATATCATTAATTATATATATACATTATATGCATGTAATTTTAATAGTACATTACATTTGGGGATAAGAAATGAAATGCACCGTTCATGGAGACGGTAAGCCGTACGTACGCATGAACGCTACTTTCATTTCTATCTCATACTTTAATGGAAAGAAATAATAATGATATAGAGGTATATTATAATTCCAGTATAACATCATATATAATAACTTTAAATCCATCCTTTACACGTCCCACATATGGCATTAACGAATCACATCACTTTTAGGGGGTGGTAGTCCGCACATCCTTAAATGAAGATATCGTGTTTACCCATAATGGAAACCATAACGGTATGCCAAAAATGAAAAATACAGAATCTTAATGAAAACATAAACATATTATATATCATATATAAAAATAGTGACATCATAATGGCCACCCTTGAAGGTGTTAAATGAGTATTGAACAATCATCGTTTCGGGAGGCAGAATTTCGCCATCCACGGAAACCGTAAGTTCTTTAACCATTTGATGTAGTTTTGTGAGAGTTTACCTCAAATAAATCATATAACAACATCATAGTATATTTAATATACTGGTTTTGTTACAAAAGAAGTAAATAAAAAGAGTTTAGGGGGTTGGAGAAGCAAAATAAAACAAATGAACATGAGAGAATGAATTACCTTTAAAAGTGTAAATCCTTTTGATTTGAGCCTAAAGGCTTCCTTTGAAAGGATTATGCCCAAAGGTAATCCTATAGGATTAGGAGTGGTATGTGGAGAGAGTAAATGGGCAGGGGTTGGCCGAGCCAAAGGCTTGAGAAGTGTGTGAAATGGGGTAGAGGTGGGGGCCTTTTATAAGAGGAGAGGAGGGGCACTTTTGGAAAGTAAAGAAATATTACTTTATTTGAAAATGTGTTTCGGTTTTAAAATGTCCCACATTGATATAATTCGTGGATAAGGTGATAATGGTTCTAAATACACTCATCCAATTGGTTTTGGACATGTGTAGGTTTTAGATTTTTCATTATCTTTCCATTTTATTTAAATCGTCAAATAATGATGCCATCGCTGCATCATTATAATGTCATATATAATTTAATTTATTTAATGTCTAAAAATTATAAAAAAAATACTATGATGTAGTAAATATTTTTAGCTTTCCAATGACTATTTATAATCAAATGTTGGACTTGTATAACCCCACTCAAAAATTATTTTAGTAAAACAATTTATGTTAGTGTCATTTTGACTTTAACATTAAATAAAAATATATTAATGTCATTTTCCAACTAATGTGGCTCCATGGGGTCCCCAAGTTGGCCCATGGCTTGTCTTGGTCGGCCATGACTCACCCAATAGGTGTAGGACAAGTTTCATGGTGTTTTCACATTCTTATAATACCATTTTTACCTTAAACTACACTAATTACCTCTAATCGCGATTAATGAAAAAAGTTACTATTCACCAAAAAATTATTTCAATCTCATTGAACCACATTTTACTTCTTAATGAAAACCATGTATGTTGGATTTTCAAAATTCAATACAAATTAGTGGTAAACTTTCATTTAACTGAAAAATCAGTTTGCTTGATTACCACTTAGTGGTTTCACTATTCATCAAAAATTGAAGTTTTTCAGAAAATTACCAAAAATTCACCCTAAGCAATATTTGATATTCAGAATTCAAAAATGAATTCAATATTACAAAATTCAAAACATATAAGTCAAATTAATTAATTTAATAATTAATTTCCACTGTCATGACAAATAGCGTGTTTTTGCGAAACAATAAGTATCAAAAGATTGACACCAGTTTAAGTCCAATTTCAAAGTGAAATTGATTCCAATGACCACCATTGGATTAACTGGTAAAAATATTTTCTAATTTAACTTTAAAACCAATTAAAATAATAATCTAATCATATAAATAAATTAGATTAAAAAGAGGTTTTGAATTAAAATACAACATTTTACACTATTCATAAAAAAATGAACTTTATCAGAAAGGTACCAAAAATTTACACAAAGTAAATTTTGATGTCCCGATTCTAAAGAAGAGTTATATTTGGTCCAAAATAAAGTATAAGAGTGATCAAAACTATATTTAATGATGGTTCACCATTAAAAGGTGATAAGTGAACCTTTAGTGAAAATTAGAGTATATATGCCCTAAAATTGAACTCTTTCCGTATTTTAAGCATTTATCTTTTATTGGGTAAATGTATAAACATTTAAAAACATATCTAATCATATTTTAGTTATTTATATCCATTCCCTCCAGTACAACGGCTACTTGTTAACTACAATTTAAAATAATATTATTTTATTACTGGTGTGCTACGTAAGTTTCAAAGAAACTCATTGTTGCGTATCGGGTACGCTATCGAACATAACAACCCCTTTAAAATAAAATTAATATTTAATTCGTAAATATTAATAAATATGAAAATTCTTTATTCTTTATTTACCTGGGATGTTACAGAGGACTTACCATGTTCTCCATCATTGAGAAATAATAGAGGGTAACATGACAAAAAAATGGGTGACCATGTTCAAGGAATGTGTAATTTGCTAAAACCAAGTATTATTATAATAAAACACATAATAGGGGTCAAGGATACAATGAAGAACCATTCTAAAAGGGGATTATTTAGAATCTAAGTGTCCTTAAAGGGAATTGAACACCCGAATGAAACCCTGTGAATGAAATATCAAACCATTTATCAAGGAATATATGCTCTATGGGTGATGCCTACCTTATGCTATCCCCTTAAAAAAGTGAAAGCATCGAACCTATCAATAGGTCAATCCAAAAAGATTTCACTAGGCCCTATGATAATCATTTAAATCCCTTCCAAAAATAAAAGGCCCTATATAAGACACACATGTCTCTTTTCCATGGAAAATCAATGAGACATTAATACAATGCATACATTAGTGTTTAAATTAAGGATACCACATTAGGTTTATTTTTATATCATTACATTGATTCACGTTCAATCATTAAACATTAAAAACATTTAAAACAGAGCATCATATATTAGTTGTAAAAAAACATTCCATAAAAGATAAGGCGATGTATGATGGTCCTGCTAAGCTATCTCGGGTTCATCATAATGAAACCAAATACATGTTTTTTAGTAAATAATGATACAAAACACCTGTAAAGGGTTATCCCATAAAAAATATTTGTCAACTATCGTAATTGTATCCATTTTTGCTATCAAGATGGTTATCATTGAGATTTTCATGAATTTGTGAATCAGTCACAAGCTGATATTGGGGAATCCAATTCATTTCTGATCAAATTATATAGCTCCTACATTTACAAACATTTCAAAATAGAACATGGTCACATATAATGGTTACATTGTATGGTTTTCCATCACCAAATATATTAATGACCCATAAACATAAAATATTAGAATTTGGTAACCATTAATCAAAACTAATTCACTTTATAATTTATACTTTAGTAGAATTTTCATTTCAACAAGAGTAACTAGATATATGTATTCAATTCTCAATGATGGTTATATTACATGGGTTACCCTTTCCTATAGTGGGAACCCATAAACCATTCAACTGAAAAGGAGTTCACATTTAATAAAAACCCATAAATTCAACCCATGGAAAAAAATTACACATTAATAACAAATCAAGGTATGTTATCACAAGTGGTAATCATAGAAAAAATTCTAATATTATTAGAAGCACGATTCAAAAAAACATGTCAAATAATCCAGAATAATGAAATATAATCACCAAACCATAGAGGAAGATTAAAACACAAAAAAAATCACAAAAGAATAGTATATAAATAATAATTCAAAAGAAAAAAAATGTGTCATCATACTCAACAAACACAAACCTAATTTTAATGTTGCATAAAAATACAACTATGTTGTTCGGCATATCCAAGAAATTTGAATTTCTATGTGCCTAAAATGATACATGGAATGATACTTTAATTCCATACCATGATATTCATAAAATATCATAAATTTTATAAATAAATATGCAGTAGAATGTAAACAAGTAACTCATGGTGAAATTATTACTAAATATAATAGAAAACAACATGAATCAAAATACCAACCCTAGAAACATGGTTGTTTCCCCATGGGTGAGGTGATCAATCCTAGACAAGTATATTTACCAAGAACAAATAAATTAATAGTGTAAATATACCATCACAAAATAGTAATAAATATGAAAAAGTTAGGCATTGATACAACTTTTTAATGTCCTAGCATGACTAACCACAAAACTGGTAGCCGAACCAGTCTCCACCCGGTCTCATGCACACCTACCTATACACTAGATGATGCTAACTAGTATCAAGGGTCCAAGAAGGTGATAGTGTAGAGAATATAACCTCCTAATCATAGTAAAAAAAGTATCATTTTATAAAATAATCAACAAAAAATAGTTTAAGTAGTATGTGATGAAAAAAGATCTATATAATAATTATAAAAACAAAATATAAAACATAGACAATGCCAAAAGAAAAAAAAATGCATGCATGTCCAGATGATGAAAAATAACTAAACAGTATACATACAATTGGAATCATAGTACAAGTAAATACATGAATAAATAATTAAATTAATGACCTAATGGTGAACTCCATGAGAATATTAATATCCTACTCAGTCATATTTTCATAAATCCCAGGTACAAGCATGATAACACAATCAATAATATGTGGTCCCATGAACATGATATCTCCTTGGGTACCCTAGTACAATGGTTCCCCAAGAAGGCTGTTAGAGAAATCCTAGTAGGCCACCACCAATGGAGTCTAGAGTTATAACCAATCCATGACTATAAAGTAAAGTAGTTAGCATGTAATAATAGTAAATAGAAAAACTGAACAAATAAACACTATTCAAATCCGATTCCAATAGGTCACCTAGTAAACTCTACTTTCTTCAACTCATGCACACAGTGATTTTGAGACCCATTAATATATATATATATATATATATTAATAATATATACATTGTGTTGTTAGATTCTATATCCACCTATGTGGACCACGTACATGTGTGCATAACTGGTCGTATACCTAGAATACTAGGAGTTGGCTATATTTGAGCCTAACTCAAACATCCATAACTACTCTAAATGATCATATAAGATAGAAAAAAGGGTACATTTCCTATGTTTCATAATGGGTGGGAATCATCATTCTGGTCACTCGAGATGGTGAGTTTGTCGTCATGTCAATACTACGAAAATAGTTGATTGTGTCATCCTGTCAATAAGGAATAACAGATGTGGTGTGTCACACCCACCATCCCAATAATTTCAATGGTGTGAGACATCAAGATAAATAGCCCATATAATAAAGTGTGATACCTACAAGCTCGATAGAAACCCTACCATCATTCCTCATCCTATATCAAGGTGTAAATATATTTATAATATTAGCAATGAGGCTTTACCTATACTATTTTAAATTAATAATAACAAATATAACCAAGGGAATCTTAATTCAAAAATTAAATTTAAAAAAATAATTAACAACCGCCATGTCATTTCCACCATTTAAAAATTCATTTAAAATAATAAAATTAAATTAATTCAAGTAATGAAAACATCGTTTAATAATTCATTTCATTTAATACATTCCATTTTATCCATCTAAACTTGGAAATTAATTTTAGATGTCTCAATGGGGTACAATAGAATGTTCCATAAATATTTAATAAATAGAAAACATGGGAAATTACATTTATTTGACTTCAATGAACATATGAAGTTCCTTTGGTTTGATAAAAATTTATATAGTAGGAGGAAGAATCCATTTATGAACATCACTAATAGCTATATCCTAATCAAGAAATATATCATACCATGAAAGAAAACATAATATAACACCAATAATCTAAAGAAAAAAACAATTAATGTCTCTTATCACAGATTTTTTTACTTTGGAATACATTGTAAGTCATCCTATGAGTTTTTGTTTGATGAAATGAAATTGTTATAAACAATTAATTTTGCACAAATTAGCATCATGTTCATGATTCATAACTTAGTTCATCCAAATGAATAATTTATATAATTTCCCAACATAAAAAGCAATATATAAATATTCCACATGGAACCGTATAGGATCAATTATCTATTGGATAATTTAATAAAGGGAGAAATTATATTTATTAGGAAATCCTAGAACTAATCTGGGTCCCTAGTTTATCAAACATTTATATAAATATGTGGAACTATTTGTAAACCAATATTAACACTTGATTTGAATTAACTTAATTAATTATCTACGTGGGATAAATTAAAGTCGTGACACCCATGGGGTGTCTGTATTAGTTGTTGGAACCCCATATTTATATAAATGCATGAAAATTGTTATAAATAGGTGAATATTACATTTTTAGAGGAAAAAACCAATTTTAGGGTGACACATGAAAATTGTTGGCACACATCACAACAAAATTATTTCTTAAACAAGGGAAACCTTGGGAATGTTCCACAGAACACCAACAATGAATATAAGATGATATACTCATCTAATCTTAGTTCTTGGGTCATTCTAGTTTGGATAAAGTTTACAAAATAGACATTTTCAATAAAATATGGAAAATGAGCTCCCACCAAAGTAGTGGAACATTTTGGAAGAGTAAGATAGAAACGAATCCATAAGAATTGATATTTTGACATTTAAAATCCATAGAGACCAATGGAGATTTATTCAGAGATTTGATGTAGGTGATCTATCCATACCATGGTTGAGAAGAGAAGAAACTCATGACACTAAGGAGGATAAATCATGTTTATAGAGGGATAAGGGAGAAAATTAATGAGGATTTTAACTGATTAGGGAAAAAATGTCAATTCATCCCAAAATGTGGATCTCAGTATTTGGTCACATGGATTTCCAAATCACGTTTCAACCGTGTGGATCCTAGAACGTGGAACCCTAACTCTCGTGTGGTTGTCCCTCATGATCTTCTATAACTGTGTACCAACAATGTGATGATTAGTGAAATCATGCTATCTAATTTTTTAAAACCATATATGATTGGAACATGATTTATGAAGCCGTATGGACCATATGAAGGGTACTTCTTCTCACCTGCTAAATCTACACGATTTTCACTTGTGGGTTGCACGGTTTCAGAAACATTATACACCGTATCAACATCTTAATATTTTTATGGTTTCATAGATCAATGCACCCAAAACACAATAGATATCACAAATAACTAGTCAGTTGTTTAACCAAGTCTAAAAACCACACACTGATGTTTTCAAACTCTCAAAATTATTTTCCAACACCCAATTCAATGAATAGACCATCCACTAAATGACAACTTTAAAATTACCTTATAATTCTCCCTTGGTTTAAATACACAGGTGATTACATTGGGTAATGATTTATATCCCATGATATAGACATGTTTGGAACGAGGATTGACCTTTTTTAGCAAGGAAATTCTTCTACTAAGAGTGTATTCAGAGTTAAATTTATCTTCAAAGATTGTATTGGGAGTGATCTGTGACAACAAATATGGTATTGGGAGTGATCCTTAACTTAGAATATGATATTGGGAGTAAAAATTGAATAATAAAACGTTTTAAGTTGTGACCCATTAATACTAATATAGGTTTGAGGAGTAAACCTATTCTAGTAAGATTCCCCTCATAGTGATCCTTGATAACTGTGAAATTAATTTCAAATTTCTTGGTGTCACCTGAAATTCTAGGTCGTATTCCTATGTTTTTTTCAGTTGTATTATGCCCATGATTACCTTATTATTTATGTATTATCATCTTCCAATATTTATAAAAAGTCCCAAGTGTATGATTTTCATATGCAGGATGTAATAAAAAATCATATGCGAATTCTCTTACACAATTATGTTCATTTTATGATTCTGTATCACATTTACATACCCACACTAAGGATCAGATCACACCCATTCATAGGATTCCTTTACATAGGTTAAGTATAATGGTGTAAAATGGAAATAATAAACAATATTATCGTTTAAGAAGCATTGAAGATCATTCACCATGTAAGAATATTGTGTTCGATGTTTCTAAAGTTAATAAACTATAATTGTCCTCAGGCATTTACTTTTTAATGTGATGAATATTATTTTATATGATTTAATATAATTTTTTGAGAATCAGCAGTCATTATAATTTTTATCAATGGAAAACACTAGTTATCATTTTTGAACTTTGATTAGAAAATTTTATTGATATCCAAAGGGATATTTGAATATGTATAGGGATGTCTTTATGGATAAGTATAATTATGAGTCAATGTTTTTGGAAACTATCATGGAATTTTTTTCATGTACAGAAGGAGTGGACTCTATGAAATTTCATCATTTCTGGATACTACATGTGGATGTTAGTTTGGAACTAATATATATAGTGTTAAAAACCTCCAAACACAATATTGACCTAGGCCAAATTGGGGACTAGTTCATTTCAACAGGCCTTAATACACACATTGTTTGAATATCATAGGGTATTTATTTTGGAATGTTACAAAATATTTATAGAACATCGTGACATATTGAAACGAATATGACTATAATTTACCTACGATCAGTCATAAATATCATCAATTAAAGAGTAATTTTTATTGATTAAAAATCCTAATTTATTATCATGTTTATTTAGTTCCCATTATAATTTTCATTCCTCACTCTATTATTTTTTTTCTTAATAATAGGATGTAACTAGAAAAAACTCTACTAATATTTAATTTCATTAATGATTTGTTTATAAGAAGAAAAATGGAATCATTACTACAGTGAAAGAAATTTTGATAATGCCTAATCAGTTTTCAAGGATCCTGATTAACCACATTTATGATAAAAAAATATAAATGATACCAATGAATAAAATAAAAGCGAATAATAACGGTTATAATGATGGTAACTTTGGTGTAATGAAGATTTTATTTCATATATATCGAGAATTTGGGATGAAACACCCAAGTGGATGTCATAGAGGAACTTGTAGATATTATGGATATGGAAAGAGAGGACACACATAAAGTATCTAAAATAGAAAAAAAAGAGTTATAATAATGTAGTGGATGTTAATATTTTCCTCCATAATGTTACAATGAAGATTGAATGTTTAAAATGTGAAAAGTTTGGGCATTTTTAAATCCTAAGTCCTAAGGGGGGTGATAATGAATTGAATTAGTAAGGTGGTGTGATTAATGGTCACACAATTGATGATTTAGATACTATGAATTAATTAGGAACTATAATATTTATTAAGGAATAAGATGATGAATCTTATTTAATTGATTAAGGATGATGTAGAATGATCAAAGTAGTAATGTATTTTAATCCAGGGATGATGTTATATAAATCATGATATATATCAGCATTGTTGGTTTATGATTTTAATTAAGGACTTTTAAAAATATATTAAACAATACCGATGGATTTGAAAAAATTGATTTATGTATAATATTATAGTTTATGCAGAAAAACAATTAAGGGACGATAAAACATAATATGTTTTTAAGGATGAGATAATTATGTGTATTTTCAATAAAGATTTGACTAATATAGATTATTTAAACTAGATACTATTGATGACCTCAAAACTGCTAAAGGATTGGTTGAAAAAATTTTATACGGAATCATTGATGATATTTATATAATTTTGGGATTTATGGAGTATATCTAATAATATGTGTTCTATTTAATGAATAAGTATGCCTTTCTGTTTTCAATATGGTTTTTTGTGTGACAATCAATTGATAATTTATGATTTCTTAGGGATTAATGTTATGATTCGTTTTATAAAAAAATTACATTTTTTAAAAATTTTAAATATTGGGAGGGTTACAATGTTTTCATTTTTTTAATAGATTAATTCAATATTCACATGGTGTTTTAGATATTTACATTTTACTTGACCATGTGATTATTTTCCCATATTGTTTAACTGATGCTAAACATTTTTTATGATAACTAAGGTTAGATGATATAAATCATCACTCAGTATATGGATCTAATGACCCTATAGTGCTTGACGAAAAACAAATTCCTCATTATTTATTAGATAAATATTTGAATAAAAAATTTATCTTGACACAACCAATGGTTGAGATAGTGATAATGATATGGAATGTAATCAACTAAGCATATTTTCTTATGTTTTTACTTATTGAAAAATCTACTGACCTCTAAGAAACGTATATTGAAAAAAAAAATTCACTTAATACCATTGTTTTTGTTGAACCGATGGTCTTATAAACAACCAAATATTTATATTTTTGAGGACATTAACATTCTATTGATCAAGCACATTCCTATGAATAATGTTCTCTATCTCCCTCCATCTGTATTTGTGGTCTAGTTATATCTTATATGTTAATTTTTTAACATGCCTCCTTTATTTTTACATTTTAATCCTAGTATGTCTTATTGTAGATGACATACATGAATCACATTACCTATTTCAGGAGTATGTTTTATTAAACCATTTTTTATGTTGTGGGTTTATATAAAGGAATATTCAAATGGTAAACATTTTATGAATGAAAATAATTTTGAGTTAAAAATTCATTTTAAGGTGTATAAAATGAAAGATCCTAAGATTTTGTGAAATATATTTTTTATCTAATTGTTTAATGTTCGTGATTTTTTTAAATTCATGAACCCCCAAATATATATTTTGTTATTGTAAATAACTATTTTTTTCTTTCATTTCACAAAAAACTATGTAATCTTGCTATAGACCTAACACCAAGTTATGCATTTCCTACATGAAAAATTGGATTATCTTATGTTACATGAAACACTATGTTTATCTTGAGTTATTCACAACATTGAGTTTACCTTAAACATGAAAAATTATATTCATGTTATTTCTTGTTATTTTAACAAAACAAATTATTCAGGAATAGTTAAATGTACTTAATAATAGTTGGAAACATTATTTTTCTGATTTATTTATATATTAAAATTATATTTTAAAATTATATTCTATGTTTAAATAGAAAAATTATAAATATATTATTTAAATATTCTAGGTACTTATTTAATAATTTATTTTCTTTCTAGATTTAAATATTTAATGTCTATATAAATGTATAATGAAATAAGCAGTACTTTTTGAAATCAGAGAATCTATAGAAATAGAATTGTAACCTTAACTATTCATATATAAAATGAATTACTGTACATTATAAGATAAATTATGATATATTTATATTATGGAATTAGTAAATATACATTTTGAAAATGATAATTTAAATGTTAGTATTTTTATAACACAAAATATTTATTATTTACAGTTATATAATAAATGCAATTATATAAAATAAAATTTATCTCCATAAAATAGATTAATTAATTTAAATTTTTTTCTAATAATTATAAGATAATTTTATGAGACCTATATTAATTTTTAAAATCATTCTAACAATCAATTATAATTTTAAAAGTGATATTTTTTGAATAATAGATGATTTTAATAAAAAATATAATTAATAATATTTATCAAATTATTTTCATAAAATGGGAAATTTTTTAAAATTTTCATGTCAAAAAATAGATATGGTGAATTTTATGTATTTTTTTAATATAGATGAATTTTTAGTGAATTGTGAAATACTATAATTTACGATATTTACCAAATACAAGAATTATTGAGTTGTTGATGATGTATAGATAATGAAATATCATAATATAAAAAATACACATATCTTTACAGTTTTTAGTCTTGGGAATTGTAAATATTCATATTTTTTCCCCAAATAATAAACAAATGACTATAATAATCTGAATAAAACCCTCTACTCCATTATAAATACCACCATCACCACCTCTTATCCTCACAGCTTAAAGAATTTTATATTGTTTAATTTATTACAAATTCCCTTCCCAAGTATCTTATCAACTTCCAAGACCTTCTTGTCTCACCAAAAGGCAATAACAATTCCTTAAGGAGATTCTCAAATAGAATAATTAAAGAGGTAAAATACAGCTGCATTTTTTTCAGTTTCATTCTTTTATTTATTATCTCCTCATCTACGATCCTTAAAATGACATTATTACTACATTATAATAAGTATACTAATTTTCTAATGGAATATCTATTAGAAAATATCTCTTCATCTCCTCTTATTCTAAAAAATGAAATCATAGTCTTTGATGCGTTGATTTACAATCATCTTGGATAATGTGTTTTCATATTCATTTATCACCTTCATAGATGGTCATACATCCATTATTTTGGTTAAATTAGATATTAGTACATATATTATATGTTATATAATGTTTTGAAACCAATTTATAAACTTGATATT
This sequence comes from Viscum album, assembly GCA_963277665.1. NCBI lineage: Eukaryota > Viridiplantae > Streptophyta > Magnoliopsida > Santalales > Viscaceae > Viscum > Viscum album. The sequence goes on from OY728151.1 coordinate 820,008,374, forward strand.
AAATAAAATGATATATTTTCATGATTGTTGTACGAACTACCATAATAAATTAAATCATTTTCATTAATGTTTTATATAATGAATAATCCTCATGAGTTAAAAAAAGATATATGGTATCATTATAAATTATATAACAATATTAATACCATTTAATTCTACTTTTTCAGTTTTTCTTTTATTTGAAAAGAAAATTCACAATGAACCAACCATGGAATCAATGAAATAAATTCACCCAAAATAATAAAAATAACAAACTATTGCTAATAAATTGGTGGAATGATATTATAAAAAGCTCATATAAGGCATGTTAAATATTAATATAGTTATATAATAAATTAATATCACTCATTAAACTATTTTACGTGATATTTTAAATCATTTTATTCAATTCAAACACGAGGTAAGGGATTTATTTCAAATTCTTCATTAATGTGATTGAAAAAATTTAAAATGAATGTCTATTTAAAAATATTATGTCTTGAAAGTATTCTCCCTCTTTTAGGGAGAATTAATTTTTTGTTTTCTCTTGTAAATATTCCATTTTTTTGAGGAAAATGATTTCATTTTTATTTCTGTGCTATTTGTTTTAAAATAAGTCTTCTTCCTGAAGATATGTATTTATAATGAATGAGTTAATGTTTTATTATTATGTTTATGTTATTTGAAATTATGTGTCATGATGATTGGAACCTATAACTCTCTATAATTAATATGGTATATTTATATTGGTAGTTTACTATAAGGTTTATTCTAAGTGTAACCGTGATGGTTATACCATAAGGTAGTCGTATGGGATACAAATTAATGTAGTCGTGAGGGTTAAATTGTAAATTAGTCATGAGGGGAACAAATCATATGGTAGAACTGAGGGTTATAATAACATGTAAGTAGTTCCCTATGTTACAAAAATTGTTTATTTATGTAATTTATGTTTTATGTATATTTTATGCTTTCACAATTTATATATATAATAAATTATGGGTGAGAAGTATATATTAATGCAAATAATTTTATATGTTTATAAGTATTCCTGGACTAATGGTTTCATTCATTTTTTTATTCTTTTTACTGAAATTTGTGTACACATCAAATATTTTTTTTAAATTCATAGTGTTTATGTATTTGTATGTGAAAGAAGAATCCATGTAGTATTATGTGACGAATTTTAATGAAAATATTTAATTTTTGATTAAAAACATTTATATTATTAATGAAATGGATGTTATTTTAGTAGTATCCACTTTGTATTCTTGTGGGATATTATGAATGAATTATGATCTAATTATTTAAAAATATAATAAAAAAATATCACATGGAATGTAATAAATGTATTCTAGTATATTTATATGGATAGTATAATGATTAAGGCTGGGACATTTTAGTTTGTATTAGAGCATGATGTAGATAAATTTAGGGGTTTGGATGGTGTTAATATAATTCCGTAAAATATTTTTTTCCATTATTTTTATGATGAAATGATATAGAATTTTAGGATTACCTTGTTTATTGATTTTATATAATTATTTTCAGAATGGTTTTCCCTACAATAAACATGTAATATGAAGTAGGAAGGATTTATAAGGATGATATCATATGGATTCTGAAAACTTGATTGGTGGGAAAGGCATCGGATAAATTTTTTACAGTAATGGATCAGTTCACATAGGCCATAAATGGTGGTGTAATCCAAGCATGTAAAAAACAAAAGATACCACAAAGGAACATAAGGATGGTTGGGCATTTTATGTGGCAACACACTAATCCTTCCAATTAATATTTTGACATAGTGGTGGATGAAGTTTGGATTAAATCCCTTGAAGTGATTATTGAAGTCATGGGGTGGTTAGATAATCAAAAGGCTGGTCTGGATAATTATTTTTATGAAGTTTAAGCAAACTAGTGGGGGTCAATAGGAAATAATATCTAGTAATAATAAGTTATTGATTCCTAGAAAAGGGATGAAATTTATAATATTTTCCTTGAAAAATATTTTTCTAACCTCTGTCATCATAGGATAAAAAATTAATTTCATGAATTGAAACTAAATTAAGAAGATTTGGTGGATGTGTATGAAAAAAATAACTCGATTGGCATAGTATTCTACAAATCATACATAAGATCGTGATAGTAAAATCAATTATTTTACTCGATATTGAATCAATGATATAAAAGGGAATTGGATTCCCATGAATTAAAAATCTATGAGAAACTTGTTTGATGTGCTAAGAGGGTAGACATAATTTTTTTGATGATCAGTTGTATGTTGACAACAAGAAGAAGAAATGGTCAAGATGGAATGAAATGTCCAGTTGTCAATAAGATTAATTGAAAAGTATGAAAATCAAGTTACCAACGTATGGGATGTATGGAAAAAAGAACCGTGTGTAGTGCCTTTCCAAATCTAGGAAGATTTTCAATGAATTGTTTTATGAAATTTGGCCCAACATTACAATTAAGAAGATCATAGTGTTTGTATGAATAATTCTTATAATAATATTGTATTGTGTTTCAAATGTACTGAGATAAGGAATTATGAAAACATCTTCCCAAAGAAAGATTTGAATGATGGAAAGAATGCATAATATAAGAAGAAGGTGGTAGTGAAATACTTTTGGACTACTTCTATTGATTATAGGTTATCCAATGTAGTGGTATCATGTACTTTTTATATTTACATCGATTTTTCAAATGTTTTGTTTGATATGAGGTATGTACATTATTTTATTTATGAATAATTTTCCGTAAATTGGAAATTTCACCTCAAAAAAGGTATCGAGATCATATTGATAATACCCTGTAGAAATGTATTAATGAAAACATATTATAATAATCTTCATATTGTTTTAGGTGGAATTCCATTACATGAAAACCATGTTTTCTTTCCCGTAGTATATTTTGATATTATTTTTGGAATGGAATGGAATTATTTTCATTATGAAAATATTTATTGTAGAGATAAAAGTAAATTTCTAATAAATATTTTTATTTTTAATAAAATATTGAACCCCCACGATTGATAACATATGTGGAAGCTATAAAATTGTTGAAAGATGGAAGTGAATGATATCTTTCACAAATTGTTTAATACAAGAGAACTAATCAGATTAATGATTTTCATGTGGTAAATAAATACCTATAGGTATTTCCTAATGACTTACATGGAGTTATAGATGACTAGGATCAAGAATTTACTATTGATATAATTCATAATGTTAATCCACTCTCAAATCCATATTATCGAATAGATCATTTGGAACTTCTATGATTTAAAATGCTGTTGTAGGAGTTTCTTGATAATGTTTTAACTCATCATATCACTTCACCATGGGTTAATCATGATTTTTTAAATGAAATATGGTTTCATGATATTTTTCATTTATTATAGTGAATTTATTAACAATAATGTTAATAATATGTATCAATTGTCTCATATTGATTAATTTTTTAATCTGGTACAAGTAGATCACTATTTTTCCTAGATTGACATGAGATATTGTTACCATCAGTTGATGGTCAAGGAAGATGAAATTCCAAAAACTAAGTTCCAAATTAGATATGGGAATCATGAGTTTTTTATGACATGTGTTTTGAAAAATTACATTGATGTATTTATGGATATTATTAATAGAATATTATATGAAAATTTTTATATATTTTTTATTTTATTTGACGATAAATGTTTTTCTAAAAGGCATGAAGATCCTGAAAAACATTTAAATATTGTTCATAAAATTCTCAATGAGAAAAAATTTGTATATAAAATTTATTAAATTTGATTATTGGTTACACATGTTTTCTTTCTTTGGTCAAATTATATGTAAAATGGCATAACAGTTTATCATTCCAAACACAATTGGTTGATGAGTGGACAAGAACTATAAAATTTTCTGATATTCATAGTTTTATTGTATTATTAGGCAATTAGAAATGATTTTTTTATGGAAATTTCATGTATATATTCCTTGATAAAAATGATAACATGAAAAGGGTTTAAATTTATTTGGACAAAGGAATGTGATGATAAGTTTTAACAACTGAATAGAACGCTTGTAAATGCTGTAGTTTTTCCATAACCTCTATAAATGTTGATTTCATTATCTAAATTGATTCATCATTGAAGGGACTTAGTTGTGTTCTAATAAAAAATGAGCAGGTAATTGCATATGTTTTAATAAAACTAAAACATCACAGGTTAAATTATCCCACACGTGATTTGAAATTAGCTTCTATGTTTTTCAAATGAGGAATTTGGAGGCATCAATTATTTGGATCCAAATTTTTAATATATATTAAACATAAAATCTCAAGGCATACATTTACTCATATGGAATTGAACATGAGACATAGAAGATGGCCATAACTAATAAAGTATTTATATTGCATGATCAATTACCACCCCAAAAAATAGAACCATGTAGTGGATGCGTTGATTCGAAAACACCATGCTACATGAACTATGTTACACTGGGAAAATTAACCCTTGGTAATTAATTTGATGATTTGTCACATTGAAGTAGTTAGTGTATGAAATTATACTATTTCGTTTTAGGTGTCAGTGTATACATTTCCCTCAGACATAATTTAGCAAGAACAAAGGTAAAATCGTGAATTACATCAAAAGGTAGAATTATTTAAGAAAAATAAATTTCCTTAATTTATTTTCAATAAATTAGTTTTTGATGATTTGGAAAGTGATTATTTATAGATTTTTATTACCATCTAACGAAATAATTTTCTAGTGAAACTTATAGTTATCAATTTTTAATTCATCCTAGTAGCACTATGTTCTTAAGAAAACTCTATGAGTTTTTAGAGTGGGATGGAATAAAATGATATATTGCCTATTTTATCATGAAATATTTGATATGTTAACAGTTTAAAGAAACATAGAAACTACAAAAAAAGTTTCTTCATCCATTTCGAGTGCCGGAGTGGGAATGTGAATGTATTTTCATAAAATATTTAGTGGGACTAAAATTGAATTCTCAAGGTAAGAATTCAATTTTCATTTTTCATGATTGATTATCCTGACCAACACATTTTCTTCATATTCAAGATAATATGTCTTTAGATGAAATTTCTCAACTGTACCTCAAAGAGACTTTCAGGTTATATGGAGTTCCACTCTCCATTATATCTGATCGTTATCATAGATTCACTAATAAATTTTAGAAATAAATTCAAATGTATTTTGAAAGAAAATTAAATTTTATTCATAGACTTTCATCCTCAATCTGATAGACATAATGTGGGTACTATTAAGATTTTGAAGGATATTCTTTCAGCTTGTTAGATGGATTACAATGGATGTTGGGATCAAGATTTATCTTTTTTTGAGTTTTCTTATAATAAAAATTTTCATTCCAGTATACAGTTAAATCCTTTTGAGATATTTTATAGAAAGTGATGTCTAACCCCTTAATTTTGGGATGATGTTCGAGAGAGGGATTTTATGGGAACAAAATTAGTAGAGGAAATAGTTGTGAATTTCATGATGATCTATAGAAACGTCAGGAATCCTCAGAAGATGGAGAAAATTTGTGACCATTATAGGAGGAAATAAATTTATTTTAATGAAGGTGGTCACGTTTTCCCAAAAATATCTCCCTGGATAAGTATTATGAATTTTGGTAATAAATAATCATAATATCCATGGTTCAATGGGAGTTTTGAAATAATATAGAATTTCAGAACGATTGACTTCTGAGTAGATGTTCCTATTTGTTTATCTTAGGTACACAATACATTTCATATTTTGATACTATGAATGTATATTCCAGATTCATCTCAAATTTAGAGCTTAGAAGTAGTTTAGTTGTATGAGAAACTTTATTATGAGGAAAATCTTTGTTAGATTGTCAATCATAGATAGCAAGTATTGTGGGAAAAAATAAATTCATGGGGTTAATTTTATATAGAGAAAATGCATGGTTATATAAGTATCATGGGAATGAAATTATTATATGAGGGGAAGGTATCCCTATTTTTTTAATATGTTAATAAATTCTTAGAGTGAAATTTCCAGAGGTTCTGGGGGTGGGGGGGGTGTAACAACATAGGTACATAAAAAAATTTATACTTATTCAAAAAATTTAAAATTTAAAGTCATTAGAAATTTATAATGAGATACGTTTTATTTACAAAAAATAAATAAATTTATATGAATATAATAGTAACCTAACCATTGAATGTATAAATGAAATTTATGTATCTTATAAGTGAAAATATGGAATTTTTATATCATTGAATAAGTAAATAACTTTTTTTCAAATAAAAATTTAAGTGTTGGTATTTTTGTGACTAATAATGATTTCTATTAACAATTTTATAATTAATTTAATGATTTAAAAAAATTATCTTTAAATTAGATTCATAAATTAATATTTTTTGTCTTATTATTATAAGATAAATTTATGAGAACTTAATTAATTTTTACAAGTGACATAAAATTAGTTATAATTTTAAAAAATATATTTTTGGAATAATTGATTATTTAAATTAGAAATTTAATTTCTTTTATTTATGTTTTTTTTCATAAAATAATGTTATTTTTTTATTCACATAAAAAAATGGATAGGATTATTTTTTGGTATTTTATAATAATGTTGACTTATTTGTGAATATTGAAATACGTTAATTTAGGGTATTCAAAAAATAAAGAATTATTGACTACTAGATGTTTTATGGGTGATGTATGCCCATAATCATGAAAAATATTTCACCCTTTACTATTTTTTATCTCGGTAATAAAAAATATTCACAGACTGGAGCCAAAATATATATCAAATGAATAAAATAACCAAAAAACACCCCTATTTACCACTATAAAACCCACCACTAACCACGACTTCTTCGCAAAACTAAATTCCTTGTAGATTATTTAATTAATGTATAATTAAATTCACAATCATCATACCTATTACCGATACATGATACTGTCACCAAAATATTAAAACAATGTTTGTTAAGGAGGTTATAAAGGAGAAGAATTCAAGGAGTAAAATCCTCTTTCAATTTCAATCATTTCAATTCAGTTTATTTTCCTTTATTATTCTATCCTCATATCACCTCATCCATTTGACATGATAACTCTAGTATCATACATGTACTATAATTTTTTATTGAAATATCCATAATTAAATTTCTCTTATTCATCTCTAATTCTATAAAATAAAAACAATGATCGTAATGTGTCGACATACCGTCACCGTCGATGGCATGTTTTCATTTTCATTTACCAAATTCAGGGATAGTAATATATTATATATATGATATTTATTATTTATTTACTCTTATTAAATTTTCTATATTACACATACCTTGATTAATTTTATTTTTTTGGGAATATTAAATTGTCGTTTGTTTGTATGACAGAATACCACCTTGTGTAGCAATGTGATTTGTTCATGATTTACATGGAATGTATTAAAAATTATTTCAATAGAAATATGTGACATATATGAATTAAAATTTATAATATATATAATATATATATATATATTACTTTTCTTCATTTTAATATGATGAGAAAATTGAAACTGTATTCATGCATACATACGACCTACCGTCTCCATGAACGGTGTATTTCATTTCATATAACATGGAATAATTTAAAAAGATATGGTATAAAACCCCAATATTTTATGGTATGTATCTTCTAAAATAAATTCAACTTATTTTATCGATTACTTTCCACACAAAACAAAGATAAAAGAAATAGTGATATGCTATTAAATATTAACATTACCTTTAGACTTGTAATTAGCCCCTTATAAATAGTAATATGTACATTATAATAAAAAACCACGTATTAAAGTATAAATAATAATGATATATCTAAAAATATAAAATATTATATATTTATATCATGGAATAATTAGATATTTATTTTTTTAAAAAAATAAATTAATTCTTAGTATTTTTGTGAAACATTAATGTTTATTTTAAATTTTATAATTAAAATAATAATATAAAAAGTATATTTACAAACAAAAAATTTATAAATTAATATTTTGTTTTATTATAATTATTTGATAATTTAATAAGACCATAATTATCTTTTCAATGTGTCCTAAAATTAGTTATATGATAAAATAGATATTTTTTAAATAAATGTTCATTTTATTTAAATATTACATTTCTGATATATAGAAATTTATTTCCAAAAAATGGTGTAACTTTTTAAAAAATTCTCATCAAAAAATGGTTAGGGATGATTTTTGGGATTTCTTCTAAATAGTAGAATTTTTTTTAAAGACATAAATACGATATTTTATTGTATTTAACATTAAATATTAAATATTTGAATTTTTGAGATATTTATGATGTATTCGCCTATTATTTTTTACTAAAATTCACTGTTTACTATATTTAGTAAAAATAATCTACCCTATCGATAGTCTTACCCTAAAATAATAAATTAATGATTATAGAATCACAAAACAACCCTATAGTCCCCAATAAATACCACCCCTCACCATCCATATTATTCTCAGATCCACTAAGTAGAGAATATTACCTAAATTATTACTAATTCTATTCCCAAGATTCTTCCTAACATCTAATCCTTTATGGTCATACCAAAAGACCAAATGAAAGTGTCTTAATGGGTTCCCTAAGAGATAATATTCATGATGTAAAATCCCCATTTGTTCTATTTAAATTTATTTTACACATCTTATCCTCTCCTTACCTACCATATCCAAATGGGAAGGATATCTCTAGTATAATATATATTGATAATTTGTTTTATGTCATATAATACCTTATCCAATATTTTTATTTTAAAATTATAACATCATTCTTGATTTTTTTATTCACCGACTTCTTCGATAGTGTGTTTTCATTTTCTATTAACGCCATAAAGGATGGAGATAAAACCAATATTATGTCTAAGTATTATTTTAATATACATATTCAACTCTTATTTTATGTGTGTGGTGTACATAAATATTTTTAATATATCATATGATGAATCTAGTTATCTTAATTTTATTTTATATTTCATTTTATGATCTTTAATTTAAGGGGGAATACAGTTTGACTAATTAAATAATTATAATGAAATTCTGAACCTAATTTAAATTATTTTGGTTAAAATTCTACTCAATTGATTATTTCATTCTAATACTATGAGTGAAATGAAAATTTATTTTCTCATGTTGAATTTCTAATTTTCTTTATGTAGAGTCATAGCTAATATAAATAATTAATTCTTTTGGTTAAAACTAACACATTACTTTAAAAATACTCTTCAAAATATTTCATTTTCAAAATATAAAATTAAATTTTAAATACTTATATGACATGAGACGCTTTTCATGACTTTATGAATCCATAATGTGATAATGAATTTATCACATGATTACAAGGTAATTTTAAAATAAAATGTTTTCTTCTATAATTGCGCATATTTATTAAAAATGGATATGTTAAAAGATATGTGGAATTTGTCTTAAGAATATCTCAATGATTTTATAAGAGTATTTTCATCTTTGTAAATTTTTGTGAACTTACGCATAACTTTGGATGATATATTATGATACTATATACCATATTTTATGGATTATTATTAATATTTTAACAATTGATGTGATATTTTGATACCATTTATCAAATTACTCTATATAACTTATGATTATTTTTCTTGTTTTGGGAATGTTATTAATGTTTCATATGATAGTTTCCCAATCAATGTATATGTTGATTATGTTTCTCCCATTTTATATAAGGAATTTATTTTACATAGTAGTAACAGGTGTGGCCCTCAATTGCCCCCTAATGGATCAGTAGGTCTCCTTTGAGAAACTAGTTTAGGTATTGGATGATGACTTACTCAATTATGTGTGCAGTCTTGGTCAAAGGAATGATGGTATGTTTATGAGGTCCTTGTTTATAAATTACCTTGTTATGAGATTACTTATTGATAATCCATTGGATTGATTGAGTAATTGAATATCCATGGCTAAGTGTCATTCTCAAGTGATTATTTTATATGGAATTATTTGATAAGATTTTATTCATGACATTGTATGCTCAAGATTATACCTTAATGGAATGTTATCATATTAATTCACATAAAATTATTTTTCATGTTTTTATGATTGATTCCACTATAAGTTTACCCTTATTAAACATATGTTCTCACCTCTTTCTTATTTTTTTTATTTTTTCCCAAGCTTACAAGATGTATATTATGACTGAAATGATAGGATAATCTATGATATTAGGGTTTTTACCAATAGAGTTATTATATGGTATTTCAATTAATGTTGTAGTGTAATACTTATTTTTTTATCATCTATTTCAATGAAACAAAACTATTTAGTCCATTGGGATGTGGTCACTTATACTATGTACCAATGTAATATTGCGAGGAACCATCTCCAGGCTACTGGGGTTAGGGTCTTTATAGTTTTAATCAATAGAACTTTTGTAGAAAAATTGAAAACTAGATTCATTAAAAAACTGACTTGTGAAATATAACTCTATAACCAAAATTGAGAATGTACCCAAGGTATTTGGTTGATGATTATGAAATTAGTAATACATAAATTTTTAAGTGTTTCAATATTTTTAGAATTTCATAATATAATATTGTAAGTTATATTGTTTAGAAATGGTGCCTTGTTAAAATAATAGAAACCATATCAACACACATATTCCATGTAGGAAGTTGCCTCCTATGAAGGATAATGATTATGGAGATTTAGAAAAACGAGATCTGAAAATCTAATAACTATACGTGGAAAAATTACACATGTTTTGGACAGTAACATTGTTTTTTATAGGGAATCCCAATTCAATGTAAAATTTAGCAAAGTTAGATCACTTAATGTGTCAAAAACATATATCATTAAATTGGATAAAAACCCAATTTTTTTTTCGAGAAAAATATATGCTCCATTGAGAAGATATTTTCATTCCTTGGGAACTAACTAAAGGGAGAGTCATAACAGGGTGGTTTATTGTCTCTCAGTAGATGAAAATCAGTGGTGGTCATAAATTCAAAAATAAATGTGGAAAAATATTATGAAAAATATAGAATTTTAGGATATTAATGAAATTTTATTTAAAAAATATTCCCCCAAAAGTAGAAAGTAGATATGGAAATATAATTATTGACACTTAGACAAAAAGAGGATGAAAACATTCCTAAGTATAAATACTACTATACATGGTTATAATGGCATGACTAATTCTACCCACACAATCAAAAGGGAACTACTCCCCATTTATTTGATGGTCATATTCCAATTCACTAAAGGGAACTATTCTTAGAAACATTCTCATTATACGAGGAAATAATATCATGTTCCATCAGGATGGAGAAGAAATTTTCCATTCCATATGGATTAATAGGGATGCAAGATAAAAAAATTGTTACTATGTATATTGGAACTGTAAAGAATAAATAAGCGACGGAGGGAACCAGGACATTATAATATTGTAACAATAGTTGAGGATGGAGTTACTAATGATGTGGTGGAAGGAAAATTAATAATTTCCCCAAATTTAGCTAAATCAATTTTCTATTTATTATTGATCTCCATATTATGATGCATCTTCATCATTTTCTATAAATATTTTATTTTACCAAATCACCTTAATAAAGAATTGGACAGTAAAAATACAGAGTGTAAACATTATTTCAACAAATACATTTCATGTAGTTCCAATTATGTCACAAAACATGCTCTGATTGATAATTTTATTTTCATATATATTGTTGATTTTATATAATCCTTGGTGTTGATGAGATTTAAAAATGTAATAAAAAATTTTATTTCAAAGATAAGTAAGTTATGATTCGACATGAAGATATGGAATTACTTATCTATAGTGGAGATACATAATCATCTATGTTATATCTCGATCCACCAAATGTAGCTCCTATAAATGATTTTCTTATAGAGAAATCCTAAAAATTCATACCAATGAAATTTGTGTAAATAGAAATGAGTATATACCTATTAAATTGGAATAAATTGATGTATTTCCAAAGGAATTGCCTCAAAATCCCATATACAGGTATGTTGAGTCTTATATTAATTTAATCCCTGAAGAAATACACTTATCAAATAATTATTTTAAAATTTACACATTGTAGTTATTATAGTAAAAGAAATAACAAGAATAATTGAGTGGAAACATATTTATATGCACTACTTTTTTAAATTGTTGATCTCCTATTCATTTCTATAAGAGGAATAATGGATATATGAGGTTTTTCATTTACTATTGTGTGATCAATGTTATTACGATAAATAAAAAGTATCATGACTTATTTGGAAAACTTCATAGTGGATAATTTTTTTCAGTGTTTGATCTTCATTTTAGATATAATAAATTGTGTGTAATGAAGGATGATATTATAAATAATGATTTTTTGAAAATGTTTAGATAATACATATTTAAAATAATTCTATTTAGACTAACTAATTAACCCACTATTTAATGGATATTACGAATAGAGTATTCATGTAATATAGCGATAACATATTGTTTCATATTTATTAATGATTTCATAATATACTCTAAAAGCTATGTGGACCATGAGAACCACATTCATATTTTTATGGATACTCTTAAAGGAAAAGAGTTACATTAAATATTTATCCTGTGTGAATTATTTATTAAAGTCATTTCATTTCAAGGCCATATTTTCTCCAAGGATGGAATCTTTGTTGATCCAATGAAGACAACAGAAATCCATTATCCTACACCCCTTAACATAGTTGTGGTATGTAGTTTCATTGGAATTACATGTCACAATATTAGTTTTGTTTATAATTTTTATGAATAAATTAAACCATTAACCAATTTTATTAGTAATATGTTATGTTTATTTGGGAAAAGTAATGTGAGTGGTGCTTTAAATAATTGATGTGGATACTAGAGAATTATTTGATATGGATACTACCATTTGGAATTGTATTACAACTGATTTATAGTTATGCATTTATGAAATGGAATGCTCTGTCATTATGAATAGTGATAGGGTTATTTCCTATGCATAAAGGTAGGTAAAAACACATGAAAAAAACTATCAAACTCATGATCATGGGTTAGTATCATAATGAATTTCTCTGAAGATATGAAGACACTATGTCTACAGTGAAAGATGTGAGATATATAGAGATCATTAGTGTTAAATTTATCTTCTCATAGAAAGAAAATGAGACGAGAAAAAGTTGATGTCATGAGATACACAATTATTACAAATTTAGAATACACTGCCACCCAGGGAAGGAAAATAAAATAGCAGATTCTCTGAGTAGGAATGATTGTGGAGTTCTAAAAATGAAAATTGAAAACGATCCTATACACATGAATATATAAATTATTGATATAATAATTATAATGGAATGTTATCATAACTACTTTTCAAATGTATTCCAAACAATATATATTGAAAAACATAAAATGATATCATTCTAACGATAAAAATTTTGAAAAGAAAATTAAAACTGGGAATGATGGAAAATTGGTAGACTTCATATATAAAGAATTGATTTTTAAATTTTGGAACAAGATTTTTGTTCCATATATAATACAGATTACAATGAAATTAATGAATTTTATTTATAACTCGAATTTCTATATACACCCTAGTAGCACTAATATCAATAATGATTTGAAGAAACATTTTTAGTGGGATAATATGAAGCTAGAAATTGAAGAATTTGTTTCAATATGTTTAGTTTTTTAGTAGGAGAATATTGAATAGAAAAATCATATAGGAGTCATACAACCTCTACATATTTCTATATTGAAAAGGGATGACATTACTATGTATTTTTTCACTGTATTACATAATATTCCATGAAAAAATATTTAAATTAGGGTAATTAATGTTTAAAATACCAAATATACTCATTTTCTCATTGTAATGGAAGATATTCCACTGAACTGCCTTTCACGACTCTATATTAAAGAAATTTTAAGACTCTATGGTGCACCACTATTGATTTTCTATGATAAATATACTCGTTTTAAATAAAAATTATTAAAGAGTCTTTTGAATGTTTTGGATACTGAGCATAATCAGAATACATCTTATTACCTTCAAATCGATGGATAGTCCAAATGGACTATTAAAACATTATAATTCATGCATATGACCTTCTCACTTTACTTTAATAGTATTAGGGATAAGTATTTAACTTTGGTATAAATTTCATATAATAATTGTTTCCATTCATGTATTCAAAGTAAACCATATGAAGAATAAATGGGAATATATTTCATACACCAACAATGGGGGATTGATGTTGTTGACAGATGGCTTATAGGTGAAGAACATGTGGAATGACCAACCATAATGATAAAGACTATTCAGGATCATATTAATGCATATCAAATTAAGAAAAAAAGTTATAATGGAAACTGGTGAAAGCATTTGGAGTTTCATGTGGGTGATCATGTCTTTTTGGAAGTGTCTCCCCAAAGGGTGTCATGTTGTTTAGTAAGAAATAGAAATTTAGAACCATGTATATTGGGACATTTGATATTCTATAAAGAATTAAATCTATGGATTATCAATTGGAGAAGCCGCATATCCTTTCTGAAGTACATGATGTTTTCCACTTGTCTGGGTTAAGGAATCACATGCCAGACCCAATGCATGTACTCACTTTTGGAGAAATAGAATTGGGACCTGATTTATATTACTGCAATGATTTTATCGGGATTATTGAAACTAAGAAGATGTATTTATAAATAAAATGATTATATTTCTTAATGTTCTTTGGGGAAACCATAACATGGACTAAGCAATGTTGGAACCCAATGATTCTTGGAAGAAGAAACATGCTAATTTATTTAGATGGAAATGTTCATGAAAAAATTCATTATTATATTTCTTAGAGGAAAAAATTTAAAAATCAAATATTATACATTATGTATCTTCTTAAATTATTTCCATTTATTTTATAGCTTATGTTCACGCAACACCAAGACTAAAACACTATGATATACTATTGAATATTAACATTACTATTGGAATAGTAATGTGATTGTTTAGAATAAAAATATATTCATTATAATAACATACTTGCCTATTAATGTATAGATAAAACTTTGGTGTCTCGTAAATTAATAAATGATATGTTTATATCATGGAATAATTAAATAAATGATTTAAAAATGATAAATTAAGTGTTGGTATATTTTTGAAATGTAAATATTTGTTTATAATTTTATAATTATTGAAATTATTTTAAAGAAAAATTAAATTACATAAAATAGATTCAAAAATTAATAATGTTTTCATTATAATCAAAATAGAATTTTGTAAGACCGTATTTAAATTTTAAAAGTGTCACAATATCTATCCTAAAATTAAAATTAGTATTTTTAGAATAAATGTCGATTTTCTTTAAAAATAAAAATTCTCAATTCTATAAAATTATCTTAATTAAATGATTTTAAATTTTTAAATATTTATGGGGAAAAATGGTAAATGTAAATTCTTGATATTTTTCTAAAATAGATGATTTTTTATGAATACTAAAATATTGTAATTTTTAGAATATAATAATAGAAGTTCAATAAATTAAATTTAGAGACATTGCGGTTGAATGAACCAATTATTTTCTGCTGAAAATCACCAGTTAATATAATTAATTAAATGAGACAAAACTATTGAATTTTTTGAACCACGATAATGAAAAAATGAATAAAATTATCAAGAGACACCCATCTCCTCCCCTATAAATACAAAACCCCACAACCGCTTATCCTCAACCCTTGAAAGAGTTGGATTTTGTATAAATCTAGAAAATACACTTATTAATCTTATTCCTCACGTCAAATACCTACTATTCATAAGTAAAAAAACAAATCCATGTTTCTAAATGTGGTTTCCATGGAGATGATAATCAAGACATAAAATCATCTTTCTTCATTTTTCAATTTCAATTATTTTCTAATCCTCTCTTCGGCCGCTTGAAGCAGCCTATCACAGACCGAGATCGCTCGCTCGCCTACTACCTCATGCAGTGTTATTCGGTTGCATGAGCTTCCTTCTCATTATGATATCATACTCCATATTGCAAGCTTCATTTATTTTTTCTATTCTCTAGTACAATTGACAACAAACAATCAATCTGACACCCTCGTTCAATGATTCTCAACACAGGCTTATGAAAGAGTTCCAGTGGAGTTTAGACAAGAAAACTATATGACACAACACTTTTTGTTGCTATTTTTATGGATTTATCTTCTTTATCCAGATTTGTCTCATGTGAGGCAACATTTTCTCCAACTACAAGAAGTAGCAATGAGTAAAATTTTTGAATAGGATATTTAAGATACATGGGCACTCCAAGCAATATTTTATTCCTTCTTGCTCAGATTATTCGCTATGTTCTCCTGAAGAGAAATTAGCACCAAGGCAGAGATTGGGAGAATCTCACAAAGGAATAAAATTTTCTACAATTAGTTGTACATCAAGAAAAACCATTCCATTTTTTTAGTAAATAAGTATAATCTCCCTAATGTAGTTGAATCCTAACAATTTTATCAGGACCTTCTTAGTAATATATTAGAAGTGGCACATGATATGGAGATGTTTGAGAAGAACTCACTTGAATTCCCAATTTTCAAGGGTTATTTAATGGCTACACTCTTCTATGATACTTCTACTAGAAATAGGTTTTCATAGGAATCAACCACAAAACAATTAGGTGGGGAAGTTATGACAATATAAAAAGCGAGGGAACATTTATCAGCTGCCAAAGGCGAGACACTTGAAGATACTATACAGACTATTGATGGGTACTCTGATATTATTTTTATGTGGCACTTTTAAAGTGGTGCTGCTAAATTAGCGGCTGCAACAGGTGGAATTCCTGTTATTAATGACCGGGATGGCCTAGGACAACATCCAACATAGGCTCAGTTAAATATTTACACCATCGAAAGAGAGATAGGGAAGCTGGATGGCATCAAAGTTGGCTTATTTTTTGACCTTTCTAATGGAAGGATGTGTTGGGGTGTGAAGCCCAGCACTGAAGAAGAAGTCGTCATTGTAGAAAACACACAAGAGGAATATGAGATTTCACCAGAATGATTTTTATCAACCGAAGTCATTTTACATCACCCAAAGAAATATTGCAAAGCACAACCAAAGGCCTTTTACAATGCACCCGAAGGATTTTTCACTCGACACACCGACACTCATGAACATACCATTTTTTTGTGCCAAAAATCATCACAACCGGGACACGCCACTTGATCTCTGCAACCAAGAGGACTTTCGATACATGGCATCTTCATGAATCTCTTTTCATGTTGTCGTAGAAAATTCTATCTCAAAAGTTGCACATCATCATCATCACGCACAAGCTTTCATTCAATGTCATAGACACGCCATCATCGTCGTTGTCATCACCTCTAATTCATTCATCTTCATCATCTTGGCTTCGCACTGGTTACTGAAAACGCGAAAACCCCTTCCTCGTTTCTCCCTTGGAGGCTACATCTTTGCCAGCCCACCGTGCAAAACATGCTACAACATCCTCTTATATAGAAACCCCTCCCATATCTCCGTTAATTCTGTCAACATTAATTATTCCATCAATTAATATTGAGAATAACTCTTCATTAATGTTGGGAGAAAAACCTCCATTAATGTTGAGAAAATACCTCCATTAATAATTTTCTATCCCCTAAATATTTAAATTTTAAATCAAATAATCCCATCAATCTACAACATGATTTAACATTAAAATACTACAAGGTCATATCCACCATCTGGGCCAATTTGTTCGCTAACTCCACCGAGAATCAAATGTCACCCAATGAACAGAACACACCACATGACACCTACTGCCAAGAAGACTTTCGATGTTCCTGCCACATTGCTGATACCACTGCCTTTTTTCAATGACATTTGATTCCTTGATTCCTTGATAAGATGCTCCACCAGATTCTTGCCACTGTGTTCTGCAGCTGAGCACTTCATCCAATCCCTTTTATACCACTGTTTGGGTGTTGAGATCGACACTGCAGTAGAAGTCATCATTGTAGAAAACACACAAGAGGAAGGGGATATTTCACCCAATGTATTTTTATCAAACGATGGCATTTTACATCACCCGAAGGAATTTTACACAGCACACCCGATGGTCATTTACAACACACCCGAAGGATTTTTCAATCGACACACCGACACCCATGAAAGTACCATTTTTTTTTGTACCACCGATCATCATAACCGGGAAACACCTCTTGATCTCTGCATCCATGATGTCTTTCGATACATGGAATCTTCATGAATATCTTTGCATGCCTTCGTCGAAAATTCTCTCTCCGTCATCACGCGTCATCATCTTCGCACAAACGCTTTCATTTTCTATCATGGACACGCCATCATCGTCATCGTGCGTGGAGCCTGATGCCGCAGCAGAAGAAGTCGTTGTAGAAAAGACCGGAGAGGAGAAGAAGAGATTTCACCTGAAGGCTTTTTATCACCCGGAGGCATTTTAAATCACCCGAATGGATATTACACATCATACCGGAAGGATTTTTTCAATGCACCTGAAGAATTTTTCACTCGACACACTGACACCCATGAATGTACCAATTTTTTTGTACCACCGATCATCGCAACCAGGACACGCTGCTTGATCTCCGCAACCAATAGGACTTTCAAGAAATGCCATCTTTATTAATCTCTTTTCACGCCGTCGTCAACAATTGTCTCTCAACCATCACAAATGATCATCTTCACGCACCATATTTCATTCCATGTCATTGAAACGCCATCATCGTCACCGTCATCACCTCTGCTTCATTCATCTTCATCAGCATGGCTTCGCACCGGTTACCGAAAACGTGGAAACCCCTTCCTCGTATCTCTCTTGGCGGCTACATCTTTGCCATCCCACATTCCAAAACATGCTACAGCATCCTCTTATATAGAAACCCCTCCCATATCTCCATTAATGCGGTCAAAATTCATTATTACATCAATTGATATTGTGAATAACTCTTCATTAATGTTTGGATAAAAACCTCCATTAATGTTGATAAAATACCTCCATTAATAATTTTCTCTATCCTCAATATTTAAATTTTAAATCAAATAATACCAACAGGAAGGCCCCCTCTCTAGCATATCTTCTAGCCAAGTACCAATATGTGACAATCTACCTCATCTCTCCTGATGTGGTTAAAATGAAGGATGATATAAAAGACTATCTAACCTTGCATGAGGTTGGGTGGGAAGAGAGTGGTGACCTAATAGAAGTTGCTTCAAAATGTGATGTGGTATATCAGACACGAATCCAAAGAGAATAGTTTGGGGAGAGGGCTGACCTGTACGAAGAGGCTCGGGGAAAGTACATCATGGACCAAAATGTGTTGGGTGTGATGCAGGAGCATGCTGTTGTGATGCACCCGCTACCGAGGCTTGATGAGATAATCGTGGAGGTCGATGTGGATCCAAGGGATTCTTATTTTAGAGAAGCGAAGAATAGTCTCTATATTCAGATGGCTTTGTTGAAGCTTCTACTTCGATGGTGGTGAAAAGAGTGTGTATTAAATGAAATAATGATTTGAGGATTTTTTCTCAGTGACTTCCATTCATTAGAGGCTGGTAAGATATTTGGATTTTTATTGTGTTTAAATTTTGGTTATGGTGGGTGAAGTATAATACAAAATTACATTTACTGAGTAATGTCATAAATAAGAAACCATATATCATTAAGTTAAATGGAAAAGGATTGTGATGGCCATAAAAATTGTTAAAATAAATTTTGATATTTCCATCATCATTTTATCTATTAAAGAATTCTCATTACAAATAACCAAATGATATATAATGGAATATAAATATTTATATGTATATTAATAGTATACTTTATTTGGATAACATCTTACCATTTGAAAAGAACCCCAATATTTATACTCAAGTTAACCGACCATAAAAACATGAAATGAATTCTCCCGAAATAATAAAATTAAAAATTATTACTCATCTAAATGGTCATAAATGAACATAATAAAATTATAATATTAATTTAAATTTTTTAGAGTTTATTAAGTATTTATTTAATGAATCTAATTTGGTTATATTGGATATTATGTACAAGTACATAATTCTTTTAGACATTATATATGGGGTTTTCATCATACTTTTACTTATATGGGATATATTGGTTATTCATCCCATGTTTATTGTGTGTGGTTTAAATCATGAACAATATGATATCATATCATGATTCTATTTATATTTGTTATATTCTTTGTCTAATTTTATGATCATTAATTTGATGGGGTATACGGTTCGATGGATTACAATGTGGTGGTGGAATTCTTAACCCAATATTCAATCTTTGGGAAACAATTCTAATCTTTTGAAAATGTCATGATATTTTTATGTTTAAAACGAAATTTCATTTATTATTTTTTACGTGAAATTGTATTATGTGTGTCTAGAGTGAATAAATATAATTTATTCACTTGGTTAACGCTCACACATCATTTAAAAAACACACTTTTAAATGTTTCTTGGTCAAAATTTATAAGGAATTCATTTTTAAATCATATATGGTTCGGGTGTATTTAAATTAATTCATGACACCTTAATGACCTGATTAGTCCTTTACTTGTTTACTTAGTTATTTTAAATTATTTTTTTCTTTTATAATTTTTTATCTTATGAAAAACATTATTTTAATGAAAAGTGGTGTTTCTCTCAAAAATTTCAGAATGATTTAATTAATTTTTTTTCATATATGTTAACAAACATTGGTGGATCTTATGATTAATTGAGTATGATCTCATGTGATAATATATCACATAATTTATATAATTTTTTATTATTATTTGGACTATGGATGATCTATTTTGATACCATTCAACACATTAAACCGTATCGTTCATGATTATTTTTATTGAAAAGGGAAAGTTATTATGATTTCATTTTCTATTCTCAATATATATGTATATGTTTATTATTATACACAATTTCAAATGAGGAATTAATTGGACATATTATGTGACATGACTGGACCAATATATCCCCTCGAGGCATTGGTAATTATCATGAGGAAAACTAGTTTGGCAGTTGGATGATGTATTACCTAATTACATATGGTGACATGGACAATACCATTACATGATTTTTATTATGTACCACCTTACTAGTTCCCCCATTATGATATCAGTTATTGATAATCCGTGTGAATATTTGACTAGTATAATATTTATGGCTAAATTTCATTATCACGTGATTATTTTATAAGGGATTATTTTTTTAGCTATTATTAAAAACATAGTATTCAAATGATTATGCTTTAATTTAATGTTATTGTATTTATTATCCTTTAGTTATTTTTTATGTCTACTTATGATAGATTTCAATGTATTCATACCCTTACAGAAAATTTGAACAATCATTTATTATGTTTAATTTTTCTCTAGGATTCCCTAATGTATATTATGTTTGACATTCATGGATAACATAGGACAATTGGTATGTTTCCAGGGGGTAACTATGTTTTAATAAATTTTAATATGTAATTTAATAATTACTTTTTTTATAAATTCTTTCATGTCTTTTAAAGTATTCATTACTTGGGAGTGTGATAACTAGTACTTAGTAGTTATGTAATAATGTAAGACAACATATCTGGGTTATTAGGTTCATTGTATTTACATATATTCTTAATATATATGATATTTCTATCATTTAAATAATTCAAGAGATTTCTAAATCATGATATATGTAAGAGGACCATTAATAACAAGCCAAAAAAATGTACACAAAAACTATGATTCTATTACGCAAAAACATAACATTAATGTGGAATTGTTAAAAAAATGATAATTTAAAGTCATAATAAAATAATATATGGTAGGATATATATTAATATGAGTCTTTAATAGATTTATAATAATCGTATATTTATTATAAAAGGGGTTTGAACATGTAGAAAGAAAATTAATACTATAGGTATGATGATTTCTAGTTCTAGTTTCATTTATATGAGACTTATCCCATATGAACCACTAATTAATTTTATATACTTCATATAATTATATATGTATTCTTATAACATGAATTTACATTATTTCATTATAATAATAGTTTTAATTTATGTTATTCTTCCACGAGACTAACATTTCAAAACATACTGATGTAGTAAAGGATTACTGTCTCAATATTATTTTTAGTTAGACCCAACCTATATTAACTAGATATTTCTCATACATGGTGAGTAAACATATAATGATTTTATTTTATTATTAATATATTTATAATTATTTGGATATAAATATCTATTGTATGGCATACCCTTTATGGGGTTTACAGTCAACTTGTTACCAATGCATTCAGGTTATTTTGGATCAATGATTATTTCATTTAGACATATATTATGTTATGAACCTATATTCTTTTATAATGTGCATACTACCCATTTCACAGGTTATAACATGAATATAACTTTTTTCATGATATATTGTAATTAATTTAATTTAGTTCTTTCATTGGTATTTTGATTCAAATTTATTGATATGGTAAGAGTGTATTTGTACAATCTCACTGTTTATCGTGATTGTTTATTATTATGATTCCACTGATAAATTGTTTTGATACATACCATAAGAATTATCATAAATATTCCAATTATTTGATTATTTACTATATCATCTTTTAATGATATTTATTCTTACTATTTGGTAATTATGATAATTAGTTGTGTTTTTATAAAAATCTGATGTTATTTTTATCGTCAATCAATAATTTTGTTTTATTCAAAACCCACTATATTCTAAATATATTTTCTATTTTTTAAAATTTCTCTATAAATATTTTTTAAGGTATTTTTTTAAAAAAAATTTGTTTTAATATGTGTTAATAATATTTTTCAATGATTCCTTTATATGTTTTTAGGTTATATTTGAAACAAATATTTTCAAAATGTTTTATGATTTGTAAATAATTTTAAAAAGTGGAAATGATACTTTCATGAAGAAAAATTTTAACGGATATTTATGGCTTTATTAATAATTTTGCAATGTTTCTCACAAATAAAAGTAGTTTGAAAATGTTTTATTTCTTAGAAATGTGAAGTGCATTGTGTTGCATTTGTTGTCAATGAGGCATGAAGTTGTCTTGGAATGAATGGAAGTCAAGGAATGTCAAGATGTGAATGACAAAGGTTGTGATGGTGTTGGTGATGAATGGAGAATGGCCATGGTACTAAGATGCATGTCACTTAGGAGATTCACTAAGTGACATGGGAGATGATGGTTGAAACATTCTCCATGGACATCTGACGATTGTGGAGCTGATCCTTAAGTTCATAGAACTTGTATCCTGATGATACAAAGTCACAACATTGATTGAAGACCATGCATTGTCTTCACAATGCATGAGGAGTTGAAAGGAGTTCCATCCACAACTACTAAGTGGATGATGTGCATTAAAGAAGTCCATGCACCATAACTTAGTGCATGTGAACATGAAAATGATCCAATTGATCTCTGATTAGATCAATAAAGAACATTGAAGATTATAAGTGATTCAGGAGTTCGATTGATGAAGATGAACCTTTTGAATTCCATATCGTAAGTGAAGATCATGTGAGAAGAAGAAATGGAGGAATTCTTAAGATGAAGAAGAGAAGATAAGAAGAATAGAGGAGGAGGAATTTGGCATTTTGAATTGGTATTTTTCATGGAGGACTTTGTTTTTGACAAAGTCTTATTTTTTACTCTGCCAAAAAAAATTGGCCAGCCAAGGCACCTTGGGGTTCAACCCCAAGGCATGGGCACTAGGGCACCACGCCCGGGGGAACCCGTGGGGCGAGCCAGGGCGGCAGGGCGCACACCCAAGACACCACATGGGTGCCTGGGGCACGCCCGGAGGAGCGCGGCAGGGGCGCATGAGCGCACCCGTGTGTGCATAAGTGGGCGCTAAGCGCGCCCGCAGGAGGCATGAGTGGGCGCAGAGGCGCGCCCGCAGGGAGCATAGGTGGGCGCAGAGCGCGCCCGCAGAGAGAACCCGGTGCGGGGCGGCACCGGGAGGGGAGAAGTTCAACTGGCGTATGGTGGAGAGCGCCAGGGTAATAAACCGCGTGAAAATCGCGGGCCGTTTCGATGTGGGACGCGGAATTTTTCCGCGGGAGTGATCCTGGCCGTCCGACTCATCGCGCGGACGATCTAAGCCGCACATCTGATCCCGCGCGAGATCATCAGATCCAGGCCGCCCGATGTATCTCAAACGCCTGATCCGACGGCCGAGAGCTCGTCTCCTTCCTCGAGCTCGAGCCGAGGACATCCCGAAGCCTCCCGCGACGCCGCTGAACCAGAGGCCATCCGACCACCCGTTTTCGAGTTCCCGGCCACCTCTGAAGGATCTAAGACCTCCATTGATCTCGTCTCTCCACACCGAACACGGCCATGCCTAAAAAAGATCTTGCATGCAACCAGTGGAGAATTTCGAATGAGGTCGAGGCAAGAGAAGCTGCCGAGGCCACATGGTTGGTGTTTTTTCATGGTATGAGGCTTAACTGAAGGCCGTGCATGCGTTATGAGTCGCATGCACGTAGAGGAATAAAAAATGAGAACCCGCCTGAAACAGTGAAGGAAAACGAGATTTGGAAAGATTTTTAAAGATCCAAAAATCTCGGGGATTTGAGATTTATCCCACGCGGAAGATTTGAGGCATCTCTTGCCTATAAAAGGAGCATCCGAGGCTCTCAAAATGCTGTTGAAGTTCTGTTGAAAACCCGAAGTCCCGCGTGTGCTCTGCCTCGCGAAGTTGAAGCCCCGCGCAATCCATTTGCGCGGCTGTGTTCATTTTGCGCACTCCTTGCGCGAAAGAAGAAAGGAGGAGGAGGAGATCCCCTGCGCGCCCCTCTTGCGCGACAGGAAGGAGCCGAGCCGCATATTTGCGCGCTCGAGACTCTTGTTCCCTCTCTGCCCGCACCCTTTCACGGCAGGAGGAAGATCACGCGGGTGTTGCACTTGCGCGCCCCGCGGGTAGGAGGTCTTGCGCGCCCTTGCACCAAGACACCTTGCGTGCCTCCTTGTAGAAAGGGTTCAAGTGAGAACACCCTACGGCTCGTGTTGAGAATACCACACCCTTCGGGCAGTGTGTGCATAAGCAAGAGGAGGTAGAGGCAGTGCCTCGTGTGTGAATATTGAGAAGTCCGAGACACTTGTGCTTGTGTTCCAAGTGAAGGAAGAATACCTACGGGTTGGTTGCATGCAAAAGAAAACAGTGAAAGGCCGTAGCCTTGTGTGTGTGCTATGTGAACAAGAAGACCACAACTAAACCTAAGTTAGTGTGTGTCAAAGAAAGAAGAGGTCATAGCCAAGATTGTGTGTGCAAAGTGCAAATACACCCTACGGCCATTTATGTGCAAGAAGAAGTGAAGGACAAGTTTCAAGTGTGTGCAAAATGAAACAAGAGTGTGCAAAGAGAGAAGTTGGCAGAACCTAGTGTGTGCACTAAAAGTGTATACACATTAGAAGAAGAAGAAGGAGTGACCCACACTAAAGTAGAACACACTCTAAGTGTGTAAACAAATTGGATAAAGTGTGTGAAGTTCAGTGAAGGTGTGTGCTATAATTGAATACACCCTTTGAGGATTTACTGCACCTAGAAGAAGAACAGGAAAGTGCATGCATGCACGTGCACACGTAAAACAAGTCAAATCTGCTTGTGTGCATTTGAGAAGTTGAATTGAAGTGAGATTGAGCCAGAATGAAGTTAAAGAGATTGGTTGTCTGAGTTTTCAGTAGATTGAGAAGACCCTGATCATCACAAGTGATCAGAGGTACAGAGCAAGGCCAGCAGTCTTTATCCCAGACTGCTGAAGATACTTGAAGAAGATTAAAGTGAAGAAGAGCTACTCGTGCGACTCGAGGAGCCAAGAGAAGACCCTGTGGGACTCAGGGAGAAGAAGTCTTCAGTGGGATTCTGGAGCAGGCCAGTGGGACTCTGGTAACACTGTGGGACATAGTATAAAGACCCTCCTGTGGGACTCGGGAGAGATACGGTGGGAAGCTGTATCGAACATTGTAATTCTAACAAGTTATAATGGGAGAATCCATGCTGAGAGAGCATGGCAAGGATGTAGGCCTTTGGTGCCGAACCTTGTAAATCCTTGTGTCCTGTGCCTTTTCATTACTGCATTATCCGGGAAAGGTTGAGAGATACAAGAAGAGTGGATCGAGGCTTTAACCAGCCATAGAGGTTTAATTGATTAAGAATCAATTAGTAAAAAGTTTTAAAGGATCACTGATTCACCCCCTCCCCCTCTCAGTGATTCACACTGATCTGGGCACTTCAATTGGTATCAGAGGGAGGTTGCCTCTAAAAGATCCAAGAGAGTCTTTATGGAGTGCAGATTTGAGGAAATGAATGACCAGCCTCAAATGGAGATATCTGCCAAGACTCAGAAAAATAGAAAGAAGAAACAGGCCAAGAAGATGAAGAAGAAGGTTGATGCAATCAGAGAAACTCCTTCTATGGAAAGAAATGTGAAAGTCACATCAGATGACAATTCCTTTTATCATTCTTCTGATGAAGCCTGCTCTAGCTGTGATGAAGATGGAAGAAACAATGATCTTCTAAATGCAATCAAATATCTTCAGAAGAGAGTCCCCAAGGAAGTTGCAATGTGTATAGCTACAGGTCTCCTTGATCTTCAAAAAGAAAAATTACAGCTAGAAGATGAAGCCAATTCTCTGGAAGTCCAATTGGCAAAAACGGTTGGCATAACCAACACTCTCAGAAAGCTGGTAAATGCCAAAGATGAAACAGTATCTCTTTGCAATGAAAGATATGAAGACACTGCTGAAGAATTTCAAAGAAGCCTTTCTGAGAAAGAATTCTTTATGATAATAGTCAAAGATGTTGTCCATGCACTGGAAAAGAGGCACAAAGTGTCAATGGTTGTCAGAGATGCTCAACTAAGAGACAAAGTCAAAATGGTGAAGGAGCTTGACAATTCATTGCAAGAATTGAAGAAGGTGCATGAAGACCAGATGAAACAACTGGTGGAGAATTGGGAAGGAAAGCTAAGAACTGTTGAGGATGAGAAGAACTCCCTCAACATGAAATACTTAGAACTGGAGGTGATATTGAAACATCTGCAATCACCTAAACCTGAATCCTCCCAGTCAGCTGGAAGAAGACATGTTGCTACTCAAGTATGCTTTGAGCAGGATGATTCTAGGAGAAAGACATCCTCTAATAAAAGTGAAACATCTTCTAGAAAGAAGGTACCATCCATACCATCTTGTACTGATGCTTCTAATTGTGTTTCCACAAAAAGTGCAGGATGGAAAAATAATTCCAAACAAGTATGGATGAAGAAAATGAAGAAGCAGAGCTCTCCTGAAATAGCACAACAGGTCAAGAAAAGTACCCTACAATCAGAAGGACTGAAGAGGTCAAGATTCGTGGGACAATGCTGGTGTTGTAACAGGTATGGGAATTGTGCAAAGGATTGTTGGTACAATCCACTGAATGCCAAAGCACAGAGGAAGCCCATGCCAAGGGGGAGCAAGCCAGAAGAAAAGAAGCAACATCCACAGGTCCAGAGACATCTGTTTACTGCAAATAGATTTAGATTACTTGACAATATCTGGGATGATTGCAAAAGTGGTCAAAAAGATACATGTCAATCTCCAACTGTATCCAGAGCTCAAAAGAAGAAAAGATCACTGAACCTAGCTCAAAAAGATTCCTTGGGAAGCAAGCAGAAGAAAGTGGAAGATGCTCCCAAGAAGATTTTGAAGAATGAAGAGAAGTCCTTGGAGTCTGAGTCTAAGAAGGGTGATGCATCCAGAAGGACCACCAAGAAATGCTTCTACTGTGGGAAGAAAGGACATATCATGGATCTTTGTAAAGAATCCATGAAATTCAATAGAGGCAGACCGGACTCAAACAGACAATCAATCCAGAAGAAGAAGAAGGGATTGATTGAAAACAAGTTGCCCAAGAAAGGTAGCTTGACAGCATCAAAAGAACCATGTGGAATTTCCAGAACTGAGGCCCCACTTTCAAATGACTCGTTAGTCATATGGCCAAATCAGTTGCAACTTGCCAAATATCTGCAGAGAGTTGAAGATGAAGTTCTGGAAATTGCTAAGGCAAAAAGGAAACAGAAGGTTTCACATGAAGATGTTTTGAGAACCACACCAGCACAATCATCAATGAAGATCAAATGTGCAAGTGTGAAGACTAGTGAAAATGGGACATCTCGGTTGAGAGAATCTTCTCAACCTTGTTGTTCACATTGATGAACCAAGGAGGTTCCATCTTATTCCCTTATACATTGGTATTTACATGTGCTAACATTGCAGGGAATTGAAGATAATGATCATTCTCAACTGGAGGATGGATTGGATTGAATGGAGTGCACCCCTTGAGGGGGAGCCAATCTGGAGAAGATGATGTTCTAAAATTAATATCATCCTGAGAAAGTGAAGGTATTCCAATCATGCTTTCATCCCTTGTTTCTTAATTGAGTTTATCTTGTCAATTAAGGGGGAGTATGGATTGAAGACAAATGGATGAAAGGGGGAGCTTTATCATTGCACTGAACTTTCTAATGAGTTTTGTGAAGTATGTGCAGGATTTAGCAATTCATTGTTATATCTGAAAAATTTTCAAACCCCTAAGCATGATCTCACATGTGTAGAGAATTATGGACAGCATTGAGTACCTTGGTTACATCACTCTTGTTTTCTACACCGGGTTAGCCCAAGTAGACTTAGAGTTGATCAACTAAAGGTTCTTTTCTAAAGAAGAACATGTGACATCATCCCTCTCCTAGTGTTTTTCAAGAAGATGCTATTCAAAGGGAGGAAGATATTTTTGAAAGAGAACCACACCACACCTTTGCATTTGATTGCCAATAAGGGGGAGAAAATATTGGCACACATATTGACCCATTCATATGTGCTGAAGGAGTGTATTGACAACAAATACAAAGGGGGAGATTGAAGTGCATTGTGTTGCATTTGTTGTCAATGAGGCATGAAGTTGTCTTGGAATGAATGGAAGTCAAGGAATGTCAAGATGTGAATGAAAAAGGTTGTGATGGTGTTGGTGATGAATGGAGAATGGCCATGGTACTAAGATGCATGTCACATAGGAGATTCACTAAGTGACATGGGAGATGATGGTTGAAACATTCTCCATGGACATCTGACGATTGTGGAGCTGATCCTTAAGTTCATAGAACTTGTATCCTGATGATACAAAGTCACAACATTGATTGAAGACCATGCATTGTCTTCACAATGCATGAGGAGTAGAAAGGAGTTCCATCCACAACTACTAAGTGGATGATGTGCATTAAAGAAGTCCATGCACCATCACTTAGTGCATGTGAACATGAAAATGATCCAATTGATCTCTGATTAGATCAATAAAGAACATTGAAGATTATAAGTGATTCAGGAGTTCGATTGATGAAGATGAACCTTTTGAATTCCATATCCTAAGTGAAGATCATGTGAGAAGAAGAAATGGAGGAATTCTTAAGATGAAGAAGAGAAGATAAGAAGAATAGAGGAGGAGGAATTTGGCATTTTGAATTGGTATTTTTCATGGAGGACTTTGTTTTTGACAAAGTCTTATTTGTTACTTTGCCAAAAAAAATTGGCCAGCCAAGGCACCTTGGGGGTTCAACCCCAAGGCATGGGCACTAGGGCACCACGCCCGGGGGAACCCGTGGGGCGAGCCAGGGCGGCAGGGCGCACACCCAAGACACCGCATGGGTGCCTGGGGCACGCCCGGAGGAGCGCGGCAGGGGCGCATGAGCGCACCCGTGTGTGCATAAGTGGGCGCTAAGCGCGCCCGCAGGAGGCATGAGTGGGCGCAGAGGCGCGCCCGCAGGGAGCATAGGTGGGCGCAGAGCGCGCCCGCAGAGAGAACCCGGTGCGGGACGGCACCGGGAGGGGAGAAGTTCAACTGGCGTATGGTGGAGAGCGCCAGGGTAATAAACCGCGTGAAAATCGCGGGCCGTTTCGATGTGGGATGCGGAATTTTTCCGCGGGAGTGATCCTGGTCGTCCGACTCATCGCGCGGACGATCTAAGCCGCACATCTGATCCCGCGCGAGATCATCAGATCCAGGCCGCCCGATGTATCTCAAACGCCTGATCCGACGGCCGAGAGCTCGTCTCCTTCCTCGAGCTCGAGCCGAGGACATCCCGAAGCCTCCCGCGACGCCGCTGAACCAGAGGCCATCCGACCACCCGTTTTCGAGTTCCCGGCCACCTCTGAAGGATCTAAGACCTCCATTGAGCTCGTCTCTCCACACCGAACATGGCCATGCCTAAAAAAGATCTTGCATGCAACCAGTGGAGAATTTCGAATGAGGCCGAGGCAAGAGAAGCTTCCGAGGCCACGTGGTTGGTGTTTTTGCATGGTATGAGGCTTAACCGAAGGCCGTGCATGCGTTATGAGTCGCATGCACGTAGAGGAATAAAAAATGAGAACCCGTGTGAAACAGTGAAGGAAAACAAGATTTGGAAAGATTTTTAAAGATCCAAAAATCTCGGGGATTTGAGATTTATCCCACGTGGAAGATTTGAGGCATCTCTTGCCTATAAAAGGAGCATCTGAGGCTCTCAAAATGCTGCTGAAGTTCTGTTGAAAACCCGAAGTCCCGCGTGTGCTCTGCCTCGCGAAGTTGAAGCCCCGCGCAATCCATTTTCGCGGATGTGTTCCTTTTGCGCACTCCTTGCGCGAAAGAAGAAAGGAGGAGGAGGAGATCCCCTGCGCGCCTCTCTTGCGCGACAGGAAGGAGCCGAGCCGCATATTTGCGCGCTCGAGACTCTTGTTCCCTCTCTGCCTGCACCCTTGCGCGGCAGGAGGAAGATCCCGCGGGTGTTGCACTTGCGCGCCCCGCGGGTAGGAGGTCTTGCGCGCCCTTGCACCAAGACACCTTGCGCACCTCCTTGTAGAAAGGGTTCAAGTGAGAACACCCTAAGGCTCGTGTTGAGAAGACCACACCCTTCGGGCAGTGTGTGCATAAGCAAGAGGAGGTAGAGGCAGTGCCTCGTGTGTGAATATTGAGAAGTCCGAGACACTTGTGCTTGTGTGCCAAGTGAAGGAAGAATACCTACGGGTTGGTTGCATGCAAAAGAAAACAGTGAAAGGCCGTAGCCTTGTGTGTGTGCTAAGTGAACAAGAAGACCACAACTAAACCTAAGTTAGTGTGTGTCAAATAAAGAAGAGGTCATAGCCAAGATTGTGTGTGCAAAGTGAAAATACACCCTACGGCCATTTATGTGCAAGAAGAAGTGAAGGCCAAGTTTCAAGTGTGTGCAAAATGAAACAAGAGTGTGCAAAGAGAGATGTTGTCCGAACCTAGTGTGTGCACTAAAAGTGTATACACATTAGAAGAAGAAGAAAGAGTGACCCACACTAAAGTAGAACACACTCTAAGTGTGTAAACAAATTGGATAAAGTGTGTGAAGTTCAGTGAAGGTGTGTGCTATAATTGAATACACCCTTTGAGGATTTACTGCACCTAGAAGAAGAACAGGAAATTGCATGCATGCATGCATGCACGTGCACACGTAAAACAAGTCAAATCTGCTTGTGTGCATTTGAGAAGTTGAAGTGAAGTGAGACTGAGCCAGACTGAAGTTAAAGAGATTGGTTGTCTGAGTTTTCAGTAGATTGAGAAGACCCTGATCATCACAAGTGATCAGAGGTACAGAGCAAGGCCAGCAGTCTTTATCCCAGACTGCTGAAGATACTTGAAGAAGCTTAAAGTGAAGAAGAGCTACTCGTGCGACTCGAGGAGCCAAGAGAAGACCCTGTGGGACTCAGGGAGAAGAAGTCTTCAGTGGGATTCTGGAGCAGGCCAGTGGGACTCTGGTAACACTGTGGGACGCAGTATAAAGACCCTCCTGTGGGACTCAGGAGAGATACGGTGGGAAGCTGTATCGACCATTGTAATTCTAACAAGTTATAATGGGAGAATCCATGCTGAGAGAGCATGGCAAGGATGTAGGCCTTTGGTGCCGAACCTTGTAAATCCTTGTGTCCTGTGCCTTTTCATTACTACATTATCCGGGAAAGGTTGAGAGATACAAGAAGAGTGGATCGAGGCTTTAACCATCCATAGAGGTTTAATTGATTAAGAATCAATTAGTAAAAAGTTTTAAAGGATCACTGATTCACCCCCTCCCCCTCTCAGTGATTCACACTGATCTGGGCACTTCAAAATGATTTTCAATGAATTGATATTTTAAATAAGTAATGATATATGTGATATTCCAAAATCCATCTCTATTTGAGATGAAATAATTTGACAGAGTTTTTGATATACTGGGGATTTTATCCATGGAAAATAGTCTTATTATTTATTTTATTTTAATTTTTAAAAGTAAAATTTGTTTACGAATATCTTTTCTTCTCTCTAGGTTAAACCATTAAAAAAACTTATGAAAACATTTTCCATTCATGTGATATTATATAATGAGATTAATATGAAACCTATATCATTTTTCCTGGTTATGATATGCTGAAATATAGAAGAGACCTATTTCATTTCATGAGTTATGATTTTATGTTTGTGAATCACATCACTTTTTATTAGCCATGATATGATAAATGTTTAATTATTTTATGAAACAGATATGTATGATTTAATTATGTGATAGGTGGGACCTGTATCACCCTGTAGGGAGTTATTTAATGATTTATAACTTATGATATATACATGGATATAATGAGTAGAGAACTGGGTTTACTAAGGGGCTTTGTTCACTATGATGGTCTTGTATGTGAACCTTGACTTCTAAAAAAGTATTGGGACTGAAAAATGACTAATATGTTAGACTTGGGAGTGAATCCTAAAAGTTATAATGGTCTCACAGTTGATCCTTTACTACTAAAATTGTATTGGGATTGATCCATGACTAATAATATGGTTTTGGGAGGGAACCCAATCCACTAACGAAGCCTTGGTAGTGATCCTTGAGTACTACAGAATTCATTTCATATATTTATGAGTCACCCAAGATACATGTATTATTCATATGTCATTAAATCATAGATTATTATCATTATTCTCTTATGATTCATGTCTCCAAATCTTCAATCATTTTTGGTATGAATCATGCGTAAGATCTTTTATTAGTAGGGTTTGATCTTAAAATTTTATGATCATGTACCCAGACCGTCATGTTCATGTTATTCTTGAGTATATTATTTATTGAAACATACTAAACTTATAATATCACCCTTTATTATATTTTTTTCTCCAAGTTAAGAAGAAAGGATTCATGTATGAGTAGTATATGGGAAAACATTTTTGGAAGCATTGTAGATCTTTCACAACATTAGAATATTGTTTTCTAAGATTCCAAATGATGTAATATATTTTGGTCCTCGATCATTTTTTTTGGTGATGAATAGTTTTCTAAAATGAGGTAACGGTCACGACTCTTCCCCCGGTGCTTGTGATGTGACTAACCCCAAGCCCGCCTTCCATAGGCATGGGGCCGATGACACTTGCCAAAGGAGTATTCCCTAAAATTTGTAAGGTGTTGCATTTATAACCAGTAAACACACGCTACCATGAACACTACAAGATACGAAAGTAAGTCAATGGTATGGTAAAAAGAGTGCTGAAAGTAAAAAGGCACTGGAATACAAGCCCTACAGTAAAAATTTTAGTTTAATTGAAAAACAATAAAACTGAAGAAAAAGAAAGGTAAATATTGGGTCGTCCTCTAGGTTCCCACCTTAACGGTAGGTAAAGATCGCCTCCTCAAAACTCCACATCCACCCATCTCCTCTACATACCAACACGCTGTAAGGTCCACCTCCAAGCACCGTCCAGTCCTGGTACCCTCAGCCTCAATCAGCGTTGTCCGTCATCTGAATCCAACACAATGAGGTGCGGGCATAGACTATGTAGGGGTGAGTATAATGATATTTAGTAGGGACCCCAAGACACTCAAGGTCTCACAAAATCCACAAATGATAAAACTCAATAAATGAAGTAAATTTTCAACCCTACTTATGTATATTCCCATACATATACCTAAGTAATCAATTATAGCCACCTCAATCACAAGGAAACACAAGGTCCATCCCAAAATCCGAAAGATCAACTATTCCACAAAGGATGAAAAACCACAATGGTAAGTACTACAGAGGTATGCCACATAGAATAATACCACCAAGGTATTACAATGAAGGATAATACCACATAGGTATGAACTCATCTCAT
The DNA here is from genome assembly GCA_963277665.1 of Viscum album. Classification (NCBI taxonomy): domain Eukaryota; kingdom Viridiplantae; phylum Streptophyta; class Magnoliopsida; order Santalales; family Viscaceae; genus Viscum; species Viscum album. The sequence continues at coordinate 820,042,608 of OY728151.1, forward strand.
ACTAGGTATAACACGGGTACGGTAGTAGAGATGATTAGTTAAAGCTATTGAATCATCTTAATCCATTATGAGGCTATGCTACTGACCTACACAGAATCATTAGGATCCGACCCACACAATATTTCTACGAGTTAACCCACACATGATTGCTAGGAGCTGACCCATAGAGAATAACTAGGAGCTGACCCACACAGGATTGCTAGGAGCTGACCCACACAGTATTGCTAGGAGCTGACTCACATAGGATCGCTAGGAGCTGGCCCACGTAGGATGACTAGGAGCTGACCCACATGAGATCACTTGGAGCTGAGCCACATCGGATCGCTAGGATCTGACCCACATAGGATCGCTAGGATCTAACCCACACATGATCTCTATGATCTGACCCACACTGGATGTCAATTTACTCTTTTTGTATCTCCTAGCTACTGGGTTCCTGTAGTAGGCTTGCTCATCTCTAGGAGGGTCCTCTTCCCAAGCCACTGGTCGATACTCTAACATCCACAAAGTCCCACAAAGATGTATCTCAAAGGACCTCCACATCATAGGGGTCTCAACACAATAGATGGTGCGTCAATCAGATGATCGTTCTGTAATTTATTATCCTTTTTGTCTCGAGGGCCCGGTGGGATTCGTACATGATCCAACCCAACCGTATTTCAACTTTATCCAAATCCATAGCGGGGTATAATCAAAGGGACATTCTCGGTCCAATATTTTCATCACCACTGGCGGTTCTTCAATCGGATTCCTGATACCAATGTTAAGTCCAAAAGAACGTAAATGGGTCATTGTGGGTCCGGGTCCGGTCCGACTTGGTCGGACCGACCCAGCCTGGCCCGCGAGGGCCGTGAGGGGTTGGGGGTGTCGCGGAGTCTGTGAGGGGACGCAAATGTCTATGGAAGCCACGAAGGTTCTGTGAGGCCGCGGGGGATGCAGAACGGTTATGTGGAGGTCATGGGTCCATGAGGGCGCGAGTTTCCATCAGGGCCGAAAGGCCACGGGGGTGCCGCGAGGGCGTAGGGTGGCTCGACGGCAGATGGACCAAAGACATAGGGTGGTTCGTCATACCGTGGAGTGGGGCGGAGATGTCGCGGGGTGGCGTGATAGGGGGAGTGTCGCGGGGCGTGGAGGCCACGAGCGGCGGTGGTCGCAGGGTGGCATGAAAGGCCGCGAGGCGGCGTAGCGAGGCCATCGGGTTGTGTGGGAGGTCGCAGGCGGCAGTGCCGGCCGCGGACATCGAAGCCACATGCGGCGGCTGTGGGGCGGTGCTGGTGCCTTCGTTGCCTTCATCGGATTTGATAGTTGTCTTCATCCATCGTGAAGAACACAAGAATTATCCCAAGAAATTTGGAGAGGATGGGTCATGTTTGTTTGGCCAGCACTCCCTATATTAGAGTGGTAGAAAGAATCTAATACATGAATCACAATAATATCAAGAACGTGTAAGGGGAATAATTAAAACACCCTCTATACCTTGTTTTATTTGTCGACAGAGGTCGCGAGGAAGGAGACGATGTTGTCGGGGATAGACTATCATCAATGATGTTGGCGTTTAATCAATCGTCAGTTCATTGACGTTGAAGATGTTCATCATCAACGATTGTCACGAGGAAGAATTCAAAGTTGAAGTCAGCATTTTTTGTTGGCGTTCTTCATTGGCGTGCTTTCTCCAAATTCTCCATGTTTCTTCCTTTTTTCCAAGAGTTTCCCCCAATTCCACCAAAATGATGAATAGCCTACATAATATATTTTTCTGGTATAATTTCAAATTGGTTTAATTAATTAATTGATGGGTTGGATTAATTAATTAAAGGGGAGATACTACATAATTATATGGGGGTTCTCAAAAGGTTTATCCCCACTAAATAGGGAGTTCAAGAGGTTTCAAGCCTCAGGTGGTCCCCACCAACATAACCTCTCATGGGAGGTTGAGCTCGGTGGTCCCCACCTCCATAACCTCTCATGGGAGGTTTTAGTTCAGGTCCCCTCTTATGAAATATCAACACTGGTGGTTTGAAAATAAAAAAATTGGTACAAATTTTATTTTTATTTTATTCATTCAAAATAAACCATAATTATATCAATCACTCTCGACCCACTATGGTCGAGATGAAGGCCTTATTAAGAGAATACTGACACTGTGAGTTCAACGGTTTCCTCATATTTCAATTCTGAGCACCAGTTCAAAATTTAGAAAAATCACACTCGCACATTTACTTAACATACCCAAAATAATTGTCATAAATTAATTCCAAGAAATCTGGGCCTTGTAATCATGTTCAATCAATTTTCAGAGATTCATAAAATTCCCATTTATCAAAAAAATTACATGGCATTTCTGTGTCTTAACATTCTCTCCACCTCAGGGATTTACATCCCCATAAAACACAACTCAAAACTAGGTAAACAAGTGTGGGTACTGAGCACGTATCTGTGCCTCCCACTCCCATGTGCTCTCTTGTATTTTCCCATAGTGCCATCAAATATGCACTAGATGTATCAACCACCCACGAAGGACCCACTCCTGTCGATCCTCAATATCTAATTGAACCTCTGAAAAAGTCACCCCATCTTTGATGTCCAGCTCTCAGTGGTCGATGGCGTGGGAAAGGTCGTGCACACATCTCCTCATCTGGGATACATGGAATACTTCTTGTACCTGGTTCAACTGAGATGGAATATCAAAGCGGTAATCCACCTCACCAACTCAACTGAGGACCTGGAAGGGTCTAATGAATCTCGAAAATAATTTTCCGCCTCTTCCAGATCTCCGAAAACCTTGTCGAGGTGACATCTGTAGAAAGACGTGGTTTCCATCCTGGAATTTCAAAGACCTCCGTCTTCTGTCATTATATGATCTCTACCTCCTCTGTGCAGTTTTCATTTGCTCTAGGATGATTTTAACCATCTCTGTGGTAGCTCGTACCATCTCAGGTACCTTGAGTAATGACTCCCTTGGGTCAGTCCAGCTAAAAGGTGATCTGCAAGGTCACTTGTACAACGCCTCAAATGGTGACATCCCAATGGCAGAGGGATAACTGTTGTTGTATGCTAACTCCACCAAATTCAAGTGATCCTTCCTTCTATAAATGAAGTTGTGGACGAAAGCACGTACAATGTCCACGGGGGTCTAAGTGGTCCACTCAGTCTGGACATCCATCCGTGGATGGAAGCCGTTGCTCAAATGAATATGTATTTCAAAAGCCTCATGCAACTCCTTCCATATCAAGGAAGTAAAATTTTCATCACGATCAGAGACGATTTCGAGGGTACTCCCTATAGCCACACAATCTCTTACACATAGAGGTATCCCAATCTCTTTACTAAACCCTGCTCTCTGATTGGTAGGATGTGGGCCGACATGGTGAGTCGGTCGATGATCACCCAAATTGAGTCATGACACCTGGATGTACGTGGAAGTCTTGTCATGAATTCCATTTATATCCCATCCCACTTCTACTCTGGGACAACTAATGACTGAACCATGTTAGCTGGTCCCTGATGATGATCCTTCACTTGCTGTCAAGTGAGGCACCGAGAGACAAACACTGCTACTTCATTCTTCATTCCCGACTTCCAGTGCTGTCGTCGGAGATCCTGGTACATCTTCACCACTCCTGGATGTAATGCTTGATGGGATGTGTGGAACTCCCTCATTGCTTCCACCTGAAGTGACGCATATACACTGGTACGTCCTCTGAAAAGGATGACATGATCCTCACCTTTAGAAAATACTTCAAATGTCTGGAATATGGATATCTGAGCACGTCGAGCCTCATAGTCAGTGTCCCCATGATGTCCCTCAATGAATCGCTGAAGGAGTGGGGGCGTGACAATACGAGACTGAAGAAAAGTATCTCCATTATGATCCATAAAGGATATCTGTAAAGAGGCTACCTGCTATGCCCCTCACATAGCTGCTGTATACCAGATCTCCTACTGAGTTCATCTGCTACAATGTTCCCCTTCCCAAAAGTATATACTACCTCAAAGTCATTGTCTTAGAGGAACTCAAGCCAACGTCGTTTTCTCAGGTTCCAGCCATTCTGAGAGAAGATATACATGAGACTATTGTGATCAAATTAATGTGTAAAACCCTCTCACAATATGTAATTTCTCCACATCTTCGTGTCGAAGTCCACTACTGTAGAGACCCGAAGCTTATCGTACATGGACATTACATTACTTTTGCGGAATACTTAGTACATAACAAAAACACACACACAAGGATCGTAATAGTTTAGTGTCTTTGAAAACTAGAAATATAATCGTCTAATCGCGGTGAAAGATCTTCAACATCTCCCATAAAGATCTTCCATTTTTTTACCTAAAACCTTTCTTTATATCCTGGGGAAAAGAAAACATAAAAGGGTGATCTCAAATGCTCAGTAAGGGTAAACAAAATAAATATCAATCACATCATATTCATAAGAACATAACATTTTGGAAATCATAACCTGCAAAATAGATCATAATTTCATAACATGGTATAAATCATAGTAGTGAAATGTAATCCCAATAATCATAACTTAAAACATGAAACATTCTGGCATACACACATAATCATAGAGAATCATTTCTTATTAGTCAACACTCATTGCCAAGACTATCTTAGTGGACAAAGTCCCTTTCTGAACTGAGTTCACTCCTCGCTTCAGTCCTGTTTCACTGAACCGGTATAACCTACCGTTGCAACCATGTCTATATCATTAGATATAAAATCTTTACACAATGCATTGGAGGGAGATATAGGTCCCACCCATCTCATAATGATACCATTCTTATGTGTTCCACAAAATCATAAACCATGCATCTTATCATAACCCACGTAATAAAAATGGGATTCTTAAACAACATGACATCATAAAACAATTCATATAAGATAAAGGAATTTATAAAAATATTTCCATCACAACATAATCGAATACATGTAATAATAGTGATAGAAACAGAACCCTATATTATCTTAGAAGGAAAATAATTTTGATAAAACACGTGAACTCCATTCTTGAGGAAAATATCCTTTCTACTTCAAAAACACTTTTCATTTCTTAACTTCTCATAAAATTATAACTAAAAGAATTTGATTAAAAATAAACTTGAAAAATTATAAGGGAATCTTCTTGGAAATAATGTTTTAAAAATCCATTCATGTCATATAAGTTAAATGAAAACATTTTTCTCGTAATTTTGTCGGAAAAGTCAAAAAGTACCTCGTACGAAAAACGATAAAAGATTCATTTCATATCTTTTACTTAAAACTCACCGAAGGGTAAAATTGGATATAAACTATTGTATAAGGATATAAATATTACATATTGGGGAAGCATGGATGTGAATGATAAAATACACCCCAGTAAATACCAAAGTATAAATAATCTCGGATAAAAATGAGATTGTGATATTTCACTTACCTTTGGTCCAATTTGCTTCGTAAGTGTCCGAACCTCCTGTATAATGATTTAAATAATGCCATTGACTTATTCCAGAATCATACTCATTGTTATGATATATGGTTCACTTATTACCCGTTCTTTTGTAAATTCCATGTTAAAGAGTGTTTTGGGTAAAATCGTTTCATTTTTCGTCCGTGTTTTGACTTGTTATTATTCATATGATTACTTAGATCATGATTAATTAATTTGAAAATATAAAAAATTATATATATATATATATATTATATATTCATAATATACATATATATAATAGATCAGTAAATGGAAATAAATACACCGTTCATGGAGACGGTAGGTCGTACGTACGCATGAACGCTGTTTTCGTTTCCTTATTGTGTTGAATGGAATTAAGTAGATGACATACATATATATACACATAAATCCAGTATCATTATTATGAAATATATTTCATGATTGCTTATTATATATACTTTAAAATCATTTATGAATGGTTAACGTGGATAATGAATCTCATCACGTCGTGGAGACGGTAGTCCGTACGTACGCACAAGCGATGATATCGTTCTCATGATCGTGGAATTGTATTGGAGTGTATGTAAACTATATCAGAATAAATATCACTTTACAATAATCATATATAGTTATTATTTACACCATTATACCCATCCATATAAGGTGGTGGTGGAAAATAGATTACACCACAGGGTGGAGACAATATTCCGTACGTACGCACGCGCGGTGATTTCATTTTCCGTAGGATGGATAGATGGTGAAATAGTGTTGTTTCATACTTATAATAACATATCAGTATATGAGTGATACTGATGTTATTACTTCATAATGAAACAACCTAAGAAGAAGAAGTGTAAGAAGAAATAAAGTTGAATGAATCGGTAACGGACATTACCTCTTCTTTGAAGTGCCTCTTTGATATCTCCTTTTAGGGCACTAAAATTGGTCTTTGAGGAAGACCAGAACCTCTAGGATGTTTTTATGGAAGTGTAGAATGGAATTTGTCAGGGTTTGTCCGAGCTTTAATGCTCAATGTGGTGCGAGGGAGAGGGGGAGGAGATGCCCTTTTATAGGGGAGGAGAGGAGAACCTTTGGAATAACTAAAACTATTATTTTATTATAAAGTCAAATTCCGTTTTAAATAGCTCCAAATTGATTTATTTCTAAGATAAGGTTGGGATGGGTTTAAATACTATCATACAATAGAATTTAGGGAAGTTTAGGTTCCTATTGTAACCGTATCATTTAGATTTAACATTAAGTTAAATAATTTTACTTTTACCGTGTCTACTTGTGTTGTTACACTATAAGGTTAATAAACTTAATTGAAAATTCAAACGAACCCTAAGTTATTTATTATTAATATATATAATCTTATATAAGTCATTTGGTCGAAACGTAGATTTTTAGGAATAAAATAACAATTAATAATAAAATATTTGTTTTAAAAACTATTTTATGTCAATTTTGACACTATTTAGTAATTGATTTTTGTGAAATTCATAACAGAATTATTAGTTCAAAAAAAGTTAATTTCATCAATATTAACATGTAATATTAAACTATAATATTAGTGGAATTCATAAAAAGTCTCAAATTACACTTATTTGGGTATTTATAATATCACTTATTCTAATTTTTCACTATTATGGTAATTACTTCATCATCATTGTGTCAAAAATAAATTAAATTATTTAATGTCTAAAAATTATAAATAAAATATCATTATATAGGAAATCATATTATCTTTCTAATTTATATTTACAATCATATTTATCGTATGTATAATCCCTTATTAAAAATGTTTTAGTAAATGAACTTTGATTTTAACTCTTTTAACTCTTCTTTGAATTAAATAATAATAAATGTCATAATCTAATACAAGTGGGCCTAAATGGTCATATTTTATTACTAAGGTTATTTTTGGTCGAATTACACTTATCCAATAGAATTAGGACATGTGTTAGGGTATTAATAATATCATTTTTACCCTTAATTACCCTATTTACTTTTAACCGTGGTAAAAAAATTAAAAATTTATTATTCACCAAAAATTATTTTCATCTCATTGAACCATATTTTACATAGTAACATCAATCGTGTCTCTTGGATTTTTGAAATTCCACTCACAGAAGTGGTAAAATTAAGTTTTATGAAAAATTCATTTTTTTAACTACCACATAGTGGTTTCACTATTCATCAAAAAATGAATGTTTCGGAAAAAATACCAAAAATTAGGACTAAGCTATATTTAATATTATGAACTCAAAAATGATGTCTATTTTACAAAATTCAACACATATCAGTTGCATTAATTAATTTAAAAATTAATTCCCATCGTCAACAAATAGCGTGTTCTTATGAGATAATAACAATCAAAAGATTGACACTTGTTTATGTCTGGTTTAAATGATAAATTAGATCCAATGACCAACATTGTATTAAATTGTAAATATATATTCTAAATATACTTTAAGACCACTAAAATTAATAATTTATCACTATTAATTATTTCTATTCAAAAAGTTTCTTTTAATTAAAATTTAGTAATTTCACTATTCATCAAAATATGAAAGTTATCCGAAAATTACCAAAATTTCACCCTAAGCTAATTTCGATATTCAGAATCCAAAAATGAAGTCGATTTTGAAAAATAAAATTAAAAAAATTTCAAAAAGTGGTTATTACTATTCATAACGACTAGTTTTAATAATATTTTAATAGCATATCGTTGTTTAGTGAAACTCGGAATTGCGTACTACACACGCTATCGAGGAAGGTCGTGATTGCGTGTAATGCAAGGAAAGTCAAGGATGCATGTCGTGTAAGCTCCTTTTGGTGTAGCGTACAACACAAGACACTAATGAAATAAAAAAGAATATCTTTCATAAAATCTCTGGGTGTTACATTCTACCCCCCTTAAAACGAATTTCGCCCTCGAAATTCGTCGGGGTTATAAATGGTTTACTACTCGAAAGTTCCTTTAACAGAAACCCACGTAGTAAAAAGTTATACCAAAACCAATCTTTAAAAACAAAAGTATGAAACGTAACGGTTACCCAAATAAACTAATCACTGGGTTTCCACATAGGTGAAAATATGGATATGGAAGAGAAATCTAACTATAATATTCTGCTGGAGAGTGGTAGAGAACATGGCTATGGAAAATCCAGTAATCAGAAAGCCATAAATTTGTGACGATATAATGTACCATCTGATTCATCAGATATAAGAGCAGTAGGACAACATTTTTGGTTTTCAAGATAATTTCCCTAAAGTTGATGAAATTGGAATTAGAAGAAATACTTTCAGGATTTTGGTATAGTCTCACTGTTGGTCGTTCTTTGGACAATTTCCACTTCATCTCTTAAAGAAATGAAGTTGAATTTGTCATTCGTGATGTGTTAGCAGATTATGTGATTGAATGATGGGTCATTCCATCTGTCTAAAACAAAAGGTTATAAAAGTTATCAAAAAATACGTAAGTCCATCTATAGTGAGATTAATCATATATGGTTCCTAAAATTGTAACGCCCCGACCCCAGCTACCCAGAGTCGGTGCATTACTTCGTAACATTGGCATGATCACAAAATATCAAGTCTCGAAAGACCGATTAGTTTAGTAGCCTTGGAAACACTAGATACATTCATAAGTCTTTCATTACATCAAAAAGTAAACAAACTATAATAACATGGTCTTCATAGTCCACAATCATATCCCTTTCTGACTACCCCTGTAGGTCATTCATAAAATACTTCTTCACATCCTGGAAAAATATTAAAACATTGAAAGGGGTGAGCTCAGATGCTCAGTAAGGATAACAATATTGCGGAAGCTTTCATAAATAAACATAAAAATTTAAGGCAATGTATAACTAAAACAAAAGCCTTTTAAACTTGAACATCAACATAATATGGCAAAAGTAAAATGAGATAATGCCATTTACTTCTTCACATGGATATTCTACTGGTCAAATAATCACATGTAATATCAATAACCACTTTCATAATGATGGAATGCATAATGCCAGACTATCATAACCACGTAGCCAAGGCCTCGTGCCAAGACCACAAATAAGATTTTGTCAAGGCCTCGTGCCAAGACACTAGTTTGTCTCATGAGACCTTCCGATGCATCGAGGAGCTATAGCGGGCTCCACACGTCACTTATTAAGTCCAATGCATTCCTCATATGAATAGGTTTAAACATATAATAAACCATAACATAATCGTATCACATAAACCATGCATAAAGGAAACAAAACATTTCCACATTTCAATGAAAAGATATAAATACAACACATTGATATAATAAAAAATCTTTCAAAAACATTTTCAATACCAAAATAAAAGAAAGTTAAAACATTGTATTTATTTTTCATTAAAAAAAATGATGGCTTGTAGAGGAAGCCGAAACTCAAATAATGGTCACGGCGGCGGAGAAGTCGTTGTCGCCGCATAAGTACGGAAAGAAAAACATTCCCTTTTTGTCATTTAGTAAAACTATTTGTATAAAAAATATTACTTTTGAATAAACGTAAAAGTCAAAGGGGTTCATACACCGTATAAAAGAAAGTTTTGTATAAAACCAAATATGCCTCAATGAAAGGGGATTGAGACGAAGTCCTTAAAAAGATCATTTTTTTAAATAAAGTACATATATAATGTGTATTCACTATAAGTACACATAAATAATGTACAAATAAAATATAGGACATAATAATATCATGACATAATTTGAAAGTAGTAGATTAACCCAAAAGAGTGAAAATTGGGTTAAGAAATTCCCTTACCTTGCGTCTTGTCCTGACTCGACCGTTCTTTAAACTCCTGAATAATAAACTATAGTTAATTTATATTTACTTAAGAACCTATATCATGTTCATTATTCAATTTATATCACTTATTACCATGTTATGAACATTGTTTAATTATTTAAGTTAATAACGGTCGTTTTGTCGATCTTTGGTACTTGAGTCAAAAATAAACTTCTTATAATTACAAGTTGTTCATGTGGTGAAATATCCATTATCCAGAAATATATTCATGATGTAGATATCATATATATCATATATATACAGTATATACATTCATTCATAATGTCACGTAACATTTAGAGGTATGAAATGAAATGCACCGTTCATGGAGACGGTAAGCCGTACCTACGCATGAACGCTACTTTCATTTCTATTTCGTATTTAATGGAATGAAATCATAATGATATAAATTTATAATATAATTACAGTATAATATAGTTTATAATACCATTTAATACATCCTTTATACATCCCACATATGGCATTAACGATTCAAATCACTTTGAGGGGGCGGTAGTCCGCACTTCCTAAAATGAAATTATCGCGTTTTACCCATAATGGAAATCATAAAGTATGCCATAAATGAGAAATACAGAAGAATAAGTAAAACATAAACATATTATATATCATATATAAAAATAGTTACATATTAATGGCCACCTTTGAAGGTTTTATATGAGTGTTGAACAATCATCGTTTCGTGAGGCAGAAATTTGCCATCCACAGAAACCGTATGTTTTTTAACCATTAGATGTAGGTGTGTGTAAGTGTAGCTCGAATCCATCTTATAAAAACATCCTAGTATATTGAGGATACTGGTGTTGTTACAAAAGAAATGAATAAAAAGAGTTTAGGGGGTTGGAGACGAAAAACAAAACAAAACAACATTAGAGAAGACATTACCTAAAAATTGGGTAACTCTTTTTGATTTGAGCCAAAGGCTTCCTTGGGTAGAGTTATGCCCAAAGTGAGGCTTCTAGGAGTAATATAGGGATGTTGGGAGAGTATTTGTGCAGAGTTTGGCCGATCCAAATGGCTTGATGGTGTGAATAAGGTGGGAGAGGTGGGGGCCTTTTATAAGTGGAGAGGAGGGGCACTTTTGGAAAGATTGAAATGTTACATTATTTCACAATGCTTTTAGGATTCTAAAGGTCCCACACTTATATAATTCTAGGCTAAGGTAATAAGGTTTCTAAATCTATTCATCCAATAGGCTTTGGAAAAGTGTAATCCTGGGATTTTGAATTATCTTCTCATTTTATTTAAATCGTTAAATAATGAGGTCATCGCTGCATCATAATGATTTCATAAATAATTTAATTTATTTAATGTCTAAAAATTATAAAAAAAATACTATGATGTAGGAAATATTTTTAGCTTTCTAATGAATATTTATAGTCAAAACTTGGACTAGTGTAACCCCACTTAAAAACTGTTTTAGTAAAATAACTCATGTTTGGGTCAATTTAATTTTAACATTAAATAAATATATATTAATGTCATTTTCCAACTAAAGTGGCTCCATGGGGTCCCCAAGTTGAACCATGGGTTTTCTTGGTCGGCCATGACTCATCCAATAGGAGTTGGACAAGTTTCATTCTCATCTCATATTATTAAAACATTATTTGTACCTTAAACTACACTAATTACCGCTAATCGCGATTAAGAACTCAAAAGTTACTATTCACCAAAAAAAATTATTTTAATCTCATTGAACCACATTTTACTTCTTAATGACAACCATGTATGTCAAATTTTTGAAAATCAAATCACAGAAGTGGTAATATTTCATTTAAACGAAAAATCAGTTATTTAACTACCACTTAGTGGTTTCACTATTCATCAAAAATTGAAGTTTTTCAGAACAAGGACAAAATTTCACCCTAAGCTATAATTGATATTCCGGATTCAAAAATGATGTCTATTTTACAAAATTCCAAACATATAAGTTTCATTAATTAATTTTATAATTAATTCCCGCTGTTACGACAAATAGCGTGTTTTTAAGAAACAATTTATATCAAAAGATTGGCAATTGTTTATGTCCAATTTCAATGTTAAATTAATTCTAATGACCACCATTGGATAAAATGGTAAAAATATATTCTAATTATACCTTAAAACCACTAAATATTATAATTTATCACAATAAATTATTTTGAATAAAAAAGTTGTTTTAAAGTATTTTTCACTATTCATAAAAAATTAGAAGTTCTCAGAAAAATACCAAAAATTCATCATAGGCTAATTTCGATATTCTGAATCCAAAAATGAAGTCCATTTTGAAATATAAAATTTCTATAATTTTAAAAAGTGGTTATTACTATTCATAACGGCTACTTTGATTAGTCGCGGTGTTTTAGAACTCGAAGTTGCGTACAATGCAAGCTATTGCATTATTGAATGAGAAGCGTATCGTGGAAGCTCGGGGTGTTACATTCTCCCGTCCTTCAATAAATTGCATCCTCGCAATTTGAAATTTTTCTTTGAAAATAAAAGGTTGAAAAGAGACAATACCTTTGAGGAAAACCCACATCGGAAATAAGGTTAATAAAATTTAGCCATAATAAGAGGGAAAGGGAAATGAAAAAGTCACCACCCAATTATGATCTCGATTATAAGAACATTGGTGGAAATTAGAGACATATAATTGGAGGAAAAACGTAAATATTTGTAGGGAGCGATTGGGGTCATCAATCACAATCAACTGTCAAATTGAGGGCCTCAAAGCCTTTAATCTATGTTGATTTAAAATATCATCAGTTTAACAAGACATAAGGTATTAGGATAACACATTTTTTTGTTTTAATATCCCTTTACTAAAGTTTATGAATTAATTTATTCATTGAATAAGAGATAGGTATATATATATTTATGCTTGAGAATTAGAGTTTCAACCTTCAACTCATCTTTCACTCAAAAAGATAATAGAACTCAAAAATATTATACTTATCCTAATTGTATAAGGTTCTAAATGTTAACACATACCATTTATATTAGTAAAATTATTTTGTAATAACCAGGGACTTCCTGTAGGCTAGTGGTAGGAAATAAAGGCATGTCGCACTATGATTGTGGGTTCAAATCCTGCAGCTTTGTCCGACGCGACGGGTTATGCCCCACCCTATAGGTTGTCCTTTTCCTAAAACTATAGTATCATAATATTCCAAAAATAATCTTCATAAATTTTTTAACCTTAAACATTACTTATCAAAATATCAACTTAATCCACTCCAACCTTTATAGGTATCCAAAATACCTCTGTCCAGACTTTCTCTAAATGGTCTCTTAATTCCAAAATCAATTTATCAGATTCTCCAAACAAAGAAAAGTTTCTCTTATTGTCACATACTAAAAATATGATTACCTTAATCATATTAAAACCTTACTAAAATCAAAATGTACTGCAGTACAATCCATATATATATATCACATTATTCTTATAACAAGAATATAATCCTTGAGACCAAAAGCACCAATACATTAGTTATTCTGCTTCAACTGTAGTAACAACATAAGATTGTCCTTGATCCCTTGGCCTTTTCTGAGGTAAGTTTCCCTGACGCTTAGGACATTAATTTGCATAATGACCCATTTCTCTGAAATTATAGCATTCAACTTTGATAGCCTCTTTCTTTCCCTTGCAATCACGAGCCTGGTGACCCTTTTCCCCACATTTATAACAAACTCCCATTCCTTTTAGACAAGTACCAGGGTGATTCTTCCCACAATTATCACATAATGGAAAATCCTTCTTTCCCTTTTTCCCTTTATCTGTCTCTTGTTCCACCATTCTCTTCTTCTCTCGATTTACTTTGTTGTCATAAGACTTAGAGAATTCCTTTTCTGTCTTGATAGCACACGAGACAATTTCTTCGTATGATGAGAAAGATTGTGATACTAAACCTCGACGGATAAATGGTTTTAACCCATCAAAGAAACTATCAATCTTACTCCTTGGGTTACGTATATAATCGGAAGCATGCCTCTCTATCCTTGTAAAGTTAGCCTCATACTTTGCGACATTCTCATCCTCCTTCTGCCTCAGACTCAGAAATTGCCTTTCCATATCAGCTCGATGGTCACGAGGAATGTATTTTTATAAGAAAAGTTCTTTGAACTCCCTCCATTCCATATTCGATACTTCATTATCTTCCTTTGTGTTTTGAATCAGCGGCCACCACTGATCGGCATCTCCAGTGAGGCGGTAAACTGCCATGACAACCTTCTCCCTTTCACTACTCCCCAAGGCATGGAATATTTTCTCTAAGGAATTTATCCATTGCTCAGCTACTATAGGATTTGTACTCCCATTGAAGGTTGGTGGTTGTTGCCTCATGAATCGATCTAACATTGATCCTCCACGCTGTGGATCAGGGTGCTCCATACGGGTAAGGTTATTATTCATAACCTGAGTAAGTTGTCCCAGTATGGTGATTAGCTGATCGGCACCAGTTACATCACCATCCCCACTATAATTATCTTGAGTAGTAGGGAAATCCCTACATGGAGTGCGTGCATTGATACGGTTTCCATTCCTTCCACTAGGCGCCATTTCTAAACAATGGAATAAACTATATTAGTTTATGAAATAAAATACATAATAACAAACTTGAAAACACTTATAATAAATTGAACTATTTATGGATATAATCCATAATTATAAAAATGTTTTCTTTGAGGAAGTATATACTCGTAACCCTTCATAGTGGTTTGTAAAGAAAATGGGAATTATCCAAAGCATATCCCCCGGGAGTGTCGTAACCAACAGTGCAGGAAGGCCCGTTGTCGTGCACCAGTTCCCGTTCGAGTCTAGCTCAAAGCAGTGTTTTCGGGTTTTACCCCTAGGTACATCTTTGCCAGAGCCGCCTCTACCTGCTCGTATCCAGACAGGGATGTATTTCTCGGAAAACTCATAACATCTCTATAATACCAAAATTCTAGGAAGTTCTTCTATACTAATCCTCAAAGACAATCTTTGGGCTATGTGCTCTAATCAGAGTTTATCTAAATCTAGCTTCCATGTTTAGTACTAAACTGCCTCTGATACCAACTGTAACGCCCCGACCCCAGCTACCCAGAGTCGGTGCATTACTTCGTAACATTGGCATGATCACAAAAGATCAAGTCTCGAAAGACCGATTAGTTTAGTAGCCTTGGAAACACTAGATACATTCATAAGTCTTTCATTACATCAAAAAGTAAACAAACTACAATAACATGGTCTTCATAGTCCACAATCATATCCCTTTCTGACTACCCCTGTAGGTCATTCATAAAATACTTCTTCACATCCTGGAAAAATATTAAAACATTGAAAGGGGTGAGCTCAGATGCTCAGTAAGGATAACAATATTGCGGAAGCTTTCATAAATAAACATAAAAATTTAAGGCAATGTATAACTAAAACAAAAGCCTTTTGAACTTGAACATCAACATAATATGGCAAAAGTAAAATGAGATAATGCCATTTACTTCTTCACATGGATATTCTACTGGTCGAATAATCACATGCAATATCAATAACCACTTTCATAATGATGGAATGCATAATGCCAGACTATCATAACCACGTAACCAAGGCCTCGTGCCAAGACCACAAATAAGAATTTGTCAAGGCCTCGTGCCAAGACACTAGTTTGTCTCATGAGACCTTCCGATGAATCGAGGAGCTATAGCGGGCTCCACCCGTCACTTATTAAGTCCAATGCATTCATCATATGAATAGGTTTAAACATATAATAAACCATAACATAATCGTATCACATAAAACATGCATAAAGGAAACAAAACATTTCCACATTTCAATCACAAGATATAAATACAACACATTGATATAATAAAAACTCTTTCAAAACCATTTTCAATACCAAAATAAAAGATAGATAAAACTTTGTATTTATTTTTCATTAAAAAAATGATGGCTTGTAGAGGAAGCCGAAACTCAAATAATGGTCACGGCGGCAGAGAAGTCGTTGTAGCCGCATAAGTACAGAAAGAAAAACATTCCCTTTTTGTCATTTAGTAAAACGATTCGTATAAATAAGATTCCTTTTGAATAAACGTAAAAGTCAAAGGGGTTTATACACCGTATAAAAGAAGGTTTTGTATAAAACCAAATATGCCTCAATGAAAGGGGATTGAGACGAAGTCCTTAAAAAGATCATTTTTTTAAATAAAGTACATCTATAATGTGTATTAACTATAAGTACACATAAATAATGTACAAATACAATATAGCACATAATAATATCATGACATAATTTGAAAGTAGTAGATTAACCCAAAGAGTGAAAATTGGGTTAAGAAATTCCCTTACCTTGCGTCTTGTCCTGACTCGACCGTTCTTTAAACTCCTGAATAATAAACTAGAGTTAATTTATATTTACCTAAGAACCTTTTTCATTTTCATTATTCAATTTATATCACTTATTACCATTTTATGAACATTATTTAATTATTTAAGTTAATAATGGTCGTTTTGTCGATCTTTGGTACTTGAGTCAAAAATAAATTTCTTATAATTACAAGTTGTTCATGTGGTGAAATATCCATTATCCAGAATTATATTCATGATTTAGATATCATATATATCATATATATATAGTATATACATTCATTCATAATTTCACGTAACATTTAGAGGTAAGAAATGAAATGCACCGTTCATGGAGACGGTAAGCCGTACGTACGCATGAACGCTACTTTCATTTCTATTTCATATTTAATGGAATGAAATCATAATGATATAAATTTATAATATAATTACAGTATAATATAGTTTATAATACCATTTAATACATCCTTTATACATCCCACATATGGCATTAACGATTCAAATCACTTTGAGGGGGTGGTAGTCCGCACTTCCTAAAATGAAATTATCGCGTTTTACCCATAATGGAAATCATAAAGTATGCCATAAATGATAAATACAGAAGAATAAGTAAAACATAAACATATTATATATCATATATAAAAATAGTGACATCTTAATGGCCACCTTTGAAGGTGTTATATGAGTGTTGAACAATCATCGTTTCGTGAGGCAGAAATTCGCCATCCACAGAAACCGTATGTTCTTTAACCATTAGATGTAGGTGTGTGTAAGTGTAGCCCGAATACATCTTATAAAAACATCCTAGTATATTTAGGATACTGGTGTTGTTACAAAAGAAATTAATAAAAAGAGTTTAGGGGGTTGGAGAAGAAAAACAAAACAAAACAACATTAGAGAAGACATTACCTAAAAATTGGGTAACTCTTTTTGATTTGAGACAAAGGCTTCCTTGGGAAGAGTTCTGCCCAAATTGAGGCTTCTAGGAGTAATATAGGGATTTTGGTAGAGTATTTGGGCAGAGGTTGGCCGAGCCATATGGCTTGAAGGTGTAAATAAGGTGGGAGAGGTGGGGGCCTTTTATAAGTGGAGAGGAGGGGGACTTTTGGAAAGATTGAAATGATACATTATTTCACAATGCTTTTAGGATTCTAAAGGTCCCACACTTATATAATTAGAGGCTAAGGTGATAAGGTTTCGAAATCTCCTCATCCAATAGGCTTTGGACAAGTGTATGCCTTGGATTTCGCATTATCTTCTCATTTTATTTAAATCGCTAAATAATGAGGTCATCGCTGCATCATAATGATGTCATAAATAATTTAATTTATTTAATGTCTAAAAATTATAAAAAAACTACTATGATGTAGGAAATATTTTTAGATTTCTAATGAATATTTATAGTCAAAATTTGGACTTGTGTAACCCCACTTAAAAACTGTTTTAGTAAAATAACTCATGTTTGGGTCAATTTAATTTTAACATTAAATAAATATATATTAATGTCATTTTCAAACTAAATAGGCTCCATGGGGTCCCCAAGTTGACCCATGGGTTTTCTTGGTCGGCCATGACTCATCCAATAGGAGTAGGACAAGTGTCATGCTCATCTCATATTATTAAAACATTATTTGTACCTTAAACTACACTAATTACCTCTAATCGCGATTAAGAACTTAAAAGTTACTATTCACCAAAAAAATTATTTTAATCTCATTGAACCACATTTTACTTCTTAATGACAACCATTTATGTTGGATTTTTGAAAATAAAATCACAGAACTGGTAATATTTCATTTAAATGGAAAATCAGTTATTTAACTACCACTTAGTGGTTTCACTATTCATCAAAAATTGAAGTTTTTCAGAACAAGGCCAAAATTTCACCCAAACTATAATTGATATTCCGAATTCAAAAATGATGTCTATTTTACAAAATTCCAAACATATAAGTTGCATTAATTAATTTTATAATTAATTCCCACTGTTAGGACAAATAGCGTGTTTTTAAGAAACAATTTATATCAAAAGATTGGCAATTGTTTATGTCCAATTTCAATGTTAAATTAATTCTAATGACCACCATTGGATAAAACGGTAAAAATATATTCTAATTATACCTTAAAACCACTAAATAGTATAATTTATCACAATAAATTATTATGATTAAAAAAGGTTTTTTTAAAGTATTTTTCACTATTCATAAAAAATTAGAAGTTCTCAGAAAAATACCAAAAATTCAACATAGGAAAATTTCGATATTCCGAATCCAAAAATGAATTCCATTTTGAAATATAAAATTTCTATAATTTTAAAAAGTGGTTATTACTATTCATAACGGCTACTTTGATTAGTGGCGGTGTTTTAGAACTCGAAGTTGCGTACAATGCAAGCTATTGCATTATTGAATGAGAAGCGTATCGTGGAAGCTCGGGGTGTTACATTCTCCCCTCCTTCAATAAATTGCGTCCTCGCAATTTGAAATTTTTCTTTGAAAATAAAAGGTTGAAAATAGACAATACCTTTGAGGAAAACCCACATCGGAAATAAGGTTAATAAAATTTAGCCTTAATAAGAGGGAAAGGGAAATGAAAAAGTCACCACCCAATTATGATCTCGATTAGGAGAACATTGGTGGAAATTAGAGACATATAATTGGAGGGAAAATGTAAATATTTGTAGGGAGCGATTGGGGTCATCAATCACAATCAACTGTCAAATTGAGGGCCTCAAAGCCTTCAATCTATGTTGATTTAAAATATCATCAGTTCAACAAGACATAAGGTATTAGGATAACACATTTTTTTGTTTTAATATCCCTTTACTAAAGTTTAAGAATTAATTAATTCATTGAATAAGAGATAGGTATATATATATTTATGCTTGACAATTAGAGTTTCAACCTTCAACTCATCTTTCACTCAAAAAATTAATAGAACTCAAAAATATTATACTTAACCTAATTGTATAAGGTTCCAAATGTTAACACATACCATTTAGATTAGTAAAATTATTTTGTAATAACGAGGGACTTCCTGTAGGCTAGTGGTAGAAAATAAAGGCCTGTCGCACTATGATTGTGGGTTCGATTCCTGCAGTTTTGTCCGACGCGACGGGTTATGCCCCACCATACAGGTTGTCCTTTTCCTAAAACTATAGTATCATAATATTCCAAAAATAATCTTCATAAATTTTTTAACCTTAAACATTACTTATCCAAAGATCAACTTAATCCACTCCAACCTTTATAGTTATCCAAAATACCTCTGTCCAAACTTTCTCTAAAAGGTCTCTTAATTCCAAAATCAATTTATCACATTCTCCAAACAAAGAAAAGTTTCTCAAATTGTCACATACTAAAAATATGATTACCTTAATCATATTAAAACCTTACTAAAATCAAAAAGTACTGCAGTACAATCCATATATATATATATATCACATTATTCTTATAACCAGAATATAATCCTTGAGTCCAAAAGCACCAATACATTAGTTATTCTGCTTCAACTGTAGTAACAGCATAAGATTGTCCTTGATCCCTTGGCCTTTTCTGAGGTAAGTTTCCCTGACGCTTAGGACATTCATTTGCATAATGACCCATTTCTCTACAATTATAGCATTCAACTTTGATAGCCTCTTTCTTTCCCTTGCAATCACGAGCCTGGTGTCCCTTTTCTCCACATTTATAACAAAATCTCATTCCTTTTAGACAAGTACCAGGGTGATTCTACCCACAATTATCACATAATGGAAAATCCTGCATTCCCTTTTTCCCTTTATCTGTCTCTTGTTCCACCATTCTCTTCTTCTCTTGCTTTACTTTGTTGTCATAAGACTTAGAGAATTCCTTTTCTTTCTTGATAGCACACGAGACAATATCTTCGTATGATAAGAAGGATTGTGATACTAAAGCTCAACGGAGAAATGGTTTTAACCCATCAAAGAAACGATCAATCTTACTCCTTGGGTTACGTATATAATAAGAAGCATGCCTCGCTAACCTTGTAAAGTTATCCTCATTCTTTGCGACATTCTCATCCTCCTTCCGCCTCAGACTCAGAAATTTCCTTTCCATATCTGCTCGATGGTCATGAGGAAAGTAGTTTTCTAAGAAAAGCTCTTTGAACTCCCTCCATTCCATATTCGATACGTCATAATCTTCCTTTGTGTTTTGAATCAGCGACCACCACTGGTCGGCATCTCCAGTGAGGCGGTAAACTGCCATGAGAACCTTCTCCCTTTCACTACTCCCCAAGGCATGGAAAATTTTTTCTCTAAGGAATTTATCCATTGCTCAGCTACTATAGGATTTGTACTCCCATTGAAGGTTGGTGGTTGTTTCCTCATGAATTGATCTAACATTGATCCTCCACGCTATGGATCAGGGTGCTCCATACGGGTAAGGTTATTATTCATAACCTGAGTAAGTTGTCCCAGTATAGTGATTAGCTGATCGGCACCAGTTGCATCACCAGCCCCACTATAATTATCTTGAGCAGGAGGGCAATCCCTACATGGAGTGCGTACATTGATACGGTTACCATTCCTTCCACTAGGCGACATTTCTAAACAATGGCATAAACTAGATTAGTTTATGAAATAAAATACATAATAACAAACTTGAAAACACTTATAATAAATTGAACTATTTATGGATATAATCCATAATTATAAAAATGTTTTCTTTGAGGAAGTATATACTCGTAACCCTTCATAGTGGTTTGTAATGAAAATGGGAATTATCCAAAGCATATCCCCCGGGAGTGTCGTAACCATAAGTGCAGCAAGGCCCGTTGTCGTGCACCAGTTCCCGTTCGAGTCTAGCTCAAAGCAGTGTTTTCGGGTTTTACCCCTAGGTACATCTGTGCCAGAGCCGCCTCTACCTGCTCGTATCCAGACAGGGATGTATTTCTCGGAAAACTCATAACATCTCTATAATACCAAAATTCTAGGAAGTTCTTCTATACTAATCCTCAAAGACTATATTTGGGCTATGTGCTCTAATCAGAGTTTATCTAAATCTAGCTTCCAAGGTTAGTACTAAACTTCCTCTGATACCAACTGTAACGCCCCGACCCCAGCTACCCAGAGTCGGTGCATTACTTCGTAACATTGGCATGATCACAAAAGATCAAGTCTCGAAAGACCGATTAGTTTAGTAGCCTTGGAAACACTAGATACATTCATAAGTATTTCATTACATCAAAAAGTAAAAAAACTACAATAACATGGTCTTCATAGTCCACAATCATATCCCTTTCTGACTACCCCTGTAGGTCATTCATAAAATACTTCTTCACATCCTGGAAAAATATTAAAACATTGAAAGGGATGAGCTCAGATGCTCAGTAAGGATAAAAATATTGCGGAAGCTTTCATAAATAAACATAAAAATTTAAGGCAATGTATAACTAAAACAAAAGCCTTTTAAACTTGAACATCAACATAATATGGCAAAAGTAAAATGAGATAATTCCATTTACTTCTTCACATGGATATTCTACTGGTCGAATAATCACATGCAATATCAGTAACCACTTTCATAATGATGGAATGCATAATGCCAGACTATCATAACCACGTAGCCAAGGCCTCGTGCCAAGACCACAAATAAGATTTTGTCAAGGCCTCGTGCCAAGACACTAGTTTGTCTCATGAGACCTGCCGATGCATCGAGGAGTTATAGCAGGCCCCACCCATCTCTTATTAAGTCCAATGCATTCCTCATATGAATAGGTTTAAACATATTATAAACCATAAAATAATCGTATCACATAAAACATGCATAAAGGAAACAAAACTTTTCCACATTTCAATCACAAGATATAAATACAACACATTGATATAATAAAAACTCTTTCAAAACCATTTTCAATACCAAAATAAAATAAAGATAAAACATTGTATTTATTTTTCATTAAAAAAAATGATGGCTTGTAGAGGAAGCCGAAACTCAAATAATGGCCACGGCGGCGGAGAAGTCGTTGTCGCCGCATAAGTACGGAAAGAAAAACATTCCCTTTTTTCATTTAGTAAAATGATTCGTATAAAAAAGATTCCTTTTGAATAAATGTAATAGTCAAAGGGGTTTATACACCGTATAAAAGAAAGTTTTTTATAAAACCAAATATGCCTCAATGAAAGGGGATTGAGACGAAGTCCTTAAAAAGATCATTTTTTTTAAATAAAGTACATCTATAATGTGTATTCACTATATGTACACATAAATAATGTACAAATACAATATAGGACATAATAATATCATGACATAATTTGGAAGTAGTAGATTAACCCAAAGAGTGAAAATTGGGTTAAGAAATTCCCTTACCTTGCGTCTTGTCCTGACTCGACCGTTATTTAAACTCCTCAATAATAAACTAGAGTTAATTTATATTTACTTAAGAACATTTTTCATGTTCATTATTCAATTTATATCACTTATTACCATGTTATTAACATTATTTAATTATTTAAGTTAATAACGGTCGTTTTGTCGATCTTTGGTACTTGAGTCAAAAATAAACTTCTTATAATTACAAGTTGTTCATGTGGTGAAATATCCATTATCCAGAATTATATTCATTAGGTAGATATCATATATATCATATATATACAGTATATACATTCATTCATAATGTCACGTAACATTTAGAGGTATGAAATGAAATGCACCGTTCATGGAGACGGTAAGCCGTACGTACGCATGAACGCTACTTTAATTTCTATTTCGTATTTAATGGAATGAAATCATAATGATATAAATTTAAAATATAATTACAGTATAATATAGTTTATAATACCATTTAATACATCCTTTATACATCCCACATATGGCATTAACGATTCAAATCACTTTGAGGGGGCGGTAGTCCGCACTTCCTAAAATGAAATTATCGTGTTTTACCCATAATGGAAATCATAAAGTATGCCATAAATGAGAAATACAGAAGAATAAGTAAAACATAAACATATTATATATCATATATAAAAATAGTGACATCTTAATGGCCACCATTGAAGGTGTTATATGATTGTTGAACAATCATCGTTTCGTGAGGCAGAAATTCGCCATCCACAGAAACCGTATGTTCTTTAACCATTAGATGTAGGTGTGTGTAAGTGTAGCTCGAATAAATCTTGTAAAAACATCCTAGGATATTTAGGATACTGTTGTTGTTGCAAAATAAATTAATAAAAAGAGTTTAGGGGGTTTGAGAAGAAAAACAAAACAAAACAACATTAGAGAAGACATTACCTAA
Source organism: Viscum album (assembly GCA_963277665.1). NCBI lineage: Eukaryota > Viridiplantae > Streptophyta > Magnoliopsida > Santalales > Viscaceae > Viscum > Viscum album. The sequence goes on from OY728151.1 coordinate 820,066,456, forward strand.
AAATTGGGTAACTCTTTTTGATTTGAGCCAAAGGCTTCCTTGGAAAGATTTCTGTCCAAAAGTGAGGCTTCTAAGAGTAATAGAGGGATGTTGGGAGAGTATTTGGGCAGAGTTTGGCCGAGAAAAATGGCTTGATGGTGTGAATAAGGTGGGAGAGGTGGGGGCCTTTTATAAGTGGAGAGGAGGGGCACTTTGGAAAGATTGAAATGTTACATTATTTCACAATGATTTTAGGATTATAAAGGTCCCACACATATATAATTCGAGGCTAAGGTGATAAGGTTTCGAAATATCCTCATCCAATAGGCTTTGGACAAGTGTATGCCTTGGATTTCGCATTATCTTCTCATTTTATTTAAATCGTAAAATAATGAGGTCATCGCTGCATCATAATGACGTCATAAATAATTTAATTTATATAATGTATAAAAATTATAAAAAAATACTATGATGTAGGAAATATTTTTAGATTTCTATTGAATATTTATAGTCAAAATTGGGACTTGTGTAACCCCACTTAAAAACTGTTTTAGTAAAATAACTCATGTTTGGGTCAATTTAATTTTAACATTAAATAAATATATATTAATGTCATTTTCCAACTAAAGTGGCTCCATGGGGTCCCCAAGTTGACCCATGGGTTGTCTTGGTCGGCCATGACTCATCCAATAGGAGTAGGACAAGTTTCATGCTCATCTCATATTATTAAAACATTATTTGTACCTTAAACTACACTAATTACCTCTAATCGCGATTAAGAACTTAAAAGTTACTATTCACCAAAAAAATTATTTTAATCTCATTGAAGCACATTTTACTTCTTAATGACAACCATGTATGTCGGATTTTTTAAAATCAAATCACAGAAGTGGTAATATTTCATTTAAACGAAAAATCAGTTATTTAACTACCACTTAGTGGTTTCACTATTCATCAAAAATTGAAGATTTTCAGAACAAGGCCAAAATTTCACCCTAAGCTATAATTGATATTCCGAATTCAAAAATGATGTCTATTTTACAAAATTCCAAACATATAAGTTGCATTAATTAATTTTATAATCAATTCCCGCTGTTACGACAAATAGCGTGTTTTTAAGAAACAATTTATATCAGAAGATTGGCAATTGTTTATGTCCAATTTCAATGTTAAATTAATTCTAATGACCACCATTGGATAAAATGGTGAAAATATATTCTAATTATACCTTAAAACCACTAAATAGTATAATTTATCATAATAAATTATTTTGATTAAAAAAGTTGTTTTAAAGTATTTTTCACTATTCATAAAAAATTAGAAGTTCTCAGAAAAATACCAAAAATTCAACATAGGCTAATTTCGATATTCCGAATCCAAAAATGAAGTCCACTTTGAAATATAAAATTTCTATAATTTTAAAAAGTGGTTATTACTATTCATAACGGCTACTTTGATTAGTCGCGGTGTTTTAGAACTCGAAGTTGCGTACAATGCAAGCTATTGCATTATTGAATGAGAAGCGTATCGTGGAAGCTCGGGGTGTTACAAAAATGGACTTATACGTCTTATATTATACTGATTAATGTAATGAAACTAGTTTCTACTGAACATGGACTTCTTGTAGGCCAGTGGTAGGTGCTAAAGGCCAGTCACCCTTCGGTTGTGGGTTCGATTTCCATAGCCTTGTCCGACGCGATGGGTTATCGCCCATCCTGCAGGTTGTCCTTTTTCTAAAGCTATATTACTATAACTTCACATCAATAATATAGAAAAAAGTTCTATCCTAACTTATGTTCAACATAATCCATTCCAATCTTTATTCTTATCTAAAATAATTCGGTCCAAGCTCATAGTATAAAGAAAATCATTACTTGAAATGTCACATAACAATCACGTGAATGACATCATTTATCCCCCATATATCATAAGATATATCTTGTTGGTCAAATTACAAACATGTGAATACATTAATCATGTATTCTCTTGAAGAATGAATACCCATTGAACCTTAGTGAAAACATGAATGCAGTCAAAAGTTAACTCTTTCCACATACCAAAATCCAAAAATTTTATATAATCAAACCATGATATAACCTTCTCCTTATATCATTCATGATCTCATGAATACTATCAAACATTTAATTTTCTCCTTATCCCTTCATTATGTGCATATCATCTACATTCCAAAAATATCTGAATAACCTTTCATGGATACTGGTACAATTAATCATACACTTTCAAAACTCAAGAAAATAAAACAGTGTAACAATCCTTAGATGTATCTTTATTCCATAGTACCATGAGATTACTTATACAACATTACACATGATAAACATGTAATCATTCCACTACATTCATAAACCATTGACCGAGCTTCAACAATTCATTCTTCTCACATATCATTTGTAGTCTCTTCATAATCATCAACATAAATACTACCCTTATGACCATACTGATTCTCTTCATGAGACATTCCCTTAGGGCATTGGTTTGAATAATTCCCTTACATTCCACATTTAAAACATTTAACCACTGTTGATGTTGTAGCAATACCATTATCCTCATCCCTGGTGTTAACTGAACCTTTTCCTTTGCACTTACTGGCTTTGTGTCCTTCTTTTCCACACCCAAAGCATCTTCTAGTTCCTTTGAAACATTCTCCTTGATGCCTCTTCCCACATTATTTACATAGGTGAAATTGAACTTTATTTCCTCTATGATCATCGTGAAACTCCATCTTTCTCTTATTAGCCGAGTCAGGAAACTTAACAAATTTTACTTTATTGATCATATTATGAGATTTCTGATTCGGCATAATAATGAATTTTGGACTTCCAAATCCCATTTCATTTGGTTTCTCATGAAGAATATCATTCCATTTTCCATCATATCCTCCATTATCGTGAATCATCTTGTTTCCAGCCATTTTCTAAAACCCAAAAAGAATAGTATGAGAGGAAAAAATCATAATAAAGGGGGAGTAACTTCAATATCTATCATCATTGGTTTAATCTAATATCATTACCATAGTTCGGGGACTATATCCTATATGTATACTTATCCATAGGGACATCCCTAGACATACCTTAGAAATATCTCTAGGGATCTTACTAACGTTTTTGCATCCTAGTTTCCAAAGGTTGACTAAACTTTTCCTCTGATACCAACTATAGAGACCCGAAGCTTAACGTACATGGACATTACAGTACTTTTGCGACATACTTAGTACATAACAAAAACACACACACAAGGATCGTAATAGTTTAGTGTCTTTGGAAACTCAGAATATAATATTCTAATCGTGGTGAAAGATCTTCAACATATCCCATAAAGATCTTCCCTTTTTTCCCCTAAAAACTTTCTTTATATCCTGGGGAAAAGAAAACATAAAAGGGTGAGCTCAAATGCTCAGTAAGGGTAAAAAAAAGAAATATAAATCACATCATATTCATAAGAACATAACATTTTGGAAATCTTAACCTGCAAAAAAAGATCATAATATCATAACATGGGATAAATCATAGTAGTGAAATGTAATCCCAATAATCATAACTTAAAATATGAAACTTTGTGGCATACACACATAATCATAGAGAATCATTTCTTATTAGTCAAGACTCATTGCCAATACTATCTTAGTGGACAAAGTCCCTTTCTGAACCGAGTTCACTCCTCGTTTCAGTCATGTTTCACTGAACCGGTATAACCTACCGTTCCAGCCATGTCTATCTCATGAGATATAAATTCATTACCCAATGCATTGGAGGGAGATATAGGTCCCACCCATCTCATAATGATACTATTCTTATGTGTGCCACAAAATCATAAACCATACATCATAGCATAACCCATGTAATAAAAATGGGATTCTTAAACAACATGACATCATAAAACAATTCATATAAGATAAAGGAATTCATAAAAATATTTCCATCAAAACATAATGAAATCTATGTAATAATAGGGATTGAAACAGAACCCTATAATATCTTAGATGGAAAATAATTTTGATAAAACACTTGAACTCCATTCTTGAGGGAAATATCCTTTCTACTTCAAAAACACTTTTCATTTATTAACATGTCATAAAATTATAACTAAAATAAGTTTATTAAAAATAAACTTGAAAACTTATAAGGTAATCTTCTTGGAAATAATGTTTTAAAAATCCATTCATGTCGTATAAGTTAAAAGAAAGCATTCATCTTGTACTTTTGTCGGAAAAGTCAAAAAGTACCTCGTACGAAAAACGACAAAAGATTCCTTTCATATCTTTTACTAAAAACTCACCAAAGGTTAAAATTGGATATAAAATATTGTAGAAGGATATAAATATTACATATTGGGGAAACATGGGTGTGAATGACAAAATAAACCCCAGTAAATACCAAAGTATAAACAATCTCGGATAAAAATGAGATTGTGATATTTCTCTTACCATAGGTCCGATTTTCTTCGTAAGTGTCCGAACCAACTGTATAATTATTTAAATAATTTCATTGAATTATTCCAGAATCAAACTCATTGTTATGATATATGGTTCACTTATTACCCGTTCTTTTGTAAATTCCATGTTAAAGTGTGTTTTGGGTAAAATCCTTTCATTTTTCGTCCGTGTTTTGACTTGTAATTATTCATATGATTACTTAGATCATGATTACTTAATTCCAGAATATAAAACATGATTTATATATAATATATATTCATAATATACATATATATAATAGATCAGTAAATGGAATGAAATACACCGTTAATGGAGACGGTAGGTCGTACGTACGCAGGAACGCTGTTTTCGTTTCCCTATTGAGTTGAATGGAATTAAGTATATTACATACATATATATACACATAAATCCAGTATCATTATTATGTCATATATTTCATGATTACTTATTATATATACTTTATAATCAATCATGAATGGTTAACGTGGAGAATGAATCCCATCGCGTCATGGAGACGGTAGTCCGTACGTACGCACGAGCGATGATATTGTTCTCATGATCGTGGAAATGTATTAGAGTGTATGTATACTATATAAGAATCAATATCACTTTACAATAATAATATATAGTTATTATGTACAGAATTATACCCATCCAAGTAAGGTGGTGGTGGAAAATAGATTACACCACGGCGTGGAGACAATATTCCGTACGTACGCACGCGCGGTGATTTCATTTTCCGTAGGATGGATATATGGTGAAATACGATTGTTTCATACTTATAATAACATATCAGTATATGAGTGATACTGATGTTATTACTTCATAATGAAACAACCTAAGAAGAAGAAGTTGAAGAAGAAATAAAGTTGAAAGAATCGGTAATGTAAATTACCTCTTCTTTGAAGTGCCTCTTTGAGATCTCATTTTAGGGCACTAAAATTGGTCTTTGAGGATAACCAGAACCTCTAGGATGTTTCTAGGGAAGTTGATAATGGAATAGGGCAGGTTTTGGCCGAGCTTGAAGGCTCAATGTGGTGTGAGGAAGAGGGGGATGAGGTGTCCTTTTATAAGGGAGGAGAGGGGCACCTTTGGAATAACTAAAACTATTATTTTATTATAAAGTCAAATTCGGTTTTAAATATCTCCAAATTGATTTAGTTCGAAGCTAAAGTGGGGATGGGTCTAAATCCTCTCCTCCAATATAATTTAGACAAGTTTAGGTTCCTATTTTAACCTTATATTTTAGATTTAACATTAAGTTAAATAATTTTACTTTTACCGTGTAATCTTGTGTTCTTACAATATAAGGTTAATAAACATACTATAACAATCCAAAAGAACCCAAAGTTGTTTATTATTAATATATATAACCTAATATAAGACAGTTTGGCGAACCTTATATTTTTAAGAATAAAATAACAATTAATAATATAATATTTGTTTTAAAAACTATTTTATGTCAATTTTACCACTATTTAGTAATTGATTTTTGTGAAACTCATAACAAAATGATTAGTTCGAACAAAGTTAATTAAATCAATATTAACATGTCATATTAACCTTTAAAATTAGTGTAATTCATAAAAAGTCTCAAATTACACTTATTTGGATATTTATAATAGCAATTATTTTAATTTTTCACTATTATGGTAATTACTGCATCATCATTGTGTCATAAATAAATTAAATTTTTTAATGTCTAAAAATTATAAATAAAATATCATTATGTAGGAAATATTATTAGATTTCTAATGAATATTTAAAATCGTATTTATCTTATGTATAACCCTATATTAAAAATGTTTTGGTAAATAAACTTTGATTTTAACTCTTTTAACTCTTCTTCGAATTAAATAATAATAAATGTCTTAATCTAATCCAAGTGGGCTAAATGGTCATATTTTATTCCTAAGGTTGTTTCTGGTCGAATTACACTTATCAAATAGAATTAGGACATGTGATAGGGTAATAATAATATCATTTTTACCCTTAATTACCATATTTACTTTTAACTGTGGTAAAAAAAGTAAACAGTTACTATTCACCAAAAATTATTTTCATCTCATTGAACCACATTTTACTTACTGACATCAACTGTGTCTCTTGGATTTTTGAAATTCCACTCACAGAAGTGGTAAAATTAAGTTTTATGAAAAATTCAATTGTTTTAACTACCACTTAGTGGTTTCATTATTCATCAAAAAATGTAAGTTTCCAGAAAAATACCAAAAATTAGGCCTAAGATATGTTTGATATTATGAACTCAAAAATTATGTCTATTTTACCAAATTAAAAACATATCAGTTGCTTTAATAAATTTAATAATTAATTCCCGTCGTCAACAAATAGCGTGTTCTTAAGAGATAATAACTATCAAAAGATTGACACTTGTTTATGTCTAGTTTAAATGTGAAATTACATCCAAGGACCAACATTGTATTAAATTGTAAAAATATATTCTATATATACTTTAAAACCACTCAAATTAATAATTTATCACTGTTAATTATTTCGATTGAAAAAGTTGTTTTTAATTACAATTTAGTAATTTCACTATTCATCAAAATATGAAAGTTATCCGAAAATTACCAAAATTTCACCCTAAGCTAATTTCGATATTCCGAATCCAAAAATGAAGTCGATTTTGAAAAATAAAATTTACAAAATTTCAATAAGTGCTTATTACTATTCATAACGACTAGTTTTAATAATATTTTAATAGCATATCACTGTTTAGTAAAACTCGGTATTGCGTACTACACACGCTATTGAGGAAGGTCGTGATTGCGTGTAATGCAAGGCAAATAAAGGATGCGTGTTGTGAAATCTACTTTTGGTGTAGCGTACAACACAAGACATTATTGAAATAAAAAAGAAAATTTTCCATAAAATCTCGGGGTGTTACAACTACATCTTACTACAGTTCATGGGTAGCATAGTTCTCTTAATTCTGTCTCAAATATCAAGAACCATACGTGATCACTTCTCATTCTAGAATCAGGAAGAATCCATGTTGGGTCACTGATGTGTCGTGGTAGACTATGTACCCTAGGCCCTCTTCTGGAAGCCTCAAGATGGGGGGCACCCGTCATCCTCTGCCTCATCTCTTGAGAACTCTGATGGCATCTTCTAAACCACATGAAGGGCTTCCCCATCTTCATAAATGCTAATATAGGTGAAGAAAATTTGGAGAAATCTGGCACAAACCTCCAGTAGTATACTGCCAAACCAAGAAAACTTCGTACCTCCGTCACACTCCTGGGTGGCTCCCATGAAAGTATTGCCTCAATCTTCGCTGGATCCATTGCAACACCAACATCTGATATGACATGTCCCATAATGTGAACCATTCGGTTCCAGAAAAATCACTTCGAGATCTTACCATAAACCTGGTGCTATTGGAGTTTTTCCAGTACTACCTGCAAAGGATAGGCATACTCCTCCTCAACAGTCGAGTATATCATAATGTCATCGATGAAGACTACTACGAAGCGATCAAGGTATGGATGAAATATCCTATTCATGAGTCCGATGAACACTACTGCAACATTGGTTATGCCAAATGGCATAACTAAGAACTCATAGTGGTCACACTGAAATCTGAAAGTCATCTTCTACACATCCTCATCTCGTACTCTGAGTTGGTGATTTACTGATCTGATGTCTATCTTCGAGAACCACTGTGCTCCCTTCAGATGATCATATAGGTCGTCAATCCTTGGAAGTGGGTACTTGTTCTTGATTTTCACCTGGTTCAGGCACCGATAGTCAACACAAAACCTCAAGCTCCCATCCACATTCATGGAAATTATAATCAGGGCTACCCAAGGAGATACACTAGGCCGAATGAATCCTTTCCCCTGCAAGTTCTATAGATATACACGCCACAGAAGAAGCTCTGTGGGATCCATCCGATATGCTGGTGTAGATATCATTGTCGTACCATAGTACAAGACAATGAAAAATTCCACCTCTTTGTGAGGGGGTAGACCCGGAACATCATACAGGAAGACATCTCTGTACTAGTCCACCACTACAGGATAACTCAGACTCCCCACATCAACCGCTCTGAGGGTAAAGATAGCCAAATATGAGTGATTGGATACACCCTCTTCAAGGTGAGTCTGTCTTGTGCTGAAAAGGCTTCCTTCTCTCCGGTGAAGGTAAACCTAGTCCCATCCGTGTGGACACACTACACTTTGCACCTAGTACAGTCAATCAGAGAAAGGATTATAGACAACCAGTCCAAACACAAGATGACGTCATATGGCCTCAATGCTCCTACTATGAGATCCCACCTGAATATCTTGAATCATAGAGTAAGCTAAAACTACCATCACTAGTGCATAATTGTTGAATCCACTCATGTAGAAGTCTCTATCCGTAAAGATCGAGCCAACGGCTCCGTCACAATTTCCGAGCTCTAAACGAGGGAAGTGGAAATAAATTAATGATTGGAACCAGCGTCTATAAGTATTGTAGCTATGGTGGAGTAGACACATATTTTATATTGTATCATCTTCATAGCTCCATGATTGTAGGTCTCAGGTTCTTAGAGCTGGGCTCTCCCCCATCCACCTGCTCCCTATGGATGGGGTGGATCTCTTGGTGGTGGTGACTGTAACATCTCGAATCGTCACCCACCGCTAGTTGCACAAACAGCTCCTCGGCCACGTCTGCCTTCTCCCTTTAGACCCCCTCAGTCAAATCTCTTTTTCTTCCTGGGCGTTCCTTCGATCGTCTTCCGATCATCCGTACGACGGGTTGGATAGTCACGAGCCATGTGACCCTGCCTGCCGCATGTGTAACATTGCCCGTTCCTAGAATGATTAGCTCCGTCGCGGGTGCCCCGCACAACCGATCCTAAGTCATATGGACGTCCACCTATAGGTATGGTCCTCTTGGACCTCTGCAACATTTTTCTACTGCAATCTGCAGAAGAGTCTGCTACGTGACATCCGGTGGTGGGGCTCACTGCTCGTGTGTAGCGACCCAAAGTTTTTCAATAGAAATTACATTCTTATAAATATGTCATAAAATCACACGAAAAGACAACATAATAAACTAATAAGTTCTAAGTGACCTTTAAACACAATTTTTTCACTTTTTTTATTGGTAATTTTGAAATTACGACATACACGGATGTGTTCAAGAAGTTTTTTTGAGCCTAATAAATCAAAAACAATTTTTGGTGAATTGTAACGTATCCTTGTGAATAGTAACCTACCCTTATAAATAGTAATATCACCCTTATAAATATTAAATCATCCAACATAAGAGTAACCTTACCCATGAATAATTAAATAAAATTTAGACATCTTAGAAAGTGACAATTTGACCATAGTAAACGTTTTGGAATTTTGTAAGTCAAAAATAAATAATTATAAATAATTAATTAATTTGAAATAAAATGTATTTTCATAAAATGTGTTCATTAATTATCAATTAAATGTCTTCTATATTTTAGATAATTTTATATTTCCCTACATAATTTTTTAAAGCACTATAAAATTAGTTTTAATTTTTAAAAATATTTTTTTAGTAAATTATGATTTTAATTAAATATTAAATTAATCATAATTTGAAAATTAGTTTTAAAAAATGGACATAATTTTTGGATTCTACACTTTGAAAAATGGTTGAGGTAAATTTTTGGGATTTTTCTAAAATACATGAATTTTTGGTGAATAGTAAAATACCTTAATTTACCGTATAAATACATTATAATTAAAACCCACTATTACTGACATCAAAAGTGATGTAAGCACCCAAATCCAGAACTCACATGCCTTATTTACTATTCTTGGTGATCGATGACTCACTATTCGTTGTCTTTTTGGAAATTAATAAACTAATGAATTTTATATTAAGAAAACCCCTCTCCCCTCCACTATAAAAACCACCCTTCACGCCCTCACATCCTCAAAACTCTCAAGATTCAATCCTCTCTAAAATCTGGCCAAAAATCCTCCATAGAACCTATTTCACGTTCAGAAACTGTTGGTATCATCAAAATACCAAGCCTAGGTTCCTTAAGGATGATCTCAAGTATAGGATTGAAGATGTAATTTTTCTCTCTCTTCTCCATTAATTTCCTTTCAAGTTCAAGTTCATTTCGTGATCTATACCAATATATATTCTTCCAAATGGTATTGTAACTCCAGTATTATATATTTACTAGAACTTTATTATGCTCATGGGATATTATATAATCCATCCCCCTTTCCGTATTCCTTTTATTTTATTAAAGAGAACGGTGTTCGTGAGGAGTTAATTTATCATCTTCAAGAACGATAAGTTATCTTCTTCCATTTCTACCATTAGATCTAGTCATGAAACCATTTTAATGGTTGACCCAAAAAAATTTATATGTATTTTCTCCTTTTTAATGTTCTAGAACTAACATATGACCATATTACTAGTGATAAAATAAAACAAGTTCATTATGATCGAAAAATCGCTCAAATTAACCCAAACAATCGCCATTTAATTATTATATAATTATTCATCCAGATGGATCTAATATAATTCATTTTAAAAACATTAAAAATCCTTTAATATAATTAATAACATGTAATATAAGTTCTATATGTTTACCCGTGTTCTACCTGAACTTCAATTTAAGAATACAGGTGAACCACTCAAGAAAACCATAAAAAACAAACATTACCAAACAAGGTTTTTTATACTCTATAATTCATCCAAAGGCACATAACATCAGTTATTAAAATAATAAAGAACCATATTAATGTAAAAAAATTTCTTTATTTATAATTAATAAATATAATGTCATTATACATGTCATTAAAGATAAGGAAGCATACATATACAGGGTAAGGGGAAATTCTCAAACCCAACTTTCATGCTTCGGGATGTCCCTCTTTCACTCCATTTTTTGATATGGTTAATACTTAAGGATAATTTGTTCATAATTTTCATTCCTTATCTAGGATATACATGTTTTTATGGGTTTTTATGTCAAACAAAATGTTTTCCAAAAGAACTATTCTTTTAAGAACACACCTTTTACTTCTCTCTCAAAGTTGACGGTTCTTGTAACATGTATGTTATTCCCTCTTTATTTTGGGAACCCAAAGTTTATGAATGTGTTCTTATGAGATGTAACCCATTACTTTCCTTGGGTTAATTATAATTACTTTTGATATATATTCCATGTGGCAAGAATGATAATGACAATGTTATGATGTGACAGTTGCGCCTGGAATTATATAGCGCAATATGAATGTTAGAATGTGACGAGTGCGCCCGAAATTATACAGTGCTCTAATGAATTGTCTAAAGTGACAAATTTCATGAGTAAATGTGACATTATGTGTGAACAAGATTCTATCTTTGTTCACAAGTATTTTTGGTATTTAACCACTAAGACATGATGTTTCATTTTTATACATTGCCACATTTCAAGTCTTATATTTTTTCTTCCTCTCATTTTCATGATCATTTTTACATCTTATTATTATTCTCAACACATGATATATAATTCTTATATGTCCTTTTATTGGGCTCCTATCTCACCCATTTTGATGTATATCTTCTGGTGTCTACATTTACTAACGATAGGACATGTGCAAATAAGAAGCTAGAGAAGAAGAAAATAAATAAATGTTTATGCTTGATGTTGTATTTGTTATGTATGGTCCTAGTTTTCGGAAGACACTAAACCATTGGATCCTCTATGTGTAACACTATTATGTTGTTTATATTTAAAATTATGTAATATAAACGTAATAAAAGGAAGGGTCTCTATAGTTGGTATCAGAGGAATGGTTTAGTTAATTTAGGAATTAGGATTAGTAAAACCTACAGAAAACCTCTATCATGAGACTAAGTACAAATTGGAAAACAAGAATATTTACATAGGGATCCCATATGTTATTAATTTAGTAAAACTTTTGCAAATAAATAAGTTATTTATTCGTGAGTTTTTTACTTCTTTTTTTTCTATCCTTTTCTATTTTAGAAAATGGTGGGATCCCAGAGAAATCAGGCCAATAACTCGTGCCAGGGCCAATGCAACGATTTCCAAAACGACATCCCGAATGATTTGGGAGGTGGTGTTCAGAACTTCATGGAGATTCATACACAATTATCTCTAGTTATGAACAATAATCACAATAATTTGGAACTTCCTCCTTCACAAAAGAGGGAGAAACTGGCTATCAAATGTTTTATGCAGCAACGACCACCGACGTTTAGTGAATCTTCTGATCCACTATTTTCGGAATAGTGGGTCAACTACATAGAGAAGATATTGTATTCTCATCACTGTTCCGAGATGGAGTAGGTGACCCAAATCCATTTAGCATCTAGATAGATAAGCTGATCAATAGTGGGATTTGATTAAGACCACGAATCCAAGGGAAGAAATTGAAGAGATCGAATGGGAAGTATTTAAGATATTGTTTCTTAATAAGTATTTCCCACGAAATCTATGTACAAAGAGGGAGAGAGAATTCATAGAGATCAAGAAAAAAAAAAGAAGAATTTATCATAACCTAAGAAGTTAATTTCACAAGGATTGCAAGGTACGCTTTAGGTTTTGTTGTCAACAATGCTAGCAAAATTGATAGATTCTTAAGTGGATTAAAACCACAACTTCGAAAGGCTCTTTCCATTCGAGACATGGGGAGTTGTGAAGATGTTGTTAGATGTTCTCTCAAAGTGGATATGGAGTATTGAGAATGGTCACACGGCTACGGTGATAAGAAACAAAATATAAAGTTTCAATATGGATAATATGATGATTAATGTGGGAAGAAATCTCAACGACCCACATGCCAAAAATGTGGAATGTTGCACCATGGGAACTGCCTCCAAGGGATGGGGAAATTCTTAAAGTGTGGGAAAGAAGGACATCATGCTCAAGAGTTTCGAGAAAAAACTAAATGGAAGGAGAATGTAGCTGATGAAAGGAGAGAACCACCCATGGTTCAATGCTACAACTTCAAGGAGCTAGGTCACTATGAAAGCTAGTGCACTAAACCTCGAGTTCTTGAGGGTAATTAGCATCAGAAGCCACCAAAGCCAATGAAACATTGGAAAGCTTATTCCATCTCTACTGTGGAAGTGGATCAAGATAATAAAGTCGTACAAGGTACACTTTTTATTTACTCATAAATTGAAAAAGTCTTATTTGATTCTTGTTCTTCACATTCTTTTATATCATGCAAGTTTTCTAGAACTATAGAATTGAAGCCCTGAAACCTTGAAGTAGAGATATATGTAAAAACACCAAGTGGTTCAATCATTGCAACCCATGTGTTTGACTATTCTCATGTTAGAATATGTAGGAAGATTCTTCTAGAAAATATCATTATACTTCTTTTGGTGGAATTCGATGCTATAATGTGAATGGAATGGCTCTCGTTATATAGAGCACATATCAAATGTCAGGAAAAGGAAATATCATTTCATATTCTAAACCATCCCATTCTCCTCTACAAATGCAAGTAAGATCATGGATCTCCTTTGAAATATCATTCAATGGTGTGGGTGTTGATTCCCTGTGAAGAATCATACCTCTCCCAAATGGTTTAGTCAATGGAAAGTCCCAACCTTGAGGAAATTCCCATCGTGGGGGAATATGGAAATTAATTCCCTGATGAGTTACCCGGAATTCCCTCGGATCGTGAGGTATAGTTCTCAATTGAACTCATACGTTGAGCTACTCCTATATCAATGTGTCCCTATAGGATGGCTCTTATCGAACTGGAGGAGTTAAAGAGGTAGCTGCAAGAGCATCTAGACAAAGGGTGCATACACCCTAGTGCATCACCATAGGGTATGCCAGTGCTCTTTATGAAGAAGAAGGATGGAACAATGCGGTTGTGTATCGATTATTAGGAACACAAAAAGATCACCATAAAGAACATGTATCCTCTCCCACGGATTGATGACTTGTTCAATCGGTTAAGAGGTTCTCAATACATCTCAAAGATGGATCTTCATTCTGGATATCATCAGGTAACGGTGAAGAAGGAAGATATTCATAAGATTACCTTATGAACAATGTATGTGCACTAGGAGTTTTTTGTGATGCCCTTTGGACTTACTAACGCCCATGCAATCATCATGGATTTGAGGAATATATTCTTTTGACATTACCTTGACAAAATTGTGGTAGTTTTTATTGATGATATTATTATCTACTCTAATATGAAGGAGGAACATGAAAAATATCTATGACTTGTGTTGGCGACATTAATAAAGGAGAATTTGTACGCCATGTTTAACAAGTGCGACTTTTAGATGTAACAAATCATGTTCATGGGACATGTGATCACAAGTGAGGGAATTTTTGTGGATCCTTCAAAAACAAAGGTGATTGAGGAATGATCTAGGCCCTCTAGTGTCACAAAAATACGTATTTTTCTTAGATTAGCTAGGTACTACCGATGTTTTGTTAGAAACATCTCATGATTCCCAAGCCTCCAAACTAAGATAACAAGGAAACAGGTAAAGTATGTATAGACCAGAGAATGTGAGGGAAGATTCAAGGAGCTAAACGGAAGGCTGATCACTGCACCTTTGCTCACACTATCGAAATGTGGAGAATGTTTTGTGATATATAGTAATGCTTCAAAGAATGTCTTGGGTAGAGTAGTCTTGCAAATTGATTATGTGATAGCCTATGCCTCACGATAGTTGAAGATCCATGAACATATCTACCCAACACATGATCTAGAGCTGGCAACCGTTATTTTTTCCTTGAAAATCTAGTGGCACTACCTTTATGGAGAGAAATGTGACATATACACCAACCACAAGAGCCTAATGTATATATTCACACAAAGGGAGCTCAACATGCATCAAAAGAGATGGTTAATGCCAATCAAAGATTACTATTTCTCTATTCACTATCATCCTTGAAAGGTGAACAAGGTAGGTGATGCTCTAAGCAGAAAATAACATGCTACTCTATCCATGTTACAGGGTGAGAAAGACTTATATTCTTCGATATGCAATGAATGGATTTGGAAATAATAAGGGAAGGGGATACATCCTATCTTACCAAATTGATTGTGAAACCATCCAACCCGGATAAGATTATGGAATCACCAAGGGATGATGTAGAGATACAAAAGAGGGTTAATATTGTAAAGGAAGGAATGATGTAGGAGTTACATATCGATAATGATGGTGTGATTTGGTTTGGAACGTGGATTTGTGTTCCTTCATCACTCGGGATAAAGAAGAATCTATTGGAAAATGCACATAGCTCAACATTCACTATACATCCTGGGAGTACCAAGATGTACTGCGATCTCTGAGAACAATTATGGTGCGATAACATAAAGAAGGATATTGCGGAATATATATCAAGGTACTTGGTATGTCAGAAAGTTAAATTTGAGCAACAAAAGTCCAAAGGTATGATGACACCATTGCTTATAACCATGTGGAAATTGGAAAATGTTACAATGGACATTGTCACGGGTTTGCTGAAGATGTCAAAGGGAAATAATGTGATATGGGTTGTGGTTGATCGACTCACCAAGACTACCCATTTTAATTCTATTTAGGAATATATCTCACATGAAAAACTTTAAACGTTATATGTGAAGGATATGGTGAGATTTCACAGTGTTCCACTCTCAATTGTCTCTGACCGTGATCCAAGGATCACATCTAAATTCTGGAGGAGCCTTCAACATGCTTTGAGTACTGAATTAAATTTCAGCAGGGCCTATCACCCCCAAACTGATGGTCAGTTTGAATGGACTATTTAGATGCTTAAAGATATGCTAAGAACCAGCTCTCTAGAATCTAAAGGTGGATGGGATCAGAATCTCCGATTCATTGAGTTCTCATACAACAATAGCATCCACTCGAGTATTCAGATGGATCCATATGAAGCTCTGTATGGAAAGTGATGTAGAACTCCAAACTGTTGGGATGAAGTTGGAGAAAGAAAGCTACATGGACCTGATCTTGTGCATGAGATGACAGATAAGGTTCAAGTCATATAGAAACACATCAAAACTAATCATATTCGGAAAAAGAGCTATGTAGACAACCGTCGAAGTTACTTAGAGTTAAACGTTGTAGATAATGTCTTCATTTGAATAACGCCATGGGAGAGAGTCATGTGATTTGGGAAAAAATAGAAACTAAGACCAAGGTACATTGTCCCCTTTGTGATCTTTGACCACATAGGAGTCGTAGCTTATCGACATGTACTTCCAATGAATATGGATCAAGTTCATGATGTGTTTCATGTATCACACCCGATGAAATACATACCGGACCCCTCACATGTTCTAAACAAAGAGGTGGTACAGCTGAAAGATGATCTATCTTATGTGGGAAATCCAATAAGGATTTTGGACTAGAGTGTAAAGGTTCTATGCAACAGGACAACCCACCTTGTCAAAGTGTTGTGGAGGAACCATAATTTTGAAGAAGCTACTTAGGAACCATAGGAGGTGATGAAGGAGAAGTACCCTCACATGTTTGTGTAGAGTGAAATTTAGGGGGCGAAATTTCATAAGGGGGGAAGAATATAACGACCCAAAATTTTTCAATGGAAATTACCTTCTTATAAATATGTCCTCAAATCACATGAAAACAAAACATAATGAACTAATAATTTCTAAGTGACCATTAAACATAATATTGTCACTTCTTTATTGGGAATTTTAAAAAGGTGACATACACGATTGTGTTCAAGATTATTTTTAGAGTCTAAAAAAACAAAAAATAATTTTTGGTGAATAGTAACGTACCCTTGTGAATAGTAACCCACACTTATGAATAGTAATATTACATTAATAAATATTAAATCATCCAACATAAGATTAAACTTACCCATTAATAATTAAATAAAATTTAGACATCTTAAAAAGTAACAATTTGACCTTAGTAAACATTTTGGTATTTTGTAAGTAAAAAATAATTAATTACAAATAATTAATTAATTTAAAATAAAATTTATTTTCTTAAAACGTGTTCATTAATTATCCAATATATTTCTTATAGTTTTTATATAATTTTATAAAACCCTACTTTATTTTTGAAAGAATTATAAAATCAGTTTTAATTTTAAAAACTGCTTTTTAAGTAAATTATGATTT
Organism: Viscum album; assembly: GCA_963277665.1. Taxonomy (NCBI): domain Eukaryota; kingdom Viridiplantae; phylum Streptophyta; class Magnoliopsida; order Santalales; family Viscaceae; genus Viscum; species Viscum album. Next base: position 820,083,982 of record OY728151.1, read on the forward strand.
TAATTAAATATTAAATTAATCATATTTAGAAAGTTATTTTTGAAAAATAGTCTTCATTTTTGGATTATACACATCGAAAAATGGTTGAGGTAAACTTTTGATATTTTTCAAAAATACCTGAATTTTTGGTGAATAGTAAAATACGTTAATTTGCCACATAAAAACATTATAACTAAAACCCACTATTCCTGATATCACAAGTGATGTATGAACCCAGATCCCAAACTCACACGCCTTATATAATATTCTTGGTCATGGATGACTCACGATTCCTTACCTTGGGGGAAATTAATAAACTAATGAATTTTATATTAACAAAAACCTCTCTCCCCTCCACTATAAAAACCACCCTTCACACCCTCATTTCCTCACACCTCCCAAGCTCCAAGACTTATCTAAACTCTTCCAAAATATTTTCCCTAGAACCTATTCCACGTTCAAGATCTGTTGGTGTCATAAAAATACCAAGCCTAGCTTCCTTAAGGAGGATTTCAAGAGGAGTATTTACGAGGTAATTTCTCCCCCTCTTCTCCGTTAATTTCCTTTCAAGTTCAAGTTCATTTCATGATATCTCGCAATATATATTCATCCAAATTGTAATTTAACTCCATAATTATACATGTACTAGAATTTTATGATTCTAATGATATATTATATCATCCATCCCCGTTTCCCACTACCTTTTATTTTATTAAAGAGAACATTGTTCGTGATGTGTTAATTTATCATCTTCAAGAATGAAAAGTTTTCTTCTTCCATTTCTACCTTCAGATCTGGTCATAAAACCATTTTTATGGTTGAAATTGAATATTATAAATGTATTATCTCCAATTTAAAGTTATGGAACTAACTTATGACTATATTTCTAGTGATAAAATAAAACAAGTTCATTATGTTCGAAAAATCGCTCAAATTAACCAAAACAATCATTATTCAGTTCTTATCTAATAAGTAATCTACATGGATCTAATATAATTCATTATAAGATCATTAAATCTCCTATAATATCATTAATAAAATGTAATATTAGTTCTGTATGTTTACCAATGTTCTACCCGAACATCAATTGAAGAACACAAGTGAACAACTCAAGAAAACCATAAAAAAACAAACATTCCCGAACTACATTGTTTAAACTATATACCTCTTCCAAAGGCTCATAAAATCACATAATAACACCATAATGAACCATATTAATGTAAAAAAGGTTCTGGATTTATAATTAATCAATATAGTGTCATTATATGGGACATTAATGATATTGAAGCATTCTAATACAAGGTAAGGGGAAATTCTCGATCCTAACTTTCATCCTTCGGGTTCTCCCTCTTTTCACTCCATTTTTTGATATGGTTACTCTATAAGGATATTTTTTTCATAATTTTACTTCATAATCTAGTATATACATGTTTTTAACTGTTTTTTATGTCAAATGAAATGTTTTCAAAAAGAACTCTTCTTTTATGAACACACATTTAACTTCTCTCTCAAAGTGGACGGTTCTTGTAACATGTTTGTTATTCCTTAATTATTTTGTGAAATTAATGTTTATTAATGTGTTATTATGAGATTTAACCCATTAAATTCCATGGGTTAGTTATGTTCACTTTTGATATATGTTCCATGTGTAAATCATGATAATGATAATGTTTTCATGTGACGGGTGCGAACATAATTATATAGCGCAATATGAATATTTGAATGTGATGGGTGCACCTAGAATTATACAGCACTCCAATGCATTGGGTAATGTGATGAATATCTTAATTAAATGTGACATGATGTGTGAAAAAGATGCTATATTGTTTCACAAGTATGTGTAGAAGTTAACCACTATGACATGATGTTTCATTTTTATACATTGCCACATTTCATGTCTTATATTTATGCTTCCTCTCACGTTCATGATCTTTTTACCATTTTATGATTATGCTCAACCCATTCTATATTGTTCTTATCGATCCTCTTAATAGGATTATAGCTCACCCATTTTGATGTATATCCTCAGGTGGATACATGTTCTAAGTAGAGGACAAGTGTCAATAAGAAACTATAAAAGAAGAAATTAAATAAATATTTATTCTTGATGTTGTAATTGTTATGTATGTTCCTAGTTTTCCCAAGACACTAAATCTTTGGATCCATTATGTGTAATACTATTATGTATTTTATCTTTAAAATGATTTAATAGTAATGTAAGAAAAGGTAGGGTCGCTATATCGTGACTGCTCAACAAGGAATCTCTCCACTATGAGAGCTCTCTCTAACACCCCTTCCTGCGTCACGATGCTAAGAGAAATCATTGAAGCCCTGATCTCTCTCTTGAAGCCCCAACTCGAAGTTTCGGTCCATGAATAATGGGTGCCGCACCATATCATTGGAGTAGCATGAGATATCAGTGTATCTCGTTGAGTACTGAGCTACATTCATGCTACCCTGCTGCAGATGAAGATGCTCCTATATGCGCACTACGCGAACAGTCGTTGGAAAATCTATGCCAGAAATAGGATCTCAAAATCTGACAAAAGAAGCATCACCTTATCTTCAACCTAGAGTATCAAGCTCCACCATATGCCTACTACTTCATATAGAAGGCTGGCAGTAAGGACCACCCTGAGATCGGCCGGTTTCCATACTAGTCGGAAGTCTCTCACTACAGCCTCCAACCAATCCTTAACTACCTGTGGGTCTATCTCCCCACTGAACATGAGTGGCCTCTGGTGCTGGAACTAGTGCAACGCAATCAAGCAGCATACACCCTCTACTATTGGGGCTTGTGTAATCAGTGTCCCAATATGTAATGGTACTGCCGGTTCCTCCGCTAGTGCCTCTACTGGAAGAGGCCCATGCACCGAGGCCTCGTCACTTGGTGGGTTATCAGTACGTACAACTCATGGAACCCATGATGGTTGTCAGCATGGAGGCATAAAAAAAAGAAATAGGTGTTCCAAAATAAATAAGTTATACCTGGTGATTTGACTTAAATATTTCACGAATAAGAGTCTTGAAAACACACACACACACATGCAATTAGTGTTTTTGTGAATAGAGGTAGAAATCAGAAGTCAGGGTCATGGTGTATGGATACATCGGTCGCCAAAGCAATACTAGATTCCCTAATCTTATAACCACACACACTAAAGTTAACACTATTGTCATTAAAAGTATTATAGTCCTATGTTCTATGGTATAACCGACCCTTTGATACTAATTTGTCATGATCCTTCCCCCGGGGCCCATGTCGTGACTAACCCCAAGCACGCCTTCCATTTTCCAGGGGCTGGAGACTAGAACCAAAGTCGCATTCCCTAAAACTGGGAAGGAATTTCCTTTATAACCAAAAAACATATGCAACCAAACACACAATAAGATTCGAATGCGAGTGAACTGTATATCAAAAAAGTGTTGAAAGTAAAAAAGGGGTCGGAATACAAGCCCATCAGTAATGGTAGAAGTACAACTGAAAAACAATAAAACTAATGAAAAAGAAAGGCTTCTACTGGGTCGTCCTTCGGGTTCCTACTAGAAGGGTAGGTACATATCACCTCCTCCGCACTCCATGTCCACTCGTCTCCTCTACGTACCGACACGTCATAGGGTCCACTTCTGAGCATTGTCCAGTCTTGGTACCCTCAGCCTCGATCCGCATTGTATGTCGTCTGCATCCAAAACAATGAGGTGCGGGCATAGACTATGTAGGGGTGAGTATATCAATACTCAGTAGGGACCACCAGACCCTCAAGGACTCAGAAAATCTACAAAGTATAAACCTTAAAGAATGAATTCAACTGTCAACCCTACTTAGGTATATGCTCATACATATACCTAAGTTATCATGTATACCCATCTCAATCATGTGAAAACACAGGGTCCAACCCAAAATCCCAATGCTCAACTATTCCACAAATGAAGGAAAACCACAAATGAAAGTACTACAAAGGTATTCCACATAGAAGAATACCACCATGGTATTATAACGAAGGATAGTACCAAAAATGTACAAACTCATCTCACACCAGCTATATCTTAGGCACGATAGTAGAGATGATTAGTTATAGCTATCGAATCATCCTACTACATTAAGAGGCTCTGCTGCAGACCTACACTGAATCATTTGGAGATGAATCATACAAGATCATTATAAAATGACCAACAAAGGATCTCTAGGAGCTGACCCTCATAGAATCTCTAGGATCTGACCCACACATGATCTTTAGGAGCTGACCCATAGAGTATCACTAGTAGCTGACCCACACATGAGCGTTAAAAGCTGACCCATGTAGGATCGCTAGGAGCTCACCCACAAAGTATCGCTAAGAGCTGAGCCACACATAATCACTAGGAGATGACCCACAGAGGATCTCTAGGAGCTGGCCGACACAGAATTGCTAGGATCTCACCCACACAGGATTTCTTGGAGATAACCCACACATGATTGCTAGCCACTCTTCTCATCTCAGCCATCCACTGGGTTCCCGTAGTAGGCTTTCTCATCTCCGTAAGGTTCCAATCCCCAATCCACTGGTTGATACTCTAACTACCACTATTTCCCATGAAAAATTATCTCAAAGGATTTCCACATTATAGGGTTATCAACGTAATAGACGGTGTGTTAATCGGATGCACGGTCTGTAAGTTACTAGCATTATAATCCCGAGGGCCCGGAGGGATTCTTGCTCGATCCAACCTAACCATATTCCAACATTATCCAATATCAAGTGGGGTATACTCAAAGGGACCATCTAGCTCCAGGATTTTCATCGCCGCTGGCGTTTTTTCAATCGGATGCCCGGTGCCAATGTTATGGCCAAAGGAGTGTAAATTGGTAGTAGTGGGTATGGGTCAGGGCCCACCCGGTCGGACCATCCCAGTTAGGTCCGACTAAGCCCACCGCATTGGGTCCGGCCCAGCCCGTTGGGTCTGGCTCGGCCCACACTGTGCAGCCTGGCCATGTGGCCATGCCCGTGAGGGCCGCGTGGCAGCGAGTTTCCGCGGGGGGGTTGCGGAGGCCACGAGGGGTCGCAGAGGGCCGCTAAGGCCGCAAAGGCAGGGCAAGGTCAAGGGGGTCTTAGAGAGTTATCTAGGAGGCCATGGAGATGCAAGGGTGAAAATTTTAGTGGGGTTTGTGAGGTTGCAGGGGTGCATCAAGGGCACGGGGCTGCTCAGCCGTGGGCAGCTCGACCGCAGATTGCTCGAAGAAGCAGGGAGGTGTCGCAGGCCGCAGGGGTGGTGCGGTGAGGGAACGAGGTGGCACGGGATGCCAAGGGCATTGAAGCACTATGGGGAATGGATGTCTTGGGCAGCGGCCCATGCCACAGACAGCAGAGTCGCGGGCAGCGGAGGCCGCGGGGTGGCGTTGTTGCCTTCGTCGCTTTCATCGCCTTGGTTTCAATTGATAGACATCCTTAACCATCGTGAAGACCAAAGAAATTATCCCAATACATTCAGACAGGATGGGCCATGTTATTTTGGCATTCTCTCTACGCATTAGAGTGGTAGAGATCGACTAATACTTGAATCACAATAATATCAAGAACGAGTAAGGTGAATAATTCAAACGCCCTCCCTACCTCATTTGATTCATCGATGTAGGTCACGAGGAAGGAGACGATTTTGATGAGGATAGATGGTCGACAGTGACGTCAGAATTTCCTGAATCTTCAGTTCGTTGAAGTTAAAGATGTTCCTCCTCAATGATTGTCTCGAGGAAGAAGTGGAATTCGAAGTTGGAATTCTTCGTTGGCATTATTCGTTGGAGAGATTTCTCCCAATTTATTAAGCTTCTCCCTTTTTTCCATGAGTTTCCCCCAATTCCACCAAAATGAGGAATAGAGAAATAAATAGATTAAGTTGGCATAATTTCAAATTGGTTTAAATAATTAATTTATGGGTTGGATTAAATAATTAAAGGGTAGAGTTGGAATAATTATGTAGGGGACCTAAAGAGGTTTCTTCCCACTTAATAGATATTTCAAGAGGTTTCAAGCCTCGGGTGGTCCCCACCACCATAACCTCTCATGGGAGGTGAAGCTCAGTGGTCCCCAGCTCCATAAACAATCATGGAAGTATTTAGAACAGGTGTTCCCCACCAATGAAATATCCACATGGGTGGTTTTAAAAGTAAAATAAAATGTTACACAATTTTATTTTTATTTTATTCTTTCAGGGAAAACCCAAATTCTATATTTGACTCTCGACCCACTACGATCGAGGTGAGGGACTCCTTAAGTAAATATTGGCGTTGCGAGTTCAATGGTGTCCTCAGATTTCAAATCTGAGCACCAGTTCAAATGTTATAAAAATAATGATCGCACGTTTACTGAACGTACTTGAAATAATGTTCATAAATTCATTTTGTACAATCAAGGCCTCATAATCTCATGCAGTCAATTTTCGCGGACTCGTAAAATTCCCATATATAAAATAAATTTACATAGAATTTCCAGGTCTTTATAGTAACATTAATGTTCGAGTTTTCTATTATTTTATATGTGTGATACATCGGCAATTGAATAAAATATTGTTCTTTAAGAATATTATGGTGTTAAATGTTTACAATTTTAATTTTTCAAAATTTAATGTATTATTTAGAATAAGTAACATATATAATGATATAAAATGTATTAATAAAATATTATTATCATGAAATTTAAAAACTAATATTAATTTTTTCCCCAATTTTAGAAAAAATGAAAACATTAACGTAACTTATTGATTCTCCAATTAACTCTTATGTATGTTCTAGAATATCCATTTTCCATTAAATGTCATTATGGTGAATCTTATATATCAAGAGTTCTATAATATTACAAATCAACAAGTAAATTAGATCAACCATTAAATCATACTGTGTGGAACATAACATTACACAATTCTTAACTAAAATCATAGATTGATCCTTAACATTTCTATAGTAACTCATTTATATTGGATATTCTAAATTATTTATCTTATTTATTCTAAAAATTTTCTAATATCTAGTGTGAATGGTTTTAAAAAAAAATTACACATCCATAGAACCATTAAAAATATACCAGAGAACCCATATATATTATTTTATATCCAATTTTTCAGGAAATATACATTATAGAAGGACTATTACTTATGCATCATTATTTCAAGTTAACTCTAATATATGGTTTAATTATTTATATACATAATATATATAATCAATAATTTCACTGGCCTCCATCCAATTTCTTCATGATCTATAAATTACATTCAAATACCATTAATCCAGCTTCAATAAATAAAATAATACATTCAAATGTTACCTCTTATTATATTTCAATTGATCTACACATCTTTAACTAACATCAAAAATTCATAAAAAATTATCCAAAAATATTCTTCACTTTACATGAGTCTTAACCACGAAATTATACATTACATAGAAATTTACACAACAATTTATCATCTTCTTCACAACAATATAATATCTAGAAATCATAATATTCCATGAAAACAAACATCCTTTCATTCAAAAAATCTATTTTGATAATTTAATTACATGATAAATTGAGAAAAAACATCAAATTTGAATGATTCTTTTAAAACTATATCAAAATTATAATATTGATGTAATGTTAGCCGAAACATGATGACTTTTCCAAATATGAATAGATCTCTAGTATAATATCATACGGTATTACCCAATTTCAACATCCCCCTTAATGATAAACTAATTTCGCACATATTAAATATGAGTTTAGTTGTAAAAATGGAATTCATGGTGTTCCTCAAACTAATAAACTACAAAATTATTGAAAACTTTTCCTCGAAACTCCAAGAATCATCAAGCACTCTCATCTCACATTTTTGGGAACTCTTTTCATTAGCTTATATTCTCAATAAATAATCAAATATTACATATCTATATCATTCATATTAATTGAACATACAAAACAACACCAAGAGGGTTCACAAAGAGGGATAGTCACAGTGACATGTGTGTCTGATCAGATGGGTCTTTAATTCCTTACATTACATGTAATAGTTGTGTTGTAACACTAATAAATCCAGGGAGAATATAAGTCAAACCCATAGGTCAACCCGTAATGAAAAATTAAAACTCTTAGTATTTTTTCCCTATGTAATGGTTTTGTTTGACTTTATCTGGAATAGGTAGACAGAGTAATAAATGAAAAGGAAAACCCCTTTAATTTGGTCTTGCATATGGTAATAGACAAACACTCGGAAACCTCCCAAAACCTTATTATAACCAATAACACACCTAATAGGGCTTCCATGTGGTCAAAATAACACTTTAAATGAAGTTTCCGCATATTTTCACCCATGATTCAGAATGAAAAAAAGTATATTTTCAATTTGGAGTAATATTTAATATAGATTGAAATAGTGTAGTCTTTATATCCATTCAATACCTCTTATCAGAATTTTTACCGTGAACTCCATGGGTAATTTTTTGATCTTGTGGATCATAACACAAGAGCCTATTAAAATTAAAGAACAAATTTTATAAAACATTTTTTTATCAACACTGATGAATTTATATGGGGCCAAGAAAATACATAGGTTTTGGGAAAAGAATCATTGATATAACACCCCATATATTTTATTCGATAAATATTTCTAAAAAATTATTCAATATAGAACAACCTAAGGATTTAATAAATTATAAATTTTTGTAAAACAAATATTACCATTCAATTTAATCATTAATACTTTATAATAATGTATTATGAAATATCGTTATGAGTTTCCTTAAAAATAAAAGCATTTTTAGATAAAAAAACTAGGAAATAGAATTATTCATCCACATTGTTTTTATAAAAGATCATTCGAGTGAATATAAAAATGAAATGAAGGAAATTTACCATATATATCATATATGTTTTTATAAAGAAATTAAATAGTATGGTAGATTAATTTTAGGGAAATATTTGTGGACATATATTACTGTGAAAACTTTTATATGACTATCATGTGGTTCTAGGTATTAAATATGATCATTGGGAATAAATGTATCCAATGGGTATATTTAAATTTTTATAATTATTATGTAATTATATTTTTAAAATTAATAACAAATTGAAATTAATACATTTAGAATTTATAATAATTAATTATTATCTACTATATAAATATAGAATTAGAGTTAATCAAAATAAAATTGAATACACAAAACATAATTTTTATTTAAAATTTTCTTTTTATAAAATAATCTGTATTATTTAAAAATAAAAATTTCATAAATCTACATATTTTATTTTATAATTATTTATAAAAATTCGAAATCATAAAATAATAATCATATATTCTGTTTAATTTAATTTTTTGAAGAAAAAATAATATACCAAGTTAAAGAATGAATAATGAAAAAACAGTTAAAATTTTAATGTACAATATATTATTAAATGTTATAAAAACCTAATAATAAATTGTATTATAATATTTGGAGGAATATTGTGGCTCAATGGTTTTTTGATAATTTTGAAATCAAGCCCTAATGTAATGATATTAATTAACCATTAAAAAATTTGAGTGTTCAATTATGACACTCAAACTCAAATAAAAAGGGATCCTCATATAACCATCCTAAACAACATTAAACCATCAATTTATTACATAATATTAGAACATGATTCATTACCTAAGTTATTTTATCATTTTAGGTAGTTCCAGTCGCATTAATGATTATAAAATAATTAATTAAAGTGGACTCCATTATTAGAATTAGTGATTTAATGGAAGTAAATATCTAGTACATCGATAATATTCACAAGTACCTTCAAATATTTAGTCCTCTTAAAACCAATTAATAACTATGATGATATATTTTTAGCACCATTTTTATTTTAAAAAAAATTATCTTATTATACCATATCCCTATAGTATTACTCATCAATTCATATAGCTTGTTTGTGTTTAAGTTAGTTCAACAACTATCTTGAATTATAGAACACTATTACACTCATTTTAATTATGGATTAGTGAAAAACATATTAAATTATAATACTTGATAAAACGGGATATTAAATTCTCTAAATATGGTTATGAAATGGTGTCACTCAAATAAATGTTCATTATAACCTGAATCACTAATATTGTTATGGTTACATGAAACACTTTCCTTTTGAATTCCAATCATATGAGCAGTTCAAATGTCATTTGTTAAATGAAAATTGTATTATTTAAATCATTATATAAATATTAATTTTAATTCCTTTAATTATATTTTAATTATAAACGTAATAATATATAATTATAAAAAAATCAAGAATATAAAAACATGCATTGTACACTTTAAGATAATGACATCTGATGATTCAAAAAACTATAAATAACTAATGGATAGGTAAAAAATGAATATAAATTACTAATATAAGTGGTGGTAAATATATATATATTTTTCATATAAATTATCAATATATTTGTGTTTATTATAAAAGGGGATAGAACACATCCATGAAATTCAAGAGTAAAGGTATTGGAATATCATCCTAATCTACCTACATTGATATATCTCTCATATTTGTAACATATTATCTTTGGTTTTCATATATATACAAAATCATGGATATATTTTGTCATAATTTTTATATTACACAAGGTATTGAAGAATACATATCATGTTATTCATGTATTGAAAATTTTATATGGGTTTCAATCACACTCCCACTTCTTATTTGGGATTATCTAATATTTATTTTCCATTGGGATAATTTTTATATAGTTTTTATCTAAATAATCATAAATTTTATAATGCTATAAATATTCTTAATTATATATATATTCAATTTTTTATACCTTGAATCCATCATTTTTTATACACAATACATTCATTACATGATATAACACTTAACAACACAAAATATTTTTTATGAATTGGTTTCTTAAAAATTAAAAATGTAATACATTAATAATGTATAAAATCTTCTAAACCATTTTAAATGATTCCCCATAGCATTATTAATATGTTATTTTTATTTCATCTCAGAGTCTAAGGACATAAAACAATATGAAGGGTTGAGTATGAAGCCAAAAAATGGAATAAAGAAAAGAGATATTTAGCATGTGACAATGTGGAATGTCAATAAAGAATACACATGATAACATGAGGAATATAATAACACATAGTCATTAATCATAACATGTAAATGATGGTAAAAGAGAGTAATGATACATTAAACTGCATATCACCAAGGATTAACACCAAGGGGTCATAAATCATAATTACCATGTTTATTCACCGAGGTATCATAAAACAAGTCATCTATATAGATTAATTCATTACCAATAGAATTGTAGAATTATCAGGGTGAACCCTTCATTGTTTGTAATTCATGTGATCCATGTTGATCATAAAAATCATTTTATCAACATACCATAGAAAATAATGAATGTGTTTCATAAAAACCCTTACATACATAAGTTCTTAATGTCATCAGAATTGTATAATTTTTAACCTCGGGAAAGAGAACATGGGTTATGTAGTGGTATATACACAATCCAACAATGTATACTTATACCTTGGTTAATACCCATAGAATAAAAAGGTTTTTTATTCACAATAAAATAAGTTTTAAAGGGAAAGATATTCATTAAACAAATGAATTCAACACCATGACAGTACAAAATCATGACTAATGAAATTGAATAATGGAATGGTATGAAGGAATACAACTGATTAAACACTATTTCAGTAGTAATATGATAATAAAATAAATTTATCAAAATATTCTATCACAAAATTTATAAAAAAATTCAATAGATGTTGTTTTTGAATAAAAAAGAGGAAGTGGATAATTCCCTAAAAAAAGAGTTTATTCATATCCTTTGAGGACGAAACATTGAAGACATAATGCCACCTAATAGAAACCCTAGGAAATTTAAAATCTATATAACATCATGGATTATGGATTTAATTCTTAGAGGATTTTTGGATGGGTGGATATTTATAGCAAAAGTGGAAGAACTGTTTAGTAATTTCCTAACATAGGTCCTAAAATTATGGGTTACGGATAATGAAAACATTTTGGCTTGACCATGGTTTATGCTCACGATTTTATAAATTTTAGTCATTTTTTATAATATATACATAATTTAGAACCAAAATCCATATTTTTATATTAGTTTTTTACATCCAAAAAGTACATTCCCCCAAAATATTATTTTTATTATTATAATGTATATTTCAGTGTTTGGAAAGTAATTAATATGTTTTAAATGTGATTTAAATTTACAGAAATACATAATATAAAAAATAAAATATTTAATGGAATTGACTATATTAGATTAAATATCATTTATTTATTACATACATATGATGTTATAAAACTTACTGAGGACCAAAATCTATTATTGTTTATTATTCACTAAACAATTGTTTTATCCTAGAAAACTCTATAAAATATACCCCTAACTAATTTTGATGTGATTATTTCAAATATATTGTTTATTGTATCAAAATAATTATTAATATATGATTATTTTAGGTTTTCAATAAGAAATTATAATGTAATGAAAAATAACAGATTTATGACATCACCACATCTCTAAAACATATCAATTTTTTATAAGCCATTATAAATTATATTATCATTTATTTTGAAATATTTTTTTAATAGGATATAACAAGAAAATACACATTTAAAGAATAATTATGTTTATTATAAAATTGTTTATATTTCATAAAAATGTAATTCTATTCTTACTAAAAAATAAATATATTTAATTCATATAATTTTCATGAATATTTTAATTAAAATTTAATACTGAAAATGGGATTGAATGGAAAACCATTCTATTTGTTAAAATTAAATTACACTTTTATGATACAATGGTATAGAAACATAACCCATTATTGAAATGGAATATTCAATAATGGTACGATGTTCAAAGGTTGAAGAACCATGGGGTGGCTTAGCTATCATTAAAGTAGTGATGATCTGCACTAACTATATTTTCCCTCTTAATATATTTCCTTAGAGATTTAATTATTTAAGATAATCATGGGATGTTCCAATGGTGTACCCAAGGGACACTACCTACCTTCCTTTATCAGACAATCTCTTTTAAAATGATTGACTATATAGGTTAGAGCCATCATTTCTTTGATGTTTATCAGTTATAATCTGTCATTACCATTTAAGAACACTAAATCTAAATAGTAACATTATTAAAAATTATCATAGTTCCAAATATTCATTTTGAAAACTTTTCATATTGAAAATAAATAATATTTACCAATGGTCAAATTAGTATTCATGTTACTACTCCCAATAGTTGTATTATCTTTCATAAGTACCTTTTCATGTTATTAAACACTATTCTCTATTATTAATCTCATGTTTCTATATTTTTCATTTTATAAAATGTTGTTTGGTATATTAATATACTATATGTTTTATATAATTACGTTTTAGAGGGTCATTATCATATAAAACAATATCTTCTAAATATTACCATTATATATTTATTTTTTTGCCCCACTAAATTTTTTTTTTATTTTGAAGGGTTTACTTACTGACTAATGTAATTTTATTCATAAATGTCAAAAGTATTGATCGTTATTATATCTTTTTCCTAATTATAATTTCATATAATAAAATGAAAAATTATTCCATAATTAAAAGTATATAATAAATCACAGGTCATTAAAATTCATCCCCCATTAGTAAATTTCATCTCTGAAATGTCAACTAAAATTCCCAATTTAGGATAGGTAAGTATACCTCTGTGTCAATGTTTCCACAAGTTCCCATGTTTCCTCTTCCTATTTTTGGTTCCACCTAATCACTTAAAATGGTGAGTTATCTTTTTGTGTAATACATTTTTCATATAAACCAATATTTTAATCTATTTAACCTCATAATGGAGGTCATTCACTTGTTTTACACCCTTTGAATATTTATATGTGAGGTATTTAATTTGAACATTTTTTGGAGTGATATGTGGAAGATATCATGAACTCAAGCCTTCTTTGGTGGATGTTCAAGTTGATATGACACTAAATCTATATACTCATGTTTCTCAAAGGGGAAAATATACTCAGTTATAGGCATTATATTCGTTACAAACCACCAAAATATCTTATATAATGATATTAAAAGGAACACATTATCTCCACCATCAATCTCCACTCCCTTGAATTATTATTATCATTTATCTTATTCCTAAATTTAAATAATTTTATATTTTGTTGGATTTATTGAACATTTTTTATCATCTCTTAAACTAGTTTGTGTACAAGTATCTTTCATTAGAAGAATTCTTAATAACAAGTGAGATTTTAATATCCATTCCCATATATATCATTACATGTTAAAATTGAATAATTTAGTGAAAGATGTCTTGTTATGAGAAATCAACTAATAGAATAAGTTGATACCATACACTATTATTTTAAATGAACAAATCTCTTCACACGTATTGGAGTGTCTAAATGGTCCCCTCATATTAGCTATCAGGTTTGGTTTGACAGGCCATACTATTATTTATTTTATTTTCCAGATCATGTTAGAGACTTCTCCATAAATTTTAAGGGAACCACAAATCATGATAAAAAATGATTGAATGTTGTACCGCATTAGAATCCCTACATCCTTTTTATATATATATTATCATGTTGTTCAATAAAAAAATGATCCTAAATTTTTATTAATTGGGTAGTGTTTGTTAGTCAATCCACTACAGCGCATATTGAATTGTTTTGTATGGATGTATTTTAGATATTAGTGAAATATTAGGTGGTCTTGTTCACCCATTATCATGTTAGTATGAGAAATGGTTTCAAAATCTCAATAGACTTATGTTTATCATATTTATCTTACCAACATTCGAGGAACATTGAGGTATATATTGTGATATTTTTCATCATGTTGTACCATCGTTAGTTCTCTCAATAATAATGGTATAACTTGGTAATTATAGGAGGGATGGAGAAAAAATAGATAAATTAATTATCTGAAAATTCATTCTTTATATTAAGTGATGATGGATCATAATGTATAGTTCTAAAACAAACCAAACAATCCTCATCGATGTAGAATTCATGAAGCATACATTCATTTACTACTTCCACCGTCATTGGAACCACTAGATCACCCCTTTGTACATACATGATATTCTATTGGATAGATGGTTTTGAAATAATTGGGGAACGGTATGAAGTATTCCATTACATTATAATTTCCAGATCCATCCTTAGTATATATATGAATATTGGGTCTTTCTCAATCCACATCATGGATAAAGTAGCAATTTTTTTTCTAATACCACTAACTAACATATTCACCTTTTCTAGAATTATATTGATTTGATGATTCATAGTCCTTTATTAGATCTAAAAATCCTTATTTACACATGTATTCTCCTTATGCATAAATATATACTTCAAAATTCAGTGGTCTATTGATATATCATATTTTACACAACGAAAATAGTGTCTCTATATCTTGAGATAAAATATGACTTCAACCCACTCTTATTTATGATTAAGATAGTCTAGTTCATGAATCTTTAAATATAATGATTAGAAATAAATCACTTTTTATATTGAAAGAGTACCCATCCAAGTAGTTTGAAATATAAATCAATATAAATTTCTAACCCTTTCCCAATATAGGGTATTGATTCCACAAGATTACTGACAAACCAATGATTTAGTTCAACGAACCATCCTTTATCCTCCTTTTTCTAGATAAACATAACTCTTTTCAAGTAATCATGGTAAGTGGATTTAATTTTCATGAAAATATATTTAAAAGCATTATATATTAACCTTATTTTCCAGGGAAAATAGGAATATTAATCATACTGTTATGTTATAAACACTCCTCCTTTTAATTTTTACTATTATGATCATCCAAGATTCTTTCTATCTTAAGGATGTTATCCAACACTGAAACAAGTTGATACCAGAGATAACATATAAAGAATATACCCAATAGCCTCTTATTCTACAAAGATTATAATGTGACCCTTTAATGACCATTATGATTTTAAAAACATATTCAATAAATAAAAATATCATAAATAAATACCACTAAAATTTTGGAGAGGAATATTTGAAGAATAAGTTCATCAAATACAAAAAAATGAAAGGATCATTTGTCAAGTTGAAGGGAATAATAATATAATCATAATTTCCTTATCTTATTCAATAGGTATACTTCGAGATATCATATTTCTTTATCCTAAACTGATGATACCCTAATTAATGTTCAATATTGGAAATTAATTCCACCCCACCAAGATAGTCTAACAAATAATTAATCTTATGATGATGGAATTTTTTAATTATTATGAACCCTTTATGTTTTCAAAAATAAATGAATAACCAAATTGATCATTCTGTATTATTTAAAATGAAAATAGGTCTCCCAAAGGAGCCACACATGGTCAATGAAACCATTCCCAAAGTGATCATGAATGGGTTTTTTAGTTACTATATCTCCACATATTTAATTAAAATGTGGTCTTTGATATTGGATTAGATCCATATATGAGTTCAATGGAGAACACTATCTATCTTTTTTGGGTGATGGTCTATCTAACTCTTCATGAACGGAATCAATGTTTTCCAATGAAACAAAGAAATTTTATATCTTCATACATTCTCTTTCATACTTATATTCATCAATGGTTTCCATATTAAAGGCTATTGGTGGGGTTTGAAGACATTGATCTGGCTGAAATATCTATACATTGAAAATAACTCTAGGTTTTCCATTTAAAGAAATTAAATTTATAATCTCATATAATTCATATTAACATTATAATTTGATAGCCTTTACTTCCCTAGTACATTTTCAAATTCCACTATGTGAATGACTACTATATATTATATGAGAATGTAATCTTGAAAGATAATATTTATTCTTTGTTAAATTATTGTTTCTTGGATAAATTATCCTAATGTATTAATGGATAAATTTACTTCTATAATGTATGGTATAGATTCCACATTTTTCATAGACATAGATGAAATAAATTAATTCATAGAACAAACTATAGAACAACGTAATATAAATACATAAGACGTTCATTATATGAAATAAGACATAACAACACAAATGATCTTTTATGGTTTAGTTTGATGGAAATTATATATATAACACCTGAATAACATAAATAATTTATAATACACCTTAGTTTATTATTTATATATACATTCTAGATAGAATTTACTATATCTCATATCATAGGAATAGAAATCAAAAGAAATGGATGATCATAAAGCATAATATGTGAATAAATAAAAAAATTTATCATTTGACCATGGGTCATATCAATAAGTCATGAACATAATACCATGTGGAATATACTAATATAAATATTATTGAAATAACATTAAAATCTGGATATAATAAAAAAATGAGGAATTCAAAAGATTATCAATTTGGGTTGACACCAAACTATTGAAAATCATAATTACAATGTTCATTCACCATGGTATAGTGAAACAAGTCATCTTTAGAGAAGAAATCATTAACAAATGAATGAAATTATATCCTAAAAAACCAACCATATTCATTAATTCAGGTGACCCACTTTGATTATAATAAATCATTTCATCAATAATACTATTTTGAATAAATAATGGGTTTCATATTAAATTATTGTGTACATAAGTGAATAAATAATTTAATATAAATTTTTTTGACCCACAAATAGTGAATGTGGGTTTGATACTTGTAAATAATTTAATGAATAAATTATATTTACATATTTGGGAATAGAAAGGGAAAATGAAATTGTTTTTTAATTCAGAATATAAGATGTTTTCATGTGAAATAGATAAATTCAAAAAATGGATTCATCGACATGGAAATATAAAATGTGTATTAAGGAATTATTATAATGGTAGTTAAAAAAGGTCTACCATTGAGAAAAAAATCCCTTGAATGTTATGGGATAATAATGAATATTAATTTATTTATTTTAATCTAATTTATAGTTAACATTTCACAAATTATATACTTAAAAGGAAAAGAGGATGTGGAGAATTATGTTACCCTGAACAATTACTTTCTGATACATACGTATAGAAAGTTGAGTACTTAATTACACTTTGGACGGATTATTGGGGAGTATATATGTACATAACTTTGTGACTAATGTATTTGAATTATATAGTGATGGGGAATGGGTGGGTATTTATTGGAGTAGAGGAGGAAATGTTTAATAATATCCAAATACAGTTTCGGGAATTCTAGTGTATGGAAAATGAATAACCATAAGCTTTCACGTGATTTTTAAATGGATTTAGAAATTTTTAGTTTATTTTTATATTATTCTATGCTATGTGAATAAAAATCCATATGTTAATATTATATTGAAAACGGAAAAATTATTTTATAACAAAATATGGATTTTCAATTTAATATTTTTATTTTAAAATTTTGAATGCATATTTATGATATATAAATTCGTTTAAATCAAAAAAAATTAATATTAATAAAATAATTTTTTATTGTTTTGTATTAAATTTAATTTATTATTAAATAACTATTTCATATATATGAAGTCATAAAAATTGTATAAAAATTATTCTTAAGAATCATTGAAAAATAATTCATTTTAGAAAATTATATAATATTAGAAATAACCTAATCTAGATGATCCTATTTAAAATATATGTTTATTTTATCAAAGAATATTCTAAATATTGAAATTTTACTTAAAAATAAAAACTCATTATTTATTGAATAATAAACGTTTTTACGACTTAATCTAATTTGTAAAACATAAGAATATAATAAGTAATTATAAAATTGTTTTCTCATTATTTTTTAGAAAATGGTGTTTCAAAACTAAATTTATTAGAAATTAATTCTATATATAAGGAATTTTATTCTAACATGACTATATATATTTTCTCAAAAAATAATTTTTTAAAAAAAAATTAATTTGCCAAATTTTTCTTAATTTCAGTAATATTTTATTAAACAAAATAATTCTATGAATGAGATTGATAAAATAGAATTTCATTTATGAAAAAGGAATAAAACTTTTATTATAATATATTCTAGACACTAAATCCATTATTGAACAAGTCTATTCGCTAAATTATTTGTGTGTGATAGTGGGAGTTTAGAGTGGTCGAAGAGCTAATATCGACCATGTAGTGATCTCCACTCACTTGAACTTCACAAATTGTCGATTTTATTTTTCCTACACTAGAAGATTCTCTCTATGGATTGATCAATGTTGTACAGAATTTATTCTATAATCCCCAATGTTCAAAAAAGAGATCTTAACAAGGACTCACCCTATAGGTTAAGGCCATTGTTTCTCCATTGAACATAAATTATCATATATCATTACCTTTTACACACACAAAATCTAATGGTATCCTTATTACCAATAGTCATAGTTACAAATGATCATATTGACCAATGTTTATATTATTATTCCAACGACCATGTTACTATTCCCAAATGTCATATTACCACTTATAAATTCATCCTATTCATTGATACACTATCTGCTACAATTCCTCCTGGTGATAATTTTTTTTATTTCTTAAATTTTGATTAGTCTATAAACATTATATTTATTTACTATAGTTTTATTAATGGGGTAGAAAATCCCAAAATACTATAAAGATAATTTTTTTTACAATTTTAAATTTCTTATATAATTATTTTTGTCCTATTGCAATGTTTCCAATTTTCGTTAGTTTAGTTCATGACTAATAAAGGATTCTTTCTTAATAAAATGTGTGCTTTCAATTTTTCTATTTTTATGATAATAATGAAATATAATATAAGATAAAATTACAATGGAAAAAAATGGACTAATAAAATCTTGGTCATTACTAAACACTTATTTATATAATTAATAAAAAATATTATTATATTGTTAAAATTATGTATAATTTTTTTAATTTTTTATTATTTCCCCTACATGTTCATATTAATTATATTTTTTCAATATTATTATTATGTCTAGTTATATGATTTAGTACCATTTATATTTTATAACATTGAATTAATTTTTAATGTTTGAACGTAATATTTTTCTTTCTCTTACATAATGCATCTTTATTCATCTATTTTTCCCCAAATTATTTTTATAAAACAATAGTTTAATGTTTTATTAATCCGTATTTTTGAAAATACAATTTTTAAATTTTTTATAATATTTTTTCAAAATTAATTTTTTTAAATGAAATATGTTAAATTGTTTAAATATAATTTTTTAGTTTTTCTATATTCATATGAACGTAGTTTTATTAATGTTAATGTACTTTTATGACTCTCATAATGTAATATTCCAAGTTTTTAAAAATAATTTAAAATAAATGAAACTTGTTTTAAGTAGATATTTATAAAAAGGATATAAACATAATTTTTCTGCTTCTATATTTTGAATTCCAAAAAAATGTCATCTACAATTGTGTTGAGTAAGTTATTTGTAGTCTGATGGAACCAACACAATTTTTAGTGAATAGTAACATAAATTATGAATAGTAATGTGACCAAAATGAATATTAAATTTTATTAATATTTTATTTACATTAGGAATTAAGATTATGATATCTTGGTTAATTTTTCAATGTTATATAAAAGTAGTTATAAATTAAAATTGTTAATTTTTTAAAAAAGTGTGAAATTAATTAAAAATTAAAATTAAAATATTTCAAAATTTATTTTAAAAAATGGAGTTCATTTATGAATTCTAAAAGTCGTAAAATGGTTAGGGTGACCTTTTGGTATTTTTCTAAAACATTTGACTTTTTGTGGAATTGTAAAAATAGAGTTTTTGTTTCGAGGTGTTTACAGACATCATTAATGATGTAAGAATGATGTAATAATACTAGTTCACTTGTATACAATAAGACATCTTATGATATTTCCTATGTGGATAATACCATGGGAAAGCCAATTTTTTTTTCAAAAATCACTAATGAGGTTTCCATGGGAAATTAATAAAATATTCCTTCACTTTTGCAATATATTACATCCCATTTATTCATTCCATTCATTCCAAAATTATCCTCAACAAATATCTGGTCTTTTAACCTCCCTATTAGTCCTCCCATGGTTTCATCACTCCCCAAGGTCCAAACCTTCATGTTTTCAAAGTGACTCTACAAGGTATAAGAATCCACCACCCTTCTCTTTTTCAAGCTATCAATTTATGTTATTATTTTTAATTTACTTTTTATTATGTTGGGATATTTTATTCTATATTCCTTTATTGCGCATATTATTTAATAATGTTGAGACACAACTTTCCTCTCATTAAAATATTTTATGAAATTTGAATCCATGCTTTTAGGATACAGAATTTTCCTAAGGGATTTGTCAACTTTTATTTATTTCGAGTACGTTTCATTTTTTTCTTCAGTCCCCACCTTCCCTTATCTAAGAGGAATGAATGATCTAGTCCCTTAAATATTCTTTATCTCATCATGTCTATGTAATATTAACCATTATACTTCGTCTCCACCACCACTTAATCATGAAAATAAAACATCGTCTATGATTTGTCGATTTACCAACATCATGGACGTTATGACTTCTATTTATTTTAAATCCTTCTAGAAATTTCAAAAAACCATTTTAATGGTTTAACCAGATTATTATTTATGTATTATAACATTAATAATGTTTGGGAAACATTTTTTACACATGTTATCAATTTATAGAACAAAATGAGTTCATTACGATCAATGAAATTCCAAAATTACATAAACAAATATTATTAATGATTTAACATATATATAATCCACATGTAATAATGAAATATATAAAATGGTATAATTTATTGTTCTAGAAACATGTCAATATCACTCCATTAAAAATTTTGGAGTTTCAATTCCAATCGATAATAATATCAATCATGAACCGATCATGGAAATCATATAAAGAATGCACCCAAATGAATGGAAGGAACAAAATAATAATAATTAATGGGTGAAATGATATAATAAATTGGTTATAAATATTTTATAAAGATTAATATATTTTTTTAAGATATTAATAAAACTTCTTTATAGTTATACAGTAGGTTTAAATAAGTATTAAGTAAGAAATACTCGAGGTAAGGGAATTCTTAACCTGATTTCCATTCTTTGGGTTAACATTCTAATTCATTTAATACATGGTATTGAAATTTTATGATTGATGAAAATTCTTTATATTATGATTAATTATGGTTATTTACAGTCTATATAAATATTCCATACACGCTATTAACTCTCACTCATATTATATGATATTTCTAAGGGTATTTCCTTTTAAAATCATATTTTAGAATTATATCTTACAAAATTCAAAATAAATATCTTTATGAAAGTATTAATGATGTATGATTATTTTATGGTTCTTTGGAATTTTTTATGATAAAATGTGGGACCTATATCTCCCTCCAAATCACTGGGTATGTGTATGTTGGAGGTCAGGTGTATGGTTACTATGAGTGTAACTGTGATGGTTGCACAAATTGTAAGGTAGTCGTGAGGGTTACAGACTATAATGTATCCGAGAGGGTTACAAGATTATTTATGTAATGCCCCAATATACCTTTAAGGCTATATTTATGATCAATATGTTTTTGGGAAATCTCATTGGAATCCAATGTTTTAAAAGGTAAGTTTATATGGGTGAAAATAAGTCTTTTGGAAAATGATTTCATACATTACAAGTAATCATGGACTAATGTGTTCTTTCATTATTATTATATCCCATACTCTGATTTTGGTCTCATCCCATGTATTTAAATAATTTTCATAGGTTATAAGGATCTGTAATATTAATAAGATATGTGCGTTAAATGTTTGAAGAAATCTAAACTAAATCATGTTCTATTTGAAAAGTTTTAAATTTTGGATGAAATGAATGCTCTTTTTATAGAATACACTATGTATTAATTTATAATGTTATAAATGTGTTATGTCCCAATTCACTAAATTTAAAAACTGGAAAATAACCTCAATGATAAAGGAAGTGTTTTCATGACTAAATTCACGATTACGTAATATAATAAGGTAGGGTCCTTATAGTTTGTATCAGAAGATGGTTTAGATAACATTTGGGGTTAAGATGATGTTAATATAATACCATAACTATTTTCTTTACATTATGGATAATTTTTAAATGATAAACAATTTAAATATTACCAATATTATTCTATTAAGATATTTTTGTTCGGATTGGTTTTCCGTAGAAGAAACATGGAAGGTGAAGAAGAGGGGAACCAAAAGAATGACATACTTCTGAATCTTCATCTCGGAATTTTTGGGATTAGAACCGAGTAGTTTGTGATAGTAATGGCTCACCTCGAGTAGAAAATAAATTATGGTGGCATCCTTTCAAGAGATGAACCAGAGGAACCACAACAGAACATGACAGTAGTGGAACATCTTATGAGACAACACCCTCCTGCATTCAATGGATTTTCTGACCTCGTAGCAAAAGAAGGATTGAATAAACCCCTTGATAATATATTTGATGTAATGGGTTGTTCATATAATCAATAGGTAATCCTTTCTGTTTATTTTTTTGATGGTCAAGATGATCAGTGGTGGTCAATGTTCTATAATATCATTGATAGAGAGTATTTTAACGCCTTGGAGTGGGATGAATTTAAAAGAACATTCCGTGAATAATATTTTTTTTAAGGTGGTTTGACATAGGATGGAGAAAAAATTCCATGAATTTAATTAAAAGGAGAAAGATTATGCGGTTGTGTATGAAGAGAACATCACCCTACTGGTGGGGAATAATCCAAATATTATTATGGAACATTATAGAATAATCAACTTCTATTACTCTGTACTTAAGCAAAGGTATCAAAGGGATTTCACCTCCCATGAATTCAAATTTTATGAGAAACTTTTCTGATGTTTTAGATGGTGGATATGGAGTTTTATGATCATTACATGAATTTTGGAAATAATGAGAACAATGGGTCCATATGGAACGTGATGGGTAAGAATAAACTAAATAAATCTTGTAGTATGAAAATATAGTTTCCAATTAGTGAAATGTGTTGAAAGAAGCACCCTGGGAAATGTATAACCAAAGCTAGGAGGTGTTTTTTATGTGGTATGTTTTGAAATATAACCAGATATTGTAATTAAAATGATCCTAAGACTAATCCTGATATGAAACTATTAAGTGTTTTAAATTTTATGAGATGCATCATTATGAAAATGCCTTCCCAAAGAGAGATCTAAATGAATCAAAAAATCCAGAAAATAAGAAGAAAGGTGCAGTGAGATCTTTTACGACTATGTTAGAAAATATCAGGCCATCCAATAAAGTCATATCTTGTTCCTTGTCTGTTTATTTAGATTTTTGTAATGTTCTTTTTGATATAGGGTTTACCAAATCTATCATTTTTGTGGATTTCTCTAGTAAATTGGAAATATCACCTCAAAAAATTAGTCCATAACTTGTTGTTAAAAAACCAAGAAGAAATATTATAGAGGATAGGAATTATAAGAATCTTTATATTGTTATTTGTGGAATGATGTTATTTTCAAACCTTCTTGATTTTCCCTTAGTATAGTTTTATGTCACTCTGGGAATGGATTGGATTTCTATTTATCATGGTATGATTGATTATAGCCCTAAAGAAGTTGTTTTTTAGAAAGAGTTTTAGTTTGTATACTAGATAGACCCCATATTGTTGATAACATATCAGTATGATGAGAAACAATTGAAATATGGAAATTAAATTTATCTTGATGTTATTATTGAAAATAAGGGACCTATTCAGTTTAATGGTGTGCTAGTTGTAGATGAATACCATGATGTTTTTCTTTATGATTTACTTGGTGTCAAACCTGATCGGGAAGTCGAATTCATAGTTCAAATAGTTCCTGATTCTAATCCAATTTCAAAACCCCCATATCCTATTTCTCAAATTGAACTTATTGAATTGAAAAATCAGTAGCAGAATTGGCTTGATAAAGACTTCATTCCTCCTAGTACTTCACTATGGGGTACTCATGTTTTGTTCATTAAAAAATAATGTTGGTTTGATGGTATTGTGCATTGATTATAGAGCTTTTAATAACATCACTATTAAAAAAAGTTTTATTTTCCTCATATTAATGACTTGTTGGATCAAATCTTGATAGCTTAATACTTTTGCATGATTGAATTGAGATCTGGTTACCATTAGCTGAAGGTGAAGGAGGATGACATCCCCAAAACAGCCTTTTATACAAGAAATAGGCAATATGAATTTTTTGTTATAACGTTTTCGTTAACTAATGTACCTGTTGTATTCATGAAACTTATTAATATAATATTTCATGATTTCTTTGATATGTTTGTGGTTGTGTTTATTGATGACATTATGGTATTTTCAAAAAATAAATAGATTCATGAAAATCATCTAAGGGTTATTTATAATACCTTAAAGGAAAAGAAAGTGTATGGAAAAATCAGTAATATTTATTTTTGGTTACAACATATTTCTTTTCTTTGGAACATTGTAAATAAAGATGAAATAAAAGTTGATCCTTCCAAATAAAAAGTGGTTGATAAATGTTCATGAACTACAAATGTTACAAAGATTCATAATTTTCCAGGATTATATTGTCATTATAAATGGTTTGTTAAAATCATTTTACGATTATCCAGTCCTATAACTATGTTAAATAAAAAGAGGATAAATTTATTTCGATAGAAGAATGAGATTGTTGTTTTTTGGAACTGAAGAAAAGATTATTGAACTCCCAAGTTTTGGCCTTACCTTCCCAAAATGATGAATTTTTCATCTACAGTGGTTCTTCATTTAATGGACATTGTTGTGTTCTGATGCATAATGATTCGGAAATTTCTTATTCTTAAAGACAAATGAAATATCATGATTTAAATTATCCCACACATGATTTGGAATTAAAATCTGTGGTTTTTTCTATGAAAATTTTGAGGCATCATTTATATGGGGCCAGATGTAAAATATATACTTACCATATAATTCTGAAGTATATATTCACTCATAAGTAATTAAACTTGTGGAAGAGAAGATTTTTTGAACTCATAAAGGATTATATTTACACAATAAATTTCTATAGGGGAAATGTAATCAATGTGGAGGATTCATTGACTTGAAAAAATCATTCATCATTAACCATGTTACGTTTGGAAGATGATCCCTTGAATAATGATTTTATGAATTATGGATTAGATGTTTTTGGTACAGTAAATACCTCTATTTTGTTTCAGGTTTCTGTGGAGCCATCATTATCAGATAGAATTAACGAAGCGAAGAAGGAAGACTATAGGATACAGAAAAAGGTTGAATTAGTAAAAATGGGTATGTTTACAAAATATAACATAGATAAAGATTGTGTATTAAGATTTGGTAAAAATATGTGTGTTCCTTGTAATCCTCAGTTGAAGAAATATTTATTGTGTGAAGCTCATAGTTCTATATTTTCAGTTCATCTTGGATTTATTAAGATGTATAGAGTCCTTTCAGAGTATTACTGGTGGGATGGAATGAAAAGGGATATTACATAATTTATTGTGAAAATTTTAACATCTCAATAGGTTAAAGGAGAATGGAAGTTACCAAAGGGGATGCTTCATCCATTCGTTGTTCTAGAGTGGAAATGGGAGATTATATCCATTGACATTATGAGGGGACTACCAAAGACTTCTTGAGGTATCAATGTGATTTCGGTTACTGTTGATCGACTGACGAAATCTTCACATTTATATTCTATTCGATATACAATGTCATCGGATCATCTTTCTCGGCTATACATCAAGGAGATTATTAGATAGCATAGTGTTCCTCTTTCTATTGTATCTGACTGGGATCCCAGGTTCACATCTAACTTTTGGAAGGGCCTTCAAAGGTCATTGGGAACAAAATTGAATTTCAGTACAACATTTCATCCTCAATCTGATGGGAAGTTAAAACACACATCTCAGACATTATAAAATATTCTTTGAGCTTATTCAATGGACTACAAGGCAATTTGGGATCAATATCTCTCTTTAGTTTAATTTTTTATAATAACATTTTTTATTATAGTATATATATGGCACCTTTTGAGGAATTTTATGGGAATATGTGTAGAACTCTATATTTTTGGGATGATGATGGGGAAGGAATGTTGATGGGGATTGAATTAGTAGAAGAAGTTTCTGATAAAATTGATGATGATCTAGCAGTACAAGAGGATAGGTCAGAGAAGGTAGAAAAGTTATGCAGATAGCAAAAGAAAAGAATTCATTTTTGAGGTATGTGACCATATTTTTCATAAAATCTATCCTTAGAAATGTGTGGTGCGTTTTGGTAATAATGGAACTATAATCCCTCAGTTCTTCAGTCCTTTTTAAATCCTAGGGAAAGTTGGAACATTTTCATACTGAGTATGTTTGCCTCAGAGTTTTTCTCACGTACACAATGTTTTTCTTGTTTTGATGTTGAGAATGTATGTTCTAGATTCAACTAATGTCTTGAGCCCAGAAGTAGTTTATATGGAAGATAAATTTTTTTATAAAGATTAATTGGTTCAGATTCTTGATCAAAGGGAACCTGAATTTTATAATAAGGTAGTCCACTAGGTAATGGTTTTTTGGAGACACCACATGTTTGGAGAAAAAACATGGGAGTCTAAAAATGATATGAGGGAATGGTACCCTCACTTGTTTATGACGTAAATTAAATTATGAGGACCCATTTTCCAGATGGTGGGGATAATTTAACAACCCAAGGATTTAAAAATAATTTGTAATGCATAAACTTTTATTTTATGTATATATTTTTAACAATTCATTAAACATAATTTTCCCACTTTTATATTTTGAATTTAAATAAAATGTTCATCTACAATTATGTTCAGAAAGATACTTGGAGTCTGATGAAACCAACTTGATTTTGGGTGAATAGTAACACATCCTTATAAATAGTAATATGAATAGTAATATGACGCTAACTAATAGTTCATTGTTTTAATAATTTATTTTATTATTGCTTTAATATAATGACATTTGGGTTAATTTTTCAATATGATATAAAGTCAGTTATAGAATTACAATTGATAATTTTTAAATATAGTATGATTTTAATTAAAAATTAAAATAATAATATTTGGAAAATTATTTTCAAAATATGGAGTTCATTTTTGAATTCTACACATCGTAAAATTGTAAGGGTGAATTTTAGGTATTTTTCTGAAACAGTAGAATTTTTGAGGAATAGTAAAAATTTAGTTAGTGTTTCAGTGTGTTTTATGACATCATTAATGATATAAGAATGATGTAAAAATTATGGATGACTTTTTTACAGTAAGATATTTTATGACATGTACCAAGTGGAAAATACCATGGGCCAGCCCATGGTTTTTCAAAGACCAATAATGAGGTGTCCATATGAAGTTAATAATATATTCCCTCACTTTTTCTATAAATAAAAACCAATTAATTCATTTCATTCATTCCAAATTCTTCATCAATGAATCATGGGACTTTTTTTATCTGTATTAGTCCCCCAAATGTGTCCCCAATCCCCCAATGTCCCAAACTTCATGTTTTATAAGTGACTCTATAATGTAATCGAATCCACATCACTTCTCCTTTCCATGCTTTCATTTTATGTTATTCTTTTTAATTTCAATTGTCTTATATTGGGATATATTATTCCATATATCCTTACTTCCCATATTATTTACTTATTATGATTTACCCATTTACTCTCAAAAAAATTTATGAAATTTTAAGCGATGTCATTTGGCTACTGAATTTTCGTAAGGGATTTCTCAAATTTTCATTTATTTCGAGTTCCATTATTTTATTCTTATTTCTTCCCATCCCCTTATCCAGGTGTAATTAATGACAAATTATCTTATATATTATTTATTTGATAATTTTTATGGAAGATTCACCATTATACTTCTTCTCCAATCCCACATATTCAAGAAATTAAAACATCATTCGTGATGTGTCAATTTACCGACATCATGGACGATGTGATTTCAATTTCTTTTACATTCATCATGACAGGTAATAAACACATATTTATGTTTTAACCAGATAATAATTAATTTGTTTTAACTTTTATAATTTTCTGGAATCATATTCTACAAAATTAATATTCTTTTTTACAAAATTAAAAATCAATGTTTTTATGGAATTATTCATCTTGTATTTTTATGTTTTAGTTCTTGGGAATTGTTTATGATGAAGGATGGGACCTATATATACCTCTAATTTCTTGGGTATGTGTATGTTGGAGGTCGTTCATATGGTTACTCAATGTATAACTGCGATGGTTACACAAATTGTAAGGTAGTCGTGAGGGTAACAAATTATAAAGTTCCCAAGAGCGTGACAAGATTATGTTAGTAATTCCCTGTGATACCATTATGGTTCTATTTATGTTTTTTATGTTATGTGGAAATATCATGAAAATATCAGGTTTCAAATGGTAGGTTTATATGGTTGAAAAGTATGTATTTTTGAAAATTATTTTCGACAATACAATTAATCATGGATTAATGTGTTATTTACTTTTTTTATATCCCTTACTGATCTTTTTTTCTCACCCCAGGTTTTTATATTATTTTCATAAGTAATAAGGATGTGTAAGGAAAATAATGAAAGCCGATATAATTTTTTTGATATTTATAAAAGAAATAATGTTTTATTTGAAATGTATTATATTTTGGATGAAATGAATGCTATTTTTATGGTATACACTATGTATTAATGTGTAATGTTATGGATTTATTATGTACCAATTATCTAAATCTATAAAAATGAAAAGATCATAAATGATAAAGGATGTTATTTCTTGACTAAATTCATGATTATGTAATGTAACGTGTTCATTTCCTTATACATTATTCACCAGGGATATCTTCAAATGTAATATTTTACATTCTTCCATTATATTATTTTTTTGTATTGTTAAAATTTTATGATGCCCAAAAAATTTATTGGTGTTAATTATACTATTATGGATTTATAAATATATTAATATTCATCAGGGATAAATTCTTTTCCCGGTTTTTCATTATAATATGAGTGGGAATAGAGATATATAACCCTCTAATAAATTACGTAAATATTATAGCACATGAGATATTATGTGTTCATACATGAGAGGTTATCATATTCAACAATGTTATGTTCTATGTCTGTCCACATTTTGATGATGGTTTGTGTAATGATCATTGATAAAAGATATAATTTTTTATTCTTATACATGTGAGATATTTCTATGTAATTACATATTTATATGTTATACACAGCCTTATCATATATTATAAGTTTATAATGTTTGGATAACTATATGTTCACTATTTCCTCACTCTTTTATGGCCTTTAGTATTATCACCCTTTCATATTTCATTTACATCCCATATGTTTTACCCCTTATCAAGCAACTTAGATTACCCTATTCTTGTATTTACATTATATTGTTAATGAATTATAATATATAATATAATATGTATTAAAATATTCATGTCAAATTAAATTATTGATGAAATATACAATGAGTTGTAAAAATATATATTTTTTATTAGTCTCTAGTGATACTGATCCATTTGGCTATGTCTGATGTATTTTGATGATTTATATAGGAAAATAATTTATAATGATGTATTATTTTTTTATGTAATGGTTGATTCATCTTGATTTGTATCAGAGTGTGGTTTATTTAATTTTGGTCATTATGATGAGAAGCATAAGATTATATGAAAAAATAATAATATTGGACGACACACAAGTGTTCTTAGTTAAATTTTAAGTATTATTATTTTAACATAATGTTCTATATGAATTAACTGTAACATAGGTATAAATTGGGCTTCTTTTTATTTTCAATTAATTGATTAAAAACCATATTATTATATATTAATCATGAAAACCTTTTTAGTTTTAGTAAACAATATGAACCTAGATGAAATAGAGATATGCATGTCTAATGTTTATTAATGAATTTTAAATATACTATCTGATTATTTTTATACCAACTCTTACTTATCATATATGTTTTTAATGCCATTAATCAACAATCCAAAAAAATGGATACTGAATTAACCTTGAAAGAACTATGTTGTGTGATTATTGTTTCCCAACAATATAACTACACATTGATTAATATATTTTGGAGGGTACCTATCAAAAATATTATTATCCATAATTTAACAGTAATTAAGACATTTTAGGGCATGTATGATATATCTATATATATTTACCACATTAATTTATAATATTGGTGTAATGAACCATACCTGGTAAACTAGACAAGATAAAAATATCATCTTTTCAAATTATATGGGTAAATGGTAATGCGTGAATTTGTCCTTAATATAGGAAAAAAAATAAGAAAACATGTGTATGAAGTAGAAAATTTTGACATGGCACGAAATAAATACAACCCATGTCAAAATAGGATAAAATAGAATATATGTAAAGTTACCATGTGACTAATAGCCACCTCCTTACCAACTCGAACTGAGAGCAGCAATAACAATATGATAATATTCCATGATTCACGATTCTCTTCCATTTAAATGAATCCTGAAATACCACATCATCAAATTCACAAACTCACAAGTAGGGTGTGATCAAAATCCATGTAGTATATCAAAAAAAATTATATAGATTCTATAATATCAATATTTAAATAGTTCTATCTTCCAAAAAATATATTTTTACATCACATTTTTATAATATAATCCTTTTGAAACAAACATTTTTATTTTCATCCATTGGTTTTAATGATGGATTTTCATATTATAAATGTAGAAGTATGACAAGTATAAGTGAGAACACAAGAAATCATATCCAATAATCCAGAGGTAAACAGGTATGCACAAATTAATGAGTCAACCAATATGTGAAGTTATGTGATACAACCACATATAAAAACCTTTTAGAAACAATGAATAATAAATCAAATCACGTGATTAATACCATAAATGATAAGTAACCCCACATAGTGGGTTCTAGCCTATAGGAAACTTGTAATATTCACTCAAAATCATAAATAGGCTTAAGTTGGATCTAGCTAACGAATCTTTCTTTAACTCAATATCATAAAAGGATACCTAATAATTGTGGAACATACACTAAGGATACTAGTATATCATTCCTGATGGAACAAGGTTCCAAATGTGCAATTTTCCAAATCCATATAAAAAAACATGAACATAATTTTATTAATGATTTTTAATTTCATGTTAATCCTCTTCTGAGTTTGAAAATCTATTTCAAAATCAAGAAGATCCATCTTCACTGAAAAACTCATATTTTTATTTCATTCCCTTAAATCATTTAAAACCATTTATCACATCAAATAAATGACTAAACTAATGGAATTTTCTAATAATGTCATGAAATTCATCAAATTTACCCTTGTATACAAACACATACATCAACATGGTAGAAAACTAGAATATTTCAACAATAAAAATAAAAAAGAAGGAGAATAGTCATTAAAGGATGAGGAAAACCAAGAAACATTAATGGATTGAAATAAAACACTATCAGATTAGAAATCCACAACCAAACAATAACCATAACCAAAACATAAGAAGAAACAAAATAAAATTCTTACCCATAGATATTAAAGGCACCCATCATAATGACCAATTGATGAAAAAATGATCTTGATGGGATGGAGGTCTCTTAAATCCTATAGGGAGCTCTATATTTTGATAAGTGGGAGGATACGGATGAATGAAAAGATAATTTAATCCAAATTTTCCATTTAAGAGAAGAACCCAAGATTTTACACAACGTGTTACCATGTTACATGTCTTGTAACAGTCGATTCCCACACACATTAAAAAATCGGTCAGTATTTAATTAAAAAAAATTCGTTAGTCTTTATATAGTGTGTAACCTACCATGATATGTAACCATTTGAAAAAACCATTCTTGAGATAAATAAACCCCTTGTAACAATAGTTCACGATATGTAAATCCATAAATTACTACAAAAAATAAAGGTTTTATGATGAAAATTCCATAAAATCCTTCACTTTACCATTATAGGTACCCTCTATATTCATTCTCGTTATTACAAAACTGATGAAAAAGTAAAACCACAAAAAAATTTATGACAAACCTAACATAAAGATGACTGATCATTACCATATCCCCTCTTAAAACTGTTTCTGCCACCAAAAATCCCTCAAGATCATAGATATAGAAAAATATAAGGCCATCGCTTCCTCATCAACAACTCCTTTACCCCTGTCTTGTGGATATAATATATTTAATTCCATATTACTTGAAAAGGTGGATTGTTTTAACATGAATTTCTTTATCCATGAAACCCATAATCTGAACTGGCTACTCAACCAATTTGGTATTGTGCACAAGATCAACCCTCTGCCTTCAAATCCCATG
Source organism: Viscum album (assembly GCA_963277665.1). Lineage (NCBI taxonomy): Eukaryota > Viridiplantae > Streptophyta > Magnoliopsida > Santalales > Viscaceae > Viscum > Viscum album. The sequence goes on from OY728151.1 coordinate 820,117,293, forward strand.
GGAAGGATATGGTATATACCACCTCAACATGGATGTATAAAAAAACCATGGATATCTATCAAACTAGAATAAATGTGAAAACATTAGGCCACACTCCCCAATCTTCTATGGATGTCATTAGATATCATAATCCATAGATCCAAATTACCCTAAGTCCCCAACTAGGGGTGTTTCATGTGAGGTGAATCTCTGGGAAATACCAGATCACCAGCCACAAACTCTAGTTGATGTGGCTAAAAGATTTCACATGATATATAATTACTCTATACCTTTGTTAATAACCTATAAATAAACTACAAAATATATGTTCTATGTCTAACAGCACTCAACCCAACCATGGGCTACTCTCCCATATCTTCCTAGGACAACAGAGATAAACATGGATTTCCATTAAAAGTGTCATAGTGATCCATACTTATCAAATTATAATAACTCTATTAATAGGAAAACTCATCCAATTGAATATTATTTTCCCACATCCTCTGAAATCAAGAGCACAACCCCAAAAAATATCATCTAGACCATGGATAAACCTCTATATCTATCCTTTTATATATGGATGATAATATATTCATAATTTAACTAGGGAACCCATAGGGACATGAAAACCATTCAAAAACCATGACGTAAACCTCAGATCCCTATCAAGAGAATTATAGAGGGATCCCATTGAGTTCTCACAATATCATGGACATACAACTCTAGAGTCTCTTCTACATTATTTGTCTAAATAACAGGTACTAAATTCTAAGATTTTATGATCCTATCAATGATTAAAAAATTTACTACTTCCCACTAGGATTCCATTGCAAAAAATGACAAAATCCTAAGAAATATCATTCCACTTCTATATAAATATGGGTATAATATGAAAAATCCCTACAGGTCTCTTGTGTTCCTCCTTAACAGTCTAAAAATTTTGACACATCAAAACAAAATTGGGTACCAACCATATCATCACCTTCCACCAATAACGTCCCCCCTAAATTATTATACATCTTGGAAGCCCCATGGTTTGTAGAACAATCAAAATGGTTTCCAATATCAAAAAACTCCAACTGAGAAAAAATTGAACAAACCACCTAAAATAGAGTAAAATATATCCATTATGGGGCTTACACCACTCCAATAATGTCTCCAAACCACAATTTATTTCATTAAAGTGTTGGAACTTTATGTTTGCAACCTTTTCAAGATTAATTTTATTATCATTAGGCTTATCATCTTCCATCAAATCCAAGAACACTTTTCTAGATTCCTCTTACAATTGTATGCTCATCTAAAAAAATATTTATAGGCCACCACTCAGAGTATTATTTCAGGGTTGGTGTCAAAAGATGTGTAATCAATGCATCATAAACCACATTTCCATTCATAGGGTTATATGAAAAATCAAAATGAAAATTCTGATGATACTCCCCCCAATGTGTATGTTGAAAATTCATATCGCTCATATAAAAAATATATTTCATGCTCATCTCATCAGAATATATCATAATCCATTCACCAAAGAGATAGTGATTCCATATTTTGATTTCATGAAAAATCATCGCCACATCAAGATCATGGGTAGGTTAGTTCATTCACATTAATGTAACTAGAAGGATCCATTATCCACATATTATTTACCCAACATCAAAACACATTACAAACCCATACTATAAGCATTGCCGAAAACATACTACCTGATCCCGGATCCAAAAGAATCAAATCAGGGGTAGAAGTCAACCACTCCGCCAAATCCTAAAATGAATTTTCCAACACTCCATTCTATTAAAACTATAAAACATATAGGTTAATTTTTTCAATAAATTTTGGATATTATAGATGTTCTGAGAAGATAATATATAGTAATCAGCCAATATTGGAAGATAAAATTCTCAAACGCATTTTTGGGATTCTCCCTTGACATAACTACATTAAACCTTTTTAGGTTCTACTAAGATTCTCCTCATATATAAATTTTTTTATAGATATATCAATACTTGGATCCAAAATTAAAACATGTAAGGATACTATATAGATGATGTTATTTCAAGGATTGATGAATGATTCCTATGTGGTCCATGTGCTCCCCCATGGGCATTAATTACACGAAAATTTAATCTAGGAATGAAAAAATAAAATAGTATAATAATGGATGAAATATATGGTTCAAAAAAATACAGAGCTAGTACCACATGCCTCTCGACACCACTAGATGTCCTAGGTGGTGATGAGCCTCACTCAGGCCGCACCCTCATCGGAGGAGGAGAACCCTATGAAGAATCTCAAAGGTGATGGCCCTTTTCAATTTTTTCACTATTCAAACCCTAATTATTTACCTTCTTTTCCATGGATTCATGTATTTCTAAATTTTCAAGAATGCTTTATAGGCATCCCTCTTCTTCATCTCTCAACTCTAGAGTTAACTGAAGTTTCTTCCCTACAAAATCTAACCATGATTTCCTATTTCAAGTAGCATTGTCCATTGGTGGACTCCTTCGATCCATTGATTTTGGGATCTTGGGTTTTGCAGAAGATAAAAATAGTTGGTCTTCTTGACTGTAGGAGCATCATGATTTGATTTTCCTCTATTGGTGAATTGATTCTCACATGGTCAAGTGCGCCTCACTCTTGGGATGGTGATCGCTTCCTCCTCTTCAATTGGTCATATGATAGTCATTTGAATCATGATCCAACAATGCCAACAATATGGGAATGGTTTCCAAAACTCCCTTTTCTATTCCCAAATACCCCTATTCTCCTCTTGATCAGAAACATGGTTGGGAGTTTCCCTTGTATTGATATTAGAACCCATGCGGTGAGCCACCTAATTTCTCCAAGGGTTTGTGTCAAAGATGATGTATCTAAAAAACATTTCAAGGATATCAGTATTTTTGTGGGGGAATAAATTTGATATAACCAGACCATCATTTTTGAATCACGGTGTGATTACTGTTTTATGTGAGATATGATAGGTAATACCATGTCGATTTATAGGAAATAGGCGAGACAACTAGATGATTCTCTACAAGTCCATTTTGGTGCTCTTGGAGAGGCTGGAATGCTTATGGATATGTTCGGTGTAGGGTCATTGGATGGATGTGTCATTTATGGTCAAGGTAATGGCATGGTGGAGGATACACATTGCTCGGGTGGATTAAGAATATAGAAACTAGCTAAGGATCAACCTCCATAACATAGTGTAGTTGAAAATTTTAAACTACTACAGTATCTTAGTGATCCCTCTAGCTAAAACTTCATTAGTAGAGGGGTTTCAGATAGTGTAGTACTAGAAGAAAATATAGATACACTAAATGAAAATACTTAGGTTCTGGGGGACTCTGTTGGAGCTGTTCGTCTAATTTCGATGGGCCAGGTGAGTCAAATTCTGCACACATATGATATGGAAGTGTGTACTAGTGGAAGGATAAACTCTAAAAGAGATATATATGATACAGGAGAGTGTAAGGATAATGAGAGACAGGAGTGGGAGAAAACATAATATGGTATCCCTAGGTCACTGAATTCCAAACAGGTTACAAACCCATGGAGGACCTTGTCCTATCTAAACATAAAAAACCCATTCGAATGTTTGATTAATGCGGGAGAGTTTGATGGAAATCTGATTGTCCTTATGATATTGAGTATGATGACGTTGAATAATCCTCAAATGCTTATGGATTGGGAAGGGATAGAAAAGGCCCACACAATGAGAGAAGGAATAAAGGGAATAATGAAAATAGATACCTGGGGAACTGTATTGTATCTCGGAAGCCGAAACCAATTTAACGAAAAGATTAATCCTACCCCCAAGTCGGATAAATACCCATTCATCCAAAACATAAGGGAAACTGAACAATCCTGAAATACAGTTAGTGGAAGGAGATAAGGGTTAGCAAGTCAATGTTACCCATTCTTAAGAGCAGAAGAAATAATGATCAAAGGCAGATGACCAAAATGAAGAGTTGAACTTGAAATATGAGGAGGTGTTTCCGGTGGTGGAAGATACTATTCCACCTATATAGTGGTATGAGTCAGGGACTCCTGGAACTTTTAGTGCCTAAAGGTCATGGAGTTAGATATTTAGGTTCAACTACTAATACATTCTGTTGAAAAAATGAAGGAGGCATCCATGATTATCAATGATATGATAAAAGATATTAAATAAATGGTGGGAAGATTAATCCAAGTGGAAATTATTAGAGACCAAGATGATTATATTGAAAAGAAGGAACACATTCTAGTTAAAGGATTTAATGTGAAGTATATTAACAGTTATGATTATATGAATGATTTTGATTATCTGGCATGATATTATGATGAAATCCTATAGACATGTCTAGACTAATAGGTTAATACCTTTCCCTAGCATCTATTTATGGAAAGAGATTCCAATCACCTTTGTCATGTGTTTAATAAGTCAGTTATATCCTTTAAATCTAGAACTTCTTTATCTGTGAGGGTTCTCAATATCACCATGAAAGTGTTGGAAAATAAAAATTTTAATTGGAGGATATGGTTCATCAAATATGAAAACACTAGGGGACAAATAGTGTGACTGAATGAAATAACCAAAACCTAAAATTTCCAATATTAACTTCTAAATGTTTTATTTGGTATATCATATTCTCATAATCTCAAATAATGATACCCCAAACACATTTCAGTCTTTGAAAACCAATTTCCCCACTAAGATGATAAAAAAGGTCATTAAACCTAGGAAAATGTTATTTTTTCTCAATAATCAACTAATTTTACATTTACTAATTTAAAAACGTTTGAGGATCCAATTTTTATTCCTAGAAAAAATGATATGTGACTCCCATTGTTACAGATAAGATGAGTAAATCCATTATCTTCTAAGTCCTAAAATTGGATCTAATGTTCCACCAACTCATCAAGTTCTATACTGTAAGATGCAATGTAAATTGGAATTATACCAGGGAGAAGGTTAATAGTAAACTCAATCACTCTCTATGGAGGAAAACCAAAAAAAATAATCTATAAAGATCTCAAAGTAATAATACTAACCTCAAGTAAATTGATGAAAAAATAATGAGTAAATTATATCAGGAATCATCCTTCACAAATAGAAAATTATTACCCCAACATTTTTAACATCATGAACTACCCTTCCTAATCAAGGACATACTCACACCAAAAAATGATATTTTCTTCATCATATGATAAAAACAAAACTCAATGATAATAATAGTAATAATTATCCTTAACAATAATAATCATATCCATAGTAATAATCAAGTAAAAGATATCCAGATCAAACACTAAGTAGTACCACTCCACCATATAGGAATCTATGATCAACTTATAGCAGGAACATCTAAAACCATGTTTTGAGCTCCATCCCAACGGTGTGGAAATTTAAAAAAAAAATAGAACATGTTCCAAATGAAATCCGAAAACATTATTTATCTTTGATGATATAAAATAATTAGTAGCACCTATATATAACAAATACAAAACCATAGAAGAAAAAAACATTATACCTCTATGATCTGCTCAATAAGATTCAAAATACTTTAGTGCATACTCTACTAGATAAATATATCTGGTCTTAGACACACACGAATATCTCGTTGCATGTGAGTAACACTAAATGAATCTACATGAACATGAAAACCCTTGATGAGTGTGTGTCATTCCCTATTTATCTTGTATATTATTTGACAAAATCTCTATAGATGGATAGATCGTTCAAAAATATGAAAAGTCATAGAATCCAAGACATAGTTATTCTAGGAATTAACTCACCTTATACACTAGTAAACGATCACCAATAGCTGGCTTGTCATTTACCAAGAGTATATCGTTGAGGAAAACTATCCACTCTTATTTATCCTTTTCTAGACAGAAGATTGACCTTGTCTAACCACTGAACAAAATGAATCACCACAAAACTATGTCTTTCGTACTATGTTTTTCACATCCAATGCTTCCTTGTAAACTACCTCTTCACTGGCCTAAATCCATATGAGTTTGAATACAAAAATAATTTACTAACCTAGTCACAAATCAACCATATGAGACTTTATATAATCATTAGTTTCATGCTCTGGTGCTAGATGCACCAAATCAAATAAATGGGTAGAATACTCCAGAACAGATGATCTCCTTGCTCTATGTTCAAAGACTACATGGTTATACTTTCACACAATGTATTAGGATAAAACTATTAGATAAATATTTTATTGAAGGATTACTAGGTAAGATCCACATGATACATAACATTTAAAATAGAGTCACAATATATTCATTCTAGCCCCTTAAGTGTATATATGAAAAAAACACCCTCTGAGTTTTTTTGGGTCTTGTAGAAGTTGAATATTCTATTGATAAACTCAATCCACTCTCTATATTCCTAGGTTTAATTGTCAATATGAAATTTTATGGGATCCAACTTAGATAATTCTATGCCATTATCCAAAATGTGTCATGGGTTCCTGACACACACATGACACAGAGTCTAAAAAGTGTGGATAATAGGTTATAATAGAGAAGTCTCTAATGGGGGATTCTCCTAAAGAACCTATCTCAAAACATTATCTATTATATTTGGACGATATATTATTGAATGAATTATATATAAAAAAAGAAAAAATGAACAATTCAGGATTAAATTCCCAAATCAAAGGACACATATTTGATATTTTTAACAAATATTTAATAAATTAATAATTTAATACAACCACAATAAATATTTAATAAAATCGAATAGGGAAATGTAATAAATCACCCCATATTGTTTATTCAAATGAGATGAAACATCATGTCTCGAACTTGGTAAGAAAAACAGACCACTGAATGCGTCATAGTTTCTATAAAAATATGAGAAAGTGAATCCCATTTTCATCAAATAATATATAAATTATGATGTTCTAAACATCAGTCTACTAAATTCACAAAACCAAACACAGTATGTTCTATCACACTTCATACCAGTCATTCAGTTTGGTACTCTATTTTAATAAACCAACACAAGTCTACTAGACAAGCTACCTGAGCTGGAAAATCACATGATATGGGTAAAATAAAAATGCTGAAATATATTATTGAAAAATAGATAAACATGAAATAAACCTAGTGTTAGAAGTGCAGAAATGTAGGTACCATTAAATATATACAATCTATGAAAAAAATGGATAAACCAAAAATTAATTCAAGTCCATATGTGATCAATAGTCACCTATAGAACAACCAGAAAAGAATATAAAACAATAATAGATAAATCCAATATGTTATAAGAATATTATCACATTACCTAAATCTTATAATACAATATCTACAATCAACCAATGACACATGTAGGTTGTCATCCATATCCCAGTACAATACCACAATAATTTCTATTCATGTAATTATATCAATAAGGAAAAATTTTATTTATTAACATAAAATAGTATTAAAAATTGATTTTATAAATACACACCATATATAAATCATTTTATCTTTATATTCATTTTTACATCAAAAAGGCCTTCTATATTCTCAAAATGGAAACATGACATGTAGAAAAGTTAAATCTGAAATAATTTCCATTAATAAATAGGTAAAGAGGTAAAAAAATATCCATTAAACAACATATCTTTCAAATATATGTGATAAAAAAATCATATAAAAGAATATTAGAAACAATACTTGATAAGGAAAATAACATGATAAAAACTCATAACTGAAAAATCACCTCAAATAGTGGGTCTAGACTATGTGACATTGTGTACTAGGCAATAAAAAACCTAAAAAATTATATGTTGTCTCTAACTGATATCGAGTCTTTCTATTCAATATTGGAATAGGATACCTTTTAGGAATGAACCACAAACTAATGATTCATGTGCCTCTTTCAACACTTTCAGAAGGATCCTACTATCAAATCTGTCAAAAAAACCATGCTAAAAAATAAATATAACATTTTCAAATCTAATCCAATCAAGTTAAATGATTGAAAACCCACTTCCAAATAAATAAAATCTAATTTGAAATAAAATCCCCCTTTGGAAAACATTTTACATTCCATGAAATATTTGTAAATAGAGTATCACTTCAAATGAATGAACAAACGAAATGAATTTAACATTAATGACCAAAAATTTATAAAAATAACCCATTATAAAGAAAGATCAACCAAAAAATAGAATCCTAGATATTTTCAAAAATAGAGATCAAGAAACATGAGATTTTTTTGAAAGGCAATAAACACAAAAGAAACTGAGATGTATCGATAGAAAACACAATATGAACAAAATAGTCATCAAAACCATAGAGGCATCCAAAACCAATGATGATACACAAAGAACAATTACCCAAAAAAATAGACCATTATTACAACAACGACAAATTTATGAATCAAATGACCCTTGAGGCTTAGATTTCTCCATAATAACATAGGGATCTCTCTATGTAGTGAAAAGGGACGTTTTAGGTGAATGAAAATTGAATTCCATCTGAATTTGTTATTTAAAAAAATTGTGATTTTTCATGGTGTGTAATCCAATTACACTTTGATTAATTGTAAATTAATAAATATAATGAAAAAATCATCAAATATTTATTAAAAACTTATTTTCAATATTTATATAGAATGTATGATATACATGTTGTGTACCCTTTTGTGTTGTGTATCCATTTGATGGAATATTCCTTTGATAATTTCACATCATGTAAACCCATTATACAAAATGAAAATCCCAAACATAATGAAAAAATATATGTATTATCATTAAAATTCCCAAAAATCGGAAGCATTAATAATAAATTTATCCTCTAAATTCCTATTTGGGAATTATACAACTAACAAAAATGATAACCACAGTAGATTTTAAAACATATATAATAGAAATACAATGAGGAAATAAAATTGGGGAATACCACATTTTCAAAAAATATATATCCAATGATTATATTTGAAAGAAAGGATAATTATGATCTGAAAATTATATCTACATTAATTTTAGGGATCTTAATACCCTATAATTAGGAGTATATAGATTAATTTGTTTTTGGATAATTCAAAATTTATGATTGTTAATTTTTTTAGAATATGTAATTTTTTATAAAATAAGTAGATTTTTCTTCACCAATACTATGAGGTAATGTTTTAAATTTTAATCATAAATGGTTTTATTCCTATTAAGATATAACCCTAGAATCCCATACCAGGTGTCTATTTCCATTATATTAGAATAATATACAAGAGAATGCATCTTGAAGGACTACTCAGTTTTTCAGTCTTGGTAAACTAGATACATACATGAGTCCTACATTACATTTGTTATAAATGAACTAAAAAATATTATTTAATCATTGGATAACATTATTAATTTTATTATATCCTTTTATATATTTCTTATTAAAATTCATAGAATCATGGGGAATGAAAAAAAATAAGGGTGAGCTCAAATTCTCGCTAAGGGTTAATTATAACTGAATAAATAATGATATAATGATCATAAAAAATATGGAAAGTTAATAAATAAAGACAAATTACATGAAATATATAAATAGAGTGGGATGTTATAAAAAAATATGTATGGGAAGATAAATTAACAATTGTGGAATTTTAATAAATAGAAAGGGAATAAGTAATATTAAATAGTAAATAACTAAACACACATGTCGTTTAATCAATAAGGTGAGAACGAAATGCACCCATATATTTTTTAATAGGTAAAATCTCATTCATAATAATGATAGATAAATACTAAAATAATGATATTACTAATTATAATTCTTCATGCTTACCATGTACTGGATACCTTTACTGTCATGATCATTCCTCAAGATAGTTTTGAACATATTGTGAAAAAACCTACTTAACTAAGGTTATCCAAATGATTTGTGTCACGAGAATACCGATGAATTGAGTGGATTTCCTTAAACAGTGCCCAAAACATGTAGTTCATGTCAAAATAATTCCTCTTATATTTAATATTCTCTTTAATTAATGAAAAAATTCATTAGTAAAATGTATCAGTATTTAGTAACAGATATATATTTATAAATATTATCCAAATTGATGATATAACAATCATAGTAAATATTATATGAAAAAATTGTATATGGTTTAGAAAATTATAATATTCATTGGATGATAATATTAATTTAAATGGCGAATTTAATTTGTAAATAAATGATTACAAGAATGTGATTTTTTCAATTGAAACATAACAATCACAAAATAAAGTGATACTACAAGGATAACATTTACCACATGTAAATTTTCAAATCAAGACCCCTTGGATGATGTAGTTTAATGTCATACTCAAAATACCAATATTTATAAGAAACACATAATATTAAATTAATATAGGTTCATATATAAACCACGTTAATGTTAATTGGTGCATATTAACATATAAGACTCAATGGAATGTAAATTTTGACAAAACCCCTTACTATTTGAGTAAATTTTGAATTATTAGATAGATGAAAGAATGCAACCATTTGAATCTTTTAATAACATAAAAAATTAAATTAATTGTTTAACATGTAATAGGGTTGTATATCCACTAAAAAAATAAATGAGTGGAATAATTCTAAAAGAAAAAAAATCAATACTAGAAATCCCCTTAGCTTATGATTTCTATTAGTTTCGTTCTATTTAAAATTATATATAGTGGTTTAATACAAATTTAAAACTTACTATAGAAACATATTAATATTTTTTGGGCCATATATTACCATTTCATAGTTTGTTATTTCTGTTTCATTAATAACATTTCATTAATTTCTTCTTTTTAAGTGGTAATTACTTAGTTTAATGAGTATATTTTTACATGTTATTTCAGTTCATATTACATATATAGTGATTTAATCATATCTATAATTTTATTCATGATTATTTATTATATATATTTAGTATAAATTTATTTATAGTAATCCATAATGTTCATAGACACAAAATTAAATACACCCTTCAAGGAGATAATATGTCGTACATATGCATGAACAATGTTTACATTTTCTTGTCGTATTAAAAGATTGAAAAGCAAATGAAATATTTTTATATTTTAATTACATTATCATATTTATTTAATATATTTCACAAATTTTAATTAAAAAATATATAACAAATTACATGTATAGCATGAACAAATCAAATAACTTCCAGGCGACGACAGTCCACACACCCACCAGTAATGTCATCTTATTCCCAAAAAGTAGAATCCATGAAAGTATGTGTTATATATTAATTAAAAAATAAAAAATAAATTATAAATATAATAAATATGATATATAAAATATAAATAAATCATTATTCCCAACCATGAAATGCAGTAATGGATTAACAAAGGATATTAGTTCGCGAGGTGGTAGTCCGCCAAACACAAAAATATTGACTGTATATCCCAGTTGATAGATTTTTGTGTAAGTGTAAGTCAAAAAAATTTCATAAAAAATCTGAATATATTTATTATAATGAGGAAATTATAAAATCATGATATAAAAATATTGAATGTGGAGGATAAATTAACAAAAAAAATGCTCATTGAAAATGTTTACCTTATTTTCGGGTAACTCCATTTGGTTTGAACCAATGATATTTTTTAGTTTAGTTTTTAACCAATTTTAGGATTCTATGATGATGGTAGGGAATTTGGGGAGCTATAATATAAGTGTTTTCATTATAAAAAATATTCAGAGGTAGGAAAAAGTGTTGGGGTGTGTATGTTTTTATAGTGGAAGAGGAGTGGCATTGTTTTAAATATAAAATGGAACACACTATTGAGAGGTCTCACGAAAAATAGAAGATTCCTTTTATAATCACTATTCAATAAAAGTGTTGTAATGGCTAAAATATGGTGCAAAAATAGGATTTAGAAATTTTTAGGCTATTTTGGCCTTTATGTATATGGTTTATACCCTTGTTATGCTAGTATTTTACTTAATCACTATAATTAATTTTAATTTTATTCTATAATATTATTGATGAAGACTATGTTATATATAGTAGACAATTCAAATTTTTTGTATTCCTAATATTTATTTAGTTTTTAAAAATTCCAAACATAGAATTTATAGAAATTAATTTAAAAAAAATCCCACAAAAGGGATGAGAAAGCATATTTTTAAAATAAAATTTTTCATAAGTTTAAAATGTTTTTATTCACAATGTCAATGTAAAATTCACTCTAATGAATATGAAATTATTAATATATGTAATATTTTTATAATTAAACTTTAATAAAATTAAACAATAGTATATCCTTATAAATAAATTATAAGAATAAGTAGTTTTCAACAAAAATTTATCATTTTTCACTATTCATCAAAAATTGAAATATTATAGAAAAATACCAAAAAATAAACCTAATATAATTTTAAAATTATTAATTGAAAATTTTAGTTTATTTTGACAAATAAAGTTTATAATATATATAAAATTTGGTATTAAAACTAGTACAAAATAAATGGTTTAAAAATATCCTTTAGAAACATATAAATTGTTATTCATAAAATTTGGATTATTCTTATATTATCTATTTCAAATATATCATATTGGTCTAAGAAAATACATGATAGAATATATAAAATATATAATTAATCAATATACTTTAAAAATAGTAATTAATATAATTTATTAGGAAAATATTCTTTTGGGTGAATAAATGTTTTTATGAATCTATTTGTTTTATATTCAATGGGTTTTCATTTTCATATATCATAAATTGATTACCGGTGAAATAATTTTATATTGTTTTAAACAATATATCATCACATGTTATTTAATAATATTCATAATATAAAATAAAACATCTATGTGATAACTTATTATTTTAAAAAATAATTTTAAATATATTCAGTAAAACTCAGTTTTTTGTGTAACAAAAGCTACCATAGAAAGTATTTTTTTTCTTATAATGCAAGATAACTCAATATAACATGAATTAGAAGCTATAAAATAAATTTATTTTATTTTTAGATATTGATTATATTCTAATGTGTCATGGTGTTATATTCTTTTATAAACATGGTGTTTCTGTCATACACTCTTTTAAATAAAATGTTTTACATTAGAATTCCGGGGCATCACATTTTATCGACAATAATTAAATTGAATATTCACAATTTAATCATTATCATGATATTATTGCTTTTGATATTTTAAAATTACCTTGTAAACAAACTATATCATAAATTTTTATATAAAATATCCTCTTAATTAAATATAATGTGAAGTAAATAGGTCACATGTAATAATATATAACTATGTTTATATGATGAATTAATGTAGTGTAAAGTGAAAATATGGACATGGAGGAAAATAGTAAATAATTATAAAGAGTGATTTACTACATTGATAAAAAATATTTTACAATCAATGTAAATTTGAGGGCATCAAATCCAAAAATCAAAGATGGCTTAAAATACCACCGTTTCATAAAAAATGAAGGTATCAGGATAATATTTTGTAAAAAGTTCTATTTCCAAAATAAGATAAATTATTATAATGACTAAAATTATAAGAGAATATAATTTTTTGATACATTTATGGTTCATAAGAAAAATATCAACTTTCAATAGTCCTATAATCAAATTATTATTCATCCCTTACTATATGAAAATTATATAAAAAGTGAACACATTTTTGTATTCTGAAATCACCAAATTTTACTTTTTTGAAGATGCAAGATCCATAAAAAATTATTTACGTTTGTCTATTTATTTTTTTCATATCTAATATGGTTAATAAATTATACTCAATAAATAATAATTGATACTACTATTTTATTATTAACATTTTTTCATCAATTGTTTTTTTATATATAGTGTGACATTAACCAAGACATCATGTAATCTAGTTGTATGAATGAAACCTATATTATAAATTAGCCATGGGTTCAAGCCCCACCACATCTCAAGATATGATGGTTTTTCTATCGATATACATATTATTAGTTCTCTAAAACCATTTTAATATAATTTCAAAAATATTAATGTTAAAAATCCTTGATATTTAATTACTAAATAGATATTTGACTAAGGCTTTCAATAGAATCCAAATATATAAATATTGAATCCAATTATTTTCACATAGGGCCATCAATATCCTAGAGATTATCATTTAAAAGAAGGAATTGACAATGGTTATTCATAGGTTAACATCATTTAAAGAAATTATATATAAATGGATATTTAAGATGAGATTTATTTCCTTAAATCACACTCTACATTTTTCTTTACTAGTTGAATTCATTATGTACTTATTTACAACACATATAGTATTTTCTCATTCCATTGATTCACTTTATTGGGTGTCTCCTTCCATATTTTGTTGCATGAGAGAAACCTATACATTTATCCCTATTTTTTACACCACTCAGGCTGTCAGAGAAATAAATACTTTTCTCTTTGGTGAGTATAGGAGTTGGTTATGTAATATGTTGTTAATAATATTTTGGGTATACCAATTTGGCATAAACACAATATATTTCACTCCAATAAAATTTTCTTCAGATCCCTCATTTCCACCACATTTTCCATAATTTTCAATGGTCACGTGATTCTATTAGGTTATAACAATTGATTAAAAAAAAGTATAGTGCAAGAAACAATTATCATAATAATAAAAAATAATCATTTTTAGTGTGTCTACATCTTGAAACATTTTTTTATCCATGACATTTTTGGGTTAAACTATACTATAATTGTAATTGTCTATTCAAATCCACCATAATTTTTTTTATAGAAAGTATGAAATATCATTGGAATATACCCCAGGTGTTTCAAACTAGGTGTACAATAAGGACTACAACTCTGTACCAGGTTACACTCAAGTTAATATTATCATACCATTTTTAAAATTATTACCTTAGGTATAACTTTTCCAGAACCATGTTTACTTCTAGTATATCAGAAATTATTTATTTCTAGTAAAAAACAAAAAATCAATCCCAATAAATATTAATATGTTCTTATATACATATCATTATATTCTACCTTATGTTTATTTTATCTACTATAGGTTTCATAAATCAACATACCATGATTTATACTAAACCTCATATGATACATACTATAGTTCCCTAACCCTCAAAGCCCAAATTTATTATCTACTATAAATAAATTGGCCTAAAATACAATGTAATGAATCCTAAAGGACCAATGTGTTTGGTAGTCTAGGTAATGATGATACACACATGAGTATTATATTACATTTGGAATACAAAATTTAGGACCTTATTTCTTTGAGTATTGGATAAAAATATTCCATCGATAATATCATTATATATGTTCATAGTAATATTCATGGAATCATCAGGAAAGAAGAAAAAATATAGGTGAGATAAAATTCTCAATAAGGGTTAACTAAATCATAGAAATAATGAATAAATAATCATGATACATATGTCATGGTAATAAATAAAAATAGATTCCATGAAATCTATAAACCAAGTGGGAGTGTGTAAACAACATGGAAGGGTAAATAACTCAATACACATGCTATTCAAATGACTAAAAAGGGTTAATCAATATGGAATGGTTGATAACATAATATATGTTTCATTTATTCAACAACATGAAAATGAAATGGATCTATATATATTTTTCTACTAAAAATATTATGTATAAAAATGAGAAATAATACAAAAGAAAGTTAATTCTTAATTACATGACATCATGTTTCCTAGGAACATTGTAAATTTCTCCTCAAGATCTATACCCATAAAATTTCAAAACATACCAGGTAAATCCCCATTTATCTTAGGTCAGGTAACTGATTCATCTCATGAGACTACCAATACATCAATGAACTTATATTAATTGTCCCCAAATTATAAAGCTCATGTCCAAATCATTTCACATATATTTAATAATTAATTTAATAAATGAACAACCTTCCTTATCATCTAATATCATATTGGGTGAAGGATACATATTTATATATATTCCCCAAATTAATCAAATAGATATCAAAATGAACACCATATATAAAAATGGTATACTATTAAGAAAATAACAATATCCATTGCATGAGAATATGGTTATCTATGTTAAATTTAATGTAGAATAAAATGTATCATAATGATGTTATTTTTTCAAAATATTGTAATCATTGAAAAGAGAAAGATATATTGAAAGTATAAATTTTACCACTTCAAAATTTTCAAGTCAAAACCGCATGGATTAGAATGTTCATTGTGAAACATAAAATACAATGAAGTATTAGTGAATCATTATATTAACTGAAAAAGGGTATGTATATGAACAATATTAAATTGAATTGGTGAATAATAATTAATAAGTTGTAATGGATTGAAAATTGAAAAAATACCCTACTACATTAGAAACATTTGAATTATGTGTTTCATTGGTGAATAAAATAAATTGAAACATTTAACATAAATAAATACATTATATTCATGAAATAACATGTAATAGAGATGTATATATTCCACAAAAATTAAATGAGTAGCATAATTCTCAAGGAAATAAATATTAGACTAGAAATCCACTGTCATTATGCTTCTTTTTTGTTCTGTTCTCTTTAAACTAATTTACAGTGGTTTAAAACATGTTACAAAAAAAATCTAGAACCATATTAATATTTATGGTATTATATATAATGATTTTATAGAATATTGTTACCCTTTCCTTAATAATATTTCATTATTTTCATTATTGCTGTCACAAACTAGACCAAGTACCCAGGTATCCAGATAACCAAGTCATCCCTAACGTAGAATGAAGGGAATTTCCAATCCCCATGGGTTGGTGACTAGGAACCAGAATCATAAAAAATGATAGTTGGAATGATTTTTCAAGTATAATGGTGGAAAAAAGATCACAAGATTGTACAAAGACAAATGAAACACTAATGAGAGACATGTACCAGAAATCAAATATGTTTAAACAATAAAAATTACTACAAAAATGTTCAAGAAAATCAGAAAAAAAAGATGACTAATTCCCAATTGATGTGACACTCCAAGTCCACAGATCAAAAAAATAGAGCAACCTCTATGTGATGACTTTTCCATCCATGAACCTGGATGCAGATAATCTAAAAACACTCGAAGGAACACTTAGGATGTGAGATAAAAATCCCAAAGGGGTCTCACTATGTATTTCCAAATAGATGGAAATATTAAATTAATCGAAATGGGATTTCAGTTTATATCACTCTTTATTTGAATTTAAAAATCACAATTAAAACAATTCAATATTCAGATTTCATGATATGCAAATAATTTAGGTAAATGATTCGGATTTTAATAGATGTAATATTTCTACAGAAATGGAATTTTCCCCAAATATCTTAAATATAAACTTTGATAAAAAGATGTGTATATATTTTATAAGGAATAAAATATAAATTAAAAAATTTTCATGTATATATATATATAATAAAAAAAGTGAGAAACATGATCACATACATAAAAATGTAAAATACTTAGGGGATATTGGGATTCCACTCTCAAAGAGACCTAAAAATATATACATATGTCTTATTGGACTCAGGCCAAAGAGGACTCATCACAATAAACTAAGGGATGTGACATGCTACAATTTTGTATTTTAACATTGTAAATCAAAAAGTTCCACTAAAATAACTCACCATAAACATATCATTTCACGCTATCTAGTACAAAACAATGATTTAAAATTGATTTCATGTAACCATAAAATAGAATCAATCATTTTCTCTTTCTAATTTGCCAATATTTCATTTAAAAGTCATAACAAGATTTTAATCAAAAACAAGCATTTTACAAAAACCCCCTAAGGATTCTATTAAATTCTTTTAAATCCATTTTAACAAATAGGGATTTTAAATCAAATCAAATTTTATATGAAAATACACTTCAATAATATAATGTAAATAAATTAAATTTAAAAAAAAATCCATCAATTTCAAAATAAACATCCTATTTAATGGAATTGGTGGGTTTTCACAATTTTCCATAATTTTTTTTAAACTTAAATTAAATAATTTAATTTAAATAATTAACATCAAATATTTTATTTAAATGTCACATATTCTCGTAAATAGACCCCTATTCAATGTAATTGGGGTTTTTTTAATTTCATGGGAAAACCCATTTATAAACCCCTAGTCAATGGAATCAGGTTTGTTTACAGAAAACATATTTGAATAAATGTAATTAACATAAAAAAATATCATTAAATTAAATTAAATTAAATTATATAATTAAATTCAGTTTTAGAAAAAATTAGGTATCTTAATGGAACCACCTACCTCTGGATCAATAAATATCGCAACTCCACTCCCTAATTGTGATTTTTCATTGAACAACGAAAATCATATAAACCTAAAAAAAATCAAAAATATATTTATAATCTAATATAAAGGATATAAGATCCAAAATACAACATAAGGATCCAAGGAATCCTTTGTAATTAGTTATATAATTGGAGAGAATGAGAATATGAAGAGGAAAGATACATGGTGATATTTAAACATCATTCCTCTAACTTTGATCATCAAATAAGAGTGTTCTTGGGGACTAACGAATTTTATTGGGAGATCCGTTGATATCAAAATTCAATTTTGGGTCAATACAATCTATCAAGGAACTGTGGGTAAATATTTATCAAAATTATGATTAATTAAAAAAATAGTATATAAAGTGTGTTGGGAAGACAAGAATGATTAGACCAAACTATGTAGCCTATAAATTTTCACATATTATATGGGATGCACAGTTTCTCTTAAGAGAGTGAACGATATGAAAAATTCTGCACCAATGTTTCAAAACCCCTTGTCCTAGGTAATCAGAATTCTTTTAGAGGGATCACAATTTATGAAAATGTTGTGCCAATTATGCACTAGCATAGAAATATTCGAAATTTTCATAATTTCACATAAAGAAAAAAAAGAATCCCAACCATTTAATGCTTAAAATTAGGGAATTAGGAATACTTGAAAATATTAATAAGATGTAACTACCACCCTACAATAATAAAATTCTTTCCCCAGAATGCCTATGAAGAAACATCCAATGCAAAAAAATATTAGGTCACTACCCTTTATCAGTGACTCCCTCTCCCTTGTCCAATGAGACACTAAAAATAGTTTCTATAGCCTATGATCCAAATGTATCATCCTACCAAAAAGTACCTTGGTTTTAGAACAATGTATCTTGACTGTCTGTTCAGTCACAAATAAATTAGGTTGGACATCAAGACCACTCCAACTCAAAATATGAGGTGGATCATGTATAAAAATTCAGTGATAAGAGACATGGAACATTTTATGTATCAATGTCATATGCAGTGGTGGTTCCAAATAGAAATAAACTTTCCCAAACTAATAAAAAACATCAAAAGTAACCACAAAATAAATATAAAGTTTCCCTTTCCTTGCAATCTAACAGTGACCCAACTAAGGTGAAATTTTTTAGAACACCTTGTCACCAACTGATAATTACAATGGCCTTTGGTGATGATCATCATAATACCTAAACTAGATTTGGTCTATCAAAATTATCTGGTTAATCAACTAAATCATTGTTATCATCTTATAAACTAAGCTTTAACCAACAATGGATATTTCACCAATATCTGAAAAAAGAGTAGATATTTGCATGGCCATATATAAAAGGCCTCAAATAGGAGATATTGTTATCATATACTAGTAAATTTTATTAAAAACAATCTCATCCAGCTCTAAATGATCATCCCAAGCCCCACTAAAGTTGAGAATATAAGTGTGGATCATGTACTAAGGAGTGTATATAACTCTTTCTATCTAGCCATCCAACAATGGTTGGCATGACATACTCAAATATATTTGTGATCGTAGTGCCTCTTGAAGGCATTTCAAAAATGAGAAGTTAATGAAGGATCCCTATCATAGAATAATGTGTATGAGTCTCTATGAACATGAGCAATATCTCTCACATATAGATTTCCCTACTCCTAAACATTGGTTGTATGATGAACGGGTAAAATGTGTGTTTACATGGTCATCCTCTTGATCACAAAACATATATTATTCATCATTCTATAGGTACATGATGACCCAAGAAAATTCCCATTGCGATATCATCCCACTTCTATGTGTGGACCAGAAGTGAATGAAGAAAACTCAAATTTCTAGTGCTTGGCCTTAACCTTCTTCTATGTATAACAACGAGAGAAAAATTCAGAAATGCCTCATTTCAAACCTAGACACTAAATTGAATCCACATTTCATAGAACATTTTCTTTATTCCTAGATTCATAGTCTAGTAGGAGCAATTTAAATCCCAAATTATAGATTTCCTCATTTCTAATGGTAAAAAATAGCTTTGGATATCGTAGAATACCTGAAATAGAGTATGGTGAGTTAGGAATGGTCTCTCCACCATAAAGGGAGTCTCTAATCTTATAGAACACATCATTAAGGTATTGTTACATATGAAAAAATTTGATAAAATATGATATCAAATGACCACTATCATTGGAAACCTAAAACCCTTATTTCCAAAATCCAATATGATATTGTTCAATGAAATATATCAAGTTTGACTCTTCTAATGATTTTTTCAATCCATAGGATGGATGATTCCTGATTGAATAATCTTCAATTACATTCCCATTACCCGTGTTATCTGTCATTTTTAAATTGAATGATTTATGTTATTACACCCCACTCCACTAGAAGAGGCAAAAATATTATTGAGATATGATACAACTCATGATATTTTAGTCATAAAATATTGTAAATATTTCTTCGTAAAGGTAATTCCACCAAATATTAACTGCTTAAATAATAGATTCATGGTCAACATCATGGGTTAGATAGTTCTTATCATGTTTCCTTATCTGATGAGAGCTGTAATCAATTAAATGATGACCCTACATAATAAAGTAGCACAAGCCTGATACTGAGAAATAACAATAGATTCCATTACCCTACTTGTCATCTAGAAGAGTCAACACTGATGTAGTAGTCGAAAAACTTTTAATCTCTACAAAATAACTCTAAAATTTCTAATCCCATTAAAACATTATTCCCTTCCATGTTATATTTGTCATCAGAGAATCCAACCCTGATATGTTCTAAATAAACCATTGATAATAATCAGCTAATCCCAAGAATCCCTTAATTACAAAAAATAGTGGTTGTTCCCATGTCATAACATCCCTCACCATTTTAGGATCAACTTAAATTGAAGGACTTGAATCCGCGTGGTCCATGACATTCACTTCCCAAATCTAGAAATCAGATTCTGATGGCTTGGACTAATGTTGTTGATTTCTCATCAAAATCAGAACTATTCTCAGATGACGTACATGGTACTACTTATATAAAGATTAAATGATTATATATAATAATACTTCCATGAAGGTATGAAGAAACAAATTGAAAATCCTATTCATCAATTACATTAAAACTATACTATAATTTGAAAAAAAAATTGCATGAAATTTTACTCATAATGGATGAAGAGTCACTAAAAATAAATTTTTCCAATGTCAGATTCCTTTATCCTCAAATGATTGTAACCAAATCGATTGCCTATATTTGAAAACCACTTTACCCAGGTAAACTAATTAAATAGATCATAAATTCATAGAAATAGTTAATTTTACATTGTCATAACTCAATTTATTTTTTGATGATCAATTGAAAAGTGAAATGAACCATCAACTTACATAGCAAAGAGAACTGCTTCCAAAAAAGGTGACACACTCAAGAATATATATTAATTATTTAAAATAACTTCTCATTGGGACTTTGGGTCTTTCCTTTCAGTTGGATCCATGTGATAAGAGGGAATATAAACTTGTTGGGTTCTAAGAAATAAATCAATAGAAACATTTATCTCCCTTATCGGTGAAAAAAAAAATGAAATAAAGAAACTTGTTGGGGAACTCTACCAAAATTTAAGGGAGATCACAATTTATAGATTCCATCTCCATATCACATGACATTAAATATATCACCTTCCTTAACATTGGATACGATGGTCTAGATCTTCTTGACCTTGGGACCTATTTTAATTAGAAGACATGCCATATACCATTTGATATAGTAACAAAGATCCATATAATATAACCATCTATATGGAATTTACTAAAATTGATCCAATCCATTCTAAATATTATTTTATATCGTTCTATGTTCGGAATGTCAATACTCAAAGAAAGCATGAAATTTTATATAGTGATGACTCCAGCGAGACAACAGAGACCATGCTCTCTCTTCACACTAAGGGGTGTATTAACATTAATTTCAGAAGATAAAATATTTGAATAATGATTTGGAATTTTGAGAATATTAGTTTAAAGAAAAAAATTTGATGCACCGGTATGAAATAGAGTAGTCACTAATGATAAATTAATAGTAATGGTATCGACGCTGCTATGAGGAGATCTCATCCAAAGCTCTCGCCTCCTAGAGTAACCTCACACTACTGGCACCAGTGCGTAATCGTCGAGTCTGCTCCCGTAAGAGTCTCTATCCATATAGATCGAGCCAATTCCTCAATCGGAATCTCTGAGCTCCGAACGAGGGTAGTAGATATGAAACAAGTTCTGGCACATGTGTCTATAAGAACTATAGCTAAGGTGTAGTAGACACAGAGAGTACATCGAATCATTTACGGTGCGTCGTGGTTGTATGCCTTTGCTTCCTGAAGCTAAGCTCTCCCATGTCCGCCAGCTCCCTATGGTCGGTGTGGTCCTCCTGCTAGTGGTGGCAGGAGAACCTCGTAATGTTGTCCACCACCAGATGATCGACCAGCTCCTCTTCCACATCCGCTTGTGCCCTGAGGACCACCTCGATTGAACTTTTTCCTCTTCATGGCAGGTCCCTCAACTGTCTACTGATCATCAGCACGGCGAGTCGGACAGTCACGAGCCATGTGACCCTGCCCACCGCATGAGTAGCATTGCCTTCTCCTATAAAATATTTCACGGCCCTGGGTGCCCCGAACAACTGATCCTGAGTCTTGTGGTCATCCACCCATGGGTATGGATCTTTTGGAACTTTGCGTCATATGTCTACTTCCAGCTGCATAAGACTCAGTTGCATGTCGACTAGTAGTGGGTCTCGCTGCTGGTGACTTCTCATCCAGGAAACTATCTACTGGGAGGGATATCTCTAACACCACCACCTACGTCGGGATACTAATTGAGATCATCGATTCCCTGATCTCTCACCTGATCCCCCGATGGAAGGTCTGGGCCTTAAAGAATGGGTCCCATACCATATTCGTGTAGTAGCACGACAGGTCGGTGAACCTTGCTATGTACTGAGCTACCGTCATGCTACCCTGTTGTAGATGCAGTAGCTCCTATATCTGAACCACTCATAGAGTCGCTGGAAATAACTCTTCATAAAACAGGCTCTCAAAGTCTGTCCATAGTAGTGTCGCCTCATCATGCACCTGGAGAATCATGCTCTACCATCTGTCTTCTGCTTCCTGAAGGAGACTCGCAGCAAGGATCACCATATAGTCTACTTGCCTCCCTACCATCCTGAAGACTCTCACCATAGCCTCCAGTGAATCCTCAACTGCATGTGGGTTTATCTCTCCCTTCAACCTGGGTGGCCTCTGGAACTTTAAATCATGCAACGCGCTCAAGCTGCATGCATCATCTACTGCTAGGGCTGGTGGAATCGGTGGCCCATTTGGTAATGGTACCGATGGTGCCTCTACTGGTAAGGGGCCCTGCACCAATGCCTCTTCGCTCGGTGGGATGACAGAGTATATGACTCTCAGGGGTCTGCGGGGAGGCATCCTAAAATAAACAGATGCCACACGGTCAAAATATTATACCTAGTGAGCTGCCCAGGTTGGGATAACTTAAGAAAACTTTTAAATACACGCATGTAATTAGTGTTTTTGTGCACTATTTTGGAAATCAGTAGACATGGTCCTGGTGTAGGGATACGCCAGCTGCCCGCACCAACACTTGACTCCCTGAACTAAAAACCACATTTAGTACCCCTAAAAATATTGATTCACTGAAAAGAAATATCAGAGTTCTATGTTCTGTGGTAGAACCGACTCCGTTGATTCCAATTTGTCATGACCCGTCCCCCGGAGCCAGTCTCGTGACTACCCCAAGCCCGCCTTCCATAGGCCATGGGCTGGCATCTAGCACCAAAGTCGTAAATCCCTAATCTGGGAAGGCATTTCCTTTATAAACTGATACACACCCAACTGAGTATACAACTAGAATAAAAAACACTAAGTATAACTACTTACATAAGAAGTGCTGAAAAGTAAAATGGGCCGAAAATAAAAGCCCAAAAATAAAGTACATGTACAACTGAAAGCAAGTAATGCAGATACTGGTTCATCCTCTGGGGTTCCTACCTAAAGGGTAGGTATAGATGGCCTCCTCAACACTCCACATCCATCCATCCGCTCCGTGCAACGTCACTCCGAGTGATCCACCTTCGAGTACCATCCATTCCTTCTACTCTCTGCCTCAGTTAGCGTTGTCTTTCGTCTGCAACCAACACAACGAGGTGCAGGCATAGCTCGTATAGGGGTGAGTATAACGATACTCAGTAGGGACCCTGAGACCCTCAAGGTCTCCCAATATACCACAAGGATAACCACAAAGTAAATAAAAAATGGAATCCCTTACATAGGTATATGCCCAAACATATACCTATGTAATCTAGTATCCCATCTCAATCATGAGGTAAACACAAAAGTTACAGACTCATCTCAAACTAGGAATTTATTATAGGTGTGGTAACATGAAACACTCCCTGTCAAACTAAAGAAAACTTGGCTTCTGGTACACTCTTCCACAATTGAGTATTGTGGGCCAGCCACGTCACACAAAGGTGCTTCCTACTATACTAGACTCCTGTGGTACTCCTCTTGTCGAGTACCATGGGTCTGCTGCATCACACAGAGGCGCTCCCCACTATGGGTCTGCCACATCACACAAAGGTGATCCCCCTCATAACCTGCTGATGTACTCCTCCTATTGTGTACAGTGGGTCTACTGCGTCACATAGATGTGCTCCACACTCTGGGTCTACCGCGCGACATAGCGGCGGTTCCCACTGGGCTAGTCGAAACACTCTGAGTCGAAAGGTCAGCATTCGTCATGTCTCATCCAGCTACTACGTCTCCATACTCAGATCACTCTTCTCTAGTAGGATCTGCTCCACGAGCTATTGGTCGATACTAAAACTGTCACGAAGTCCCAAGTAGAAGTATATCAATGTTCCGCCTCGTCATAGGGGTCTCAACGCAATAGACAGAGCGTCAATCAGACGCCCTATCTGTGAGTTATTAGCATTTATGTTCCAGGGGCCCAGTTGGATTTTGGGTTAAAACCAACCCGACCATACTCCAACTATTTCCAAACCGTATGTGGGGCATTCCAATAGAAGTTTCTCACTCTACTCTTTACATTGCAACAGGCGGTTCGTCAATCAGACACATGTAGCCCAAGATATGGGCACAAAAGTGTATTCTGGCTAATCGGGTCCAGACTGGGGTCTAACCCGCTCTACGAGTCTGACCCGGCCCTGAAGGGAGTGGCCCAGTCGAGGGGTGGCCTGGTCTGAGATGGTGTCCCAACCTAAGGGGGCGGCCTGACCCGAAGGCGGCCCGAACTGAGGGAGAGGCCCGTCCCGAGGGAGTGGCCCAACCCGAGGGGGCGACCCGACCCGATGGAAGCCCGACGGCTTGGTTGGCCCAACGACCTAGTCGACCTGGCAGCCCGGTCGGCCTGGCGACCCAGCGGCCTGGCGGGGGTTGTCTTAGCCACAGCCAATGGGGAAACCGCGTGCCCCCTTGTCTTACTGAACGGCTTTGCCTTTCGGGTGTGAGCAGATATCGGCACCAGGTGGCGCCTATCCAAAACACAGGGGACCAACTGGGCCACGCTCCTCCCAGCTGGCCGAGGGGCCAACCACTCCCCCTGCTCCACAGTCTCCCGCCCTGGACATGGCTCTCCTACTGAATGCGGCATGACGACTCTACACCGCCTCCATCGTGGTCGCAGCCTGGACGCCGCCTCTAGATCCTCCGCATGGGTGTGATGGCACCGCACACCCTCTGACCGTTGTGGCCCTCCTGGCCACGACCCTTCCACCCACATGGCGTGATGGTTCCATGCCCCTCTGGGGAAACGATGGACCTTGTGCCACATGTTTTATTCATGGACGAACCAACACCGATCGCGTTTCTCCACCGCGGTCCCTCCTTCCGGTGGTGCCGTTGCACCGATGTCATTGTCAATAAATGGGAACAATCAAAGGGAGATGGTCAGGCCGTGTTTCTGCGGTTTGAGCCCTCCAAGTTATGTTGATATCATTCGGAAAAATATTATCCAATTTTGAACAACATAAAATGGAACAAATTCAAACTCAAAATTCCCCTACCTAACTTGGCGATCATTGACGGTAGAAGGAGAGGAAAGGCGGATGTCGATTCGTTGAAGTCGGGAAGCGTCTGTGGTAGAAACCCGAGGATGAAGAATTGTCAGCGTTCTTTGCGGTCAGCTCCTTCTTTTTTGGCTCAGTTGAAGATCAAAGAAAGAATTCATCGTTCTTCGGTGGAAATTGAAGATGTGTTCCTTGCATTCTTCATTGAGAGATAATTCTCCAAGGGTTCACCAAGTTCTCTCTCAAAGCTCCACCAAATGAATTGCCATCCAAAAATAGTAGACTATCTATTATTTTAATGGTTGGATAGAATTCAAATGAATTCAAATGGGTTCCAATTAATAAAATGAGTGAGATCAATTAATTAATTGTGAGGGTTGGAAAAGTAAATTAATAGGGGAAGGTGGAGAGTTTCATCCCACACATAAATGGGGTGTTATAGGGAGTTTAAAGCCTGTGTGGGCCCCACCAAGGATATCCTCCCAAGGGAGGTTATGTGCGGGTGGGGCCCACCACCATAACCTGTCATGGGAGGTTATGGTGTGGTGGCCCCCACCACTATCCACCATAAAAATAAAAATAATCTACACAACTTATTTTTATTTAAAGTATTCTTTAAAACCACAAATCTAACTTCCATCATCAACTAACTGCCTTCGAGGTTAAAGTATTCTTAGGTGAATACCGGCACTGTGAGTTAACGGTGCCCTCAGATTTATATTCCGAGAACCATTTCAAATGATATAAAATATCTCTTGTACGTTTACTGAATGTACCTGAACAAAACTTCAGAAATTGATTTCGGACACACCAGGCCTCGGAATCAAGCACCGTAAATTTTCGCGGACTCCTAAAATTACTGTGTATTTTAATAAAAAATTACACAAAAATTCCAGGACTTTACAGATTATATTGAGGATATTATTTAATCTAGATCAAAAAATAATTGATGGGCTAGAGAAAGAAATGAATCAAATGTTCTCATTGTATGAGGTTACTAATTTTTCATGTAGCTACTTTTGGATTTCCCCAAAGGACTTCCTTAGTTATATTTTTACCAAAATATATGACTATTGGATAAGGTTAGGTATTTTTTGGGATATATATGTGATGAAATAGGAAGAGGAAAATGGCTTTATTGGTGTAAAGAATTAAGGGGGTGCATTCCTTTTTATAGTGGAGGAGGACTTACATTCTTGTAAATATAAAATGAATATCACTATTGAGATGCCTCAACTATATCATGTGATTAAAAAAATATTTCAAACATGTTACAAGATATATAATCATTGATATATGGAAATCCAATAGTTTTGGACATGTTTCAAGGCCATTTTGGGTTGTATATTTAATGTTTAGTCCCTTATTATGTTTGGTTTTTTTCTTTTTTATCATTGGAAATAATTTAAATATCATTCAATAGTATTTTTTGTCAATAGAATGAAAATATTATAAAATTGAACTATCTATTATTCCAAATAATTAATTCATTTTTCCAATTTAAAATTTCATATGTGGCATAAATTAATTTAAAATAAATTCCATTGAAATGACTAGAAAATCGGATTTTATAGTAAAAATGCTCAAAGCATTGACTTTTTTATATCCCATATCAATTAAAATTCATTAGAATGACCTAAATATGTATAATAAGTATAAATTTTATCTAATTGATCTTTAAAATAAATAATTATTATGTTTTATCATTAAAAATTAATTAAAAGAAAAAGATGGTTTAACCTATAATTCAGTATTTTTCACTATCCATCAAAAAGAAAATTATTTTAGAAGAAAACCAAAATTTCACCCTATGATAATTCATACATTACACATACAAAAACAATGATTATTTTTATAAATAAAATTTATAAAAGTGTCAAAATTTGGTTTTTAAACTAGATCACCATTAATAAAGGTAAAATTTCCTTTAGAAAAATAATGGTTTGTATGCCCACAATTTAGGGTGTTCTTATGTAATGCCAATAAAAACAATTAAATGACAATTAAAAATATTTAATTTAATGTAAAATAGATTTAATTAATAAATATCATTAGATATGAGTAATTAATTTAATTTATAATACAAACCCTGATTGTCTGAATAAAAAAAAATTTTTATAAGAACATTTCTGTTATATTTAATTTGGTTTTTCTTTTTATTTCGAATAAAATTATCACCAATGAATTACATTTATGTTCATGTAAATAATATTTTTTACTAATATAGTTAATCCTATACATGAACTCTTATTTAACAGATTGGTTATATAGTATTATATTAAATATTAATATTACTTATATTCAATAAAACATGATCTTGTGTGTAAGGAATGCTATCAATGAATTTCATTGTTCCATGTAATGATATCTAATTCAACATCATGGTCATTTCATTCTATAAAATATAATTATTTTTTTAAAATAGTGAACATATTTTAATGTATTGGGAAGTTATATTCCCTCCCAAAATTGGTCTTGTGTTTCATACATGAAGTCGAATTCAATGTTCTTACATTAGAATTATGGGGAATTACAATTCCTATATTGATGAATAATTATGAAATACCCATATTAAGACAGTTGAATAGATAATTTAGTTAGAAGAGAATTTGGGAAAGGTTCTATATACGCAAGTTATTTTTCATTGAGTGAAATATTGTTACTTTTTATAAAGAAGAATTGATCAATAAATCTATTCATTGATTATGAATAGATTAATAAGATAAGAATAAAGAATTATAATCCTATAGCTCATATTAATTACTTGTTTGATTAAATTTTTGGTGATAAATACATCTCAATGGTGGTCCTTTGATCATTATATAATCACGTTTAGTAAAAATGAATGATATACATAAGATCGTATTTTTTATAAAATGTTTGAAATATAAATTCATAGTGATCCCTTTTTAACATTCAAATACCAACAAAATATTCACGCACATAATGAATAAAGTATTTAGATGTCAGAAAATAATTTTTTGGTTGTATTTTTTTTGATATTCATATATATTAAAAGATGGTGGAATTATAAGAGGATTATTCGAGAATTTTTCTTATGACCATAAGAAATGATAACTTATATTTCAAACTCAAATACTGTTGATTAGACTTCAAAAAGTATCCATCCTAGTTCATGTATTCTCATGTGAGGGTATATCCATTGATTATTCTATGATATAATTGAGTAAAGACTATTCTAGACTAAATACCTTTATAAGGATATACTGTTTTTTAATTATTTGGATACTATAAAGGTTTTATGTGTAATTTAACATAATTTTTTAATCCAAAAACCATGTTAGATAGAAATTATATTACGTTCCTTGGGGTAAATGAATGTGATTATGAGTTTAAATCCATTAATAAGATGTTTTTCACTTCATAGTGACTCAATATAACTAGTGATGGGGAAATTTATGAGACATACTACAATGAATAAAAATAAAAATTGAGGTTTATACTAACAAAAAATGAAACAATTGTAGATTATTCCTTGAATTAATAATTATTTAATCATAAAACATAATCTACACAGTATTTTTTTCTAGATACAATCATATTTTCATAAATTATATGGAGGTATTTTCTCTATGGTGAGAAATGCGAGGCATTTTTATATATTTTTTAAAAGGGTAATCTTTTTATTGACAAAAAAAAGTTAAACACAAGGAAAAATATATTTTTATATTAGATCAAGGATTGTTATTTGTCAAAAAATTACTACCCTTTAATTAGAAATAAAATTAATTATAATCTATGTGAAGAGGATTATGAATATTTATCCCATATAAAGACTAAAGGATAAAAAATATTCTGAGA
Organism: Viscum album; assembly: GCA_963277665.1. Taxonomy (NCBI): domain Eukaryota; kingdom Viridiplantae; phylum Streptophyta; class Magnoliopsida; order Santalales; family Viscaceae; genus Viscum; species Viscum album. Next base: position 820,147,435 of record OY728151.1, read on the forward strand.
CTGTTTAAAATTATATATGTAAATCTTGTGGTTTTGGAAAAAAAATAAAAAAATAAGAAAATTTTTTTAACCATAAATCCATATGAATATAAATGATGTTTTAAAGGATGATATAGATCTATATAATACGGTGGAAAATATTTGGAAGTTAAACCAATAAAATTTGGAATGATACTATTTTTTGAATGAATAAATGGCCCTTCAATAATTGAATTAAAGAAAGTCCTATTGGATGACTCACATAGAAAATTATTCTATAAAAATACAAGATGAAAAAATTTGTATAAACATTATAGGGAGAAATTATATTGAGAAATAATAAAGTGGGATATTGTTGAGTATACTTCTTGATGACTATCATTCAATTAATTTAATCTTTAATATATAAATTATAAAGGGATGATGAAACTGTTACACATACCCACATAGAAATTAGAGAAAATCACCATAAAAATATTCATAGGTATTAAAAATACCTCCAATATATATAATAACATTATGTGAATTTTTTATTTACATACAATTTTACCGACCTTCATTTCAATTATAGAGGATTTATTAGTCAAACAATGTTCTACGATATAAAAAATAAAATTAGTAAGAATATAAATAGTAAAAAATTATATAAATCAATACCGATGTATGAAGATTAAATCCAAAATTTAGTAAATTAAATAATAATCTTATATTTGATGATGATATTTTACTAATTACTTCTATTAATCAGATATTTAATAATAAATGACCATTACAAATTTTGAATATTGGAAGAGATCATACTAAAGATAAATTAATGGATTTTGGGATCAACATCTATTTTGGTACATTTAATATACAAATATTATTTAAATAATATTTTTTAAACGTTTTAATATGGATGGAGGTGAAACAAATATTTCATATTGTGAAGATTTATAAGAATTAAAGCTATTGGGTTTGGAATTTTTTTAAGAAATGTTAGATAAGAATCAATGAATTCAGTGAAAAACTAATGCCACAAAAATACAGAAGAATATATATGATTAAAATCACAGATGATATTTTATGATTAATCAAAGAGATATGTTATTTGATTGAATTTAAAAAAGGGGTTCATCATGCTAGGTAAATGTAATGTCCCAACCCGAATCACCTCTAAGACGGTGGCTGGACTGGTGGGTCACATAACCTCAAGCGCATCTCCCCAAACAACAGACACTGCTGACTAGAAGCAAGGGCCTTTATTGTGTCTATTGGGAAGACTATTCCCTCAAAGGTAATATATAATTTTACTACGGAAGTAAACAACAATAATAATAAATAATGGAATCATGTGAATAAATAATCTACAACATAATCAAGATAAATAATTCAACTACAAGATAATAGTAATGTGAGGAAGCTCACAAACAGATTTCATGCCATGATGTAGGTCTAAAATAAAAATACAGAAAATATAGTAAAACGCACAATCAACTAAAATAATGGACACAAAGAAGAAACTTCATCATGAGTAAGGACTGATCCTCTGCCCAATTCACTATCCTAAGAAGTAATGAATAGTCAATCAACAAGAGTAGCATGATTCCCCTTGTCAATACCTATGATCATGTAGTCTACTCGCATGTCAACAACACCCGAGAAGGGTGTGAGATAAAATCCTAGTAGGCTGGCACCCACAGTTTCTAAACCACTCCATTTAATGCAACAATAAAAATGCAGTGTGCTACTACGTAAAAATTTTCAGATAATTAACATAAGTGAAATGAAATAAATAAGTCAGCTTGGGTTCCTAATTGAACCTGTGCCTAATCACCTACTTTAGCCAAATAAAGTAATCTAATGGGTACCTTCCAACAGAATGTATGAACACACACACAGATATATATATATAACCCAGAAGAAATGTAAAACAATGAATAATTATACCCCAAGATTATGCTTTAACTTGGGGTCTATGTCATGTGTCAACCAGGTGATCTTTTATAAATCAAAATAATATCTCAATTCTCAAGAGACTCAAATGACAGTCATATAAATCAAAAGTGAATCATTATTATGGTTCATGTTGAGAGTTGGAGTCGGATCCCATCACGAAGGTATCACTACCGAACATCCATCAATTTATCCAATACCATTGTGCCTGTCTAAGGTAATCTTTTGAAAGACCAAGTATCGCTTGAGGCATGGCATTACCCTAAGCCTGTCATGATATCGCAGAAAGGGGTTGAGTATCATCTGAGGCTGGCTTAGCCACATTTCCAACAGATCCGTCCTGATGGGCCCTTTTAGAAAATTTTTAACTCTTAAGTATTAAAAAGCCCCCGGAAGTCTCGGTTTGGCAAAGCCAATGACACCAGCCCCCCACATATAGAGGTAACCAGTCTAGAACCGGGGGTCTAAACATGGCCCTTAATATTGGACCCACCTCCTTTCAATGCCCTAAATTTAATTAACATTTTCGTAGGAGCAGATATTACATAATCATCATATAAATTTGTAGCTTGAAAACTAACCAGATGCACCCGTGTATCACAAGGTATAAATTTAACATTACTGCATAAGAATTTACAAGGAAATATATATCGTATCAATATCAGTAAATAATGAACATTTTTTAAAATAAATAAACAGTTCAGCAAAACAATTTCCAATGATCCAATGATCCAATAGTTCATGTTCATGTTCAAAGAAACTATTTATTTAATTTAATCACAATAAAAAGGGATGTGCACACCTATAATTAATTAACATATAACCCAGCTAATCGAAAAATAACCCGACCATGTTGGCATTCTCAAAGGGGGTGTTTGACCTTGTTTCAACAATTAAAAGAACTATTTATATAATTTAGAAATGATAAAAGGGGTTGTGAAATACATGCAGTTAATAAATTAATAAATCAGGCTAACGGAAAAAATACACTGACCATGTCGGCACACCCAAATGGGTGTCTTAACTTGTTTTAACAAATAAAAAAATTTAATTTAAGATGATTATGGCAGCAACAATTAGGCAAAACAATTAATGTTATTAAATTGGGTAAAATTTCACAAAGCTGGTAGGCAACGACTAATGACACAACAATGCGTTTTGATAAACTGCATGGAAATAGAGGGAAAGAGAGTCGAAAACCAAACATGTAGTCGTATATGACACTAAGATCCATATTAGGATTCGATTTTACCTAAAACGAAAGAATGCGAAGAATTTTAGGAAAACCCCAAAATGGGGTAAAAATTCTCCGTGAAAAACTGCGCGTAGAATACTCAACAAAATTTAATGATTCCACTTGCGCAAGGTTAGCCTTGATTTAAGGATTACTGAGAAATGTACAAGGAAATGATTAGATGACGGATGGAGTAGCTACATCCTTCGGAAGGGGGGTGAGTGGGGTGCACCACCTAGTGGGAATGGAGGTGCGGTGTGAGGGAATGGAGAGGGTGAGAGGAGAGGAAAAAAGAATAGAGAGAAAAGAATGAAAAAGAAAAGAGAAAAAAATAAAATAAAAATAAAAGATTAGGAAAAAAGAAAATAAAAGAATAGAATAAAATAAAATAAAAAGATGGAAATGAAAAAAATTAAAAAATAATTAAAAATGGAGATCCCTCATATTATTTTTTTTTATTTTTTCCTATAGCCCCCTTTCAAATTTATTTCAAAATTACTTTTTATCTTTTCATCCATTCTGGTAGGTCTTCATAAATCTCTTATTACTCTATTAAATTCTTAATCAATTATTTAAAACCCCGAACTCCAAGATAATTCTCTACATAATAATTTTGATTAAAATCCTATAGTTATTTAAATTTATTAAAAACTTTCCCAACACCCGCACGACGTACGAAGGCATGCACCCCGAGTCAGATAATTAATTAGACTGTAATAAAGTAATAATGGTATGTACCAGATTAATTCCAGGACGTTACAAAAACCCCTCATTTAGACAACTCATCCCTGAGTTTCCCTTCCGAGGGTAGTGGAACATCTTCAGAGAAAAGTTCTATCCACTGCGCATGCCCATCAGTCTCTCACTCCCAGGTCTCGTATAGAACGCATCTGTGTTTCCAAAACACCCAGACTTGAGGAACAGAATTGCCTTGGGGGAATTTCATGTTACTATCGACAATATGGATTGGATGCTCCGCAATGTATGCATCATCATCAAGATCGACATCGTCAAGGTCAAAAGAAAGAGATGAGTCTGGATGATATTATCGGAGCTGAGATAGATGGAAAACATCATGCATGGCACAATACCTCTGAGGTAGTAGTAACCGAAAGGATACCAGGAAAACTCTCTCATCTATCTTGAATGTCCCGACGCATATCAGTGATAACTTTCCCTTCCTCCTGATTTTCTTCTAACCCAACCTCAGAGAAACACGCAGTAAAACTCGATGTCCCACCTCGAACTCCAAATGTCTGCGACGATGATCAATATAAGACTTTTTTCTAGACTGAGCTGTAGTCATACAATTTTGAATTATATGAACCTGCTCAATAGTCTCCTAAATGATATGAGGACCTAAAAGAGCTACCACACATACTTTGACCCATCATCATGGTGAACGACATGACGTTCCATAGATGGCTTCATACGAAGCCATTTGAAATGTCACCTGGAAGCTGTTATTATACCTAAACTCAACCAGAGGTAAATGCTTCTCCCAGGAACCTCGAAAATCAAGGACACAAGGCTGAAACATATCTCCTAACACTATTATAGTTCTCGTGGATTTCCCATCATCCTGAGTGTGATATGCAGTACTCAGAAGTACATGTGAACCCAGTGCCTTTTGTATCCCTTGCAAGAACTGTGAAGTAAAGAAGGCACCCCATCACCTTTTTCAACCCTTAAAATGAATTATGTATTTTAATATAAAGTCACCTTTTAGGTATCATGATATCAAATGTGATAAAATATATTTCATATTTGTAATTTTGTAATGAATATGAGATAAGATGGTCAATTTTTTTTAAAATTTCTTTTCCACGGTGAATAGTGAAATATTTTAAACTATGTTAAAAATGATAAATATTATATACTATAAAAATGATTTATAAATATAGTAAACATAAAAATACATATTTATAATTTAAAATGTCAATGTTATTCTTAATTTTTTAACATTTTTTGTCACCATTTCTTGTGAAAATAATACTATTTAACAACCCAAAAAAAATTAAAAATGTATAAAATTAAAACCTCAAAATAATCCCACAATTACTAATCCCTAAATAGTAATATCAATTAATTTATTATATATTCTCTACCCATAGGTATTCATATAATTTATTAATTAATTTCTTTTGAATTCTTGTCATAAAATGAAATCATGAATCCAACTATAGGGGGGAAGTCATTATGAGAAGGGATGATTACCTAAAAGTAAGATTATACTTCATATATATCATTTTTAATTTCATTCTCATATCCATTATTCCAAAATATAGTATAAAACATTCATAATAGATTACTATCATCATTATATATCTTTAACAATGATATTACTAAAACATAATCTTATATTAGCTCATCCGTTCATGTTAAATGCTCTAGTTTGCTTCGATTCCACTTCCTACATGAAAGATTCTATAATAAATTCATCATTTTTATAATCTATTATTGAAAAATACTTAATGGTTATATATAAAGTTAATATATAATTACTTTTATTATTATGGTTCAGTAATTTTTTCAATCAAGTCTATTATCACTATAATGTAACTCACTATTAATAGTAATGTTACCTAAAACATAGACATTTTTTACTACACCCATACAAACCAAAACTCTATCTTACATCAAATTTTGATGAAATTATATAAATATTTATAATATTATAATTAAAGTATCTAAAGTAATCCAGTAATGATGAACTTATTAGCAAATAATAAGGATGAAAACATCCATACCGAAATAAGCATCATATAATCGAAACAAATTATATTCGAAAATGAATATAAACTATAAAAATATAATTTATATGTAATAATTAGATATTAATTTTTAATATAAGAGGTATAATATATAAATAATTTTATAAAATAAATCACTTATATTTATATTTTCATTATACTGAGGGTTTTAATTTATCAGTTATATTTTTATGTAAAGGTAATGGATTTACATATAAATACTGTTTCATTGAGATATTTTCCCTATTCACAACATGTTTTCTATCAAAATCTATATATACTACACCATTGATTTTTTAATAATAATTTTCATCCTACTCATTGTATTTAAAAATCAATCGTATTTTAAATCATTCAATGTATATTGATTCATTCATTAAAATGAAATAAGGGTTTCAATTGAAATCCATATTCTTCTTTGAGAATATCATTCCTAAAATTAAATTTGGTTAATTTAAATGAAAATACAATTTTAATCCTAAATTATTTTATTGGGCTACATTTTTGTGTTTTTTGTGGCCATTCCTCCATTTCTTCTCTCTTTGATTCGTTATTTTTACAAAATTACATTTATAATATGATTTTCGATATATTTTATTTTTAGTTGAAAATCATTAAATTCCACATATAAAACCATTACACTGTTTCAATAATATTTTAATATATAATACTATTATTAATAAATTTCTATTTTTATTTAATTTGACATACATATGATGTTGTTAAGGGAATCTTCTTATCTCTCTTTCCCAATGTTTCAAACTCAATCACTTTCTCAAACCCATTTACTCTTTATAAAACAATCATTTAATGGTTGATTTTTCATGATTATTTTTTATAATAATTTATTTAACTCATATATAACTATTTTATATATTTATTAAAAATCAATTTTATTTTAAATATATATTTTTAAAATTATTATTATTATTTTAAATATATTTTTATTATTTTCTAATGGTGTTTTCATCTCTGTTAAAGTTTATAAATTTTTCCCATGATTTAATGGGGAAAATATTTAGTGGAATGTTCCTATTAAGTACTTTAGATGATCCATTTCAATATTATAAAAAGTATTTTTGGACCTCGTTTATTTATCATGGGTTCATTATGGGATTTTGGGATTATATACATTTTTATTCGTATATGGTACATATATATGTGTTATATCATTACATTATGGGTGTACATGGTATTACATATCCCTCCAATACATTTTGTATCGATTATCACTCACGAGAACTTATGTTATTGGAATTTGGATGATATCTTAGTATAATATATAATTATACATTCTTAGACAACATAATAAATGATACTGGTAGAAATATTTTACATATTATATGATTTTATATACCAATGGAGGTACGATAATTTTATTACACTCCATATTCATATTCCAAACCATATATTTATGATTAATAGTATGATTAAGACTCGTTGGAAATAATTTTAGTAGGTTTCTAGTTTGGTTTTCTTACTTATCTATTCATTATATGATTATTTCATTATTTTATACATTTTATTCACCTATGTATATTAAATTTATATCACTTGTGTTTTATCCATTAATAAGTATCATAAAACATTCTTTATTACAGTTTCATTCACTAAATTATGATGGAAAATACAAATTATGATATTTCGGTTCATTATTAATATATAATTCAATCATAAAATAAATTTTACTTGGTTATAAAATACAATGATTATATATATAATCTCAAATGATACTAATACATAGTATTATATAGGTTTTATTTATTATTATTTGTATTGGATAATGAACTATAATAATATAATATATATGAATATCATGGTTAATTATATCAGTGAGGTGGTTGTTCATAGTTAAAAAATTGACTATCTCTTCATAAGGAAAAGGTTTTTGGGAGAGAATTTCATATTAACCCAAAACTTTTGTGTGTTTTGTCTCTTTAAACCAATTTGGGGGGATTAATTTATATAAATATGTGTATATAAAATAGATACTTATCAATGAATCTCTTGGAATCCTGGAATTTTTAATTTTTTTGGGGAATGAAAGGGTAAGAAATGATTACATTTTTCCATTCATATGGTGATAATTTTTAATAAATGCAGAGTAAGCCTCTTATTAAATATTCTTGTAGATTTATTCATTAAAAAATTCCTATAAATCAAATATATAGATATAGATATTAGATTGAAATATAGATTTGGTAGTACCATAGTAGAGGCTTGGTACGTGAGGCACCAATTCTCCATTTATAAATAATTGAGTAACATTCATGAATATAATGATATATGTCCTAAATGTTTTGAATTAGTTTTAGAGTATATCTTGATAAGTACTCAATTAATGAGGCAAGGTATTTTCTTGATGTAAGAGATAGATGGAAAACCCCCTATGAGATATCGGTTGGCTTCCCCATATTAGGATTTAATACAAAATCACCCAATATACACCCCTCCCTGTGGTTTTATTAGTTATTTAGTATCAGGCACTTGGGTAGATGTGTTCATGTGGACTTTCCTCGCATACTAATTTATTCATATAATAATGATGCACAATAATACCCATCCCATTGAACCCACTGTGGTAAATGATGTGGTCCAAGTAAGGATGATGTGGTTCAATGATCATTAAGATTATGTACGTGAGTTTTAATTTTTTTGAAATCATATTCGATATATTTAGGTTCATGGTTATAGATTAATCAAAATATTGAGATATTTCATAAACCTTAATTATTGACGGTGAATAGAAAGATAAGATTTATGACATGATATTTGAGCTTCAGTTTTGGAGATCTCATAATGATCAGGTGAGGTGATCACTATATTTATAATTATTTACCTTATAAGGATTAGACATGGTTTAATTGTATAGAAAATTTATAAATCATCTCCTATATTACCTCCTTTTACATTCTCATCCCTATTTGAAGATGATTTGTTCTTTGGTTTTTATTCTATTTGGGATACCCAATTATGAAACATTATACTCACCGATACAAGACCACATGTCCCGTATGTGTTTTTTTTATGAAAACATTTTATAGATTACAGTTTATCATGGTGACTAAAACATACGTAGAGATGATGTGTCGATGTGGACATTTTAGGGGAATGATACACACTCATTTCATTGGTAGATTTATTATTTTTATATTACTTATGGATTGTGTTATTATATTTATATTTATATTATTATTATTATTTAGTTTTACATATTTTTTTCATTATCATAGAATTTTGGTTTTATATAATTTTGGAGATATTAATGTTCTTTCACATGTTTATTATATAAGTACTCCGTTAGAGTTATTCCTTCTTATAACTATTCACTATCCCATGGACTTATGGGTACAAAATTGGTTATACTCGGGTGACATTGTCAATGACCACATGGGAGCAACCGAAAAAGGTCTAGTTAATTTAAGGACACATTTAATGTGGGATCATAAAATTTAGTATTCTCTGATCTAAATAGTAAGTTTATTATTCCATGTGTGAACACACATTTTAAATTAAGAAAAATAATTGATTAAGAAAAAAAATTATTATTGAAGAATATTTGTTAACAAATACATTAAAGATGTCAAAAAATTACTATATTTACTATTATTAGCATACTTATATAGATGTGTATCTTATAAAGAAAAATTATTCTATAACAAAATAATATTATAAATAAAATATAGAAATTATTTGGGGCCCACATGATGACCCACATATATTGGTATTGCCCAATATAAACCCATGTTCTTATCTCCTTTTTCTATTATATCTAAATTAAAATTTCTAATATTATTTATAATACGTTCTTCCATACAAATTTGGATTTATGGCCCTGGACCATAGGAAAGAGGCCCACTAAGAACATCTAAATTACCAATAGATGGTGTGATTATGGTGTCACAACCTTCATATAATTTATACTACATGGTGGCTCAGGGTTTTATCATGATACAATGGTATCAATTTGTAGTTTATTATAGAGTCTCAATATTGAAAAAATGTATATTTCTTCATTTTAGATAAATATTCAAAAATTAAAAATAAAGGTGGCTGATGAAAATAATAGTTTTTTTTATTTGGAAACATTGAAACAAAATATTCTATCATAGTGAAGGATCTTCAACATCTCCCCAAAATATCTCCACCAATTGTAATTATACCTAAATCCATTCTTCATAACCTACGGAAAAGAAACATAAAAAAGGGGTGAGGTTAAATTCTCAGTATGGATATATAAGGGAGATATGTAACCATAATCATGAGTATAAGGGTATGAGGACATGATCATGAAAATAGAATATCATAACCACCATATCAATGATCATATACTTGTATAATAGAATGAATATTTAATTTTTATAATACACAAAGCATAAGGACATAAAAAAAATAATCCCTGAAACCATAACACTGGAATAGAACAATGATTTCTGATAGACACATAAGAATATATTATTGTAAAAATGTATAGGTAGAAACAGGTGTAATCATCATATTAATGAAATGATATCAGGCCCTCACATATACATATATACTAGCAACCATGTACAAGAATAATATTGTGAAAATGAAGTCAGGATTATGCATAGTAGTCAAGGCATCGCTTCGAATGCCATCATGGTAGTGGGGGGATCACTCCCCATAACATATTAGTAGTCATGGTTCACTCCCATGGCCATCTTAGTGGGATGAGTTTCCTACCCATACCATCATAGTAGTCATGGATCACTCCCAAGACTATCTTAGTAGCATGATTTCACTCATCATATCATCTTGGTTGTCAGGGTTAAATCCCATGGCCATCATAGTAGCATGAGTTCAATCCTCAAACCATTTGGTAGTTATGGTTCAATCCCAGGGATATATTAGTAGTCAAGGTTCACTCCCAAGATCAAATTAGATGATCTTATGAGATATAAATCTTTACCCAATGGATTGGATGGAGATATATATTCCACCATTCTCATAATGTAATCATACTTATATGTTCCACAGGATCATAAATGATGACATCACAACCAATGAAATGAAATTTTAATTATATACATGTAATCAAATCATATCATGTGGAAGGTAAAAGGTTTCAAAATCATTTCATTATTAACATAACCCATGAATAGAAGTGGGTTTCAAAATCATATAACCCCTGATATAGAAACAAGTTTTATGAAGACTATGAAAATAAGAATAACCCATTAATAGAAATAATATGAATGTAGCTATTAGGTCACTTCTTAAAAGTCTATGAGTAACCTCAACTGATGTCATAATAGATGTAAAATAAAATTGATAAATCATTCAAAAATGTTTATTGAGAAAAATATATTTTATTATTTGAAAAAATAATTTTAATACATAAGACCATTTTAATAAAATTTTCATAGAAAATACCAATAAAACATGAATTCATTTGAAAACCTATTTCCTTGAAAAGTTATAATATATGCATAAAAACATTAAAAACCATTTGATTTGAAAACACATTGAAATCATAAAAATAATTATTCAAAACGTTTTGAAAAAACATATTTTAAAAATATTTAAAAAATTATAAATAAGGCTTAGAAACATTTTGAAAAACATTTTAGTCGAATATTTATAAAATAAACAAGAAACAATCTTCAAAATAATATTTCCATGAAAATATATAAAATAATATAGATATCATTTTGGAACTCATTTGACATTAGAACATATAAAATAACCATGAAAACATTTTCAAACTCGTTTTTATTTTAAAATAAATAAAAAGATTGAAAACAATTTGAAAACAATTCCTCTTGAAAACATATAATGAAATCATGAATATGATAAAAATGATATTTAAAATGTAAAAAATTACTTAAAACCATTTTTAATGATAATAATTTTAAAAAATAATTAATATAAAGAATATTATGAGAATAATTTCCATTATAAATAATTCCTCTTTAATATTGTAGTGTAAGCCTCTAGGGAATGACCAATGGTAAATTATTACAAGTTGTACGAGGTGAAAAAAAAAATTATTCTTGCATGGTAAAATAATTGAATGGAGAAACATCCAGAAAGGGAAAAGGAGAATCATTTGTATAAATTAATAAAAAGATAAAAAATGAGTAAAATATTATTTTAAATATTAAAGGATAATGGTATAATATAATTGGAAACCCTTTTTGGTAAACATGGTTTTGATGTAACATGGAATTCTGAATGAATAGAGGGTATTTGAATGATTTATTAAAAACACTTTCTTAGCTATCTTATTAACCAAAGAGAGGAATAAATGGTACCAATATAAAAGAAATCGTTAATAAATAGAAAACAATAATAATAATGAATCTTTTTGAGACATTGATCATAATGTTTCCTCAATGGAATCATAAAATTAAAATCTCGAAAAATTATGAAATTGTTTCAATAAACTATTATAACTTGGCAATTTAGGATCATAACCTCCATTTGATAAAAAGAGATTAAATTAAGATTAAAATATAATTATATAAATTAAATTCATGATCGAACATGTAATATTGACCTATATACACTTTTAATTGGAATTTATGTGCATAACAAAACATAAAGGAAAAGGTTAGACATAACTATTTTACCAATTTGGTAACTTCTAAAACAAAAACCCCCTGAAAGAATGGTAATAAAATAGAGATTTGAAAACAGATAAATTTATGTATATGATTTATAGAATACAATCATGGGTAGTACGTACACAAGACAATAGGAATGAGTTGTGATAATAATATGCATCTCATTGAAATAATGAGTTAGACAAAATCACAATACCTTGTGTCTTGCCTCTCGTAATTCTCATTCAAACAACCTATTTGATAAATATAAATTTATTATAAATATATTAATAAAATATATTATTATATATAAATTCATATATGGTTTTATTATAACCTTATCTTACCCACTTTTTAACCATCCTATGTTATGGTTTCACTTTAGGTAATATTCAATTTGTTCATCACATGTGTGTTAATTTTTTATGTTGTTGGTCCTTATAGTTATATCATGATTACATAAAATAACTAATGATATAAATATAATTTATATAAATTATATGGGTATTATAACAATTTATAATACATATATATGAAATAGAATTCAACATTCTTAGAGACGATTAGCAATACATTCACATGAATGCTATTCCGGTTTAATTGTATTGTTGAGAGAAATAATGTTGATGAAATATATATCATTTTTAAATTAGTTTTATTATATCATATATATGATAAATATTCACTAAAATCATCATTAATATCATCCGTGTATGGTGTTAATGAATCTTATCGCTTTAAGGGGGCAATATTCCACACCTCCTCAAATGAAATTATCATATTTACATTAGCTAGAAAGCATAAAAATATGTTACTAATAAATATTATAGAAGAATAAATACATTATAAATATAATATATAAAATATATAAATATATTTTCCATTATAATTTCTATTATGGTAGGTGGTAATGAAAAAACTAATAATCATCATTTTATGAAGCACTAGTTCACCGCACATAGAAATAGTATGTTCATTATCCTTTAGATGGAGGTCAGTAGAAGTGTAGGTAACACCATTTACCTAAAAATATCATATTATATTTAGGATAATAGTTATTTTATTTAATCATATAATAAATAGATATGGTGGGGAGGAAAATAAAAGAAAGTACTTGAGAGAAGATGTTACCTCTTAATCGGGTAACTCTATTTGGTTTATGAGAAAAAGAATCCTCGGAATTCCTTATGCCCAATTAAAGGATTATTGGAATTAGGGAATATTTTTGGGAAGTGTATTGGGTGGGTATTGTCCAAGCCATTGAGGTTTGAAATGTTTGAGGATGTTGGAGAGGGGATGTCTTTTTATTGGGAAGGAAAAGGACTCACCAGAAATTTTTAGAAACAAGTTAGGTGTAAACACAATGTTTCCTAAACAAGTCATGAAAAACCATTACAACCCATAAATAGAAAATTTTTGGCCCAAAATGTAAATAAAATGTGTATTGGACATGTTTCTAGATTTTTTGGGCTCTAGATTTTATGATTTAGTCAATAATTAATCTTAATTTGACGTTAATCACTATGATTAATTTTAATCCCTTTTACTAATCATTTTGGATGAAAATTAACTTGGTAATATAATACAATTAACATATTATTAAATACAATGGTGTTTGTTTTTGAAATTAAATTCGTAGAAGTGAAAAAATTAATATTAAGGCTAATCTCACAGACGGGACGAGATAACTAGTTTTTAATATAGAAAATTGTTCTAATGTTTGTTAAGGTTTTAAATTAAATTTCATAGTGAAATTGATTATAATAAATTATATTGTACAAATATATGTATTATATATATATATATAATTCTGTGTTAAAACAAATTTACAATGTCATTTAATATTAATAATTAATTTAACAAAAAAGTATTGTTTAACTAAAAAACTGTATTTTTCACAATTTATCAAAAAATGAAGCATCTCAAAAAAATCCAAAAATCACCCTAGGATAATTTATTCATTATGAATTATAATATAATGGTTATTTAATAAAATTAGATTTATATGTTTTCTAAAATTATTATTATTATTAAAAGATGTTCATTGAAAAAAAATATTATATTTAACATAAACAAACAATACCAAAAATCATATCATTCATTATCAATATGTTTTATTTATATAAAAAATTGTAAAAAACATATGAAGACTTTTTTATTACTATTACTATAAATAATAATAATTTATATTTTATAATTATCTCATTTTAATAATTATATTTAAAAATTATGTTTCATAGAAACCTAGTGTTGCATGCATTGTACGCCAAGTCGGTGTTTCATGTAACGTATAGGAATTCAGTTCCATGTGAAAGGAATGTTTGAATTAGTGAACTGATAGTGTAAATCCTCATAAAATTCAAGGGAAATTTGTTTTTTCTTAATTTTCTTTTGAATTTTATAAGAACGCAGTTTCTGACGGCACCTGATTTCATGGCCCGGTGTGCCCAGAATCATTTTCCGAAGATTAGCTCGGGTACGTTCAGTGAACGAACGAGCGGGATTTTCTAAACTTTTGAACCGGTGCTCCGAATCAAAATATGAGGACACCGATGGAATCACAGCACCAGTAATTTCTTAGGAACACTTTTTCCGGAGTTGCGTTTTCTTGGGTGTGGTTTTTAAAATTTTGGGTTAAGTAAAAGAATAAAATAAAATGGTGCAGCCAATTTTATTTTATTTTATGTTGTTTAACCTATGCTAAGTGGTTGAAGTGGGACCCAATATATCTTACTCCACTAGGTAGGATATTTGTGGGGTGGGGCCCACACGAGCCCTACCTCTTCAACTTCCACAAACCCCCCCCCCCCTTTAATTAGGTAACGCACTCGCACCCCCTTTAAATGTAAGTCAAGTCTTGCGTTTAAACTGAATAATAAACGCCTTATTAATTGGGCGGTTTAAACTCCTCAATTAATTCAATTAATTGATTGATTAGTTTTTGAATTTCAAAACGTTTGGCGTGAGAAATAAAATAAGACAAACACTTATTTTATTAGAGGGTTTGGGTTGTGAGAGGATTGGGGGAAAAATCTCTCAGGCTTGAAGTTATTCTTCTTCATCGAAGAATGCGAAGAACGCACCGCCGCAAAAGAAGAACGACGACCTCCGACGATGAGCGACGGTGAGAGACACCTTCATCGGAGATCTACGACGCGATGCCGTGTACCGCGACACCAACGACCCTCTCCTTCCATGACGCCTTCTTCCGCAACGTTCAATTATGCGACGAGCCTTCGTTCAACTACGCTCGAGGTAGGGGTCTGAATATATGTTCGTGAATATTTGAGCGTTATTCGTAATCTTAATCCGCTTGCTATCGATTAACGGGAGGGGGCCGGACCGCACAAACATGGCCGACCCTCCTCCCTTATTTTTTTTGTTGACTTTGTTGTGGTTTGGAACGGAGATGGCGCGGTATCGTCGCACCGCGTGGGATCATGTGGCAAAGATGTGTGGCGCCGTCACTCCGCACCGTTGAAGCCGAACAAGGTCGTGGAGCCATCGCGCTGCGCTGGGGAATCACGAAAACACCGCGGCCGGAGCGGGGTCGCGGTAGAGGGGCATGACGCTGTCGCGCCGCACCGGTCGGACCAAGGCCGCGACTTGAGGCCGCGACAGAGCAGGAACGGCGACCGGCTTCCAGCCGCCAGTGTCGGAGCAGGGGGATGGGACCGCGCCAGTCCCATGGTGGCAGAAGTTGGCTGGCCGGAGCGGGCTGACCGGTCAGGGGAGAAACCGGGGGTTTGTAACCCCCGGCTGGAATGGAGGAGCGGCTCCACATGTGGGGTCCGCGTTTAATTAAACCGGGGGGGGGGGGCAGCGCCTCCCCTGTCTTCCCAACATGGTCATGCCGAGCTGGCCAGTGAACTGCGCCAGCACACCGGGCTGGGCCGGGCCGGACCTGGTTTGGGTCGACCCGGTTCAGGCCGACCCATGGGTTCTCAGGCCGGGTGGGTCCAAGCCCGAAACCCCCATTTTTGGGTCCTTTTCCGGTTTTTTTCCTATAACATGGGATACAGAACTCCAATCGACGCACCGTCAGCTGTGATGCGATCCTTGGATCTGGTCGGTCGTTTCAGTATATTACATTCAAGGTTTCAGAGAGCTTTCAGTTCGGCCGGGTTGGTTCATACACGAAACCAACCGGGCCCTCGAAGTGGAAACGCTTATAACTAGAGCTCCGGACATCCGATTGACGTGTCGTCAACTTTGTTGGATTCCTATTAGAGAGACGGACCTTTTGGATTACTTAGCTCGAGGTTTGGACACATTTTAAGTATGTTCATGTTGGTTTTGACTAAAAAACCAACCGGGCCCCTAGGAAAAAAAGCCAATAATTCTCAGACCGGGCGTCCGATTGACGCGCCGTCTATGACGTTGAGTTCTTGTTGACGATACGAAACTTTTGGATACATCAACTCTGGACTTCGTGTTAGTTGATGTATCAGCCCCACAGCTCATGGATTGGACCCTCCCGAACGAGCTTTCTGTGTGCAGGAACCCTAGAGGTGACTGCGACTATGACGACGAAGAAGACTATACATGAATCCTCTGTGGGTTCGACAACGACAACTAAATCACTCAAAAATCCTATGTGGATCAGTGCCTACCGATCCTGTCTGGGTCAGATCCTGTGTGGGTTAGCGGTCAACAGTCCTGTGTGGGCCAGCGCATACCGATCCTGTTTGGGTCAGATCATGTGTGGGTCATTGCATGGGTTAGTACCTATATATCCTTTGTGGGTCATTGTGGGGGATAGTACCTATCAATCCTTTGTGGGTCATTTCGGGGGTTAGTACCTATCAATCCTTTGTGGGTCAGTGCGGGGGTTAGTACCTATCGATCCTTTATGGGTCCGACGGCTTAGATGAATCAGTGGAAACATCTGATCATCTCTATCGGCTTACGAAGAAGTATACATGTGCGAGTTGTGTCTTGACTTTAAATATTATCTTCGATAAGATTGACTTGACATCCTGTGTGGATTACTATATGCATTCCTGTGTGGATTTGAGTTGTGTTTTCCTGTGTGGACTGGGTTGTACTTGGGCTCGGATGTTGGAGCCGAACTGGAATTGATGACTTAAGTATATGTATGGGAATATACCTA
The DNA here is from genome assembly GCA_963277665.1 of Viscum album. Lineage (NCBI taxonomy): Eukaryota > Viridiplantae > Streptophyta > Magnoliopsida > Santalales > Viscaceae > Viscum > Viscum album. Next base: position 820,165,015 of record OY728151.1, read on the forward strand.
AGTATTGTTTGATGTTACTTCGTGATTGTATCATTCCTTTGTGGATTATCCTTTGTGGATTCTGGGAGACCTTCGGGGGTCTCTGGGTCCCTACTGAGTAGAGTATACTCACCCTTGCAAGGGCTATTCCCGCACTACGTTGTGTTGGATGCAGACGACGGATATTGCTAATCGTGGTTGAGGCTAGTGGAGAAATCAGTACCTGGAGGTGGACCACTGTGCGGGACGTACATAGAGCGGACGGCTAGAACGGAGGAGCTGAGGTGGCTATCCATACCCACCCTTTACGTGGGACTACCCGTGGAAGGCTCGACATTGCTGCTTTACATTTAGTTGCTGTACTTTTTTTCCAGTTGTACTTTACTTTCAGTTTGGGTTTGTATTCTGCCCACTTAATTTTCCGCAGTTACTATTGTACCTAGTTTTACTTAGTGTTTACATATTCATGCTTACTCTGTGTGTTTGTTTACTATATAAAGGAAATGCCTTCCCTTTTTATCGGAAATTATGCCTTGGTGCTAGTCGACAGCCCCTGTCCTATGGAAGGCGGGATTGAGGTAGTCACAACACGGGCCCCGAGGATGGTTCGTGGAAAATTGGTATCAGAGGAGTTCGGTTCTACCGCAGAACTCAGGACTCTGATATTTTTCTATGTGAAGCAATATTGTTAAGGGTATCGAGTGTGGTTATCAGTCCAGGGAGTTCGGTGTTGGTGCACCAGCCGACGTATTCATGCACCAGGACCATGACTTCTAATTTCCAACTCAATGCAAGAAAACATTGATTTCATGTCTGTTTTAAAAGTTTCCATTTTGATTACATTGTGTTAGCTCACCAGGTATACTGTTTTGATCGTGGCGCACCTGTTTCTTTTCAGGATGTCCCCACAACGGTAGCCAGCTAGGGTTCCGAGTTTTGTACGTGACGACAACCCACTGAGCGACGAGGCCTCGGTGTAGGGCCTGATTACTGCAGAGGCACCGGCGGTACCACTACCCGCCGAGCCACCGATGCCACTAGACCCATCCGCTGAGAGGGCACGTCGCCTTAGTGGAATTCACGAGTTCCAGCATTAGAGACCACACAGGTTCCACGGGGAGACAAACCCTTGGGCAGACGAGGATTGGCTGGAGGCAGTTGTACGAGTTTTCTGTTTGGTAGGTACACCAACAGACCTCATGGTGATCCTTGCAGCGAGTCTCCTGCATGCGGTAGCATACAGATGGCGGAGCTTGACGCTCCAGGTACACGAAGAGGCATCACTCCTCTGGATTGACATTGAGAGCCTCTTCTGCTCGATGTTCTTCCCAGCCACCCTCTGTGCGGTGCACATCCGGGAGCTTCTACAGCTGCGACAGGGCAGCTTGACGGTCTCCCAGTTCTCAGTGAGATTTACCGATCTCTCGCGCTATTCGATGGACATGGTACGTGACACATTCTTCAGGGCCTGGACCTTCGAGCAGGGATTGAGGCATGAGATCAGGGCATCGCTGATCTCCCTCAGCATTCCGACATAGGCAGGGGTACTGGAGCGAGCGCTTCTCATCTAGATATTTCTTGCTGAGCCTACATCAGTAGCGAGACCTACCGCAGGGTGGTGCGTAGTAGAGTCTTCTGCAGCCGGCAGTCAACAGATGAAAAATGGGTCCAGGTGGACCAGACCCTCAGGCGGAAGACCTCAGTACACTGGCTCAGAGGTGCGAGGTACTCAGTGTAGAGCCAGTATTACGAGAGGCAGACAGTGCTACGCATGCTGCGGGCATGGCCACATGGATCGTGACTACCCGACCCTCCATGTGGAGTAGCAGCAGACGGTTGAGGGAACACCCAGGTAGAGGTAGAGGGTCGACCGTGGCGGTCCGTAGAGAGTATCCAGACGAGGCAGAGGAGCTGTCCGAGCAGTAGGTGATGGGCGACGCTTTGAGGCTCTACCACCACCACCACAAGGAGGTCCACCCCGACCACAAGGAGCTGGTGAACAGAGACAGGCACAACTTCAGGCAGTAGAGGTCTATGACCACGGCGCGCCCGAGATGATTCGAGGTACTATCTGTGTCTATTCCACCCTTTCCGCAGTTCTTATAGACACAGGAGAGAGTCATGCATTCATTTCTACTGCCCTTGTTTGGAGCACAGAGATTCTGACGGTGTCGTTGGCTCGATCCTTATGTCTAGAGACTCTTAAGGGAGCAGACTCGATGATTACGCACTAGTGACAGCAGTGTGAGATTACTCTAGGATGCGAGATCTTTGGCTGGGATCTTCTTGTAACAGCTTCTAGGCCTTACGACGTCATCTTGGGCGTGGATTAGTTATCCACAATCCATGATCAGATCGACTGTATTAGGCACAAGGTGTGGTGTATACGCACCGACGGGAGCAGGTTCACCTTCACTAGCGAGAAGGGAGCCTTTGCAGCATATGATAGACTCACGCAGAGGAGAGGATAGCCCATCACTCATCAGTTGGATAGCATCATCCTAGAAGCTGTTGATGTGCAGATTCCTGGTTTTCCTGCAATGGTGGATCAGTATGCGGATGTTTCCCTCGATAAATTCCCAAGGCTACCTCCTCACAGAGATGTAGAATTTTATATTGACCTGTACCCCGGGATAGCCCCGATATCCACTCCAGCATATCGGATGGCCCCCGCTAATCTTCGAGAGCTATGGGTACAGCTGGAGGACTTACAGGGCAAGGGTTTCATCTGACCCAGAGTTTCACCCAAGGCTTCCCCGATTTTGTTCGCCAAGTCGGCAAACGGGAGCTTGCGACTTTGTGTCGAATATCATCACCTGAACCAGGTGATGGTGAGTAACAAGTATCTACTACCGAGGATTGATGACCTCTTCGATCAGCTCAAGGGAGCACGGTGGTTCTCAAAGATAGACCTTAGATCATTCTATCATCAGCTCAGAGTTCGGGATGAGGACGTGCATAAGACAGTGTTCAGATGTCGGTATAGCCATTATGAGTTCATGGTTATGCCTTTCGGTGTGACCAATGCTCCAACAGTGTTCATGGGTCTCATGAACATGATCATTCATCAATACCTCGATCTATTTGTCATGATCTTCATTGACGACATTTTTATATACTCGACCACTGAGGAGGATAATGCCTACCACTTGCGGGTTGTACTAGACACACTCTGAGAGCACCAGCTTTATCGAAAGCTCTCAAAGTGTCAGTTCTGGATACGTGAGGTCCACTTCTTTGGACACGACATTTCCGAGGCGGGAGTTGCGGTGCATCCTGCGAAGATCGAGGCAGTGCTAGCTTCGGAGCCACCCAGGAGCGTGACAGAGGTGCGGAGTTTCTTAGGGCTAGCTGGGTACTACCGGAGATTCGTGCCAAACTTTTACAGAGTTGCGGCACCACTCTCAACTTTGACAATGAAGGGGAAACCCTTTGTGTGGTTTGAAAGATTTCAGGAGATCATCCAAGAGCTGAGATAGAGATTGACCAGCGCGCCTATCTTAAGGCTACCAGAGGAGGAATTAGGGTCCGTAGTCTATTTTGATGCATCAGGGACCGGAATCAGATGTTTCCTGATGCAGGAACGGTCCGTGATAGCCTATGGATCACATCAGTTGAGGAAGCATGAAAAGAACTATGATAATCATGACCTGGAGTTAGTAGTAGTGGTCTTCGCTCTGAAGATGCGGCGACACTATATGATGGGAGAGCGCTTTACAGTCTATTCTGACCATTAGAGTCTTAGGTATATCTTATTGCAGAAGGAATTGAACCCGAGACAGTGGCAATGGATCGAGTTTCTCCAGGACTATGACTTTGAGATAGTCTATACTCTTGGAAAAGGGAACATAGTAGTCGATGCTCTCAGCAGAAGGATAGGAATTCAGCTACTTGGGGAGGCGACATAGCAGCTAGCCGCTTTGCAGATATCCTTCATGGATAGAGATGGAGTTGCCTTTCTTTAGTCACTCAGAGTCACTCCTCCACTATTGCAGCTGGTCAGAGAGGCACAGCGTGGGGACGCTGACTGTGAGACGTAGCACGTGCAGATATCCTCAAGACATGAACTTAATGGATTCTCTTTAGGAGGATAGCATGTTTTCCTTTTCAGAGGACGTAACATGGTACCAGGTGCTTTAAAGGAGGAGGTGTTGAGGGAGTTTCACACTTCCCCTTTAGCGGTACATCCAGGAGTGGCGAAGATGAACTAGGATCTCAGAGGTTAGCACTGGTGGCCGAGTATGAAGAAGGTTGTGGCAGAGTTCGTTTCTCGGTGCCTCACCTGCCAGCTAGTGAAGGTAGAGCAACAGGTACTAGCAGGCTTGTTACAACCCTTGGAGGTCCCAGAGTGGAAGCGGGACAGGATATCTATGGATTTCGTGACTGGACTTCCACGTACATCTAGAGGTCACGACTCAATTTGGGTGATTGTCGACCGACTCACCAAGTCATCTCACTTCTTACCTATCATAGAGCATGGATCAGTGGAGAGCTTGGGACGTCTCTACGTTCAGGAGATTGTATGGTTTCATGGAGTGCCATCATCTATTGTCTCTTATCAAGATGCTCGCTTTACTTCCCTTCTTTGGAAGGGGTTGTAGGAGGCATTCGGGACGCAGCTACGTCTGTGCACCGCCTTTCACCCTCAGACAGATGGTCAGACTGAGAGGACCATTCAGACTCTCAAGGACATGCTCCGCGCATGTGTCCTCGACTTTGGTCGTAGCTGGGAGGACCACCTACTCTTGGTGGAGTTCGTGTACAACAACAGCTACCACTACACCATCAGGATGGCACCATACTAAGCGTTGTACGGCCGACCTTGCAGATCAACGTTGTGCTAGAAAGACCCTGGGGAGTCAGCATATGTGGGACCAGAGATAGTCCAAGCCACGACAGAGAAATTCCAAGTCATCCAGGAACTGATGAGGAAAGATCAGAGCCGGCAGAAGTCTTATGCTGACAGGAGGTGGAGGCCACTGGAGTTCGAGGATGGCGACCACGTCTTCTTGCAGGTCTCACCTCGACGTGGATTAAGGATATTTGGCCGAGGCTGCAAGTTATCTCCACACTTCATTGGACCATTCCATGTCCTCAAGAGGATTGACGAGGTGGATTATCGCCTGGCTCTACCACCTCAGTTGCACCGGGTGCACGACATATTCCACGTATCTCAGCTGAGGAGATACGTACACGACCCGGTGCATATCATTCACAATGGGGATATGGAAATTGATGATGGGGAGACTTTTGCAGAGGTCCCAGTAGAGATCAAGGATCGACAGAAGCAGGTCCTACGTGGATGGTCAATTCCTCTATTGTGCATCATATAGAAGCACGGGTACCTCCAGGAGAGCACTTGGGAGAGGGAGGCTCAGATGCGTGCTCTGTACCCACATTTTTTTCCCTAATTTATGATGTATCATTACAGGGACGTAAAGACCTGAGGTGGGAGTAATGTAAAGACCCGTAAAATTCAAGGGAATTTTTTTTTCATAATTTTATTTTGGATTTTAAAAGAATGCAGTTTCCGACGGCACCTGATTCCGAGGCCCGGTGCACCCGGAATCATTTTCTGAAGTTTAGCTCGGGTACGTTCAGTGAACGAACCAACGAGGTTTTCCTAACTTTTGAACCTGTGCTCAAAATCAAAATCTGAGGACACTGTTGGAATTACAACACCGGTAATTTCTTAGGAACACCTTTTCTGTAGTTTCGTTTGCTCGGGTGTGGTTTTTAAAATTCTGGGTTAAGTAAAAGAATAAAATAAAATGGTGCAGCCAATTTTATTTTATTTTAAGATTTTTATCCTAAGCTAAGTGGTTGAAGTGGGACCCACTATATCTTACTCCACTAGGTAGGATATTTGTGGGGTGGGGCGCACACAATCCCCACCTTTCCAACTTCCACGAAACCTCCACCTTTAATTAGGTAACACAACCACACCCCCCTTTAAATGCAAGTCAACTCTTCAGTTTAAATTGAATAATAAATGCCTTATTAATTGGGCGGTTTAAACCTCTCAATTAATTCAAATAATTGATTTATTCGTTTTTGAATTTCAAAACGTTTGGGGTGAGAAATAAAATAAGACAGACACTTATTTTATTAAAGAGGTTGGGTTGTGAGAGGATTGGGGGAAAAATCTAAGGCTTGAAGTTCTTCTTCTTCATCGAAGAACGCGAAGAACGCATCGCCGCCGACGAAGAACGCCGACCTCCGATGACGGGTGATGGTGAGAGACACCTTCATCGGAGATCGACGACGCTCCGCCGTGTACCTCGACGCCAATGACCCTCTCCTTCCGTGACGCCTTCTTCCGTGACGTTCAATTCAGTGATGAGCCTTCGTTCAACTAACCTCGAGGTAGGGGTTTGAATATATGTTCGTGAATATTCGAGAGTTCTTCGTAATCTTAAGCCTCTTGTAATCGATTAACGGGAGGGGGACGGACCACACAAACACGGCTGAACCTCCTCCCTTAATTTTTTTTTACCATGTTGTGGTTTGGAACGAAGATGGCGCGGTGTCATTGCACCGCGTGGGATCATGCGGCAAAGATGCGGGGCGCCGTCGCACCGCTCCGGAGAATCACAAAAACACTGCGGCCAGAGCGGGGCAGCGGTGGAGCAGAGAGTGGCAGCCGGCTTCCGGCGGCCGGCGTTTGAGAAGGGGGACGGGACCGTGCTGGTCCCGTGGCGGCAGCAGCCGGCCGGCCGGAGCGGGCTGGCCGGTCAGGGGAGAAATCGGGGGTTCCTAACCCCCGACTGGAAGGGAGGAGCGTCCCCACACGCGGGGGCCGCCATTAATTAAATAGGGGGCAGCAACCCCCATCTTGTCCACCCATATCGGTCATGCCGAGCTGGCCAGCGGACCACACCAGCACGCCCGGCTGGGCCGCGCCAGCCGGGCCGGGCTGCGCCAGCCAGACGGGTCCGCGCCCATGCGGACCGGACCCGGACCTGGTTCGGGTCGCCCCGGTTCGGACTGACCCAGGGGGTCTCGGGCCGGGTCGGTCCAGGCCCGAAACCCCCATTTTCGGACCTATTCCATTATTTTTCCCATAACATGGGCTACGAACCTCTGGTCTTTTTCCCATAACTTGGGTTCGGCCGGGTTGGTTCGTACACGAAACCAACCGGGCCCTCGGAGAGAAAACACTTATAACATTAGCTCCGGACATCCAATTGACGTGCCGTCGACTTTGTTGGATTATTCTTAGTGAGATAGACATTTTGGCTTACTCCGATCGAGGTTTGGACGCAGTTGGAGTACGGTCGGGTTGGTTTTGACTTAAAAACCAACCGGGCCCCTTGGACAAAAAAGCCAATAACTCTTAGACCGGGCGTCCGATTGACACGCCGTCTATGACGTTGAGTTCCCATTGACGATACAGAACTTTTGGATACATCAACTCCAGAATTAAATTCAGTTGATGTATCAGACCCACTGCTTGTGGAGCGGACCCCCCCCCCCCCCCTGAACGAGCTTGTTGTGTGCGGGAACACTAGAGCTGGTTGCGACTACAAAGACGATTAATACTAAACGGGAATCCTCCGTGGGTTCGACAGCGACTACTACAGTACTCAGCGATCCTCTATGGATCAATGCCTACTGATCCTGTGCGGGTCAGATCATGTGTGGGTCAGAGCTCAGCGGTCCTGTGTGGGTCAGCGCATACCAATCCTGTGTGGGTCAGATCCTGTGTGGGTCATTGCAGGGGTTAGTACCTATCGATCCTTTGTGGGTAATTGCGGGTGTTAGTACCATTCGATCATTTGTGGGTATGACGGCTTAGATGAATCAGTGATAGCATCTAATTATATCTATCATCTTACGAAGATGTATAACTGTGTGAGATGAGTCTTGACTTTCAATCTTATCTTCGATAAGATTGAATTGACATCTTGTGTGGATTACTATATGCTTTTCTGTGTGGAATTGAGTTGTGTTTTCCTGTGTGGATTGGGTTGTACTTGGGCTTGGATGTTGGAGCCGAACTGGAATTGATGACTTAGGTATATGTATGGGCATATATCTAAGTAGTGTTGGATGTTACTTTATGATTGTATCTTTCCTTTGGGGATTATCCTTTGTGGATTCTGGGAGTCCTTCGGGGGTCTCGGGGTCCATACTAAGTAGAGTATACTCACCCCTACATGGGCTATACCTCACTACGTTGTGTTGGATGCAGACGACGGATAATGCTGATCATGGTTGGGGCTAGTGGAGTAGTCGGTACCTGGAGGTGGACCACTGGGCGGGACGTACACGGAGCGGACGGCTGGACCCGAGGAGCTGAGGTGTCTATATGTACCCACCTTCAGGTGGGACTACCAGTGGACGGCTCGACGTTGCTACTTTAATTTCAGTTTTTGTACTATATTTTCAGTTGTACATTAATTTCAGTTTGGGTTTGTATTCAACCCACTTACTTTTCTGCACTTACTATTGTACCCAGTTTTACTTAGTGTTTACTTCTACTTGCTTACTCTGTGTGTTTGTCTACTATATAAAGGCAATGCCTTCCCTTTTTATCGGGAATTATGCCTTGGTGCTAATCGACAGCCCCTGGACTATGGAAGGCGGGCTTGGGGTAGTCACGGCATGGGCCCCGAGGACGGGTCGTGACAGATAGACCTAAATTAAAATTTATTTTATTTTGGTAAAATATCTTTGTGACCATAATATAATTTCCTTTTATATTCAATCGGTTATTATATACATTTATAATTAATTAGTTACCAAATAATTCATATTATATTTTTTAAACCATAAATTTCCATTGATTAGTTTTTATTATTCATAACCTCTAATATAAATTTAAATGTTTTTATCATTAAATTAAATAATGAAAATTTAATAATATATTATTGTTTGGTAAACAATGATCTTGAGTGTTATGCAAGTCATGAAGGGAAGTCATTGTTTCCTAAAAAGAAAGATATTCATAGTGTTCAATACAGAGAAAGACAATGTTTTTGTTGTGTGTAGAGAACAATCAACTTGATTTGGCATATAACCCATGAAAAAAATAGTGATTTATTAGTAAAGAAAATATTTTTTAGTCTTCCATGAAATGTATAATATTAAGTGATCAAATTAATTTGAAAATAATAATTCACATAATCTGGGGTGTTACATTCTACAATCCTTAAAATGAATGTATCGCTTGAAATTATTATGGGTTATCAATAGTTTAATATATGAAATATTAATTAATAGAAACCTAAATCATAAAAATGAATACTAAAAATTCACTTTAAAAGGGAGTGTAGGAACGATAATGGTTACCCAGAGTTATATATAATAGGTTTCCACAGAAGAAAACATAGGCTTGGAGTGATGATTGCACTTAGGGGAAAATTGTAAATATTTATAGGGAATGAATGAGGTCTTAAATCACAAATAAGTGAATGATCATAGAAGGGATGAGGGCCTCATATTCATAAATATATGATGATTTTAAAATCCATTGGTTTAATAGAAGTTAAGGTATTAGGACAATAGATTTTCCTTTTTGATCACCATACCATCATTGAGTAATTATTTTATTGACCACAGAAAAAATATATATCATTCATTTTTTGGGAATTAATCTATTTCCAATTCATCTATTACATCATGAAATGGTTGTATAGAAATTTCATTTTATGCTCGAAGCATTAAAATATACTCTTATCAGATAATAAAGGCCATAAAAAATGAAAATGTATAATGAATTTGAAGAATCAATATGGTTAATAAATTTTTCCAAAAACAAAAAAAGTAACACTATGATTTCTTCATAAATAATTATTCATAAAAAATAATTATACAAAAACATGGACATCTGGTAGTCGATTGGTAGGCATGGATCCCTTATCATCCATCGGTCATAGGTTCAAGACAGATGGCCTTTCCAGACGTGATTGGTTGTATCCTAACATACATGGTGTCCTTTTATAAAACAATAATAATATAATAACCAAAAAATTAACATGGTCATCCTTGAAATAAGGTTAATCCCAAAATAGCCATTTAACCATGGTTTTCAATACAAATTAAGTGAATAAATACTTCCCTCGATGTATAACTTTAAATTTTCAGGATTGGTTAACTATATTACCCTTCTAAAAGATTAAAATACAAAACATTAGAAAGAGATTCATGAAATTAGGTTAACAATGATTTTCCAATATGTTACAAATTATCTATTTGATTTCAAATTCCAAACATTTGAATTACCATAAATCAATTTGGAAAAAATGCGTGATTCTTTATTCCAATGTATATTGTGTATGTTACATACATCCAACAATTGTGTAAACTTCATCAATAATAGAAATAACCACCTATCAATAATTCCTTACTGTGTTCTATGTTAACCTATACCATCCAATTTACTTCTCCATTTCCAAATATCTTTGTCCCTAAAACATTATCCGAACAAAAATAAAATATTCAGGGTTACCTTAACTTATTCAAAATATCACATTTTCATTAAATTAATTCACCAGTTCATCAAGAATATTCATCATAAACTTTTAAATACGGAACGAAAAACATAAGTATAAAAATCATTGTACATTTCGGCATTCAATATTTTTGAATACAAAAGTCTGAAAACTATTATCAATTCATCATTAATCCATTAACAATGATAATTTATCCTACTAAATAATAACTCTTTACATCCACATTTCAATTTTTGTCTCATCAACATCAGAAATATAACCATTACTTGCAACACATTGCTGATTTTCATTAGGAACATTCCTCTTAAGAAATTAAGTTTCATAATTATCATTTACCCAACACTTAAAAAGCTCAACCATTTATTATATCTTATGCAGGAAAACATTCTCACCCATTTCATTAAAAAACACTTCGTTTTTCTTTTTTAGTCACCTGTTTTGTGTCCATCTTTTCCACATTCAAAATATCTTCTTATTCTTCAAAGGAATTCACTTAGGTGATTAATTCCACATTTATGAAAATAAGGAAACCAAATATTATTTAGTCAATGGTCTCCATTTTCAAAAATCTCAGAAAACTCATTATCTCTCTTTATTGGTGAGTTTGAGAGTTGGTTAAGGAATATGTCATTAATCATATTCCATAAAAACTAAGTAGGAATGATCACAAAATCATTCACTAAAATGATCATCCTCCTTGACTATTCATCAAATAATCATCTATCATATTTAACATTAATCTTGTTCTTCCCATTCCCAACACTAACTAAAACAACATGCATAGTGTGAACATTAATTTTCATAGTGGAAACCACACAGTCATGGAAAAATTTACTTATGGGATCTCTAAATCATTAAAAAGTTCATAATATATACATTATAGGGTCATATTAGTTTATTCATAACCAACTTATATTAAAATCCTTCATGATGGATCATGAAGAGATGGTGAATTTTCAATGCATATCCCCTGGGAGTGTCAAACAAGGTGTGAAGTAAGACAACTTGTCTTGAACCATATTACCCTATGTCACGGTGGAAAAATCTTGTCAGAGTTATTACCCCAATGCCCATCTATGCCAAATCCACATCCACTTTTAGTATCCAAACATGGATGAATTTATAGGAAACGAATCACACTACCCTTTACCAAAACTCAATGAAATTTTCCCAAACGTTAAATCATCCTTATACTTATCCTTTGGGAAATCCTTGGACATATCCATAGAAATATACCCAATAAATTCACTATTTTTTTCTTATCCCAGTATCTGAAGGTTGATTAAACCATTCCTCTAATACCATTTATAGCAATCCATGATTGACATACATGGATATACATCATTTTAGATGAATATTCAATACATTACAACAACACATGTCCATAGATCATAATAGTTTAGTGTATTTGGAAACAGGAAAATAAAATCTTATATACTAGAGAATTATCTTCAACATATCCCCTAATGAAATCCAACATTAATACTTCTGCCTAAAATCATTCTTCATAACCCGAGGAATGGAGACATAAGAGATTGGAGAGATCAATTCCTCTACAAGGGTAAAAAAGAGAGATATGTAAGAAACATAATGAGCGTAAGAGGAAAAGAACATGATTATGAAAAAATTAGATCATACCCTGTATATGATAGAGAATATACATGAATCATGGTGTGACCATTGGCAGTTCATCTTATATGAATCATAAGTAAATAATGAACATTATACATGAAATCATAGTATATGAATAAAGTATGGAATTGTGGTAGACATATAATCATATAATATTGTGAACTCATATTTGTATAAACAAGTTTACTCAGTATGTTAAGGTCATGAGATTAGTCCCTCATATAAACTTATTGACATGAAACCATGTCTATTCATAACATTGTGAACATGTAAATATGTTCAGGCACATTAGTCAAGGAATCACCACAAACCCTATCTTGGTAGTATGGGTTCAATCCCCATACCATCTTGGAAGTGATGGTTCACTAACATGGCCATCATAGTAGCATGATTTTACACTTCATATCATCTTGTTATCATGGTTCACTCCTATGGACATCTTAATAGAATGAGATCAATCCTCATACCATCAGTGTAGTTATGGTTCACTCCCATTCCCACATTAGTAGAATGTATTAAGTCATTATACTATCTTTATAGCATGGTTGACAACCATTAACATCTTATTAGTCATGGATCACTCCCAAGACCATATTAGTTTATATCATGAGATATAAATCTTTACCCAATGCATTGGAGAAATATATTGATCCCAACTTTCTCATAAGAAAATAATACATATATTTTCCACGTGAACATAAATAGCCACATCACAAATCAAGAAATGAAATAGGTATTATAAACATGTAATCTTCTCATAACCTGTGGAAGAAGATCGGTTTCTTAATAATTTCATAATAAGCATAACCCATTAAGAGAAGTTGATTTCACAAGTATATAACCTGTGATGTTGAAATGTGTTTCATGAATACCATGAAATTAACCATAAACCATTTATAGAAATAATCTGAATGGATCCATTAGATCCTTTACTAAAAGGGAACGAGTAACATCAACAGATGTCATCATAGATGGAATATAATTTTGAAATATCTTTCAAAAACATTTATTGAGGAAAATATATTTTATTCATTGTGAAAAGATTTTTAATACATTAACCCTTATGAATATAATTTCCTTATATAATAATTTTGAAACATGAAATCTGTTGAAAACCATTATATTTAAAACATATAATATATGCTTCAGAACATTTTAGAAACAATTTTTTCTCAAAAACACTGTATAAAACAATAAGGAATTCATGAATTTATTAAAAAAAATTCATTGAAAATAATTTTAATAATTTTTAAATATGGAGTGATAGAAATTTAAATCCAATTTCATTTAAAACTTATAAAATATGATGGAATAAATTTGGAAAATCAATTTTCATTGAAAAAATATAAAATATGCTTGAAAATTTATTAAATAACATTTTCCTCAAAAACATATAAAATTAGATTGAAATCATTATGAAAAAAATATATTCAGCGAGAAATTAAAAGATAATATTGCACACATTTCAAATAAAATTTTTCATTTTAATGTTATAAAGGAAACATGGAAATGATAAAAATATTTTTTGAAAAATAAAAAATTTTTGAAATGTTTTTTATTTGAATACAATTATAAAAATAATCAATATCCAAAATATTATGAGAAAATTTTCATTTAAAAATAATAAAATTATAACCATGTAATGGAAACATTAAGGGATTGACGACAGGTAAATATGTACATGTCGTATGAGGAAAAATAACATTCCATCTTTCATAGTTAAAAGGATAAAAAGATGTATCATTTAGAAAGTAACAGTGGGATTACTCTTTAAACATTAGTAAGAGACAAAAAGGGTAAATATTTATTTTATATATTATTTTATAATGGTACAATATTCTTGGAAAACCTTATTAAAAAAATGGTTTTGGAGGAACATAGATTACCGACTGAACAGAGGGAAAAGTCTAGATTTATTAAAAACACATTCTTAACTATCATACAAACCAAATAGTGGATGCTAGGATATAAATATATGATTAATTCATTATAGATGACATATGAAAAAAATTAATGAATTAGTTTGAGATATGGATCATAATAGTTAATCAAAGTATTCATAAACATAAAAAATCTCAAAAAAGGATGACATTGTCTCAATAAAATCTAATGAAAATGAAACGTGGAATCATACACTCTATTTAAAAAATGAATGTTTCCTAAATTATAAAATATCACTAATGGAATTTAATTAATTATAAAACATTTAAAATGGATGTATATACACTTATAATAAGAATTTAGGTGCACAATAATACTTGAGTCACAAAGAATGAAAATTGAGACAAAAATATTTTAATAATTTGGTAACTATTGAAACATAAACTCCATGAAATAAAGATAATAATATGGATATGTGAATATGAATAAATTTAATTTTAAGATATATATAATTATATCATGTTCAGTAAATACACACAAGAAAACAAGTGGCGAGCATAGCATGTACCTAACTAAAATAAAGAGTGAGAGGAAATATCCTTACCTTGTGTATCAACACTCATTGTACTCATTCAATATGTAACACCCTAAAATTTTATGAGAAGTATATTTTTTTATGTCTTAATTTATATGCAACATCAATGGAATCTTTCACTGCACACAACACTAGTTTGTCTTGCCTTACACACAATCGTGACCTTTCTTGATAGCGTCTGTAGTACGCAATACCGGGTTTCACTAAACAACGATATATTGTTATAATATGGAATAGAAATTATGAATAATATTAACTAAAATTTAAATTTTATAACATTATTATTCATCTTACATATTTTCTATAACATGGTATAAGAACAAAATAAATTTTTCGGGTAAAATAAGTATTTTCCAAAAAATGCAGTTTTGCCACCTTTTGATGGCGCACCCACTTTAAATCCATTTTTTTCATGTTTATAAGTTCAATTTGACAAAATAAAATTATTCCACGAAATGAGGATATAAAAATTTAATATGGAAATTTTTTTCATATTATTCTGTTAACTTTCATATTTTAATGAATAGTAAAAACAGGCTATATTTTAATTAAAAACAACATTATTCATCGCAATAATTTAAATGGTTATATTATATTTTTATTTGGTTTTAAATTATAATTAGAATATATTTTTACCATTTAATCCAATGTTTGTCATTGGAATTAATTTCACATTGAATTTTGACATAAACAAGTGTCGATCTTTAGATAGTTATTGTTTTTTAAAAACACGCTATTTGTTTTGATAACAGGAATTAATTTTAAAATTAATTAATGCCTCTTCTATGTTTTGAATTTGAAAAAATAGAAATCATTTTTGAATTTGGAATATCAAATATAGCTTAGGCTGATGTTTTGATATTTTTATGAAAAACGTAAATTTTTTATGAATAGTGAAACCACTTAGTGGTAGTTAAAAAACTGACTCTTTCATTTAAATGAAATTTTACCACTTCTATGAATTGAATTTCCAAAATCTGACATACATGGTTTTTATTGAGAAGTAAAATGTGGTTCAATAAGATGAAAATAATTTTGGATGAATAGTATCTTTTGACTTTTATTTTCTGCGGTTAAAGGTAAATAGAGAAAATCAAGGTTAAAAGAATATTATAATAATTCAAAATTACCTTAACACTTTTACTAACATTATTGGATGAGTATTGGCCGACCATGGGAATCCTTGGATCGATTTTGGGACCCCATTGAGACACATGGTAGTGATAATGACAATTTGGATTAATTAATTTAATGTAATGACAAAATTGACATTAACAAAAATCTTTTAGTAATTAATTTTTATAAGGGGTTATACAAATTATAATTTAAACTATAAATATTCATTGGGAATATAAAATTATTTCCTACATGGTGGTGTTTTTTTATTATTTTTAGACATCAAATAAATTAAATTATTTATGACACAATATTAATGGAGTATTTACCTCATTAATAAAAGATTTAAATAAATAAGATTATAATGATTATAATATTATCCAAAACATGTCCAATTATGATTGCATGATTTTATTTCTACCATGATTCGTCTTATATAAATCTTCAATGCTTTTTGGACCTTTTGAAACCAATGATAAGTTTATAAAAAATTAATATTTTCACACATTCCAAAGATGCCCCTCTCCTCTATTATAAAAGGGCACATCCTCCCTCTCTTTTCACAACTTTGAGCCTTCGATCTCGGAAAACCCCATCCCATTACTCTTTTCAACTCCCCTAGTAATTTTCTATAAGTCTTGTTCTTCTACAAAGACAATCATTAGTTCCCTAAGAAGAGGTTTCAAAGAGGCGTGTCGAAGAACAGGTAATATCTGTTACCGATTCTTTCAAATTTGTTTCTTCTTATACTTCATCTCCTTTAGTTGTTTCATTATAATGTAATAAAATTAGTATCACTCATATAATTATATGTTATTATAAATTTGAAACAACCCTACTTCACCTTCTATCCATCCTACGGAAAACGAAATCATCGCGCGTGCGTACGTACCGAATACCGTTTCCACGTCGTGGTGTAATATGTTTTCCACCACCACCATACTTGGATTGGTATAATGGTGTAAATAATAACTATATATGATTATTTTTAACTGATATTTATTCTTAAATAGTATACATACACTTCAATACAATTCCACGATCATGGGAATGATATCATCACTCGTGCGTACATACGACCTACTGTCTCCACGTTGTGATGTGACTCTTTCTACATGATCTTAATTTAATAATGATTATATAATTGAGTTAAATGAATAAATATGACAAATATAACACTAATACCATTCTGTAAATGAGGTTTCTATAACCTAAACTGATGAATAAGAATTTATTCTAGAAACCATGCATAAGAACATAAAGCAATGAACACCCGAATAATGAGTAGAAATGATATATTAATAATAAAGAGATAAGAACATGACCATATATGATATCATTACAATGAATATGATTATGTAATATGTTAATGAAATTATTTAAATCATTATAAAGGAGGTTTAGATACATACGATGAAAATCAGACCTAAGATAAGGGAAAATCTCACAATTTCATTTTAATCCAAGATTGTTTATACTTTAGAATTTACTGGGGAATATTTATCATCCAAATCCATGTTTTCTAAATATTTAATTTTATTTCTATCCTCCTACAATTGTTTAAATCCAATTTTACCCTTTGGTGAGTAAAATATATGAATGTAATCTTTTGTCATTTTTAGTATCAGGTTCTTTTTGTATTTTCTAGCCAAAGTATGAGAAGAATATTTTTTTAAATTATACGAAATGAATGTATTTTTATGATTTCATAAGAAATTTATTTTCCATGATGATTACTTTACAAGTTTACAAATTTATTTTTAATTAAATTATTCTTGTTTAAAATTGTATGACATGTTAAAAAAGGAAAAATGTTTTTGAAGTAGAAAGGATATTTTCCTCAAAAATGGAGTTCAAGTGTTTTATCAAAATTATTTTCCAACTAAGATAATATAGGGTTCTATTTAAATCCCAATTTTTACATTGGTTTGATTATGTTATGATGGAATTAATTTTATTATGTCCTTTTTATATGGATTATGTTATAATGGCATGATTTTTAAGAATCCCATTTTTATTACATGGGTTATGCTTTGTTTTATGATTTTGTGTCACACATAAGAGTGGTTTCATTATGATATGGGTGGGATATATATCTCCCTCCAATGAATTGGGTAAATATTTTTATCTCATGAAATAGACAAGGCTGAAATAGCAAGTTAATCTAGTTTAGTGATACAGGACTGGAATGAGGAGTGAACTCGGTTCAGTAATGGACTTTGTCTGCTATGATGGTCTTTTCAATGAGCCTTGAATAATA
This sequence comes from Viscum album, assembly GCA_963277665.1. Lineage (NCBI taxonomy): Eukaryota > Viridiplantae > Streptophyta > Magnoliopsida > Santalales > Viscaceae > Viscum > Viscum album. The sequence continues at coordinate 820,182,935 of OY728151.1, forward strand.
TGAAATTATTTTCTATGATTATGTGTGTACGCAACAAAGTTTCATGTTTTATGTTATGATTATTGGGATTACATTTCACTACTATGATCTATCACATGTTATGATATTATGATCTCTTTTGCAGGTTATGATTTTTAAAATGTTATGTTATTATGAATATGAAATGATTGATATTTATTTTCTTTACCTTTACTAAGCATTTGAGCTCACCATTTTGTATTTTTCTTTTCCCCAGCTCAAGAAGAATAGAATTAAGTAGGATATGCCAAATGAGATTCTAGATATGATGAAATAAACAGGAGACAATGTAGATGATTTATGAAACAATTGTTTTTGTTTCCTAGTTTCTAAAGACAATATACCCATATGGTCCTATCATGGTTCTGTTATATGTTGTAATAAGTATGCTTCAATTCTAATGTAATAACCCTGTATGTGATATATGGGTCATTATAGTTGGTATCAGAGGAAAGGTATAGTCATCCTCTGGAAACATGGATTTGAAATCATTAGTAAGAACTCTAATTATATTTCTAAACATAGAACACAATATTCGTGTTTTATTAATGGCCATTAACAACCTATGATAATACCTAAAGTGTGAAAAGTTATTCTTGATTATGTTGTTTTCCTATTATGATTATTTTTTCTCACTCTATGCCTATTGGTTTTAGTTAATGGCTGGAACCCAAAGGAAATGTGTTAATGATTAATGTGGTGGGAAATGCAATGATTTTCCCCCTGAGAAACCAAATTATATGGGAGTTGGAATGAAAAATCTTTTATCCATGCTCACACAACATTCTCAAGATATGAATCATGCAGGACTTCCAAGCAAGAAAGGAAGGAACAACATTCTGTTGAATCCTTCATGAGGCAATGTCCACCTTCATTCATCGGGTCTTCTGATCCATTAGTGGCTGAACAATGGATCAGTACCACTGAAAAGATATTTTCAGTTCTACGATGTTCGGAACATGATAAATTCATCTTAGCAGTATATCGTTTGGATGGTAAAGTAGATAAATGGTGGAATATTATTAAGAATATGAGGCAAAGGGATGAAATAGAGTCCATGGATTGGGACAATTTCAAGGACTTGTTTTTCAATAGGTACTTCCCTCGTATTAATTGAAAAAAGATGGAGAAATATTTTCTTGAACTGAAGAAAAAGGATGATGAATCTGTTCGTACCTATGAAGAAAACTTTACAAGACTTGGAAGGTACGCTTCCAGAATAATTCTCCAACCTCATAGTAAAATTGATTGATTCTTTAGTGGATTAAAACCAAGTCTTCGAAGAGCGTTATCCATAAGGGACATCAATAGCTATAAGGAAATTGTTCGATGTGCTCTCAAGGTTGAGATGGAGATTGGAGTAACCCATCAATCATATGGTTTTGATAAGAAGAGGAAAATGGAATTGAAAGGAAAATCCCATAACCACACTGAAAAGAAGATGAGTTTTACTTTATTCTCAATGTGTGGAAAGAAACATGGATGTAATTGTCTTAAAGGGACAAGTAAATGTTTTAAGTGTAGAAAAGATGGTCATCGGTCAATTGAATGTCGAAATAATGGGAAGAAGATGCATAATGATGAAAACAAAGAAAGGGATACACAGAATGAAACTCCTACACTTCAATGTTTCAAGGGAAATGAAATAAGTAATTATGCCAATCAATTCCCTAACCCAAGGGTTGTTGATGATGATCGACATCAAGAGTCTATTAAGGCCAAAGACAAAGGAAAGTCACATAAAATTTATATCGGTGATGTGGAGTATGATAACGAAGTGGTGAAAGGTACACTTACAATCCAACCTAAAGTAGCAAAGGTTTTATTTGATTCTTGATCCACCCACTCTTTTATTTCTGAAGAATTTTATAAGGGTATCATCGTACTACCTCAAAAATTTGATGTTGAGTTAGCTGTGACAACTCATAATGGCACAATGGTTGAATCAAAAGTTTATAATTCTTCTCCAATTGAAGTTTGTGGGAAAGTGCTTCATGAAATTCTTGTGATACTTCCTATAGTGGAATTTTATTTGATTCACGGCATGGATTGGCTTTCATTATATGGAGCTCATATCAATTTCCAAAGGAGAGAAATCACATTTAATATTCCAGATCATTCTCCAATCATCTATCGATGCAAGGATGAATATAACCTTCCAGTGGAAATTTCATCCATCTTATGGGTCTTGATTCCAATAAATGAAGGTTATTTATCTCAAATGGTTGGAGAGAAAATCATGATTAAGAATATTCCCATTGTATGAGAGTTTGATGTTGTCTTTCTGGAGGAATTTCCTGGTTTTCCACCAAATCGTGAAGTTTAGTTTTCAATAGAACTCATACTGGGTGCTATGCCCATTTCAAAGACACCTTAAAGAATGTCCCCAATTGAGTTGAATGAATTGAAGAATCAACTCCAAGAGAATCTTAATAAGGGATTCATACGCCCTAGTGCATCACCTTGGGGAGCACCTGTTCAATTTTTTATGAAGAAAGATGCATCAATGAGACTCCTCATTGATTATCGAGAACATAAAAAGATCACTATCAAGAACAAATATCCTCTCCCACAAATTGATGACTTATTTGACCAACTACGTAGAGCTCAATACTTTTCAAAGATTGATCTTCGTTCAGGGTATCATTAATTAAGGGTCAAAAAAGTCGATATATCGAAGACGTCTTTTTATACATGGTATGGACACTATGAATTTATAGTGATTCCATTTGGTCTTACTAATGCCCCTGCTGTCATCATGGATCTATTGAATAGAGTCTTTAGAGACCATCTTGATCGGTTTTTGGTAGTCTTTATCAACGATATTATTGTCTATTCAAAGATAAAGGAAGAAGATTAATATCACTTGATAATTGTATTAAAGACCCTAATAAAGGAGAAGCTTTATGCCAAATTTACCAAGTGTGAATTTTGGCTTCAAAACGATTCATTTTTGGGTAACATAATCTCAAAAGAGGGGATATATGTGGATCCAGCAAAAATCGAGGTGACTGAAAGATGGTCGAGACCAACAACAGTAACTGAGATCCGATGTTTTCTTGGTTTGGCTGGATATTTTCAACATTTTGTGAAATATTATTCACAATTATCTAATCAACATACCAGGTTGACTCGATAAATAGATATGTTTGTGTGGATGGAGGAGTGTGAAGAAAATTTCAAGGAGTTGAAAAGAAGGTTATCTAGTGCACCTGTGCTCACACAACCTTGTAGTAGAGAAAGGTTTGTGATCTACAGTGATGCATCCAAGAAGGTATTGGTGTGTGTTCTCAGTCAAAACGATATGTTGATAGCTTATGCCTCACGATGGTTAAAAATACAGGAGTAAAATTACCCAACTCATGATTTGGAGTTAGCTGCGGTAATATTTGCATTAAATATTTGGTGGAATTATCTTTATGGTGAAAGGTGTGATATTTATACTGATCATAATGGGTTAAAGTTTATTTTCACAAAATAGGAGATGAATATGCGCCAAAGAAGATGGTTGGAGCTGATTAAGGATTTCGACTTCTCAATTCATTATCACCCTGGGAAAGCAAACAAGGTGGAAAATGCATTAACTAAACTAGACCATGCTAGCTTATCCATGTTGAGGATCAAAAAAGATCCAATATTTATGAATTTAGAGAGGATGGATCTAAGAATTATAGTTGAAGGGGAAAAATCTTGTCTTTCTTAGATGAATGTACAACCATCTATACATGTGAAGATTAAAGGGGAATAAAAAGAAGATGTAGAGTTACAAAAGAAGGTGAGAAATGTTCATGAATTCAACCTTGATTGTGATGGGAAAATAAGGTTTAGGAATCAGGTTTTTGTTCCTACCATACCAGAATTAAAGAAGGAGATATTGGATGGGGCTCATAGTTATTCATTCTTTATTCATCCTTGAAGCATGAAGATGTATAGGGACCTGAAAGAGTACTTTTGGTGGGATGTCATGAAAAGAGATGTTGCTGAATATTTCTCTTGATACTTGGTTTTTCAGCTAGTTAAAGCTGAGAGATAAATGTCTAAGGGGATGTTACAACCATTTTCTATACCAGAATGGAAATGTGAAAACATCAATAGAGACTTTGTCACTATACTTCCTAAAACATCCAAATAAAATAATGTTATCTGGGTTATAGTTGATCATCTTATGAAGTTAGCACACTTCATTTCTATTAGAGAAGATTTATCTCTGGATCAGCTTTCTAGGATATATGTTAAGGAAGTGGTAAGATTTCATGGAGTACCACTTTCCATTATATCTGATCGGGATCCGAGGTTTACCTCAAAGTTCTGGAAAAGTCTTCAGCATACTTTAGATACAGATTTGAGTTTCATCACTGCATATCATCCTCAGAAAGACGGTCAGTTGGAGAGAACAATTCAAACTCTAGAAGATATGTTAATAGATTGATCTATAGATTTCAAAGGTGTTTGGGATCAACACCTACCTTTGGTGGAATTTTCTTATAATAATAGCTTTCACTCCAGTATTTAGATGGCTCCTTATGAAGCTCTCAATTGAAAGAAATGCAGGACTCCACCTTGCTGGGATGAAGTTGGGGAAAGAAATCTATTAGGACCTGATCATGTGGATGAGATGGTAGAAAATGTCAGATCTATTCAACAACACATAAGAGAAGCTCAGAGTCGACAAAAAAGATATGCTGAAAACCAATGAAAAGACCTAGAGTTTGATGTGGGCGATAAAGTGTTTTACGAATATCTCCTTGGAAGAGATTAATGAGATTTGGAAATAAGAGAAAGATGATCCCTAGGTATATCTATCATTTTAATATAATGGATTGTGTTGGGAAGGTAGCTTACCGATTGGCGCTTCCACTGAATCTCTCTCAAGTTCACGATGTGTTCCATGTATCTCTCCTGAAAAAGTACATACCTGATCCATCCATTGTACTATGATCAGAAGTTCTACCGCTAGAGAACGATATTTCCTATGAAAAACAGCTGATAGATAATCTAGATCGTAGCGAAAAAGTTCTAGGGAACAAGACCACTCACTTGGTGAATGTTTTATGGAGGAACCACCAATTAGATGAAGCTACACGGGAGCTTGAGGATATGATGAGGGGAGGTATCCTCATATGTTTGTTACGAAGTGACTAATTTTGAGGGTGAAATTAATTTTAAGTGGGGTAGAATGTAACACCCTGATATTTTATGAGAAGTATATTTTTATGTCTTATTTTATATGCAACATCAAAGGAATATTTCACATCACACAATAATAGCTTGGCTTTCTTTACACGCAGTCGCGACCTTCCCCGATTGCGTGTGTAGTACGCAATACCGGGTTTCACTAAACGACGATATATTGTTATAATATAGACAAGATGTTATGAATATTATTAAATAATATTTTAATTTTATAACATTATTATTCATCTTACATAATTTCTAGAACATGGTATGAGAACACAATAAATTTTTCGGGTAAAATAAGTATTTTAAAAAAAATGCAGTTTTCCACCTTTTGATGGTGCACCCACTTTAAATACAGTTTTTGAAAAGATTATATGTTCAATTTGACAAAATAAAATTCTTCCTTGGAATCAGGATATAAAAATTTTATTTGGATAAATTTTTCATATTATTCTGATAACTTTTATATTTTAATGAATAGTAAAAACAAGCTATATTTTAATTAAAAACAACTATTTTCATCGCAATAATTTTTATGGTTAGATTATATTTTTTACTGGTTTTAAAGTGTAATTAGAATATATTTTTACCATTTAATCCAATTTTGTTCATTGGAATTAATTTCACATTGAATTTGGACATAAACAAGTGTCGATCTTTTGATAGTTATTGTTTCTTAAAAACACGCTATTTGTTTTGAAAACGGGAATTAATTTTAAAATTAATAAATTACACTTCATTGTTTTGAATTTTAAAAAATAGACATCATTTTTGAATTCTGAATATTAAATATAGCTTAAGCTGATGGTTTGGTATTTTTCTGAGAAACTTCAATTTTTGATGAATAGTGAAACCACTTAGTGGTAGTTAAAAACCGACTCTTTCATTTAAATGAAATTTTACCACTTATATGAATTGAATATCAAAAAACTGACATACATGGTTGTTCTCAAAAATTAAAATTTGGTTCAATAATATGGAAATAATTTTTCATTAATAGTAACTTTTGACTTTTATTTACTGCGGTTAAAGGTAAATAGGGTAATTAATTGCTAAAAGAATATTATAATAATTCAAAATTACCATAACACTTTTCATAACCTTATTTTATGAGTATTGGCCGACCATGGGAATCCTTGGGTCGATTTTGGGACACCATTGAGCCACATGGTAGTGTTAATGACAATTTGGATTAATTAATTTAATCTAAAGACAAAATTGACATTAACAAAACTCTTTTAGTAATTAATATTTATAAGGGGTTATATAAAATATAATTTAGACTATAAATGTTAAATGGTAAGATAAAAATATTTCCTACATGGTGGTGTTTTTTTATAATTTTAAGACATCAAATAAATTGAATTATTTATGACACAACAATAATGCAGTATTTAACTCATTAATAAATGATTTAAATAAATAATATTATAATGATTAAAATATTATCCAAAACATTTCCAATTCTGATTTCATGATTTTATTTCGACCATTAGTCATATTATCTTCATATTTAATGATTTTTAGACCTTTTGAAACCAAAGATATGTTTATAATAAAATAATATTTTCACACTTTCCAAAGGTGCCCTTCTCCTCTCTTATAAAATGGCACATCCTCCATCTCCTCTTTGAACATCATTTATCCTTCAAGCTCTGAAAACCCCTTCCCATTACTCTTCCATGCTCCCCTAGTAATATTCTAGATGTCCTGGTCTTCTTTAAATACCATCATTAGTACCCTAAGATGAGGTTTCAAATAGGCATGTCGAAGAAGAGGTAATATCCATTACCGATTCATTCAAATTTATTTCTCCTTATACTTATTATCCTTTAGTTGTTTAATTATGAAGTAATAACATAAGTTTCACTCAAATAATGATATTATATTATAAATATTCAAGAACCATATTTCACCTTCTATCCACCCTACGGAAAAAGAAATCACCACGCGTGCGTACGTACGGAATACCGTCTCCAAGCCGTGGTGTAATCTGCTTTCCACCTCCACCTTACGTGGATCGGTAAAATGGTGTAAAGAATAACTATATTTGATTATTTTAATGTGATATTTATTCTTAAATAGTATATATATACTTCAATAAAATTCCATGTACATGGGAACGATATCATCACTCGTTTGTACGTACGGCCTACCATCTCCACGAGGTGATGTGACTCGTTCTACATGATATTCATTAAATAATAATTATATAAATGAATTTAATTAATAAATATGATATATTTTACACTAATAACATTCTGTAAATTAGTTATCTGACACCTAAAAAAGAAGAATAACAATTTATTCGACAAAGCATGCATATGAACATAAAGCAATGAACACCCAAATAACAAGTAGCAATGAAATATTACTAATAAGAAGATAAGAACATGAACATATATGATATCATAACAATGAATATGGTTCTTAAATAATTCAATGTCATTATTTAAATCATTATACAGGAGGTTCAGATACGTACGATGCAAATCGGACCTAAGGTGAGGGAAAATCTCACAATCTCATTTTTATCTGAGATTGTTTATACTTCATAATTTACTGGGGAATATTTATCATCCACATCCATATTTACTCAATATTTAATATTATTTATATCCTCCTACAATTTTTTAAATCCAATTATACACTTTGGTGAGTAAAAGATATGAAAGGAATCTTTTTTCATTTTTAGTACGAGGTACTTTTTTGACTTTTCCAGCCAAAGTATGTGAAGAATCTTTTATTAACTTATACGGAACGAATGGATTTTTATGATTTCCATGAAAGTTATTTCCATGAATCATCCTTTACAAGTTTTGATGTTTATTTTTAATCAACTACATTTAGAATAAAATTGAATGAATTGTTAAGAATGGTAAAAAAAATTGATGTAAAAAATGATATTTTTCTCAATAATGGAGTTCATGTGTTTTATCAAAATAATTATTTTCCATCTAAGATAATATAGGGTTCTGTTTCTATACTTATTTTTACATTTATTTGATTATGTTATGATGGAATTAGTTTTATGATGTCCTTTTTATATGGATTATGTTATGATGGCATGATGTTTAAGAATCCCATTTTTATTACATTGGTTATGCTATGATTTATGATTTTATGTCACACATAGGAATGGTTTCATTATGAGATGAGTGGGACCTATATCTCCTTCCAATGAGTTGGGTAAATATTTTTATCTCATGAGATAGACATGGCTATAATGGCATGTTAATCCAGTTCAGTGATACATGACTTGAATGAGGAGTGAACTCGGTTCAGTAATGGACTTTGTCCGCTATGATGGTCTTGGCAATGAGCCTTGACTAATATGAAATGATTTTCTATGATTATGTGTGTATTCCACAAAGTTTCATGTTTTATGTTATGATTATTGGGATTACATTTCACTACTATGATTTATCCCCTGTTATGATATCATGATCTCTTTTTCAGGTTTATATTTTCAAAATGTTATATTCTTATGAATATGATATGATTGATATTTCTTTGGTTTACCCTTACTGAGCATTTGATCTCACCCTTTTGTATGTTTTCTTTTCACCGGGTTAGGAAGAAGGGTATTATGTAGGATATACAAAATGGGACTCTATATATGATGAAATAAATGGGAAACAATGTAGATGATTTATGAACCAGTTGTTTATGTTTCCCAGTTTCTAAAGACACTATACCTATACGGTCCTATCATTGTTCTGTTATATGTTGAAATAAGTATGCTTTAATTCTGAAGTAATAACCACGTATGTAAAGTATGAGTCGTTATACAATCCAACTCGATAATAAATATACATTTATTGTAAATTTTATAAAGAACTATATTATTACATTTAATACCATCTATGGTTTTATTATTACCTTATATTACACATTTGTTAACCATCCTATGTTAAGGTTTCACATAAGGTTATATTCGCATTGTAATTTTTATGTGTCTTAATTTGTTATATTGTTGGTCCTAATACAGATATAATGTTTTTATAATGTAAAACATGTTATAAATATTTTGAATATAGAGTATATGTGTATTTAAATAATCAATATAATATATAATTACGAAACAGAATACACTATTAATGGAGACAATATGTAATATGTACGCATTAATACATTTTTATTTAATAGTGATGTTGAGAGAATGATAATCAAGGACACAAAAAAATATCATTATTATAGTTTATTTATGATATAATATATATCATGTATATTTACTAAAACCATCCATAATACAATTTAAGTAGTGTATGAATGAATCATATCACATTGAGGGGTAGTAGCTCTCACTTCCCAACACAAAATTATCGTACTTATATAAGATGGAAAGCATAAAGGTTTTTTAGGAATATAAATTAATGAATAATAATGATATTATAAATATAATATATATAATATAAAAAAAGCCACCATAATGTCCACAATTACAGGTTGTAGTGTAAAAATGAACAATCATCGTTTCATGAGGCAGTAGTTCAGTGTACACAGAAATAGTATGCTCGTTACCCATTAGATAGAGGTGTGTGAATGTTTAGGTAAAAACATTTACCTAAAATAATATTAGTATATTATGAATAATTTTTTCAAATATATATAGAATAAAGAGAGTTTTATGTGGTGCATAATGAAAATAAAATAATGGACTTGAGATAATACATTACCTTTTAATCAATTATTTCCTTTTAGTTTATGCGAAAATTATTCCATGGATTGTTTTCATCCCAAGGGTGGGATTTTTGTAGTAATTTATGACTTATAGAAATATTATTTGTTAGGTATTGGAATAAATTTAGTAGAATTTTAGGTGTGAGGGAGTGGGATAGGTGGTGACTTTTTATAGTTCCAGAAAAGGACTCACTTTTAATTTTTAGAAAAAAGATAGGTGTACACGTGTTCTTACATAAAAAAGTCATACTAAACAAAAAAATTGTTGAATGGAATGTTTATTCCTGAAAAAATGGGTATAAAAATTGTGTGGGAAAATTTTATATATCACTTGGTGTAACATCCCAGGTAAATAAAGAATAAATAATTTTCATATTTATTAATATTTATGAATTAAATATTAATTTTACTTTAAAGGGATTTCTATGATCGATAGCTTACCCGATACGCAACGATGAGTTCCTTTGAAAACTTACGTTGCACACTAGTAATAAAATAATATTATTTTAAATGTTAGTTAACACATAGCTGTTGTACTGGTGTGAATGGATAGAAATAACTAATATATGATTATATATGTTTGTTAAATGTTTTTACATTTATCTAATAAATGATAAAAGCTTAAAATAGGGAAAGAATTCAATTTTAGGTGTATATGCCCTAGTTTTCACTAACGGTTCACTTATCATCTTTTGATGGAGAACTGTCATTAAATATAGTTTTTTTCACTCTTATACATTCTATTGGACCAAATAAAACTCTCCTTTAGAATTGGGACATCAAAATTTACTTTGTGTAAATTTTTGGTATTTTTCCGATAAAGTTCATTTTTTAATGAATAGTGTAAAATGTTGTATTTTAATTCAAAACCCCTTTTTAATCTAATTTATTTATATGGTTATATTATCTTCTTAATTGGTTTTAATGTGAAATTAGAAAATATTTTTACCATTAAATCCAATAGTGGTCGTTGGAATTAATTTCACTTTGAAATCGGACTTAAACTAGTGTCAATCTTTTGATACTTATTGTTTCATAAAAACACGCTATTTGTCAAGACATCGGGAAATAATTATTAAATTAATTAATGTGACTTATATGTTTTGAATTTTGTAAAATATACTTCATTTTTGAATACGGAGTATCAAATATATCTTAGGGTGAATTTTTTGTATTTTTCTGAAAAACTTCAATTTTTGATGAATAGTGAAACCACTAAGTGGTTCTTATAAAAACTGATTTTTAGTTTAAATGAAACATTGTCACTTCTGTTATTTGATTTTCAAAAATCCGACATTCATGGTTGTCATTAAGAAGTAAAATGTAGTTCAATGAGATTAAAAAAAATTTCGGTGAATAGTAACTTATTATGTTTTTAATCACGATTAGAGGTAATTAGTGTAGTTTAAGGTAAAAATAATGCTTTAATAAAATGAGATGAGCTTGACACATGTCCTACACTCATTGGATGTGTAATGGAAGACCAATACAATCCATGGGTCAACTTGGGGACCCCATGGAGCCACTTTGGTTGGGAAATGACAGAAATAACTTTTTATTAAATGTTAAAGTAAAAATGACACAAACATGAGAAGTTTTACCAAAACAAATTTTACTTGGGGTTATACAAGTAAGATTTTTTATTATAAATAGTCATTGGAAAGATAAAAAGATTTCCAATATCATAGTATTTTTTGTATAATTTTTAAACTTTAAATAAATTAAATTATTTATGACATCATGATGATGCATCGATTACCTCATTAATAAAGGATTTAAATAAAATGAATTGATAATGTAAAATCTATGACCTAAACATGTCCAAAACCTATTGGATGGGTGGATTTAGAACCCTTATCACCGTATCCTCGAAACACATCAATGTGGGACCTCTTAAATCCGAATACCATTTTAAAATAAAGTGACTTTTCTTTACCTTCCAAGAGTGCCCCTCCTCTCCTCTTATAAAAGGCCCCCACCTCTACCTCCTTACCCACACTCCCAAAGCATTTGTCTCACCAACCCCTGCCCATTTTGGCTCTCCACATCCCTATCTTACTCCTTAAAGCCTCACATTGGGCATAAGACTTCCCAAGGAAGCCTTTGAGCTCAAATCTAAGAGAGTTACCCTATTTTACGGTAATGTCTTCTTTTGAGTCCTTTTGTTTTATTTTTCTTCTCCAACCCCCTAAACTCTTTTTATTCTTTTCTTTTGTAACAATTCCATTATCCTTAATATACTAGGAAAGGTTTTATTTGATTCTTGATCCACCCACTCTTTTATTTCTGATGAATTTTCTAAGGGTATCGTCGTACTACCTCAACAATTAGATGTTGAGTTAGCTGTGACAACTCATAATAGCACAAAGGTTGCATCAAAAGTTTATAATTCTTCTCCAATTGAAGTTTGTGGGAAAGTGCTTCATAAAATTCTTGTGATACTTCCTATAGTGGAATTTTATTTGATTCATGGCATGGATTGGCTTTCATTATATGGAGCTCATATCAATTTCCAAAGAAGGGAAATCACATTTAATATTCCATATCATTCTACTATCATCCATCGATGCAAGGATGAATAGAACCTTCCAGTGGAAATTTCATCCATATTATGGGTCTTGATTACAATAAATAAATGTTATTTATCTAAAATGGTTGGATAGAAACTCATGATTAAGAATATTCCCATTGTACGAGAGTTTGATGTTGTCTTTCCGGAGGAATTTCCTTGTTTTCCACCAAATTGTGAAGTTTAGTTTTCAATTGAACTCATACTGGGTGCTATGCCCAGTTCAAAGACACCTTATATAATGTCCCCAATTGAGTTGAATGAATTGAAGAATCAACACCAAGAGAATCCTGATAAGGGATTCATACGCCCTAGTGCATCACCTTGGGGAGCACCTGTTCTATTTTTTATGAAGAAAGATGCATCAATGAGACTCCGCATTGATTATAGAGAACATAAAAAGATCACCATCAAGAACAAATATCCTCTCCCACAAATTGATGACTTATTTGACCAACTACGTAGAGCTCAATACTTTTCAAAGATTGATCTTCGTTTAGGGTATCATCAATTAAGGGTCAAAAAAGTGGATATACCGAAGACGTCTTGTTATACATGGTATGGACACTATGAATTTCTAGTGATTCCATTTGGTCTTACTAATGCCCCAGTTGCCTTCATGGAACTATTGAATAGAGTCTTTAGAGACCATCTTGATCAGTTTGTGGTAGTCTTTATGAACAATATTATTGTCTATTCAAAGAGAAAGGAAGAAGAATAATATCACATGTTAATTGTATTAAAGACCCTATGAAAGGAGAAGCGTTATGCCAAATTTACAATGTGTAAATTTTGGCTTCAAAAGGATTCATTTTTGGGTAACATAATCTCAAAATAGGGGATATATGTGGATCCAGCAAAAATTGAGGTGACTGAAAGATGGTCGAGACCAACAACAGTAACTGAGATCTGAAGTTTTCTTGGTTTGGCTGGATATTATCAACATTTTGTGAAATATTTTTCACGATTATCTAATAAACTTACCAGGTTGACTCGGAAAGGAGATATGTTTGTGTAGATGGATGAGTGTGAAGAGAATTTCAAGGAGTTGAAAAGAAGGTTATCTAGTGCGCCTGTGCTCACACTGCCTTGTAGTAGAGAAAGGTTTGTGATCTACAGTGATGCATCCAAGAAGGTATTGGTGTGTGATCTCAGTAAAAATGATATGTTGATAGCTTATGCCTCACGATAGATAAAAATACAGGTGTAAAATTACCCAACTCATGATTTGGAGTTAGCTGCGGTAATATTTGCATTAAATATTTGGAGGCATTATCTATATGGTGAAAGGTGTGATATTTATACTGATAATAATGGTTTAATGTTTATTTTCACAAAAAAGGAGATTAATATTTTCCAAAGAAGATGGTTGGAGCTGAATAAGGATTACGACTGCTCAATTCCTTACCACCCTGGGAAAGAAAACAAGGTGGAAGATGCATTAACTAAACCAGACCATGCTAGCTTATCCATGTTGAGGATCACAAAAGATCCAATATTTATGGATTTAGAGAGGATGGATATAGGAATTATAATTAAAGGGGAAAAATCGTGTCTTTCTCAGATGAATGTACAACCATCTATACATGTGAAGATTAAAGGGGCATAAAAATAAGATGTAGAGTTACAAAAGAAGGTGAGAAATGTTCATGAATTCAACCTTGATTGTGATGGGATAATAAGGTTTAGGAATCGGGTTTTTGTTCCTACCATACCAGAATTAAAGAAGGAGATACTGGATGGGGCTCATAGTTATTCATTCTCTATTCATACTTGAAGCACGAAGATGTATAGGGACATGAAAGAGTACTTTTGGTGGGATGTCATGAAAAGAGATGTTGCTGAATATTTCTCTTGATACATGGTTTGTCAGCTAGTTAAAGCTGAGAGATAAATGTCTAAGGGGATGTTACAACCATTTTCTATACCGGAATTGAAATGTGAAAACATCACTAGAGACATTGTCACTATACTTCCTAAAACATCCAAATAAAATAATGCTATCTAGGTTATAGTTGATCATCTTACGAAGTTGGCACACTTCATTGCTATTAGAGAAGCTTTCTCCCTGGATCATCTTGCTAGGATATATGTGAAGGAAGTGGTAAGATTTCATGGAGTACCACTTTCCATTATATCTGATCGGGATCTGAGGATTACCTCGAAGTTCTGGAAAAGTCTTCAGCATACTTTAGATACAGAGTTGAGTTTCATCACAGCATATCATCCTCAGAAAGACCGTCAGTCAGAGAGAACAATTCAAACTCTAGAAGATATATTAAGAGATTGATCTATAGATTTCAAAGGTGGTTGGGATCAACACCTACCATTTGTGGAATTTTCTTATAAGAATAGATTTAACTCCAGTATTCAGATGGATCCTTATGAAGCTCTCTATTGAAAGAAATGCAGGACTCCACCTTGCTGGGATGAAGTTGGGGAAAAAAATCTATTAGGACATGATCATGTGGATGAGATGGCAGAAAATGTCAGATCTATTCAACAACAGATAAAAAAATCTCAGAGTCGACAAAAAAGATATTCTGAAAACCGATGAAAAGACCTAGAGTTTGAAGTGGGTGATAAAGTGTTCTTACGAATATCTCCTTGGAAGAGAGTAATGAGATTTGGAAATAAGGGAAAGCTGAGTCGTAGATATATCTATCCTTTTAAAATAATGGATTGTGTTGGGAAGGTAGATTACGGATTGGCGCTTCCACTGAATCACTCTCAAGTTCACGATGTGTTCCATGTATCTCTCCTGGGAAAGTACATACATGATCCTTCCATTGTACTATGATCAGAAGTTCTACCGCTAGAGAACGATCTTTCTTATGAAAAATAGCTGATAGAGAATCTAGATCGTAGCGAAAAAGTTCTACGGAACAAGACCACTCACTTGGTGAATGTTTTATGGAGGAACCACCAATTAGATGAAGCTACATGGGAGCATGAGGATATGATGAGGGGAGGTATCCTCATATGTTTGTTACGAAGTGACAAATTTTGAGGGAGAAATTAATTTTAAGTGGGATAGAATGTAACACCCTGATATTTTATGAGAAGTATATTTTTTATGTCTTATTTTATATGAAACATCAAAGAAATATTTCACTACAGACAATAATAGCTTGGCTTGCTTTACACGGAATCGCGACCTTTCCCGATTGCGTGTGTTGTACGCAATACCGAGTTTCACTAAACGACGATATATTGTTATAATATAGACAATCCGTTATGAATATTATTAACTAATATTATAATTTTATAACATTATTATTCATCTTGCATAATTTCTAGAACATGGTATGAGAACAAAATAAATTTTTCAGGTAAAATAATTATTTTTAAAAAAATGTAGTTTTCCACCTTTTGATGGTGCACCCACTTTAAATATAGTTTTTTAAAAGATTATATGTTCAATTTGACAGAATAAAATTCTTCCTTGGAATCAGGATATAAAAATTTTATTTGGATTAATTTTTCATATTATTTTGATAACTTTCATATTTTAATGAATAGAAAAAACAAGCTATATTTTAATTAAAAAAAACTATTTCCATCGCAATAAATTTTATGGTTAGATTATATTTTTTACTGGTTTTAAAGTTTAATTAGAATATATTTTTACCATTTAATCCAATGTTGTTCATTGGAATTAATTTCACATTGAATTTGGACTTAAACAAGTGTCGATCTATTGATAGTTATTGTTTCTTAAAAACACGCTATTTGTTTTGAAAACGGGAATTAACTTTAAAATTAATTAATTACACTTCATTTTTTTTAATTTGAAAAAATAGACATCATTTTTGAATTCTGAATATTAAATATAGCTTAAGCTGAAGGTTTGGTATTTTTCTGAAAAACTTCAATTTTTGATGAATAGTGAAACCACTTAGTGGTAGTTAAAAACCGACTCTTTCATTTAAATGAAATTTTACCACTTATATGAATTGAATATCAAAAAACTGACATACATGGTTGTTCTCAAGAAATAAAATTTGGTTCAATAATATGGAAATAATTTTTGGTTAATAGTAACTTTTGACTTTTATTTACTGCGGTTAATGGTAAATAGAGTAATTCATGGTTAAAAGAATATTATAATAATTCAAAATTACCATAAAACATTTCATAACCTTATTTTATGAGTATTGAACGACCATGGGAATCCTTGGGTCGATTTTGGGACACCATTGAGCCACATGGTAGTGATAATGACAATTTGGATTAATTAATTTAATCTAATGAAAAAATTGACATTAACAAAACTCTTTTAGTATTTAATTTTTATAAGGGGATATATAAATTATAATTTAGACTATAAATATTCAATGGTAAGATAAAAATATTTCCTACATGGTGGTGTTTTGTTAATAAATTTTAGACATCAAATAAATTAAATTATTTATGACACAACAATAATGCAGTATTTAACTCATTAATAAATGATTTAAATAAATAATATTATAATGATTAAAATATTATCCAAAACATTTCCAATTGTGGTTTCATGATTTCATTTCGAGAATTAGTCATCTTATCTTCATCTTTAATGATTTTTAGACCTTTGGAAACAAAATATATGTTTATAATAAAATAATATTTTCACACTTTCCAAAGGTGCCCCTCTCCTCCCTTATAAAATGGAACATCCTCCCTCTCCTCTTTGCACATCAATAAGCCTTCAAGCTCTAAAAAACCCTTCCCATTACTCTTCTAAACTCCCAAATTAATATTCTAGAGGTCCTGGTCTTCTTTAAATACCATCATTAGTACCCTAATACGAGGTTTCAAATAGGCGTGTCGAAGAAGAGGTTATATCCGTTACCGATTCATTGAAATTTATTTCTTCTTCTACTTCTTATCCTTTAGTTGTTTCATTTTTAAGTAATAACAGAAGTTTCACTCAAATAATGATATTATATTATAAATATTCAAGAACCATATTTCACCTTCTATCCACCATATGGAAAAAGAAATCACCGCGCGTGGGTACGTACGGAATACCATCTCCAAGCCGTGGTGTAATCTGTTTTCCACCTCCACCTTACGTGGATGGGTAAAATGGTGTAAAGAATAACTATATTTTATTATTTTAAAGTGATATTTATTCTTAAATAGTATACATACACTTCAATAAAATTCCATGATCATGGGAACGATATCATCGCTCGTGCGTACGTACGGCCTACCGTCTCCACGAGGTGATGTGACTTGTTCTCCATGATCATCATTGAATAATGATTATATAAATGAATTTAATTAATAAATATGATATATTTTACACTAATAACATTCTGTAAATTATTTATCTAAAACCAAAAAAAGAAGAATAAGAATTTATTCGACAAAACATGCATATGAACATAAAGCAATGAACACCAGAATAACAAGTAGCAATGAAATATTACTAATAAGAAGATAAGAAAATGAACATATATGATATCATAACAATGAATATGATTCTTAAATAAGTCAATTTCATTATTTAAATCATTATACAGGAGGTTCGGACACGTACGATGCAAATAGAACCTAAGGTGAGGGAAAATCTCGCAATCTCATTTTTATCCGAGATTGTTTATACTTCAGAATTTACTGGGGAATATTTATCATCCACATCCATATTTCCTCAATATTTAATATTATTTATATCCTCCTACAATTTTTTTAATCCAATTATAACCTTTGGTGAGTAAAAGATATGAATGGAATCTTTTTTCATTTTTAGTACGAGGTACTTTTTGACTTTTCCGGCCAAAGTATGTGAATAATATTTTTTAACTTATTTGGCACGAACGGATTTTTATGACTTCATAGAAAGGTTTTTCCATGAAGAATCCTTTACAAGTTTTGTGTTTATTTTTAATCATCTTCTTTTAGAATAAAATTGTATGACTTGTTAAGAATGGTAAAAAAAATTGATGCAAAAAAGGATATTTTCCTCAACAATGGAGTTCATGTGTTTTATCAAAATAATTATTTTACATATAAGATAATATAGGGTTCTGTTTCTATCCTTATTTTTACATTTATTTTATTATGTTATGATGGAATTAATTTTATGATGTCCTTTTTATATGGATTATGTTATGATGGCATGATGTTTAAGAATCCCATTTTTATTACATTGGTTATGATATGATTTTTGATTTTATGGCACACATAGGAATGGTTTCATTATGAGCTGAGTGGGACCTATATCTCCTTCCAATGAGTTGGGTAAATATTTTTATCTCATGAGATTGACATGGATCTAATGGCATGTTAATCCAGTTCAGTGATACAGGACTTGAATGAGGAGTGAACTCGGTTCAGTAATGGACTTTGTCCGCTATGATGGTCTTGGCAATGAGCCTTGAATAATATGAAATGATTTTCTAGGATTATGTGTGTATTCCACAAAGTTTCATGTTTTATGTTATGATATTTGGGATTACATTTCACTACTATGATTTATCCCATGTTATGATATTATGATCTCTTTTTCAGGTTTAGATTTTAAAAATGTTATGTTCTTATGAATATGATATGATTGATATTTCTTTGGTTTACCCTTACTGATCATTTGATCTCACCCTTTTGTATGTTTTCTATTCACCAGGTCTGGAAGAAGGGTATTAAGTAGGATATACCAAATGTGACTCTAGATATGATGAAATAAATGGGAGACAATGTAGATGATTTATGAACCAGTTTTTTATGTTTCCCAGTTTCTAAAGACACTATACCTATACGGTCCTATCATGGTTCTGTTATATGTTGAAATAAGTATTCTTTAATTCAGATGTAATAACCACGTATGTAAAGTATGAGTCGTTATACAATCCACCTTGATAATAAATATACATTTATTGTAAATTTTATAAAGAACTATATTATTACATTTAATACAATTTATGGTTTTATTATTAACTTATATTACACATTTTTTAACCATCCTATGTTAAGGTTTCACATAAGGTTATATTCGCATTGTAATTCTTATGTGTCTTAATTTGTCATATTGTTGGTCCTTATACAGATATAATGTTTTTATAATGTAAAACATGTTATAAATATTTTGAATATAGAGTATATGTGTATTTAAATAATGAATATAATATATAATTACGAAACAGAATACACTATTAATGGAGACAATATGTCATATGTACGCATTAACACATTTATATTTAATAGTCATGTTGAGAGAATGATAATCAATGACACAAAAAAATATCATTATTATAGTTAATTTATGATATCATATATATCATGTATATTTACTAAAACCATCCATAATACAATTTAAGTAGTGTATGAATGAATCATATCACATTGAGGGGTAGTAGCCTTGACTTCCCCATACAAAATTATCATACTTATATAAGATGGAAAGCATAATGGCATTTTAGGAATATAAATTAATGAATAATAATGATATTATAAATATAATATATATAATATAAATTTTTTTTACCATAATGGCCACAATTACAGGTTGTAGTGTAAAAATGAACAATCATCGTTTCATGAGGCAGTAGTTCAGTGTACACAGAAATAGTATGCTCGTTACCCATTAGATAGAGGTGTGTGAATGTTTAGGTAAAAACATTTACCTAAAATAATATTAGTATATTATGAATAATTTTTTCATATATATATAGAATAAAGAGAGTTTTATGTGGTGCATAATGAAAATAAAATAATGGACTTGAAATAATACATTACCTCTTAATCAGGTATCTCCTTTTAGTTTATGCGAAAATAATTCCATGGATTGTTTTCATCCCAAGGGTGGGATTTTTGTAGTAATTTATGACTTATAGAAATATTATTTGTTAGGTATTGGAATAAATTTAGTAGAATTTTAAGTGTGGGGGAGTGGGATAGGTGGGGACTTTTTATAGTTCCGGAAAAGGACTCACTTTGAATTTTTAGAAAAAAGTTAGGTGTACACATGTTCTTACATAAAAAAGTCATACTAAACAAAAAAACTGTTCAATGGAATGTTTATTCCTGAAAAAATGGGTATAAAAATGGTCTAGGAAAATTTTATATATCACATGGTGTAACATCACAGTTAAATAAAGAATAAATAATTTTCATATTTATTAATATTTACAAATTAAATTTTAATTTTACTTTAAAGGGGTTTCTATGATCGATAGCGTACCCGATACGCAACGATGAGTTCCTTTGAAAACTTACATTGCACACTAGTAATAAAATAATATTATTTTAAATGTTAGTTAACACGTAGCTTTTGTACTGGTGAGAATGGATAGAAATAACTAAAATATGATTATATATGTTTGTTATATGATTTTACATTTATCTAATAAAGGATAAAGGATTAAAATAGGGAAAGAATTCAATTTTAGGTGTATATGCCCTAGTTTTCACTAAAGGTTCACTTATCGTCTTTTGATGGCGAACCATCATTAAATAGAGTTTTCTTCACTCTTATACATTCTATTGGACCAAATAAAACTCTTCTTTATAATCGGGACATCAAAATTTACTTTGTGTAAATTTTTGGTATTTTTCCGATAAAGTTTATTTTTTAATAAATAGTGTAAAATGTTGTATTTTAATTAAAAACCTCTTTTTAATCTAATTTATTTATATGAATAGACTAACTTTTGAATTGGTATTAATGTGAAATTAGAAAATATTTTTACCATTAAATCCAATAGTGTTCGTTGGAATTAATTTCACTTTGAAATCCGACTTAAACTAGTGTCAATCTTTTGATACTTGTTGTTTCATAAAAACACGCTATTTGTCATGAAAGCGGGAATTAATTATTAAATTAATTAATGTGACTTAT
Source organism: Viscum album (assembly GCA_963277665.1). Taxonomy (NCBI): domain Eukaryota; kingdom Viridiplantae; phylum Streptophyta; class Magnoliopsida; order Santalales; family Viscaceae; genus Viscum; species Viscum album. The sequence goes on from OY728151.1 coordinate 820,204,204, forward strand.
ATGTTTTGAATTTTGTAAAATAGTCTTCATTTTTGAATTCGGAGTATCAAATATTGCTTATGGTGAATTTTTTGTATTTTTCTGAAAAACATCAATTTTTGATGAATAGTGAAACCACTAAGTGGTACTTATAAAAACTGATTTTTCATTTAAATGAAACATTGTAACTTATGTGATTTGATTTTCAAAAATCCGACATACATGGTTGTCATTAATAAGTAAAATTTGGTTCAATGATATTAAAATAATTTTTTGGTGAATAGTAACTTATTATGTTTTTAATCGCGATTAGAGGTAATTAGTGTAGTTTAAGGTAAAAATAATGATTTAATAAAATGAGATGAGCTTGAAACATGTCCTACCCTCATTGTATGTGTTATGGCCGACCGAGACAATCCATGGGTCAACTTGGGGACCCCATGGAGCCACTTTGGTTGGGAAATGACAGAAATAACTTTTTATTAAATGTTAAAGTAAAAATGACACAAAATGAAGTGTTTTACCAAAACAACTTTTACATGGGGTTATACAAGTCATATTTTTGATTATAAATAGTAATTGGAAAGCTAAACCGATTTCCAACATCATAGTATTTTTTTATAATTTTTAAACTTTAAATAAATTAAATTATTTATGACATCATGATGATGTAGCGATTAGCTCATTAATAAAGGATTTAAATAAAATGAAATGATAATGTAAAATCTATGACCTAAACATGTCTAAAACCTATTGGATGGGTGGATTTCTAACCTTTATCACCGTATCCATGAAACACATCAATGTGGGACCTCTTAAATCCGAATACCATTTTAAAATAAAGTGACTTTTCTTTACCTTCCAAGAGTGCCCCTCCTCTCCTCTTATAAAAGGCCCCCAACTCTACCTCCTTACCTACACTCCCAAAGCCTTCGTCTCGGCCAACCCCTGCCCAATTTGGATCTCCACATCCCTCTCTTACTCCTTAAATCCTCACATTGGGCATTAGTCTTCCCAAGGAAGCCTTTGAGCTCAAATCTAAGAGAGTTACCTGATTTTATGGTAATGTCTTCTTTTGAGCCCTTTTGTTTTATTTTGCTTCTCCAACCCCCTAAACTCTTTTTATTCTTTTCTTTTGTAACAACTCTAGTATCCTCAATATACTAGTATTTTGTTATAAGAAGTATTCGATCTACACTTACACACACCTACATCTAATGGTTAAAGAACATACTATTTCCGTGGATGGCGAATTTCGGCCTCCCGAAACGATGATTGTTCAACATTCATTTAACACCTTCAAAGGTGGCCATTAAGATGAAACTATATTTATATATGATATATAATATTTTTATGTTTTCCTTAAACTTCTGTATTTTTTATTTTGGGCATAACTTTATGGTTTCCATTATGGGTAAACGCGATATCTTCATTTAATGAAGTTCGGACTACTGCCCCCTCAAAGTGATTTGATTCGTTAATGCCATATGTGGGACGTATAAAGGATGGATTTAAAGTTATTATATATGATTTTATACTGGAATTATAATATAACTCTATATAATTATTATTTCTTTCCATTAAAGTATGAGATAGAAATGAATGTAGCGTTCATGCGTACGTACGGCTTACCGTCTCAATGAACGGTGCATTTCATTTCTTATCCCCAAATGTCATGTAATATTAAAAGTACATGTATATAATGTATATATATGATGAATGATACATCTAAATGATGAATATAATTCTGGAATTAAAATATACATACCTATCATTTAGTTTTAATTCTATTAAATTGACAAAGAAATGAAAGTAGCGTTCATGCGTACGTACGGCTTAACATATCCATGAACGGTGCATTTCATTTCATACCTCTAAATGATTATGTAATATTATAAATACATGTATATTCTAGATATATATGATATATATGATATCAAAATCAGGAATTTCATTCTGGATATAAAGATCCTTTGACCACACGAACAACATGTAATTGTAAGAAGTCCACTTTCAACGTAAGAACCAAATATCGACAAAACAAACATAATTAACTTAAATGATTACATAATGATTATAACATGGTAATAAGTGATATAAAATTAATAATGAACTTGAAAATGGTTCTTAAGAAAGTAGAAATTAACTCCAATTTATTATTTAGGACATTAAAAAATGATCGAGTCAAGTCGGACCCGAGGTAAGGGACTTCGTCTCAATCTCCTTTCACTGAGGCATATTTCGTTTTATACACAACATTATTTTATAAGGTGTATAAACCCCTTTGACTATTACTTTTATACAAGAGGAATCTTTTTCTACGAAGAATTTTACAAAACGACAAAAAGTAATGTTTCTTTTAACGTATGCGGTGACAACGACCTTTTTCCGCCACCGCGAGTATTATTTGGTCTTTGGCTTCCTCAACAAGCCGCAATGTTTTTAAAATAAAATAAATACAATATACTATTTTCTATATTTTGGTATTGAAAATGGTTTTGATAAAGGATTCTATTATGTCAATATATTTAAATGATATATTGTGATTGAAATGTGGAAATGTTATCATTCCTTTATATTGGTTTTATGTTTTATGATTTTATATTTGTACTTGGACATTTGACGGGTGGTTACGTGATAAACCATATGAAGGGTGGTGCCGTGAATACCAGGACGGGTGGTTACGTTATAACCTCCAATGCATTGGGTATGGAAGTCGGCCGTATGGCTATTCCATTAAGTATGTATGGAAGTTGGCCGTATGGTTATTCCATTAAGTGATATGTGTGGAAGTCGACCGTATGGTTATTCCACTTAAGTATGTTTATGTCCCAAGTTACCTTTATATGTTATGTGATCTTTTTATGGGTTTTATGGTAATCTTTTGGTTACAACAGGTTAAGTAATGATCTTTTATTCAGAGAAAATTTTTTACTACTTTATAAAGGTGAAAAGTATTACTTCGATAAAGTATACATGGTTTACTTGTTGTTTTGATAAACTAACAGTTTTCGTTCTTTGTGTATCCCTTACTGAGCTCTTTATGCTCACCCCAATTTTATTTGAAATGTTTTTCACATGACCTAATTTGGAGTAGGGTCAAGGATGGGATCAAGGGAAAGTCATGCAATATAAAATGTGGAACTAGACATGTTTCTTTTTATGAGATTTTTTTATTCTATGGAAACTTAGTAGAAGTGTCTACTTTGTAAGCTTTTGAAATGTAGTAGTTATGTTCTAATTCTCTAAAACTCTAAACCTGAAAAGATCCTCAAGGTGTAATATTATAATAAATCAAGATTAAGTATGGTTTAAGGCTGGGGCCTTATAGTTTGTATCAGAGGTCGGTTTAGACAGCGTTAGGAGTTAGAAAATTATTAAATTATAAATTAGTTTATGGTATGATTGAAATGATATAGCATTTACAGATTACCATGTTGCTTCACCTAAGGTATATCAGTGTTATGAATGGTTTTTCCTAGAGTAAACATAGAAAGTTTTTTGGGAAGGCAGACTGAGGGAAATGACCTTCCAAATCAGCATACTGAGATGGTCAGAATCAGAATTGAGCAGTTTACTATTGTTATGGCTAAGTTGAATTAGGTGATAAGTGGTTGTTGTGTAATTGATGATATTTTGGTGTTTTCTAAATGTAAATAAGAGCATGAAATTCATTTAAGGGTTATCTTGAAAACCTTAAATGAAAAGAAAATATATGGGAAATTCATCATGTGTGAGTTTTGGTTACAACAAATTTCTTTCCTGGGTTACATTGTTTCAAAAAATGGAATAAGTGTTGATCCTGCTAAAACGAAAGTTGTTGAAGAATGTCCAAGTCCCACAAATGTAACCGAGATCCATAGTTTCCTTGATTTGGAAGGTTACTACCAAAGGTTTGTTGAAAAAATTTCACGGTTATCTATTCCAATGACTAAGCTAACTCGTATGGGTGTTAAGTTCATCTGGAAAAAAGAATGTCATGATTGTTTTCATGAGTTGAAAAGAAGATTGGTGAATGCTCCAGTTTTGGCACTTCCTTCCAGGAATGGTGAGTTTGTTATATACAGTGATGCTTCGTTGAAGGGACTTGGTTGTGTCCTTATGAAGAATGATCAGGTAATTGCTTATGCTTCACGTCAGTTGAAAACTCCTGAGGTAAATTACCCTACACATGATTTGGAATTAGTTGGTGTTGTTTTTGCTTTAAAAATTCTGAGGCATCATTTGTATGGAGTAAAGTGTGAAATATATACTGATCACAAAAGTTTAACGAATATATTCACTCATAAATAATTGAACATGAGACAGAGGAGATGGCTGGAATTAATCAAGGATTATGATTGTACAATTCATTACCATCCGGGAAAAGCAAATAAAGTGGCTGATGCTTTGAGTCGAAAAAGTAATGCTTCATTAACCATTCTACGTTTGGAATGAGATCCTTTGGTTTTTGATTTGATGAACTTTGGCATAGAAGTTGTTGGTGCAGAAAGTTCTTCTTTTTTGTTTCAGGTATCAGTGAGATCATCCCTATCAGACAGAATTAAGCAAGCACATAGGGAAGACAGTGAGTTGCAGAAAAAGGTAGAGATGGTTCAGAAGGGTAAGTTTCCTGAATTCAACATTGATAATGATTGTGTTTTGTGGTTTGGGAAGAGATTGTGTGTGCCTTTTGATTCACAGTTGAAGAATGAGTTGTTATGTGAGGCTCGTAGTTCCCCGTTTTCAGTTCATCCAGACAGTACTAAGATGTACAGAGATCTTCGAGAGTATTACTAGTGGGATGGAATGAAAAGGGATATTGCTGATTTTACTGTGAAGTGTCTGACTTGTCAGCAGGTTAAAGCAGAGCGGCAGTTACTGAAAGGGATGCTTCAGCCTTTACCAGTTCCAGAGTGTAAATGGGAAAACATATCCATGGACTTTGTTGTGGGATTACCGAGGACATCTCGAGGTAATAATTCAATCTGGGTTATTGTTGATCGCTTGACTAAATCTTCTCATTTCTTTGCTATACAAGATACTTTTTCCCTAGATCAACTTTCCCGTTTGTATCATAAAGAGATAGTCAGGTTACATGGATTTCTCTCTCCATTGTGTCCGATCGTGATCCCAGGTTCACTTCTAACTTTTGGAAAGGCCTTCAGAAGTCATTGAGTACAAAATTAAATTTTAGTACAGCTTTTCATCCTCAATCAGATGGGCAGTCAGAACGAACAATTCAGGCCTTGGAGGATATGCTACGAGCTTATTCAATGGATTATCAGGGAAGTTGGGATTAACATCTTTCTTTGGTTGAGTTTTCATATAATAACAGTTTTCATTCCAGTATACAGATGGCACCATTTCAGGCATTATATGGGAAGCGGTGTCGAACTCCAACATTTTGGGTTGAAGTGGGTGAAATGAAGCTGATGGGACCAGAATTGGTAGAAGAGATGGCAGAAAAAGTTTAGTTGATTCAGAAACACATGAGAACAGCTGAGAGCATGCAGACGAGTTATGCGGATAACCGGAGGAAGGATATATCTTTCGAGATAGGTGATCATGTTTTTCTCAAGGTTTCTCCATGGAAAAGTGTGATGAGATTTGGTACGAAAGAAAAGCTGAGTCCAAGGTTTATTGGACCATATGAAATTCTGGAGAAAGATGGATCAGTTGCTTACCGAGTGGATTTACCTCCGAGTTTATCTTAGGTACACAATGGTTTTCATGTTTCCATGCTGAGAAAGTATATTCCAGATCCATCTCATGTTTTGAGTCCAGAGGTAGTTCAACAGGAAGAGAACCTATCTTATGAGGAACAACCGGTCCAGATTCTTGACCACAGGAGCAAGTGTTACAAAATAAGGCAATCCACCAGGTAAAGGTTTTTTGGAAAAACCATATGGTTGAAGAGGAAACGTGGGAATCTGAAAATCCTATGAGGGATAAATACCCCCACTTATTTTGACAGGTGAATAAAATTACGAAGACGTAATTCCCAAAAGGGGGGAAGAATGTAATATCCCAGCTAAATAAAGAATAAATAATTTTCATATTTATTAATATTTACTAATTAAGTATTAATTTTACTTTAAAGGGGTTTCTATGATCGATAGCGTACCCGATACGCAATGATGAGTTCCTTTGAAAACTTACGTTGCACACTAGTAATAAAATACTTTTATTTTAAATTTTAGTTAACACGTAGCCATTGTACTGGAGGGAATGGATATAAATAACTAAAATATGATTATATATGTTTGTTAAATGGTTTTACATTTATCTAATAAAGGATAAAGGCTTAAAATATGGAAAGAATTCAATTTTAGGCGTATATTCCCTAGTTTTCACTAAAGGTTCACTTATCGCCTTTTGATGGGGAACCGTCATTTCATATAGTTTTTTTCACTCTTATAAATTCTATTGTACCAAATAAAACTATCCTTTATAATCAGGACATCAAAATTTACTTTGTGTAAATTTTTGGTATTTTTCCGATAAAGTTCATTTTTTAATGAATAGTGCAAAAATGTTGTATTTTAATTCAAAATCTCTTTTTAATCTAATTTATTTATATGATTAGATTATCTTTTAAATTGGTTTGAAAGTAAAATTAGAAAATATTTTTACCATTAAATCCAATAGTGGTCGTTGGAGTTAATTTCACTTTGAAATCAGACTTAAACTAGTGTCAATCTTTTGATACTTATTGTTTCATAAAAACACGCTATTTGTCATGACAGCGGGAATTAATTATTAAATTAATTAATGTGACTTATATGTTTTGAATTTTGTAAAATAGACTTCATTTTTGAATTTGGAGTATCAAATATATCTTAGGGTGAATTTTTGATATTTTTCTGAAAAACTTCAATTTTTGATGAATAGTGAAACCACTAAGTGGTACTTATAAAAACTGATTTTTCGTTTAAATGAAACTTTGTCACATCTGTGATTTGATTTTCAAAAATCCGACATACATGGTTGTAATTAAGAAGTAAAATGTGGTTCAATGAGATTAAAATAATTTTTTGGTGAATAGTAACTTATTAAGTTTTTAATCGCGATTAGAGGTAATTAGTGTAGTTTAAGGTAAAAATAATGCATTAATAAAATGAGATGAGCATGAAACATGTCCTACCCTCATAGGATGTGTCATGGACGACCAAGAAAATCTTTGGGTCAACTTGGGGACCCCATGGAGTCACTTTGGTTGGGAAATGACATAAATAACTTTTTATTAAATGTTAAAGTAAAAATGACACAAACATGAGATGTTTTACTAAATCAATTTTTACATGTGGTTATACAAGTCAGATTTTTGATTATAAATAGTCATTGGAAATATAAAAATATTTCCTACATCATAGTATTTTTTGTATAATTTTTAAACTTTATATAAATTAAATTATTTATGACATCATGATGATGCAACAATTACCTCATTAATAAAGGATTAAAATAAAATGAAATGATAATGTAAATTCTATGACCTACACATGTCCAAAACCTATTGTATGGGTGTATTTAGAACCCCTATCACCTTATACTCGAAACACATCAATATGGGACCTCTTAAATCAGAATACCATTTTAAAATAAAGTGACTTTTCTTTACCTTCCAAGAGTGCCCCTCCTCTCCTCTTACAAAATGCCCCCACCTCTACCTCCTTACCCACACTCCCAAAGCCTTTGTCTCGGCCAAACCCTGCCCATTTTGGCTCTCCGCATCCCTCTCTTACTCCTTAAAGCCTCACATTTGTCAGAAGTCTTCCCAAGGAATCCTTTGAGCTCAAATCTAAGAGAGTTACCCGATTTTAAGGTAATGTCTTCTTTTGAGTCCTTTTGTTTTATTTTGCTTCTCCAACCCCCTAAAATCTTTTTATTACTTTCTTTTTTAACATATACAGTATAATCAATATACTATTATGTTGTTATAAGAAGTATTATAGCTACACTTACACACACCTACATCTAATGGTTAAAGAACATACTGTTTCCGTGGATGGCGAATTTCGGCCTCCCGAAACGATGATTGTTCAACATTATTTTAACACCTTCAAAGGTGTCCATTAAGATGACACTATATTTATATATGATATATAATATGTTTATGTTTTTCTTATGATTCTGTATTTTTTATTTTGGGCATACCTTTATGGATTCCATTATGAGTAAACACGATATCTTCATTTAAGGAAGTGCGGACTACCGCCCCCTCAAAGTGATTTGATTCGTTAATGCCATTTGTGGGACGTATAAAGGATGGATTTAAAGTTATTATATATGATGTTATACTGAAATTATAATATAACTCTATATCATTATTATTTAATTCCATTAATGTATGAGATAGAAATTAAAGTAGCGTTCATCCGTACGTACGGCTTACCGTCTCCATGAACGGTGCATTTCATTTCTTATCCCCAAATGTAATGTACTATTAAAAGTACACGTATATAATAGATATATATGATTAATGAAACATTTAAATGATGAATATAATTCTGGAATTAAAATATAAATACCTCTCATTTAGTTTTCATACCATTAATATGAAAAAGAAATGAAAGTAGCGGTCATGCCTACGTACGACTTACCGTCTCCATGAACGGTGCATTTCATTTCTTACCTATAAATGATTATGTAATATTATAAATACATGTATATGCTGGATATATATGATATATATGATATCAAAATCAGGAATGTCATTCTGGATATAAATAATCTTTGACCACACGAACAACATGTAATTGTAAGAAGTCCACTTTCGACTTAAGAACCAAATATTGACAAAACAAACATTATTAACTTAAATGATTACATAATTTTTATAACATGGTAATAAGTGATATAAAAGTAAAAATGAACATGAGAAAGGTTCTTATGAAAGTAGAAATTAACGCAAATTTATTATTCAGGATGTTAATGAACGATCGAGTCAAGTCGGACCCGAGGTAAGGGACTTCGTCTCAATCTCCTTTCATTGAGGCATATTTCGTTTTATACACAACTTTCTTTTATACGGTGTATAAACCCCTTTTACATTTACTTTATAAAAAAGGAATCTTTTTCTACAAATCATTTTACAAAAAGACAAAAAGGAATGTTTATATTAACGTACGCGGTGACAACGACCTTTTTCAGCCGCTGCGAGTATTATTTGGTCTTTGGCTTCCTCAACAAGTCGTAATGTTTTTAAAATAAAATAAATACCATATACTGTTTTCTGTATTTTGGTATTGAGAATGGTTTTGATAATAGTTTCTATTATGTCAATATATTTAAATGATATATTGTGATTTAAATGTGGAAATGTTATCATTCCTTTATATTGGTTTTATGTTTTATGATTTTATATTGGTACTTGGACATTTGACGGGTGGTTACGTGATAAACCATATGACGGGTGGTGCCGTGAATACCAGGACGGGTGGTTACGTTATAACCTCCAATGCATTGGGTATGGAAGTCGGCTGTATGCCTATTCCATTAAGTATGTATGGAAGTTGGTCGTATGGCTATTCCATTAAGTGACATGTGTGGAAGTCGACCGTATGGTTATTTCACTTAAGTATGTTTATGTCCCAAGATACCTTTATATGTTATGTGATCTTTTTATGGGTTTTATGGTAATCTTTTGTTTACAACAGGGTAATTAATGATCTTTTATTCAGTGAAGTGTTTTTACTACTTCATAAAGGTGAAAAGTATTACTTTGATAAAGTATACATGGTTTACTTGTTGTTTTGATAAACTAATAGTTTTCATTCTTTGTGTATCCCTTACTGAGATCTTTATGCTCACCCCAAGTTTTTTTGAAATATTTTTCATAGGACATAATGTGGAATAGGGTCAAGGATGGGATCAAGGGAAAGTCATGCTATATAAAACTTGGAACTAGACATGTTTCTTTTTAAGAGTTTTTTTATTCTATGGAAACATAGTAGAAGTGTCTACTTTGTAATCTTTTGAGATGTAGTAGTTATGTTCTAATTCTCTAAAACTCTAAACCTGAAAAGATCCTCAAGTTGTAATCTTGTAATAACTCAAGATTAACTAAGCTTTAAGGATAGGGCCTTATACTTGGTCCCTTAATTTTATGATTTAGTCCCTAATTACCATTAATTTTGATTTAATCGTTGTGATTAGTTTAATGTCATTTACTAATAATTTTGGTCAAAAATTATTTTTTATGATTAGAATAACAATATTATATAGAATACAATCGTGTATGTCAGTGTTTTAAAATTCAATTCATAGATGTGGAAAAATTAAGATTAAGGCTAATCTAGTAGATGGGATGAGATAACGAGTTTTCAAAGAAAATAATTTTTCAAATGTTTGTTAAGATTTTATATTCCATTTCAATTATAAAAGAATTACGAGGAATTAAATTTTTTTAATAGATCTAATGTTTTTCTAAATTGAAAATAAAAAATTCATAATATCATTTTAAATTAGCAATTAATTAGAGAAAAGGTAATTTTTAACTAAAAAACAATATTTTTCACTATTCATCAAAAATGTAGTTCCTCAAAAAATACCAATTATTCACCATAGGATAATTTAAACATAATAAATTCAAAATTGATGTTTATTTTATTGAAATAAATTTCTAAATGTGTATAAAATCAAATTTTATTATTATTAGTGATTCATTCATGATAATATTATTTTTAACATAAAAGGATGTTACCAAATATAAAATCTTTCGTTATCAATATATTTAACTTATATAAAATGATTATAAAAAATAATTGTAAAATAGTTATTTATATTTATATAAATAATTTTAATCACTATATTTTAATTATCTCCTGAAAATAATTATATAAAAAATTGTGTTTCATAGAAACTCACAATTGTGTGCAATGTACACCATGTTGGTGTTGTGTGTAACGTATGCCAAGTATATTCCATGTGAAAGGAATGTTTGATATAATGAATTGATAGAAATAAATGAAAATTTAATGTATAATGGTAAAATAGATTTGTGACCATAATAATATTTCCTTCTATATTGAATCAATTTTCATATTCATTTATAATTAATTGGTAACAATCAAATTCAGATTATATTCAGAAAAACATATATTTTCATTGATTAGTTAATACTATTAATATGCACTAATTTAATATCATGGTATTGTCATATTATATTAAATAATAATATTTTAATAATATAATATTCTTTGGTAAACCATTGTCTTGCATTTTACGCATGTCATCGCGGAAATTTATTATTGCATATAACACAAGCTATCATAAGTATTCCATATAGAGAAAGCCAATGTTTATGTTCCTTGTAGAGCACAATTTACTTGTGGTTTACTATAATTAATTAAACTAATAATTATTTAATATAAGATTCAAATTTATTTGTGTTGTATCAAATGTTGAATTTTAAAAGATTAAATTAGTTAGAAAAAAATAATTCACAATTTTTTTGTGTTATATTTATATTCATAGGTTTAGAATTTTGAGGAATAATTCTTAAAATGTATCATTTTTAGATAATGGGGAAACAATCAATTAGATATTTTAGCTATTTATTACTCCAAGGAGACATGTTAGGGGATATGAAATATGATTCATTCCAACAATAGGTCTCAGTTAATATGCTGAATTAATTTAGTATTTAGAGAATTTTTCCTCTAGTGCGGTTGATGTTGTTTCTTAAATAATAAATGATCAGGATTAGTTTGTTTTTGAAAATGATGTCTCATATTTTTAGTGATGTAATTAAGAGATTGGATATTTATTTTTTTGTGACTATATATCCATTAATAGTGTAGTGAAAACCATATTATGAGTACATGATTACCAGAACTATACACAATAGTGCACATATTTCTGTCTAATGTTATCCAAATTTTATTTTAAAATTAAAACTATAAAATTTTCATACAACACACTAAAACTTGTATAGAGATCATAGTGGCCCTGAGTTCTTGGTTTAGGATTCATTTCCTTTTACCAAGATTTTTATATTTCAATATTGAGGTGTGGTACCCCAAATAAATAGCAGTGTTTGTAAATTTTTTAGTTATCATATCATTGATGTGCAGTGGGTTCCTAATTTTGTAGATAATGTTAGGTATTACCCAATATATTGGGCTGAAGTCCCTACATCAAAGACCTAGGTACATAGATGGAGACTTATGTAAGGGTCGTCCATAAGTATATTTTGTACACCCATAATAATATTGATGAGGGTCCTCTTTCAGTAGAGTATGTACTCACCCATGGATTAGTGTGAAGGCGCTCTATCAGTAATAAATGAACTTTAATGATGACACATTTATAAGATATCCTATAATGGGGTTCAGAAACATCCTTAACTAATACATTTTTCTCGAGTTGTTTTTGTTCCTTTATAATAACATAGTGATCAGTGAGTGTGCATCCAAAAACAATTGATTCTATAATAATCCAGGAATAAAGGGGATTTTTCATGGAATTTAATTATCTTTATTTGACTATCAAATATGGTCTTATCATTTAGAAAATAGTCACTGTTGTAATGATATATTATATTTTATATAGGAATTATCATATATAGACCCAAGCCTATTATATATAACATTATATGTTTTTAATCATAATTATACATCATATTACAAGACAAGGATCATTAAATCCAGTGTCTTGGAAGACTAGGTACATAAAACATAAACATGGGGATATAAAAATTTCTTTATTTAATCTCCATAAAGAGATCCTAACTTCCTTTTATCCCTTATATCAATATAGGGTACCCTTGGGAACACATGGACAAAGGGATGAGCTAAAAAGCTCAGTAAGGGAAAGAACATAAGGATACTTCTTAAGCACATGAGTTGGGAGACATGACATAATGATATCCAAATCATGGAACACATTAAATCGTATCATATAATAATATGATCATATAATAATGGAATTATATAAATGCGTAAGAATCAAAAATCATTTCTTCATTACAGTTCATGGTTAGCCACCAATCCCATTTCCCATTTTCGTATGGGTCAAGGCAATCCACCAATCCTATTTCACATTTCATCCCATGAGACTTAACATTACCTAAGTAGTTGGAGTGCTATCTGGGACCACCCATCTCAACATTTTCATGAATATTTTCTCCATTTAAAAATTCATTCCACATAAATAATCATATACAATAAACCATACATAAATATAAGGGTACCCATGGAAAGAATTGGGTACCAAAATCATGACATAGAGCATGACCAATTAGAGTATAATGAAATATTCCAAGAAATGAAAGGATTAAAACATAATTGGACGTTCATAGGGTAAAATAGGAATATAACATTGTATGTGGTGTCAAAAATAAGTGAAAACCTATAATAAATTTATTTTAAAAACATTAGCATTAAAACATTTTCATGTAGTTTTATGGAAAATACAATAGATATTTTCAAATAGAAAATAGGAAATTATTTTATATAAAATCAAAATTGAACCAAGAAATATTTAATAATAAAAATAATTATTTTATAATTACAATGGGGTCTTAAAATAGAGGATAATGTGAACATTAAATTGGGTAAAAATTCTAGAAGTCCCCTTAAAACAGGTTTGCTTATCAGAATGTTCTAAGGAGGGAATTTTGTAAAAACATGTATATCCTTGAATGTGAGTGATGAAACTCTATTCATAAATAAATTTTGTAAAAATAAAAATAATTTTTAATATCTACATAAACAAATAATATAACTACACTTTGATATAAAGAAAGACAAGGAAACCTAATTGATCAAAAAGGGTTTGGGTATAATTCCTTACGGTTCATTGGCAGGGTGTCGGGTGTACCTAAGAGGGACTGATGAGAGAGCAAATGGATTTTTCATAATTTATAAAACATTATGTAATTATGGTTGAGGTGTTAAAACATACCCCATTATTTGGTATTACACATAAAAATGCATTACATAGAGGACAATCTTGATTAAGACTGAAATGGAGAGATATGTTACCTTAAATCCATTGGTGTTTTCCATTTATTATTTGACACCTGAATGAAAAAATTATGTTTATTAATTTATAAATAAATTTCACATTATATATTTATTTGATTGATTATAACCATTTTTAGTTCAATCATGAACTTTTTTATTAGTTATAATGTTCAATTTCATGGAGCGGGCTTGTTTGTTTAGATTGTTTTAAAAGATCAGTTCACTTATATTCAAGTTTGTATAATCATGAAAGATGGATGTGGTGTTCCAAAAATGAAGTTATATGAAACTATTTATCAACCCGCAGATTACATTGTTTTAAATTTAATTTATTTAGATATATTGAAGTTGAAATATTTTATAAAACTATAGTGACAACATTTTTTGTTAATTGGTGTATTTGATTACAAAGAACCTGTTTTGATTTATAACATAATACTATTTGTACAAAAAGTTTACAGAATCAAAATAGTATATATTACATATATATAATCTGGTTAAACTATTTAAAAAATGGTTTCATGGATATATTTGAAGATGATAATAGAAATTGATAAATTGTGACCCTTGAATGTGCTAAATTAACACTTCTCAAACAGTGCTTTCATTCATTTCAAATAAATGGTGGGGAAATGAGAGAAGATAATTAAATATCCCATTATCATGAAAAAAAATAAGGTAAAAGTATTTTACTAGAGATATCATACTATTTTTTTTGATGGGGTTGAGGAAAGAAACAAAAAGAAAAGAACATAAAAGAAAAGAATGAATTGGAACGAGAAATTTACCTCTTGGAACTTCCTCCTTTGAATACCTCTCATGGGGAGAGGTTTTGATATTTTGATTAGTATAGGGGATGTTGGACGTGGGGGAGGAGCTTGGGGTGTGATTTTGGCAGAAAATTGGCATGGAAAAAGGCTTCAAAGAAGTGATGAGAAGAGGTAAGAATGGGTGGTATTTATAGTGGAGGGGAGGAGGGTTTTTGTAATATTGTAATCAGTAGTTTATTATCTATTAACAAGATAAGAAATAGTAAGTATTCAATGCCCAAGAGAAGTAATAAATGCATGTGACTTAGAACCAATTGGTATTATATCATTAGATCATCATCAATGACTCAATTAATATATTTTTAGCATTTATTGTGTATTATCAGATTTTACTATTCATAAAAAATTCCAGTATTTCAGAAAAATCCCAAAAATTTCCCCTACCCATTTTTAGATGTGTATAATCCAAAAATGAAGTCCATTTTTTAAAACTCATTTTATAAATGTGATTAATTTAATATTTAATTAAAATCATAATTATTATTAAAAAAAATTAAAAAATTCATTTACTTATTCTAAAATATAAGTATGTCATATTTTCAAATTGAATATTATTTTTATACTATCATAGGTCTTATTGGACTGAAAATAAATCATTGATTGCAATTGTGTATGTCAGATATTTTAAATTCCAAATACATAAGTGACACATGTAGGTTTAAAGATCACTTAGAACTTAGTAGTAAATTATGTTGTGTTTCTATGTTATTTTATGACATATTTATAAGAAGGTAATTTTCATTGAAATACATTGCGTCATTAAATTGTTCCCCACTTCTTTAATTTCGCCCTCAAAATTTCGTTTTACATTATAAGAAAAAAACATGTTTGGGTACTTTTCCATCATGGCTTCTTCCAGTTTCCATGTTGACACTTAGTACTTATTATTTCACCATAGTACCTTGAACATATGGGTAATCTCGTTGTGTAGAACATTGTCTCTATGATCCCAGATCTTCACTGGCAGCTCCTCATAGGATAGATTGTCCTTTAACTGTACCTCCTCTAAAGAGAGTTCATGTAAAGGGTCTAGTATGTACTTCCTTAAGAATGATAAATGAATGAAATCATGTAATTTTGATATGGTAGGTGGAAGTGCCAGTCGATATGCCACTGCTCCGACTCAATCAAGTATCTCAAAGGGGCCTATGTTCCTAGGACAAAAAGTCCCTCTCTTTCTAATTCTCATAACTGTTTTCCATAGAGATATGTGTAGAAATACCTTGTCTCCGACTTTGAACTCAAGGTCTAATATATGGTTACATGCAAAACTCTATTGTGAACTTTGGGTAGCCTTTATATGATGTGGAATGGGTTTCACCTTCTCCACCATTTCATTGACCATTTCAGGCCCTAGCAACTTACTCTCACTGACTTCATCTCAAAAAGCCAGTGTTCTGCATCATTTCCCATAAAGGTCTTCATATGGTTCCATTCATATTCTCATGTTAAAACTGTTGTTGTAGGAGAATTCAACCAGTGGTAGATGATGGTCCCATCCTACATTGAATTCCATAAAACATGATCTCAACTTGTCTTCCAGTGTATGTATAGTCTGCTCAGATTGGTCATCAGTTTCAGGATAATAGGCCATATTAAAGTTAAGTTCAATACTTAGAGAATGTTGGAGACTTTTCCAGAACGTCGAGCTGAATCTAGGATAATGATCAGATACAATAGACAGTGGTACTTCATGCATCCTTTCCACTTATTTGATTTAAATATGTACAGGTTGATCCAATGAGAAGTCCTCTCGAATTGTGATAATGTGAGATTCCTTCATAAGAAAATCAACAATGACCCATATAGCATTGTTTCCTCTATATTTCCTTGTATGTCGAGTGAGAATGTCCATGGTAATGTTCTCCCACTTCCATACTGGTATGGGTAGTGGTTTCATCATCCTGTTAGAATTGTTTCTCTATGACTTCAATTTCATACATACCAAGAACTTTGATGTATATTCTGAAATCTCTGTTTTCATATAGTCCCACAAAAAGTGTTTCTGGAGATCTCGATACATATTTGTGCTCCCTGTGTGGATAGAGAAGGTCGAGCTATGTGAATCATTCAATAGCTCTTTCTTTATCTCTGGAATGGTTGGTACACATAATCGTGACACAAATATTACTACTCATTCGTCATCAATTTTGAAATTGGAGGATTTCCCATTTTTAACAGCTTCCACCCTTTTCTGAATTTCCACAGGTTTTCTTTGAGCACCATTTATATTCTCCAAGAGTGATTGTTAAACAATCATTTTCGAAAGGATTGATGATGTTCCTCTATTAATGATTCTCACTTCCATCCTTTGAATGTCTCAGAAAATCAGATCCATTTTTATTCTAATCATTGATAAAGATGTGTGATCCTTTGTAATTAAATCATCTGCCACCTGGTTTTCCTTACTATGTTGGTAGTGGATTGAGAATTCATAATCCTTAATGAGATCTATCCATCATCGTAGGGGAATATTGATCTCATTCTGTGTGAACATATATTTGATACTCATGTGGTCAGTATATATCTCGCACTTCTCCCCATAGAGATAATGCCTCCAGATTTTCAATGCAAAGATTACATTTGCCTACTCCATGTCATGCGTAGAATAATTTTTCTCATCGATTTTCATATTCCTTGAAGAATAGGCCACCACTATAAAATTTTGTATTAGTACATAGCATAATACCTCTTTTTAAGAATCATTGTACTCCATAAAGAGTTCTCCACATGTAGGGAGTGTGAGTACTGTCACATTGATAAGACTCTATTTCAACTCCTAGAAACTATCTTCATATTCCTGTGTCGAGAAAAACATTACTCCCTTCTATGTCTGCTTGTTCACTGTGTTTGAAAATCATGAAACATTCATAAAAAATCACCGATAATACCCAGCTAGACCCAAAAAGCTGTGTATCTTCGTTATAGAAGTTGTCATGTGCCACTCTTCAATTGCCTTTGTCTTGGAAGGATCCATGGATATCCCTTTACTGGTGATAACATTCCCCAAGAATGATACTTCATCCATACAGAACTCACATTTACTATAATTGGCATACAAATAATCCATTCATATTGTCTTTAACACAATATTCAAATGCTCTTAATGTTCCTCCTTGCTCTGGGAGTATATGAGAATATCATCAATAAAGGTTACCACAAATTTTTCGAGGTAATCATTTAAGACACTATTCATTAAATACATGAAAATTGATGGAAAATTAGTGAGTCTAAAGGGAATCACTCTGAAATCATAGAGTCCATACCTCGTTCAAAAGGTAGTCTTGGGAATATATTCCTTCCTCGCCTTTAATTGGTGATATTCCAACCGATGGTCCACCTTAGAGAAATAATTGGCCCCATGAAGATGATCAAACGAGTCATCTATCCATGGTAATGGATTCTAGTTCTTTATCATTATTTTATTGAGTTCTCGATAATCAATGCAAATACACATTTATCCATCCATTTTCATGATGAAGAGGACTGGATCAACCCATGGTGAAGCACTCGGGCATATAAAACCCTTCTCCATATTCTACTGTAACTACTTCTTCCGCTCTTCCAGCTCTACAATTACTATTATGTAAGGTTTACTTGAGATAGGTAGAGATCCAGGGATAAGATCAATTGATAAATAAACCTCTATGTTAGGAGGAAGACCAGACAACTCTTCAGGGAATACCTCAGTGTAATCTCTCACGATGGGCATGTCATCAAGCATGATTCTCTCCTTTGTCTCAATCATTGGGGCTAGATATGATTTATCAAATGGAAACAATATACAAACTTGAGATGAGGATTCTAAAGTAGATTCATCTTCCTCCTTACACTTGTAAACAAATCAGAGGATGCTTTGGGATGTGAAAAGTGATATCCCTTTCCGGACAATTGATGTTGGCTTTGAATAAGGACAACCAATCCATGCCCAAGATAACATCAAAATCCACTAAAGTAAGTATGAAGAGATTTGCTGGTAGGTTCAGTCTACAAACATTAACATATGAAGAGTTAAAAACCACGGATACAGTGATTTTCCCATTTTCTATTTTCACATATATCTTTTCTTCTAAAATTTGAGGTGGTGTTTGAATAAAACTACTAAAATTGAAATATATGAACACATGCGTAGAACCAGAATCAAATAGTATGATCACTATTACCAAATGAATAACTGGCGTACTATCACCACATCATTTTCCATCTCTACCACAGTAGTAGTGATATCATATTCCATTACTTATTTCCTTAGACGATGTTGTTGATTGCCTCCAACAACCCTCAGTTTAGGGAAATTATTCCCATAAGGCCCTTGCTCATTATAGATGTAACGCTACACTGTCTACGGAGTATTAATCTAAACCTTCCTTTATTCTTCAACATTTGTTGGATTTTTCATCTCCCTTCGGCAATTTTGGGCCATATGACCAAATTTTCTACATTTGAAGCAATTATTGGTTCTCTTCACATATTTACCAAGATGCATCTTCCCGCACTTTTTTCAAGGGTAAAAGGAAGGCTTTTTCCATCATGGTAATTTTTTGATGAACCACCCACATTGTTCTCTATTTTCCAATTCTTTTCATTGGTCCCACAAGACAACTGAGAGTCTCCAATCTCCATTTCAACCTTAAGCGCACAACAGACAATATTCCCATAACTATCGAAGTCTCAAATAGAAATCGCTTTTCATAGGATTAGCTTTTTTCTGGTAAAGAAGTGATTCACCTTGCTTTCGGTGTTCATGATAAAGCCATAGGCATACCATGCAAGCCTTATAATGTTTTATTCATATTCCCCGATGGACTAATCTTCCTTCGGCTTGAGTTCAAGGAACTATTTTAACAGCCCATCCCCAGTTACCTAGAGTCGATGCATTATTTTAATACATTTTCATGATTACATGGAATCAACTCCCGAAGGACCGATCAGTTTAGAAGTCTTGGAAAATAGATTACATACATGAATGTTACATTACACATTATAACAGAAAACACAAAAAAAATAATCCTTTATGAATTCCATTATTCTCTTAAATTAACCCAGCTTATCAATCACAATACACTACTAGGAATCCTGGAAAAAATTAAACATAAAAAGGTGTTACCTCAAACGCTTAGTAAGGGTAAGAAATAAAGCGGAAGATATCATAAATATTACGAATGGTTAATAACTGAAACCACGTGCCTTTAGCAATAATAATCATGAATGATTTTATGGAAGGAATATGAGTTGAGTAAATAATTTTATAATAAAACATTGTCATGTGTATTATCCTAGTCGAATGACCACATGAACCATCAATATTATTTTCATAGTAAGGGAATGTATAATGCCGAAGTATAATTTCTATGTCATGGTCGTGTGCCAGGACCTAGGGGAAAACTCTAACCGGACCACAACCCAGAGGCATGTGTAACTAGACTCCGTCCCTGAGAGCCTCTATAACCGGACTCCAACCTGTAGAGCCTCTATAACCAGACTCCAACCTGAAGAGACTCTGTAACCAAACTCCAACCCGGAGAGCCTCTGTAACCGGACTCCAGCCCAGAGAGCCTCAGTAACCGGACTCCATCCCAGAGATCATCTATAACCGGACTCCAACCTGGAGGGTCTTCATTAACCAGACCCCAACCCAAAGGGCTTGCTTTTTCATGTCCTCAACCCGGAACATACTATTCCAATACATTAATCATTAGAAATGTTTGAAATATAACATAAACATTCCTATTAAAATTAGCATACTCTATGTTAATAATTTAACCATAAACCATGAATGGAATAAAAATAAAACATCCAATGTCTAACATATCATATAAAATTCAATACAATATGGAAGATTTGTATCATAATAAATCAACTTCAAAAAAAGTTTAAAATCCTTTAAAGGATGTTGACATAGATTAAAATGATAAGTTAAATGCTTTGAGACAAATACCCCTTTTTCATGAAATCATTTAAAATTTTCACAATTTATTAAGGTAATTATTTAAAATGTATTCTTGAATCAAAATGTCCCATACCACACTGAATTTTTTTAAATGAATTATCATTTCAAAGCATTTATGTACATTTAAATAAATCCTTAAAATCATTTTGAAAACATGGACATTAATTAAAATAGTTTAGAAAGATAAATCATTAAAACATTTAAAATGATGAACCAGTTAAATAGAACCTCCAATAAAACCATTAAAAATTTATTTTCAAGTCATTTTTATAAAATATGGGTATCTATGATATGTATTTCCCAAAAAAACTTACACATGAATAAACTCGGATAATAATGAGATTGAAAAAATAACCCTTTCCTCATTGTAATCAATCGAGTCATATGAAAAATAGTCAATAACCCCTAAATGAGTCACATAATATCATGAATATAAACAGAATAATGATAATATATATGAAATGGAAGTACATAATACACCACATGCAATAAATAAGTGGTGAACAATGGAAATCTCACGGAAATAAAAGTTACATAAGAAGCCCCTTACCTCGTGTCAGACATGACCCGTTCGTTCTTTAATATCCTGAATAATAAACTAAAGGTAATTTATACTTGATTAAGAACATTTTTCAAGTTTATTATTCTTTTTATATCACTTATTACCTTGTTATAAACATTATTTAATCAATTAAGTTAATAATGTTTGTTTTGTCGATATTTGGCACTTGAGTGAAAAATGAACAACTTATAGTTACAAGTTGTTAACATGGTCAAAATTTCTTTATATCAAGAATGATATTCATGCTTTTGATATCATATATATCTTATATATTAATTATATACATTTATTTATAACTGTACATATCATTTTGGGGTAAGAAATGAAATGCACTGTTCATGGAGACGGTAAGCTGTACATACGTATGAACGCTACCTTCATTTCTATTTCTTATTTTAATGGAATTAAAACCTAATGATACATAGGTATATTGTAATTCCAGTATAATATCATATATAATATAATTAAATTAAACCTTTATACATCCCGCATATGGTATTAACGAGTCATATCACTTTCAGGAGGCGGTAGTCCACACTAACTTAAATTAAATTATCGCGTTTTCCCATAATGGAAACCATTAATGTATGATATAAAAGAAAAATACAGAATCATGAATAAAACATAAACATGATATATATCATATATAAACACAGTTCCATCATAATGGCCACTATGAGATGCGGTAGGAGGTAATTGAACAATCATCGTTTCCTGAGGCATTAGTTTTCCATCCATAGAAACATTATGTTCATCACCCCTTAGATGAGGTGTTTGTATGTTTAGATAGAATAATTATCCTAAAAAAAATTATAGTATATTTAGGGTACTATTGTTGTTATAAAATAATGGAATAAAAAGAGTTTAGGGTTTGTTGAACTAAAATAAATTAAAAGAAGATAAGAGAAACTATTACCTTTAATTTGGGTAACTTCCTTTGGTATGAACCAAAAGGACTTATTGAAGTTCCTTCTGCCTAAGGTAAGGCATACAGGTGGAGGATAGGGATTTAGGGAGCCTAATTTTTCAGATTTTGGATGAGACTAAAGGATTGAGAGGTGATAGGAATTGGTTAGAAGTGGTCTCCTTTTATAAGGGGTAGGAAGGGCTCTTTAGAAAAGTGAGAAAATATTATTCTATTATATAATGATATTCGGTTTCTAAAGGTCAAAAAATCATTAGGGTCGAAGATGAGATGAATCATGGTCGAAATAAAATCAGACAATAATAATTTTACATGTTTTGGATATTACTTTAATATTTATAATCTAATTTATTTAAATCATTTATTAATGAGGTAAATACTGCATCATTATTGTGTCATAAATAATTTAATTTATTTCATGTCTAAAAATTATAAAAAAATACAATTATGTATGAAATAATTTTATATTTATAATGAATATTTATAGTCAATATTATTACTTATATAATACCATATAAAAATTAATTACTAAAAGATTTATGTTTGTGTCAATTTTTCCTTTACATTAAATTAATTAATCTAATGTGTCATTATCATTCATAAGTGGCTCCATGGGGTCCCAAAATCAAAACATGGATTCCCATGGTTGTCCATTACTCATAAAATAAGGTTAGGATATGTGTTAAGTTAATTTTGAAATATTACAATATTCTTTTTACCTTGAATTACCCTATTTACCTTTAATAGTGGGAAATAAAAGTCAAAAGTTACTATTCACCAAAAAAAAATTCATCTTATTGAAATAAATATTACTTACTGAGTTTAACCATGTCTCTCGTATTTTTTCAATTCAACTCATAGAATCATTAAAATTATGTTTTATGCAAATTTGCAAATACTCCTAGGAGGTGGCAGAAAACGGTAAAAAGTTTAATAAAATTTTTATATATCAAAAATTATTATAAAATGACTCCAATGAATTATTTTGAAAATATATATGTATTATGTATCTATTTTGACCTAAAATAACTTTAAATAAAATAAATAAATATTTAAATAAAAATTCTGTTTTTACAAATAACTCAGTGTTTTTCACTATTCATCAAAAATTGATATATCTTAGAAAAATACCTAAAATTCAGTATAAGCTATATTTGATATTCTAAAAACAAAAATTATTTCTATTTTACCAAATTAAAAACATATAAGTTTCATTAATTTCATTAAAATTAATTTCCATTGTCAAAACAAATAGTGTGTTTTTATGTAACAAAATCTATCAAAAAATTGACACTCGTTTATGTCCAATTTCAAAGTGAAATTAATTATAATGACCTAAATTGTATTAATTGATAAAAATATAATCTAATTATTCATAAATACCAATAAAATTCATAATTTAACACTATAAATTATTTCTATTAAAAAAGTTATTTTCAATTTAAATTTAGTATTTTTCACTATTCATCAAAATATGATAGTTATCATGAAAATACCAAAAATGTATCATAACTAAATTTTTATCTCTCTATTATAAAAAATATGTATATTTTGTCAAATTGAATATATAAAAGTGTCAAATACTAAATTTAAAAATGGTTCTCCCTCAAAAGGTTGTAAAATTGCATTTTCTAAAAAATACTTCCTTTATCTAAAAAATTGAATTTGTTCTTATATTATGTCTAAGAAACACATAATATGGATGTTAAAATTATATAGTGTATAAAAAATTCAAAATTCAGTTAATACTATTCATAATCTCTTTTGAACAGATAGATTGGTAAGTCGTGGTGCGCTTGAACTCGATGTTGCATGTACTGCAAGTTATTGAATTACATTGATGAAATAACATACTATGAAATTGTGGGGTGTTACATTCTTCCCAACTTCAATAAATTGCGTCCTCGCAATTTGAAATTGTTATTCAAAAATAGAAGGTTGAAAATATAAAATACATTTGTGGGAAATCCCACATTGAAAATTGGGATAGTAAAATTTAGTCATAATAAGTGGAAAAGGGGAATGAAAAAGTCACCACCAAATTATGATCTCGATTAGTAGAAAATTGGTGGAAATTTGAGACACCTAATTGGATGAAAAACATAAATATTTATAGGGAGTTATTGAGGTCATTAGTCACAAAAAATTGTAGAATTTAGTATCTCAAACCCATTAATCTATGATGATTTAAAATATCATCGGTTCAAAAAAAACATAAGGTATTATGATATCAAATTTATACATTTAAGATCCATTACCTAATGTTTAAGAATTAATTTCTTCATATAATAAGAGAAGAAAAGAAAAAATATATATACTTGACATGTAGAGTTCCATAGATTAACTAATTTCTACCACAAACTCATCTTTCACTATAAAAGATAATAGAACATAAAAAATATTATATTTATCATATTCATGTAGGGGTCAAAAAATATGAATTTATAATTATCCTATTAGAACCTTTAAAAAAATAAACTACTTTATACAATCTTGGGCCTTCATGTAGTCCAGTGGTAGGCGATAAATCCCAATCGCACTATTGTTGTGGGTTCGATTCCCACAGCTTTGTCCGACGTGACGGGTTGTCACGCAGTCTGCAAGTTTTCCTTTTTATAAAAATCCAAAAATAACCTTAACAATAGTATCTTAATACATTCCAACCATTATACTTATCCAAAATAAATCTATCCAAACTCATTTTCTAAATTTTATAAGGAAGTTAAATAGAAAGATGATCCTTCTTTCCATGTAATACAATGTGAACACCTTCATCATATATTATTTTATAACGTGGTAACACACTAAATTACTATAAAACCTTATTGATTACATTTATGATCCCTTTTCCTTTATATAATACTGGATATGTTCCTTATATAAAAAAATATTGAATATTCCAACATTGAAGAAATAAAAAAACGGTTAATCAGTTCCAAAGAAGTCATGAATATCCACCATAATTTATCCAAATCAACCATCACTTATTCGAAAATCACTACATCGGTATCAGAACCATATTATGGTTTATCTTTCTCTCAACCATATATTTTCCAAAAATTTAACCTGCAATTGAGCAAGTTTTCTTGGTTCCACACAGTCTCAAGTCCGTAATGAAATAAAACTGTAGTACAATCCTTATATAGTCTATAATTCTTATAACATGTACATCGTTAATAAAATACTCAAATGACACAATACTTTAATAAAAATTTAAGAAATATATTCATTATTCTTCATCTTCGGCAGTATCATAACTTTATTATTATCCAATAGCAGCATTTGGGGTATACTCAGATTATTTAGACATTGATTCGCGTAGTGTCCAAACTCCTTGCGGATGAAGCATTGTACATTGGAAACTCTTTTCTTACCCATGAAATCACGTACATGGTGTCTATTTTCTCCACACTTATAACAAACTCCCATTCTATTCAATCATTTACCAAGGTTATTCCTTCAATAGTTATCATATATGAAATAATATTTCTTTTCCCTCTTCCCTCTATCCATATTTCTCTCTTACATCCTTTTCTTCTCTTGCTTCCCTTTAAATCCATTAGACACAGATAAATATTTACTTATCTAATAAACACATGATACTATTTTTTCGTATGTTGAGAATACATGGGAGACTATTTCACTTCTAAATTCTAGCTTAATACCATGGAAAATATGATCCTTCTTATTCTTTGGATCATACGTATTGGTGGAGTTCACATTCCTTCTACTGGGAACCATTTCTATACAATGGCATAAACTAGATTAGTTTATGAATCGAAATACATAACATCAAACAAAACAAACACTTAACATTAATTGAACAGTTAATGGATATAATCCACAATTATAAAAAATTTTCCTTTGAGGAAGTATATTCTCATAAACCCATCATAATTATTTGTAAATAAAATGAGAATTACCCTAACCATATATCCCGGGTGTGTCGTAACCAAAAGTGCATCAAGGCCCGTTTTCGTGTACTAGTTTCCGTTCGAGTCTAGCTCAAAGTTGTTTTTTTTTGTTTTTACCTTAGGTACATCTGTGACATTCCCGCCTCTACCTTCTCGTATCCATTCGGGGATGTATTTTCTTGAAAAACTCACAAAATCCCTACATTACCAAAATTATAAGAAGTTCATATATACTAATCGTCAAAGTCTATACCAGGGATAGGTGTTCTAATCAGTGTTTATCTAAATCTAGTTTCCAAGGTTATTTCTAATATTCCTCTGATACCAACTGTAATGCCCTGAACCCAGTTACCTAGAGTCTATGCATTATTTTAATACATAGGCATGATTACAAGGAATCAAGTCTTGAAGGAAAAATCAGTTTAGCAGTCTTGGAAAATAGATTACATACCTGAATGATACATTACACATTAAAACATACAACACAACATAAATAATACTATATAAACTCCATTATTCTCGTAGGAAAACTCTGCATATCAATCATAATATAGTTCTTGGAATCCTCAGAAAAGTAAAACATTAAAATGGGTGAGCACAAATGCTCAGTAAGGGTAAGCATTACAGTGGAAGATAACATAAATATTAAGCTTGGTGAACATTTGAAACCACATTCATTTACCAATAATAATCATGAATGCGTTTATGGAAAAAATATGAGAAGAGTAAATAATTCCATAAGAAAAAATAATTATGGGTATTGTACTAGTCGAATGACTGCATGAACCATAAATATTATTTTCATAGTGAGGTAATGTATAATGTCAAAGTTTAATTTCTGTTTCATGGCCTCATGCTAGGACCTAGGGGCTAACTATAACCAGACCCCATCCCGGCGTGCCTCTGGAACCGGACTCCATCACGGAGAGCCTTTGCAACTGGACTCCAACCCAGAGAGCCTCTGCAACCAGACTCGAACCCTGAGAGCCTCTGAAACCATACTCCAACCCAGGGAGCCTCTATAACCAATCTCCAACCCGGAGAGGCTTTGTAACCTGACTCCAATCCGGAGAGCCTCTGTAACTTGAATCCAACCCAGAGTCCCTCTCTAACTGAACTCAAACCCATAGGGTCTTCTATAACTGAACCCCAACCCAGAGGGATTACTTTTACCAGTCTCCAACCCAGAACATACTAGTCCAACACATTCATCATAATAAAATGTTGAAATATAAAATAAACATTCATATTAAAACTAGAATACAAAATGTCATTAATTTATCCATAAACCATGAATGGTATAAAAATAACACATCCATAGTAAAACATATCATAATGCATTCAATTAAATATGGGAAATTTGTATCATAATAAATCAACTTAAAAAAAGTTTAAAATCTATTAAAGGATGTTGACATAGATGAAAATGATCAGTAAAATGCTTTAAGAGAAATAACCCTTTTTCATAAAATCATTTAAAATTAAAACATTTTATAAAGGTAGTCATTTAAATGGGTTTTTTTGAATCAAATTATCCCATACCACTTTGAATCTTCTTAAAATAATTATAATTTTAAAACATTCATGTCCACATAAATAAATCCTTAAAATCATTTTGAAAACATGGACATTAATTTAAAGGGTTTAGAAAGATAAATATTTAAATCCTTTAAATGATTATCTAGTTAAATAGACCCTCCCATAAAACCTTAAAAGATTCCTTTTGAAATCATTTTTATAAAATATGGGTATCTATGATAATTATGTCCAAGAAAATACTTACAGTTGAACAATCTCAGATAATAATGAGATTGAGGAAATAACTCATACCTTGTTGTAATCAATCAAGTCATATGAAAAATAGTCAATAACCAATAAATTAATCATAGAAAATCATGAATATAAATAAAATAATGATAATATATATCAAATGGTTGTACAGAATAAACCACATGCAATAAATAAGTGGTGAATAATTGAAATCTCACAGAATTAAAATTGAGGTAAGAAACCACTTACCTCGTGTCCGACTTGACCCGTTCATTCTTTAATATCCTGAATATTAAACTAAAGTTTATATATACTTGTTTAAGAACCTTTTTCAAGTTTATTATTTCTTCTATTTTACTTATTAACATGTTATAAACATTATGTAATCATTTATGTTAATAATGTTCATTTTGTTGATATTTGGCAGTTGAGTCAAAAATGAACACATTATAGTTACAAGCTGATCACATGGTAAATATTTCACTATATCCAGAATGATATTCATGATTTAGATATCATATATATCATATATATCACATATATAGATGTATTTATAACAATACATATCAATTTGGGATAATAAATGAAATGCAGCGTTCATGGAGACGGTAAGTCATACGCTCGCATAAACACTACTTTCATTTCTCTTTATTATTTTAATGAAATTAAAACATAATGATATATAGGTATATTATAATTCTATTATAATATCATATATATAATATAATTAACTCCATACTTTATACATACCACATATGGTATTAACGATTTGTATCACTTTGAGGGGGCGGTAGTCCGCACTTCCTCAAATGAAATTATCACGTTTACCCCTAATGAAAACCATTAAGGTATGCTAAAAAATAGAAGCATGAAGAAAAAAAAACATAATATATATCATATATAAATAGAGTGACATTATAATTTCCACCATTAGAGGCGGTATGAGGTAATTGAACAATCATCGATTCGTGAGGCGTTAGTTTTTCCATCCACGGAAACATTATGCACTTCACCCATTAGATGCAGGTGTGTGTAAGTGTAGTTAGAATACCTCTCATAACAACATCCTAGAATACTGAGGATAAATTTTTTTTATAAAATAATGTAATAAAAAGTTTTTAGGGGTAGGAGAATTAAAATAAAAGAAATGAAGTTAATAGAAACAGTTTCCTTTAATTTGGGTAACTTCCTTTGGTTTGAACCAAAAGCACTTCTTAAAGTTCCTTATGCCTAAGGTAAGTCTTATAGGAGGAGGATAGGGATGTAGGGAACTTAATTGGTATGATTTTGGACGAGACTAAAGGCTTGAGAGGTGTCAGTAATTGGTTGGATGTTGTCTTCTTTTATAAGGGGGAGGAGGGGCTATTTAGGAAAGTGTGAAAATATTATTTTATTATATAATGATATTCAGTTTGTAAAAGTCAGAAAATAATTAGGGTCAAATATCAGATGACTTATGGTGGAAATAAAATCATCCAATAATAATTGGACCTGTTTTGGATATTATTTTAATATTTATAATCTAATTTATTTAAATAATATATTAATGAGGTAAATACTGCATCATTATTGTGTCATTAATAATTTAATTTATTCGATGTCTAAAAATTATTAAAAATACTAGGATGTAGGAAATCATTTTATAGTTCCAATGAATATTTATAGTCAAAATGAATACTTATATAAAACAATATAACAATTAATTACTAAAATATATTTTTTTATGTCAATTTTGCATCTACTTTAAATTAATTAATCTAAATTGTCATTATCATCCATAAGTTGCTGCATGGGGTCCCCAAATCGATCCAAGGATACATAAGGTCGTCCATTACTCATCAAATAATGGTAGTACATGTGTTAATATAATTTTGAATTATTAAAATATTCTTGTTACATTGAATTGCCCTATTTAACTTTAACCGCGATAAATAAAAGTCAAAATTTACTACTCACCAGAAATTATTTCTATCTTACTGAACCACATTTTACGTACTGAGGTTTACCATGTCTCTAGGATTTTTTAAATTCAAATCACAGAAGCATTAAAATTTTGTTTTATGAAAATTTGAAAATACTCCTTGGAGGTGGGTAAAAGACGGTAAAAGGTTCAATAAAATTTTTATATAACTAATCTTATTATAAAATGAATCAAATGAATTATTTTGAACAAATATAGGTATTATGTATCTATTTTTTCTTAAAATAAATTTAATTGAAATAAATAATTATTTAAATAAAAAGACTGTTTTAACCAATACCTTAGTGTTTTTTACAATTCATAAAAAATTTATATTTCTCAGAAAAATACCAAAAAATCAGTCTAATCTATATTTGATATTATGAATTCAAAAAATGATGTCTATTTTTCCAAATTAAAAACATATAAGTTGCATGAATTAATTTAAAATTAATTCCCATTGTCATAACAAATAGCGTGTTTTTAAGTAACAATATCTATCAAAATATTGGCACTTGTGTTATGTCCAATTTCAACGTGAAATTAATTATAATGACCTAAATTTTATTAAATGATAAAAAATAATCTAAATATACTAAAATAAATTAAATTCATAAATTAACACTATAAATTTTTTCTATTGAAAAATTTGTTTTTAATTAAAATTTAGTAATTTTCACTATTCACCAAAATAAGAATGTTATTAGAAAAATACCAAAAATTTATTAAAATTAAATTTTTATCTCCCTATTTTAAAGAGGAAGTGAATTTTGTAAAATTTAATATATAAAAGTGTCAAATATTAGATTTAAAAAGGGTTCACCCTCAAAAGGCGGTAAAATATCATTTTCTAAAAAATACATCCTTTATCTAAAAATTTGAATATGTTCTTATATTATGTCTAAGAAACACATAATATGGATGTTAAAATTATGTGGAGTATATAAAATTCAAAATACAGTTAATATTATTCGTAACCTTATTTGAATTTCTAGATTGGTAAGTTGTGGTGCGTTGGAACTCGGTGTTGTGTGTAGTGCATGTTATTGAATTAATTTGGATAAATAACATACTATGAAATCATGGGGTGTTACAACTATCATTTTATCTAGAGATGGGTGGTTCACGAAAAATATTTGTTGAAAAACATCCTCATGAATTCCTCCCAATCGATGGAATTAATTTCCACTCAGGATATTGTATTCTTGATCAGTGTCCACCACTGATCAGCTTCCCCAGAAAAATTATAGACTGCTAGTATAACATTCACTTCCTCCGAGAATTGGAGGAAATAGAATATCTTTTCCATGGGGTTAATCCATTATTAATCAAGGAGGGGATCAGATGATCCCCTAAAAATGGGAGGCCTTTTCTGCATGATGGATTCTATGGAAACTTTCTCATTCATTGGAATAGGAGGTTGTTCCACATGATTCATGTTATTATTCATAACACGAGCTGGTTGAGCCAGTACTGTCATGATGTTTTGTCCTCCCACTCTAGTAATATCAGTCATATCATTAGGGAAGTCTTCATATTTTCGACCACATTGGTTTTTTGAACATGTTCATCTATTTCCCGCCATTAAGTAAGAAAAATAACGTATAATTAGTGGTCTTGAATACATATCTATTAAGCATAAAAAGGAAGCATATAACATAAAAGGATAAAATTATAAAAAAGAAGTATATCCAAAATTGCCATACCTTAGGTTTATATCTATGTTATTCACGATCTATTTCATAACTTATATTCTAATGTTCTTTTTTTCTGCCTTAATAATGGTTTGTAATAAGCTCGTCAATACACCAAAGCATATCCCTAGGAGTTTCATAACCAAGAGTGCAGCAAGATCTGTTGTCATGTACTAGGATACCCCGGTTCAAGCCCAAAACTCCTTGTTAGAGATTTCACACATAGCTACATCAGTTCAAATCCACCTATACCAGCTCATATCCAGACATGGATATATTTTCTTGATAAACAAATTACTCTGTACTTACCAAATTTATGGGTTGTTTTATAAAACTTCGTCTCATCCTGAAGGTTCTCACTAGGTTTATTTATTCCTAATCTCCAAAATAACTAGTCTATCTTCTCATATCAACTATAGTGACCTAATCCTTTTATATATTGTATTACATGATTTTAAGCATAATTATACATCAGATTACAAGCCAAGGATTGTTAAGTCTTGTGTCTTGGAAGACTAGGTACATAAAACATGGGGATAAAAAAACATTCCATTATTTAATCTCCATAATGAACTCCTAACTTAATTTGAGAACATAAATTTGTATAAGGTACCCTAGGGAACACATGAACCAAGGGATGATCTAAAAATCCTAGTAAGGGAAAGAACCTAACGATACATCTTAAGAACACGAGTTAAGATGCATGACATAACAATATCCAAAGCATGGAACATATAAAATCAAATCATGCATGTGATCATATAATCACAGAATCATATAAATTTGGAATAATCATAAATCATTTTATTTGTATGGTTCAAGGCTCACCGCCAATCATGTTTCCCATTTACTACGTGTCAAGGCTACCCACCAATCATATGTTACATCACATATCATGAGACTTAACATTAACCAATGCATTTCAGCACTATCCGGATGCACCCATATAATCATTTTCATGAATATTATTGCCACATAAATATTCATTCCATATACATATTCATTCCACATAAATAATCAAACACAATCAACCATACATAAACATAAGGGTACCCCTGGAAGGAATTGGGTTCCACAATCATGACATTGTGCATGGCTAATGAGCGTATCATGAAAGAGTCCATGAAAGGAAAGGATTAGAACATACATGGATGATCATATGGTAATGTAGGAATATAACATGCTATGTTGTGTCAATCATAACATAAAACATATATGAAATTATTTTTAGAATAATTAGCATTAAAACATTTTTGTGTTGTTTCAATGAAAATACTATAGTGATTTTCAAATAGAAAAAGGGGACTTATTTTATATAAAATCATAATTTATCCAAAAATGTTTTTATAATTATAATAATGATTTTATAAAGAAAATGGTGTCTAAAAATATATGAAAGAGTGCACGTGAAATTGGGTTAGAATTTGGGAAGTCCCCATAAAATAGGTTTTCTTATCAGAATGTTCTATGATACAATCTTATAAAAACATGTATATCCATAAAAGAGAGTGATGAAATGGTATTAATAAATGAATTTTGTAAAAATAAACACCATTTAGAATATTTCCACAAAAAGGTTTCATAACTCCACTTTGATATAAAAAATGATAAGGAAACCCGAATAATCACAAACTGTTTGGGTAGAATTCGTTACGGTTCATTGGCAAGGTGTCGGGTGTACCTAAGAGGGAATTTGGAGAGAGAAAAGGGGTTTCTCATCCCTTATATATCATGAGTGAAGTATGTTGGATGTGAAAAAATATACCCCCATCATATATAATTATACATATAAAGTTTTATCATTGAGGGAAATATTGATTAAAATTGAAATGGGGAGATCCCATACCTTAAATCTGTTGGTGTTCTCCACTTGTTAAATCTGTTCAGGCTCATTTGTTTACTTGGTTTTAAAAGATTGGTTCACTTATATTCAAGTTCATATAATCATGAATGATGGAATTGGTTGTATATAAATGAAGTTATATGATATTTGTAAACATCCCGGAGACTAAATGGTTTTAAATTTAATTTTTTTACTTATATTTCAGTCGAACTATTATATAAAACCGTAGTGACAATCATTTTTGTTAATAGGTGGATTTGATTACAAAGAACATGTTTTGATTTATAAGTTAATAACATTTTTAAAAAAATATTTAAGAATAAAAATATGATATATTAAATTTATATAATATGGTTCAACCATAACAAAATAAATTTCATGACCAGATTTAATGATGATAATATAAATTGATAAATTGTTGTCTTTGTATGTGCTAAATTAACACATCTCAAAAGTTTATTTCATTCCATTCATATAAAATTTGGGAAATGAAATGAACATAATGATATATTTCATTACCATAAACGCCCTCCAGTATATGTATGTTACTCGAGTTATCATACTATTTTGGTAAAGGGATGTGTGGAAAAAACAATATGAAAAGAAAATAAAAGAAAAGAAGGAATTGGAAAGCTGAATTTACCTCTTGAATCATCCTCCATTGAGAACCTCTTTAGAAGAGAGGTTTTGGAATTTTTAAGAGGATATGGGAATTTGGACATGGGAGAGGAGCTTGTAGAGAGATTTGGGTAGAATATTGGCCCGACCCAAGGCTTGAGAGGAGTGTAGAGAAGAGGTATGAATGGGTTGTCTTTATAGTGGAGGGGAGGAGGGTTTTCATAATTTTTTAATCATTAGTATATTATTTACTGAAAAGATATGGAATAGTAAGTATATCATCACCATGAATAGTAATAAATTCGTGTAACTTTGAAACAATTGGTCTTACATCATCAAAACATTATCAATGACCCAATTAATCAATTATTTAGCATTTATTTTGAATTATCAGATATTTCTATTCATCAAAAATTCCATTATATCAGAAAAATCTTCAAAATTCACCCTAACAAGTTTTTGACAAGTAGAATCAAAAAATAAATTCCATTTTTCAAAAATAATCATCAAAACATGATTCATTTAGTATTTATTTAATATCGTAAATTATTATTAAAAACCAGTTTTAAAACATTCATTTACTTATTCTAAAATATATGTATATCGTACTTTTAAATAGAATATTACTTTAATATTATCATAGGTAAGGTTACTATTTGTTAAGGTATATAAATATTCCTAAATGTAAGTTACTATTTATAAGGGTAGGTTACTATTCACCAAAAATTAATATTTCTTATCGGACTCCAAATAACTTACTGATTGCAACCGTGTAAGACTGATTTTCAAAATTCCTAATTCAGAAGTGATAAACTTATGTTTTAAGGTCACATAGCACTTATTAGTTCATTATGTTGTGTTTTCATGTGATTTTATGACATATTTTTAAGAAGTTAATTTCCATTGAAATACATTGGGTCGTTACATATCATCTTATGATTATGTTTTTTTATTAAATATTTTGATATTTCGAATCTAATTGAAATAATTTTCAATTTTTAAGGATTTTGTTTAATCTATATTGTTTTCAAAATAATTTAAACTAATTTAGGGATGTGTGGTTGATAATTCAATAAAATATATTGACAAATTTTTATAAATATTTTACTTCTCTTATAAAACCCTTAAACATTAGACTATTATGCTTTTTTCAATCCTATCATTAAAGATGGAGAATTATTAATTTTTAGTGAATGGTGGAGTGATGAACATTTATGTTCTTATAAATGATAGTTAAAATATTTCACTAGGTTATTGGGAAGCTATATTACATTTTCATTCATATTTAATATCACAAAAACATTATATAACTTGGGAAATCCTTAAAAGGAATGGTTCTATCAAATTATTGAACTTATTAGGTTTTTAGTTATCTCCATTTTACAAAATCTCAAACTACTTAATGCGAAAATTAATTTATTATATCCCCAGAATTGATTCTGAATACAAAAATTTATACAGTGCTATGGGTTTTAGAATTGGTCATTAAATCTTATAAATTGTTATGTTGGGGTTTACATCTAATATACTGAGATCATTTGAATTTATATGGATTTTTTATCATATTGTGTGAAAATTAGTTACAAAAATCAAAATGTAGTATATTATAGTGGGTTTAGGTTGAAGAATAATTTCCAATCTAGATATTTAATATCTTTAGGTATGTAGAGATAAGGCCCCAACCAGGATATATTGAGTAGTAGATGATTAGATGACCAAGATTAATGGTATTGATGTTTTACCCATAAATATGTTAGAAAAGGGATGAAATGAGAGTATTAGTGAAATATTAACATTTCGAGTTTATAATATATATATATTTATTTATATATGTGTGTGTTTTTTGGAGTTGATTCGTTAGTTTATTATAACAGAAAAGAAATTTTTTCATGAAGATCACATGTCGTAGGTGTAGTATTATTCTTAATTAATAAATTAAATGGTTCACTGTGAATACATTTCTAATCACATGATATTCACTTTAGTTACTCAAAAATGGTGGTGTGAAAGATTATCAATCTAAAATATACCATTCTTAATGAACCATTTTGAATTTTTTATTGATGGTTTCTGGATCAATATATTATTAAGAAAATGAACAAAGATATAGGATTGGCATGTGATGTAAGTCCCTATATAAGGTTTGTAAATCAAAATCATATGTGTGGATCGAGAATTTCATTTTAAGAAACATTGTGATTTTTTTGTGGGATGAAAAATGATCAAAAAAATTAAATTCCAAATGATAGTGACCAAACCAGGATTCATTTTATGTGTTTCTTAGGTCATATGACCACAAAGACAATTTTTAGATCTCAAAAAACAATAGTGTCATGTGTGAATATTTTTTATAGATTTATATGTGGTTGGGTTTTAATATTATTGGGTTAAAAACTCTAGATTATATCATATCAATGATAATGTCATTAAATATCGAGGGAATGTAAGGGCATGTGTTTTTCCTTTTTGGTGTCTCAACTGATAGTTGGGTTTTGGCCCCCATTTAATTATATTTCAGATTCAGGAAAAAAGATCAGTTCATTTAGGACTATGGGAAATATATTTTTATATTATTCTATCTGGATTAGTTTGGATGAGTTATAATAAAAATATCACTAAAATTTTTATGTTTTGGAGTCACATACTACTATTGGGTAAAATAGTAAATTCACCCTACTGAAATTACTTAAAAATTTTATAAAATGGTTTAGTAGATCTGAGATAATGGTGGGCAATCTTGGATAATTGTTTTATAAAATTATGAAGATTTGTTTTAAAGAGTATTTAATATTTTTTAATTAATTATATTCTTGTATTCTAGATTTAGGAATAATGTATCTCTATCTCAAATAGGACTTCGTATGATAAATATAAGATAATATTGTTTCATGGGATGGATGGTTAAATTAGGAGTGATATAAATTATATAATTTTCCACTAATCTATAATAGTTTAATTACTTATAAATATTTCAATAATAATTTTGAAAATTTATTATGAGTTAATGAAATAACCCCTTGATGGGATTAGGGTTTCCTTTTCTTTTATGAGTACCTAAATTATTCTTGTTTTGATGGTGGATATGGAGAAGATGAAAACACCCTTCATTATGTAAAAATGATTATGATTCCTGAATTCATTCTTTTCATGTTAAAAACATATGATTTCAGTATTGTTTTTATTATCTATATGGACAACAAAATTCATGGAATTTGATTCATGAATAAATTTACATGTTAAAATTTTAAATTTCATTATTTATAGTGGATTGATAAACTTAGAAAATCTATAACTGGGAGGATTCTTGTTTTATTAGACCATATAAAACTATTATATACATATTATGAAGACACTATTAGAATGTATAAAAAAAATCATGAACCAATAATGAGTTCATATATAGGAATCTAGGTCTCCTTGAACACTACATGTATCATCTTCCCTCAACCATTTTTCTACCCCCTCACAGTGTGAATCAGATATAATAATGAAAATCACTGACCATCACAGTGGGAGGCAGTTTGAATTTAATGTCTTGGGATGGAACATATAATTGGGTGTACGGGTAGAGATATGTTTTTCTTTACATAGGTGATGGATATAGAGTAGCTATGGAAATTGATATTCTTTTAGGGAAGGAAAAGGTGATAATGAGGGTGGCCAACATATATTTTCAGCTTCAACAACCAAAGAAATGGTAGAGAATGAGATTCTTCATTTTTTATGGATAAATTGTTAGAAGTGGAATACTATAAATTTCATTAGACATGGATATATTAATATCCACCCACCACATGGTGGGAACTTCATGAGAGTTTTAGTTGTTTAATCCCATTGATGGAATATATAGGTTGTGAAAAAAACCACATATTACAATATGTATAGGTGGATGATATAAAAAGTGAGGGTCATAAACATATTTTCCTGGTAGGTTTTATCAAACAAGTTGGGTCCTTCCTATGAGAACTATGATAGTTTGTTTGTAACATAACTGGTGTCATTAGGTCTTTCCTCTTAAGACAATACCAACCATTTTTTCATAGAGTAAATATAAAAGGGTTGGGTTTGAACTGAGTCGACCTAGTTTAGTCAGTCATATTGAAAGGGAATTAAATGAGTTATATTCATCCTCTAATAAACTTGTAGTTAAATATGGTTATCTGCAAGGCCCCATACTGGTAATCAAACTGCCTCTTTTATTTTTTCTATAATTTTTTATTATTCATTTGAAGAAATAATAGAAATTTCCCATTAGAGTAATTTATTTCATTAACTAATTTTAGGGGTTCCCCAAACCCAATAAAATTAATTATTGAGTTTCATTTTTTCAAATTAATCCAATATATACATTTTGAAATAGTTAATCATACCTTGATCATCATGGGTATAAAATCATATTATTTATTTGTTCAGGAGAGGTGGAAAATTAATCTCCATAGTATATTAGAATATTTGATGTCGTTGATTAGTAAAAAAAATCATAGTGGAATCATATATCATGAGTAATCATTTCATGGGGACCTTTTATTGGAATGGAGGTTATGAGAGGCTTTTGAATCTACTATGATTTTATGTGAATTCATTTCTCCCTATACAACCATTGGGTGGGATTCATGTGTGTAACCTTGAAGATAAATAAAAGAATGAAATATGCGGATTTGTGTATATCCTAGTTGTGGAGACTAGTTTTAGATTGTAATGGTTATATAATAAAAAAAATTTGATGCTCATATTAATTCAATGGTTGCATGGGAGAATGATCCGCTACCAAGGTGTTTTCATGGTTCTATACATATAATTATTACTTTATATTGATGTCATGGGGTAGGTAGAGAAGTGATATTTGGGATAGAAAATCCATTATCAAAGGAATCATTGATGAATCATGGGTTCCCTATATATTAATATTGTTAGTAAAACCCCATAGAACAAAGAGTGGGTACTGTACATTATGTATGAGTTTTAAGAAATACCTTGATCATTATACTATCAACGAGTTAAGGGTTATCCTCTAGTCTAATAGTGTAGGGATATGAGGGTTCTTATATTATATATGAATGGTTAAGTCTTTATTAAGTGATATAATTAATTTAAATAATGTATAATTTCTCAATTACAACTATGTATTCGATAAGATACATTAATGGTGACATGATCACGGGTTTTTAGGGTATACTAATTGTTTATTAAAAAAAGTTATTCATTAAAAAATGTCTATCATTGACTTCGTCATTGTGAAATAATAGAACATTGGAAGGATTACATGGATCATAGATCCCCATGATTATTATATTGATTTATAATATTTTTCAATAAAGAATAATGTAACAACCCATAGATTAGGGGATTTGAAATAGAGTCACTGATGATTTACAATTAAATCCATTTATTTTACCTATAAACCTGTTAGGGTGAACTGTTCTCACAATGTATCAATAAAATAATGATTATTCATGAATGAAACAGAAATAATCATTAATGGTTAAGGAATAATATGATTTGTATATGTTTTAATCTTAATGTGTATACTCATCCTTAGTGAATGGTGGTTTCATTCCCACATAAAACTGACATATAATTTATTTTAATGAATAAAATATTGGAAGGGAGACTAAATAAACCCCTTTTATCAGAACCAACTATTCTATATGAATAAATACAAATAGAAAAATTTTCATTATGTAATTATACATTAGAAGCAAAAGCTATATATTTATACCTTTTATAAAAACTATATTCGGTTGTTTTCTTCATGATGTATATTAATGGTATGAAAAATTATATTCTGGAAGTCTATAGTATAATTTTCTTCGTCAATTGGGAACAATCGCAAATAACTACCTATTTTTCAAAATAGAGACTTTGGAAGTTTGACATCTTATATATTTTTTAAGAAATAATATATGGTGGTTTCATATGAAATGATATTCTAAAATTACATTTAACACATTCCTATAATATCATCACCATATAAAATATTTAACAGTAGTAGTATTGGTATCTCTATATTCTATTCTTAAACTTCATTAAAACATGAGTAATTTTACAACAACAACATTGGATTGTATTTTTAAAATTTCCAAAAATATTTTTTCCAATAAAAAAATATTTATATCCTCTCACATCATTTTAATTCATTCACACTTATTCTATATAATTAGTTCGAATAAATGTCATATGAATATGATTTCAAAATTGAAATTTATAAATATGAAATGGAATAAAAATCATTTATGTGTGATATTATCTTTATATGAAATTAAAAGTATTTATATTTTTGAAAAACTAATATCATATCCTTCCTATAAATAAATTTTCATTCACATATATATTTGAATTTTCATTTAATTAATTATTATTCTTATTATTAATTCTAATAGAAAATATTTATATGAACTCTTTTGAAATTATAGAACATTTTTCCTGTAAAATTTCATCTTTAATTCTATATAAATGTAACCTCATGATTTTTATAATTTGTTAAACTAATTTATTATTGAATATACATCAATAAAAATTTTAAAAAATGTTTATTAATTTAAAAAAAAATATAAAAAATTGAAAAGAAAAAATTAACTTGTGAAATTTGACATGAATGAAAATTATTTTTGTGTGAATACTCATATAATTATGTAATAGACTCCCAAATTACTCATAAATATAAAATATTTAGTCAAGATTTACTTAAAATATCAAGACATTTAAAAATATGATGAATACATTATAATTTTACAAATATTAGTTGTGATTCACCTGTAAAAATTAATTTAATCTTACAAAGAAATTTTATTTATCTTACAGAAACATTAAAACCACCATGTTACATTTACATTAATAGTAACATAATATTATGTGAACCATATGAATGATGAGTTATTTCAAAATATACTATCCTTATTACTATAAAGTGTTAAATTTATTCTATTCAATCTTAGAAAAAATTCAGGCTATGTTGGATTACAGTGCAATGGATCCCTTTAAGATGATGTTCCATGTGTTTTATTAGTGTTATTTTGATGAAATTCATCTTTATTTGTAAATATCATAAATTATATAATGTTACATTGATGTAAAAAATTGTTATTAATTCAGAAAAATGTTGTCTCAGTGTCTATTCTTACATTTTCTAGAAAATCAAAATTTATTCACATATAACTTGTTAAAACATTAAATTATTAAATTGATAGAATGAAAAACATCTCAGATTTCTGAAAATCATCCAAAAAAGATATAAAATCATCACCAACCACATTAAATATGTTAAAACCCCTTATAATATTTATTCCAAATTTTATAGAGAACTAAAAACAAATATCAATGTATTCTTAGGTATAAATATCAAAATTCATTAAAAGTAACTTTATTATAATTATAATTATTATGCAGAATTTATTTATTTATTTCTCAGTATTTAATTGAAATTTAAAATATTTACATAAAAAATATTCATATACTTTCAACTTCTTTATTTTTTCTTCAAAAACAATATCTACATGGAGTTACTCTTATAAAAATCCATATTTATTCATAAAAAACATTTAGATGGTTTCCCTTCGAATTATTTCTTCATTCATATTCAATACCATATTATATACACCTCATAGAAACAAAATATTTTTCTATGAACCATACTAATTGAATAAAAAACTATAATACTAATTATCCAATGATATATCATGTAGGTGTTGAACAACATTGATAAAAAACTCTTAAAAACTCGTTGAATTCATTAGTCATCAAAAAAATTATTCTTATGAAATAGAAGACGTGGAAAATTTCAATAAACATTTTTCCATTGTCCATCTTATATAAAACATTTCTATGAACAAGTGTATTTGAAAAACATTGATCGTTCTGGGGTGAAGAAGGCATTTTTATGACCATGTGATTTAATGGTTTTTCTCATCAA
The DNA here is from genome assembly GCA_963277665.1 of Viscum album. Taxonomy (NCBI): domain Eukaryota; kingdom Viridiplantae; phylum Streptophyta; class Magnoliopsida; order Santalales; family Viscaceae; genus Viscum; species Viscum album. Next base: position 820,246,110 of record OY728151.1, read on the forward strand.
TATTTTTATATTCATCCTCCAAAAAGGAATAATCAAAACCATAAAAATAGAAAAAATACGATCAAAACCTAATTTGTTTATTTAATTAATATGAAAAATAATTACCTTATCATAATATTATTTCCATAATATATACTATGTTAAACGCATCTATTCAAATCATTTTTGTGTTAGAATATTCTAGGATATAACTCCTCTATCACTGATCACCACATGTTGGATAAACAATAGTATATCAACTTATAATTATCTGGGTGCTATTGGATATGATTTTAATTCATACATACAATAGCATTGATCACAACAACATTAAATTCATGTTTTATGGAATTAAACTTGTTTATTAAATAGTGGATATAAAAGCTAAGGATTATTTCTATATGTTTAAAAAAATATTCTAGCTAATTTATCTCTTAGGGTATGATATATTATCTACAGGGTAGGTTTTGTGTACATCCATGACTGACCCTATGATGTAATATAACCAAGTATTTATAGATTATGTATATGAATGAGTAATTTCAAAATATTCCATAACCAATTACATGAGTTTTTGAATACCTCATGTATCATAATAATAATATATTTATTTCCTTAACATGTGAAACAACTATCAATATGGTAATATAATTTATTAATAAAATAAATTTATTTTTACTTAATTAATATTTAATAAATCATTTCCACTAGAACATTATGTCGGTCCTATTATCAACCATATTATTCATTATAACTAAAATAATGACTATATTATTTAAATAAATAAATATCACTTCATTATTTTCCTGTTAAATAAATAAATATTAGATTCACTAAACTGGTGAATACTTTTTTATTACGTATATATAACCAAATAATGAAATAATTTCATCCACTTGAATATTTGTGATTAACAGAGTACAAGTAAATGATTTTTAACTAAAAACATTATTATGGGTTGAGAAAAGAATACAAAATTTAAAATTTTGTTCATAGTTAGTTTTTAGGGAAAATTATAACTTTTAATAGGATAACGCCTTTAAATATATTTCATACCACACCATTTGTACCAAAAATGGTTCTTATCAAACAGAATAAGTTTAGTATAGTTCCATGATGTTAATATTTTCACATAATATTTAATATTTAATGAAATATGTAGAGACCCAAAGGTTTGCATACATGGACATTGCATTTCTTTTTCGGAATACATAATACATAATGAAAACAGACACACAAGTACCGTAATAGTTTAGTGTCTTTGGAAACATGGAATATAATCTTTAAAATTTGGTGAAAGATCTTCAACATCTCCCATAAAGATATTTACCTTTTTTTTCTTACGTAAATCATTTATTTATATCCTAGGTAAAAGAAAACATAAAAAGGGTGAGCTCAAATGATCAGTAAGGGTAAACATAGAGAACATAAAACAATCCATAAACATTTGAATGCAAAAGCTTGAACATAAAATGTAAACATCAAAATATTGAGAAAAGACATAAATCATGGATGTATGTAAAGCATATATCATAAAATAACATCAATCATGATAAAATATCATGGGAATAAAACATTTTGTAGTGGATACCATTAAGCACAAGATATATATTTCCATATTAGCCAAGGCATTCCTTCCAAGACTATCTTAGTGGACAAAGTCCCTTTCTGAATCGAGTTCACTCCTCATTCTATTCATGTATTACTAAAGTAGATTAACTTACCGTTCCATCCATGTTTATATCATGATATATAAATCATTACCCAATGAATTGGAAGGAGATATAGGTCCCACCCATCTCATAATGAAATCATTCCTACGTGTTCCATAGCGTGAACATAAATCATTCATCATAACCCAAAGAATAAAATGGGTCTCATAAAAATCATCCCATCATAACATAATCCATATAAAACAAATGGAGGTCATTTAATAATAAGAGAAGTGAAACCATGTAAATCATAAAGACATTATACTTGAAACATACACATATGAAATAATGTCATCTTATATGCAAAATGGTTTTGATAAAACACTTGAAATTAATTCTTGAGGAATATATCCTTTTTTCTTCAAAATATTTTTCTTATTACAAAATTCCAAACCATTTTAAAATAAAAGTATTTTCTTGAAAATATTCATGAAATCGTGTATATTGTTCTTCATAAAAATATGGCGTTATAAAACCATTCACATCCGTTCATGCCGTATAATTTAAAAAAAACATTCTCCTCATACTTTTTTCAGAAAAGTCAAAAAGTTCCTCGTGTGGTAAAAAAATTAAGATTCCGTTCATAACATGTAGTAAAATTCAAAATTGGGTAAAAATGACTTTAAACATACATTAAAACATTTTTAGAAAACATGGGCAATTATGATAACAATAACCCTAGTAAGTACTTACGAATAAACAATCTCAAATGAAAACTAGATTGGAAATGGTATCCATTACCTTATGTCCGATATGATTCGTATGTATCCAAACCTACGGTATAATGATTTAAATAATGTCATTGAATTATTACAGAATCATATTCATTTTTATGATATCGTATATAGTTTACTTATTACTTTATATTTCCCGTTCTTTTGTAAATTCGATGTAAAAGCAGCGATTTGGGTAAAATCGTTTTATTTACGGTATGTGTTTCGACTTCTTGTTCTTGATATTATTACTTATATACTGATTTAATTAATTTCATAATGTAAAACATGATTTATATTTAATATATATTCAGTATATACATATATATATATATATGATAGATCGATAATGGAATGAAATACTCCGTTCATGGAGACGGTAGGTCGTACGTACGCATTAATGATGTTTTAATTTCTTTATTGAATTGAATGGAATTAAGTAGTTGATATATATATATATATATATCCAGTATCATTATGATGTCATATATCTCATTATTATTCATTATATATACTTTATAATCATTCAAGAATGGTTAACATGGACAATTAATCTCATCGCGTCGTGGAGACGGTAGTCCGTACGTACGCACGAGCGATGATATCATTTCCATAAACGTGGAATTGTATTAACGCGTATGTATAATATTTCATAATCAATATAACTTTACAATAATCATATATAGTTATCTATTTACACCATTATACCCATCCAAGTAAGGTGGCGGTCGAAAACAGATTACACCACGATGTGGAGACGGTATTCCGTACGTACGCACGTGTGGCGATTTTGTTTTTCGTAGGATGGATAGAAGGTGAAATAATGTTGTTTAATATTTATAAAAACATATCAATATATATTTAATACTGATTTTATTACTTTATAATGATACAACTAAAGAAGAATAAGTAGAAGTAGAATGAAACTTGAGCTAATCAGAAGAAGAGATTACCACTTATTCGACACACCTCATTTAAGCTTCCTCTTAAGGAAGTAGATTTGGTCTTTTGAGAAGACCAGAAACTATAGAATTTTTCTAGTGAAGTTTAGAAGAGAAAAATTCAGGGTTTGTCCAAGCTTCAAGGCTTAAAAGGGTGTGTGGAGAAGAGGGAATGGGTGACCTTTTTATAAGGGAGGAGAGGGGCACCTTTTGAAATCTTAAAATATTATTTTATCATAATGTCATATTCAGTGTTTAATAGCTTAAAATGGATTTATTTAGAAGATAATGTGGGTATGGGTCGAAATACACTCAAGAAATAGATTTAGATATATTTGGGTCATTATATTAACCTTATCTTTCAGTTTTAACTCTTAGTTAATTAGATTGACATTTACCATATCACATTGTATTTTAATATTATATAGTTAATAAACATACCATATATATCCAAGAGACCCCCAAGTGGTCCATTAATGATACACCTATCATGATATATGTATCTTTTCTGATCATTAGATTTTTAGAAATATAATAACAGTTAGTAATATAATATTTGTTTTAAAAACTATTTTGTGTCAATTTTGACACTATTTGGTAATTGATTTTTGTGAAAATCATAAAAGCATGGTTAGCTTGAAAAATGGTAATTAAATCAATAATAATTTGTCATATTAACCTATAAAATTAGTGTAATTCATAAAAAATCTCAAATTACATTTATTTGGGTATTTATAACATCTATTATGTTAATATTTCATTAATAAGATAATTACTACATCATCATTGAGTCATAAATAAATTAAGTTATTTAATGTATAAAAATTATAAATAAAATATCATTATTTAGGAAATATTTTTATCTTTATAATGAATATTTATAGTAGAATTTATCTTATGTATAACCCTACATTAAAAATTACTTAGTTATTAAGCTTTGATTTTAACAATTTTAACACTTCTTTAAATAAATTAATAATAAATGTCCTAATCTAATCCAAGTGGACCTAAATGGTCATATTTTATTTCTAATGTTGTTTTTGTCAAATTACACTTATCCAATAGAATTATAAAATCTTTTAGGAGAATTATAATATCATTTCTATCCTTAATTACCATATTTATTTTTAACTGTGGTAAATAAAAGTAAAAATTTACTATTCACCAAATAATATTTTCATCTAATTAAACCATATTTTACTCCTTGATATTAACCGTGTCTCTCGGATTGTTGAAATTCAACTCACATAAGCGGTAAAATTATGTTTTATGTGAATTTTTATATTCTCCTAGGAGTTGGGTAAAAGACGGTGAAAAGTTCAATAAAATTCTTATATATCTAAAATTGTTACAAACTGACTCCAATGAATTAAATTGAACTTATATAGGTATTATGTATCAATTTTTAACTAAAATAAATTTATATATAATAAATAAATATTTAATTAAAAATTCTGTTTTTAAATAGTAACCCAGGGTTTTCACTATTCATCAAACATTTAAGGTTTTCAGAAAAATACCAAAAATTCACCCTAGGAAAATTTAGATATTTAGAATCCAAAAATTAAGTCCATTATGAAAGATATAATTTCAAAAGTGGGTATTACATTTCATAACTGCAAGTTTATATAATATTTTAATAACATATCATTGTTTCGTGAAACTCAGTTTTGCGTACAACACACGCTATCGTTGAAGGTCACGATTGCATGTAAAGAAAGACAAGTCAAGACTGTGTGTAGTGAAAGATCTATTTGGTGTTGTGTATAACATAATAAAAACTTATTTCATTTATATATATATATATAAAATAAATACATAATGCTGCGTAGAATAATTTCCACAAAACGAACTTGAAATTTTGTGTAACACGAGCCAAGAATAGTGTTGCGTATACTGAAAACTAATACGGTGTTGAGTATATTACAAGATAAACTTGGTGTAGTGTATAATAGAAGAAATCAATTAAATTAAAATCATATTCTTCATAAACTCTCGGGGTGTTATATTCTACCCCCCTTAAAATGAATTTCCGCCTTGAAATTTGTCAGGGTTATAAATGGTTTACTACTCTAACGTTTCAATTTAAACCCACATCATAAAAAGGAATACCAAAACATAATTTTAAAAAGGAATGTTAGAAATGTAACGGTTACCCAGATTAAATCATCACTAGGTTTCCACATAGGAGAACATAGGTGTAAATATGTATATGGAAGAAAAATCTAACCATCAAGTTCTGATGGAGAGTGGTAGAGGACATGGATATTAAAATACCACAATCCCAAAGCCGTAAATTTGTGATGATCTAAGGTACCATCTAATTCATCAGATATAAGAGCAGTAAGACAACATTTTTGGTTTTCAATATCATTTCCTTAAAGTTGAAAATTTTGAATTAGAAAAAATACTTAATTGATTTTGGTATATTCTCACTAATGTTTGTGCCTTGAACAATTTCCACTTCATATCTTAAAGAAATGAAGTTAAATTTGTCTTCCGTGTAGTATTAGAAGATCATGCAATAGAATGGTAGGTCATTCTATCTGTCTCAAACATAAGCTTAGAAAAAGATATATACATAAGTTCTTCTATGGTGAGATTAATTGTATATGGTTCCTAAAATGGACTTATACTTCATCTATAGTACCGATTAATAAAATAAAAGTAGTTTCTACTAACCAGGGACTTCTTGTAAGCCAGTGGTAGGCGATAAAGGCATGTCACACTTCGGTTGTGGGTTTGATTCCCACAACTTTGTCTGATGCGACGGGTTGTCGCCCGTCCTACAGGTAGTCCTTTTCTAAAACTATACTATTTATAACATTCCTAAAATAATATTTAAAAAATTTCTGGACTTAAACAATACTATCTTATGTTTAAGATAATCCATTCCAATCTTTAGGCTTATCCAAAATACTTCTGTCCAAGCTCATAGTATAAAGAAAACAATTACTAGAAATGTCATCTGCCGAGCATTTGAATACCATCATTTTTCTACCATATATCATACAATATATCTTGTTGGTCACATTCCAAACATGTGAATACCTTATTCATGTATTACCATAGAACCTTAGTGAAAAAATGAGTGATGTCCAAATTTAACACTTTCCACAAAACAAAATACCAAAATTTCTATATACTCAAACCATGATATCACTTTTTCCTTATATCAGTCATGAGCTCATGAATACTATTAAACATTTCATTTCCACTTATCATATCATCTACTTTACAAAATATTTGAATTACTTTTCATGGTTACCAATACCATATAAGTATTGAAAACTATAACAAACCAATACATAGATATTCTAATATTCCACAGTACAATAAATTAGATTCCACAACATTATTTTTGAATCCCGTTACATAAACACATAATCATTCCACTACATCGTTTTCATAGTCAAAATCACTAATAGTGATCGCATGTGACTTCCCTTTGTCCTTTTCTTTAATAGGTTGTTGATGTCATTCATCATTAACCCTTGGATTAGGGAATTGTTTAGCATAATGCCCCATTTCCTTTCACTTGAAGCATTGAAGTGTTGGTGGTTCGTTCTCTGTAGTCTTTTCGTTATTCACATCATTAGAAACCCTCTTTCCATTACTTTGAAACTCAGCTACTCAATGACCTTCTTTCCACACATAAAACATGTTCTAGTACCTTTAAGACAATATCCACCATGCTTCTTTCCACACTTTGAGTATAAATAAACATTTATCTTCTTTTCACCTTTATTCTGAGATTTCTCCATGAAGTCCATCTTTCATTTCATGTCAAAACCATGAGATGCATATGTAACACCAACATCCGTTTCTACCGTGATAGCACAAATCACAATTTATTCATAGCTATTGATGTCTCTTATAGTTAATGCCCTTCGAAGAATTTGTTTTAAGCCACTGAAGAATCGATCAACATTAGTTTCAGGTTGGATGATAATTCCAGATGCATACCTTAAATTCTTTGTAAAATTTTCCTCGTATATACCACCAAATTCATCATCCTTTTTCATAAACTCAGGGAACTCCTTTTCCATTTTTCTCGAAGAATACAAGGGAAGTATTTGCTGAAAAACATGTTCTTTAACTCGTCCCATTCCATGGATTCAATTTCATCTGGTGGCCTTGTATTCTTAATTAGAGTCCACCACTGGTATGCATCACATTCTAAATGGAAAATAGCTAGAATTACTTTATCAGGTTCCGAACAACGATTTATGGAAAATATATTTTCTATGGTACTGATCCATTGTTCAGCAACAAGTGGATCATAAGACCCATTGAAATAAGGTGGACGTTGCCTCATGAAGGACTCAATAGAATGTTGTTCCCGGCTCTGCTCATTCGGAAGTCCATAATGATTAATAGCTTATGTTCGTGTAGCAATAATATTATTCACTCCATTTCCCAAGAAATTGGTTTGTTCAGGAGGACGATCATTGCATTTCCCATTACATTAATCAAAACTGTTCCTTCAGGTTCCATCCATCTCCTAAAACCCAAAAAAGAATAGTGTAAGAGGAAAAACTTATTCTAGGAAAACAACATAATAAAAGGGGAGTACCTTCAATATCTAACATCTTAGGTGAAATTATAAGATCGTTGCCATAATTCTAGTATTATGACCTATACTTATACTTAACCTTAGGGACATCCCTATACATACCTTGAAAATATCTTTAGGGATCTCACTGAAGTTTTCGCATCCTTGTTTCCAAAGGTTGACTAAAACTGTCCTCTAATAAAAAATGTAGAGACCCAAAGCTTGATGTACATGGACATTACATTACTTTTGAGGAATACTTAATACATAATGAAAACAGATACACAAGGACTGTAATAGTTTATTGTCTTTGGAAACTCGGAAAATAATCTTACAAACGTGGTGAAAGATCTTCAACATCTCCCATAATGATATTCCCCTTTTTATTTTCTTACCTAAAACCTTTCTTTATATCTGGGGGAAAAGAAAACATAAAAGGGTTAGCTCAAATTCTCAGTAAAGGTAAATATAGAGAACATAAAACAATCCATAATCTTTTGAATGAAAAAGCTTGAACAAAAAATCTAAACATCAAAATCATGAGCAAAGACATAAATCGTGGAAGTACGTAAGACATATATCATAAAGGAACATCAATCATGATAAAATTTAATGGGAATGAAACATGTTATTTTGGAAACCATTAATCACATGATATGATTTCCATAGTATCCATGGAATTGCTGCCAAGACCATCTTAGTGGACAAAGTCCCTTTCTAAATCGAGTTCACTCCTCTTTCCAGTCCTATATTACTGAACCAGATTAACATACCATTCCATCCATGTCTATAACATGAAATATAAATATTTACCCAATTCCTTAGAGGGATATATAGGTCCCACCCATCTCATAATTAAATCATTCTTACGTGTGACATAACATGTACATAAATCATTCATCATAACCCAAAGAATAAAATGGGTCTCATAAACATCATCCCTTCATAACATAATCCATATAAAACAAATGGATGTCATTTAATCATAATAGAAGTGAATCCATGTAAATCATAGAGACATTATACTTGAAACATACACATATGAAATAATGTCATCGTAGATGGAAAATGGTTTTGATAAAACACTTAAAATGAATTCTTTAGGAAAATATCCTTTCTTCTTCAAAATCATTTTATTTTTAAAAAATGCCATGAAATTTTAAAATAAATGGATTTTGTTGAAAATATTCATGAAATATTTTAGAGTATGGTTCATAAAAATAAGGCGTTATTAAACCGTAGAAATCTGTTCATGCTGTATAAGTTAAAAAAAAACATTATCCTCGTACTTTTGTTAGAATAGTCAAAAAGTTCATCATGTGGTAATCAAAAGTAAGATTCCGTTCATAACATGTGGTAAATTTCAAAATTGGTTAAAAATGACTTTAAAAACTCATTAATGTTTTAGAAAACATGGTCATTTATGATAACAATAACCCCAATAAATACTTACGAACAAACAATCTTGGAAAAAAACGAGATTGAAAAAGTTATCCCTTACCTTATGTCTGATATACATCGTATGTATCCGAAACTCCTGTATAATGATTTAAATAATGTCATAGACTTATTAGAAAATCATATTAATTGTTATGATATAATATATAGTTTACCAAACACTTTATATTACCCGTTCTTTTGTAAATTCGATGTAATAGCAGCGATTTGGGTAAAATCGTTTCATTTATTGTACGTGTTTCAATTTGTTGTTCTTGATATTATTACTTAGATAATGATTTACATAATTCCAGAATGTAAAACATGATTTATATATAATATATATTCAGCATATACATATATATATGGTATACCGATAAATAGAATGAAATACACCGTTCATGGAGACGGTAGGTTGTACGTACGCTTGAACGTTGTTTTCGTTTCCTTATTGAATTGAATGGAATTAAGTATATGAAATAAATATATATATACATAAATCCAGTATAATTATTATGTCATATATCTCATTATTATTAATTATATATACTTTATAATCATTCATGAATGGTTAACATGGAGAATGAATCTCATCGCGTCGTGGAGACGGTAGTCCGTACGTACGCACGAGCGATGATATCATTCCCATGATCGTGGAATTGTATTGAAACATATGTATAATATTTCAGAATCAATATCACTTTAAAATAATCATATATAGTTATTTATTTACACCATTATACCCATCCAAGTAAGGTGGTGGTCGAAAAAAGATTACACCACGACATGGAGATAGTATTCTGTATGTACGGAAATGCGGTGATTTAGATTTCCATAGGATGGATAGAAGGTGAAATAGGGTTGTTTCATATTTATAATAACATATTAGTATATAAGTAATACTGATTTTATTACTTTATAATGAGACAACTAAATAAGAAGAAGAATGAAACTTTAGAGAATCGGAATAAGAGATTACCTCTTTTGCGACACACCTCCTTTATGATTCCTCTTATGGAAGTAGAGTTGGTCTTTTGAGATGAAAAGAACCTCCAGAATGTTTCTAGGGGAGAAGATAAGTGGTTAGGGTTTCTCCGAGCTACAAGGCTCAAAAGGCTGTGATGAGAAGAGGAAAGGGGTGCCCTTTTCATAAGGGAGGAGAGGGGAACCTTTGGAAACCATAAAATATTATTTTATCATAAAGTCATATTCGGTTTTTAATAGCACCAAATTGATTTATAATGAAGCTAAGGTAGGGATGGGTCGAAATCCTCTCAACCAATATATTTTATACAGGATTGGGTCATTAAATTAACCTTATCTTTTAGTTTTAACTCTTAGTTAATTAGATTGACATTTACCATGTCACTTTGTATTTTCATATTATATAGTTATTAAACTTACCATATACATCCAAGAGACCCCCAAGTGGTCCATTAATGATACACATATCATGATATAAGTATATTTACCTAAACTTAGATTTTTTTGAATATAATAACAATTAATAATATAATATTTTTTTAAAAAACTATTTTATGTCAGTTTTGACACTATTTCGTAATTGATTTTTTTGAAAATCAAAATAGCATGATTAGTTCAAAAAATGTTAATTAAATCAATAAAAACATGTCATATTAACCTATAAAATTAGTGTAATTCATAAAAAAAATAAAATTTCATATATTTCGGTATTTATAACATCAATTATGTTAATATTTCATTAATAAGATAATTATTACATCATCATTGTGTCATAAGTAAAATAATTTATTTAATGTCTAAAAATTATAAATAAAATACCATTATGTAGGAAATCATTTCAGATTTCTAATTAATACTTATAGTCGAATTTATCTTCTGTATAACCCTATATTAAAAATGATTTAGTTATTAAACATTGATTTTAACTATTTTAACCCTTCTTTAAATAAATTAAAAATAAATGTCCTAATCTAATCCAAGTGAACCTAAATGGTCATATTTTGTTCCTAAGGTTTTTTCTTCAAATTAAAATTATCCAATAGAATTATGACATGAATTAGGGTAATAATAATATCATTTTTACCCTTAATTACCCTATTTACATTTAATAGTGGTAAATAAAAGTAAAAAAGTTACTATTCCCAAAATATTATTTTCATCTCATTGAACCACATTTTAGTCCTTCATATTAACCTTGTCTCTTGGATTTTTGAAATTACACTCACAGAAGCGGTAAAATTATGTTTTATGTGAATTTCCAAATGCTACTAGGAGGTGGGTAAAAGACGGTTATATGTTAAATAAATTTATTTTATATATTTAGAATTATTAAAAAATGACACAAATGAATTAAATTGAAATTTTATAGGTATTATCTATCAATTTTGACATAAAATAAATTTATATAAAATAAATAATTATTTATATAAAAATTCGGTTTTAAAATAGTAACCCAGGGTTTTCACTATTCAAAAAAATTGAAGGTTTTTAGAAAAATACCAAAAATTCAACCTAGGCTAATTTCGATATTACGAATCCAAAAATGAAGTCCATTTTGAAAGAAGAAATTTCAAAAAGTGGCTATTACTACTAATAATGACTAGTTTATATAATATTTTAATAACATATCATTGTTTAGTGAAACTCGGTTTTGCATACAACACACGCTAACGTGGATGACCGTGATTGCGTGTAAAGCAAGACAAGTCATGATTGTGTGTAGTGCAAGCTCTATTTGGTGTTGCATAAAACATAATCAAAACTTATTTCATTTATACAATTAACAAACTATATACTTAATGTTGCCTAGAATAATTTCCACAAAACGAACTTGAAATTTTTTGTAACACAAGCCAAGAATAGTATTGCGTATACTGCAAGGTAATACGGTGTTGCGTATAGTACAAGTTAAACTTGGTGTATTTTATAATATAAGAAATAAATTAAATTAAAATAATATTCTTCGTAAAATCTTTGGGTGTTACATTCTACCCCCTGAAAAAGAATTTTGCCCACGAAATTCATCGGGGTTATAAATGGTTTACTAATCGAAAGTTTTAATAGAAACCCACATTGTAAAAAGGAATACCAAAACATCATTTTAAAAAGGAATGTTAGAAATGTAATAATTACCCAGATTAACTCATCACTGGGTTCCACATAGGAGAACATCAGTGGAAATATGGATATGGAAGAAAAATAGTACCATCATTTCCCAAATGTTAAAAATTTTGAATTAGAAGAAATACTTACAAGATTTTGGTACATTCTCATTGTTGTTTGTGCCTTCAACAATCTACACATTATCTATTAATGAAATGAAGTTGAATTTGTCTTCTGTGTAGTATTATCAGATCATGCGATATAATGATAGGTCATTGCATCTGTCTCAAACATAAGGTTAGAAAAAGTTATATACTTATGTTTTTCTATGGTAAGATTAATCGTATATAGTTCCTAAAATTTACTTATACTTCATCTATCATACTTCTTAATAAAATTAAACTAGTTTCTACTAAACAGGGACTTCCTTTAAGCAAGTGGTAAGCGATAAAGCCCTTTCATACTTCGGTTGTGGGTTCGATTCCTGAAACATTGTCTGACACGATGGGTTGTCGCCCATCTTGCAGGTTGTCCTTTTCTAAAACTACACTATTTATAACATTCTTGAAATTAAATCGAAAAATGTTCTAGCCTTAAACAGTACTATCTTATGTCTAACATAATCCATTCCAATCTTTAGGATTATCCAAAATACTTCTTTCCAAGATCATAGTATAAAGAAAACAATTACTAGAAATTTCATCTACCAAGCATTTGAATACCATCATTTATCCCCCATATATCATACGATATATCTTGTTGGTCACATTCCAAACATGTGAATACCTTAGTCATGTATTACCATAGAACCACAGTGAAAACATGAGTGATGTCAAAAGTTAACTCCTTCCACATACCAAAATTCCAAAATTTCTATATACTCAATCCATCATATCACTTTTTCCTTATATCAGTCATGAGCTCATGAATACTATTAAACATTTCATTTTCCCCTTATCATATCATTTGATTTCCAAAATATTTGAATTACATTTCATGGTTACTAGTTATATATAATTATTGAAGACCATAATAAACCAATACATAGATATTACAATATTCCATAGTACTATAAATTTGATTCCACGACATTATTTTGGAATCCAGTTACATAAACACATAATCATTACACTACATCGTTGTCATATACAACATCGCCAATAGTGATCGCATGTGATTTCCATTTTTCCTATCCCTTAAGAGGTTGTTGATGTCGATCATCATTAACCCTTGGATTAAGGCATTAGTTAGCATAATGACCGATTTCCTTTCACTTTAATAATTGAAGTGTTGGTGGTTCGTTCTCTACAGTCTATTCATTATTCACATCATTTGCAACCCTCTTTCCATTACTTCGACACTCATCTACTTGATGACCTTCTTTTCCACAGTTAAAAATTTTTCTAGTCCCATTAAGACAATCTCCACTATGCTTATTTCCACACTTTGAGCCTAAAGAAACATTTATCTTCTTTCCACCATTATTCTGAGATTTCTCCTTGAACTCTATCTTTCGTTTCTTGTCAAAACCATGAGATGGATATGTAACACCAACTTCCATTTCTACCTTGATAGCACAATGAACAATTTATTCATAGCTACTGATGTCTCTAATTGATAATTCCCTTCGAAGACTTGGTTGTAAGCCAATGAAGAATTGATCAACTTTACTTTCAGGTTGGATGATAATGCCAGATGCATACCTTGAAAGCCTTGTAATATTCTCCGCGTATATACCAACAGATTAATCATCCTTTTTCTTAAGCTCAAGGAACTCCTTTTCCATCTTTGTTTGAAGAATACAAGGGAAGTACATACTGAAAAAAAAGTTCTTGAACTCGTCCCATTCCATGGATTCAATTTAATCTTGGGGCCTTGTATTCTTAATTAGAGTCCACCACTAGTCTGATTCACCTTCTAAACATTATATATCTTGAATTAATTTATCATGTTCTGAAAAACTAAGTATGGAAAATATCTTTTCAATGGTACAGAACCATTGTTCAGAAACAAGTGGATCAGAAGACCCATTGGAAGATGGTGGACGTTTCCTCATGAAGGACTCAATAGAATATTGTTCCCTTCTCTGCTCATTCAAAAGTCCAGAATGATTAATATATTGTGTAAGTATAGCAATAATATTTTTCACACCATCTCCAAAAACATTGGTTTGTTTTGGAGGACAATCATTGCATTTCCCATTACATTGATCAAAACGGTTCCATCGGGTTCCAGCCATCATCTAAAACCCATAAAGAATAGTGTAAGAGGAAATACTTATGCTAGGAAAACAACATAATAAAGGGGGATTACCTTCAATATCTAACATCTTAGGTAATATTTTAAGATCGTTACCATAATTCTAGTACTATAACCAATACTTATACTTATCCTTAGAGACATCCCTAGACATACCTTATAAATATCTATAGAGATCTCACTAATGTTTTCACATCCTAGTTTCCAATGTTTGACTAAACCATTCCTCTGATACCAACTGTAGAGACCCAAATCTTGAAGTACATGTACATTACATTACTTTTGCAGAATACTTAATACATAACGAAAACAGACACAAAAGAACCGTAATAGTTTAGTGTCTTTGGAAACTTGGAAAATAATCTTCAAAACATGGTGAATGATCTTGAACATATCTCATAAAGATCTTCCCCTTTTGGTTTTCTTACCTAAAACCATTTTTTATATCATGTGGAAAAGAAAACATAAAAATGGTGAGCTAAAATTCTCAGTAAGGGTAAACATATAGATTATAAAACAATCGATAAACATTTGAATGCAAAAGCTTGAACATAAAATCTAAACATCAAAATCTTGAGCAAAGACATAAATCTTGGAAGTACGTAAGGCATATATCGTAAAGGAACATCAATCATGATATTATAGAATGAGAATAAAACATTTTATTGTGGAAACCATTAAGCAGATGATATTATTTCCATAGTATCCAAGGCATTGCTGCCAAGACCATCTTAGTGAACAAAGTCCCTTTCCGAAACGAGTTCACTCCTCGTTCTGGTCCTATATTACTGAACCAGATTAACTTACCGTTCCATCCCTGTCTATCTCATGAGATATAAATCATTACCCAATGCATTGGAGGGAGATATAGGTCCCACCTATGTCATAATGAAATCATTCTTACGTGTGCCACAACAGGAACATAAATCATTCATCATAACCCAAAGAATAAAATGGGTCTCATAAACATTATCCCATCATAACATAATACATATAAAACCAATGGATTTAATTTCATCATAAGGGATGTGAAACCATGTAAATAATAGAGACATTTTTCTTGAAACATACACATATTAAATAATGTCATCTTAGATTAAAAATGGTTTTGATAAAACACATGAAATGAATTCTTGAGGAAAATATCCTTTCTTCTTCAAAATAATTTTTTTTACAAAATTCCACACAATTTTAAAATAAAAGGATTTGGTTGAAAATAGTCATGAAACCTTGTACAGTAAGCTTCATAAAAAATAAGGCATTATATAACCATAAAAATCCGTTCAAGCCGTATAAGTTAAAAAAACATTCTCCTCGTACATTGGTCGGAAAAGTCAAAAAGTTCCTTGTCTGGTAAAAAAATGTAAGTTTCCTTTCATAACATGTGGTAAATTTCAAAATCGTGTAAAAATTTCTTTAAAAATACATTTAATTATTTTTAGAAAACATGGGCATGGATGTTAACAATAACCCTAGTAAATACATACGAATAAACAATCTCAGATAAAAATGATATTGGAAAAGTTATCCCTTACCTTATGTCCGATATGATTCGTATGTATCTGAACCTAATGTATAATGATTTAAATAATGTCATTGACTTATTACAGAATCATATTCATTGTTATGATATCATATATAGTATACTTATGACATTATATTACCTTTTTTTGTAAATTTGATGTAAAAGCAGCGATTTGGATAAAATCGATTCATTTATTGTACGGGTTTCGACTTGTTGTTCTTGATATTATTACGTATATACTGATTTACTTAATTACATAATGTAAAACAAGATTTATATATAATATATATTCACCATATACATATATATATATATATATATATGATATATCGATAAATGGAATGAAGTACACCGTTCATGGAGACGGTAGGCTGTGCGTATGCTTGAACGTTGTTTTCATTTCCTTATTGAATTGAATGGAATTAATTATATGACATACATATATATATCTAGATAAATCCATTATCATTATTATTTCATATATCTCATTATTATTCATTATATATACTTTAAAATCATTCATGAATGGTTAATAAGGAGAATGAATCTCATCACGTCGTGGATACGGTAGTACGTACGTACGCAGGAGCGATGATATCATTCCCATGATCGAGGAATTGTATTGAAGCATATTTATAATATTTCATAATCAATATCACTTTTAAATAATCATATATAGTTATTTATTTACACCATTATACCCATCCAAGTAAGGTGGTGGTCGAAAACAGATTACACCACAGTGTGGAGACAGTATTCCGTACGTACGCACGCGCGGTGATTTAGTATTCCGTAGGATGGATAGAAGGTGAAATAGGGTTGTTTAATATTTATAATAACATATAAGTATATAAGTAATACTGATTTTATTACTTTATAATGGGACAACTAAAGAAGAATAATTAGAAGAAGAAATCAACTTGAGATAATCGGAAGAAGAGATTACCTCTTCTTCGACGCACCTCTTTTAATCTTCCTCTTATGGAAGTAGAGTTTGACTTTTGAGAAGATCAGAACCTCTATAATGTTTCTAGGGAAGTGGAGAAATGAAATCGTCAGGGGTTGGATGACCTTCAAGTCTCAAATGGTTGTGAAGAGAAGAGGGAAGGGGTTCTCTTTTTATAAGGGAGGAGAGGGGTACCTTTGGAAAAATAAAAAATTATTTTATCATAAAGTCATATTCGGTTTTTAATAGCTCCAAATTGATATATTTAGAAGATAATATGGGGATGGGTTGAAATCCTCTCAAACAATAGATTTTAGATAGGTTTGTGTCATTATAGTAACCTTATCTTTTAGTTTTAACTCTTAGTTAATTTGATTGATATTTACCATGTCACTTTGTATTTTTATATTATATAATTAATAAACTAACTATATACATACAAGAGACCCCCAAGTGGTCCATTAATGATACACCTATCATGATATAAGTATCATGGCCGATCCTTAGATGTTTAGGAATATAATAACAATTAATAATATAATAGTTGTTTTAAAAACTATTTTATGTCAATTTTGACACTATTTGGTAATTGATTTTTGTGAAAATAATAACAAAGTGATTAGTTCAAAAAAGTTAATTAGATCAATAATAACATATCTTATTAACCTAGAAAATTAGTTTATTTCCTATAAATTCTCAAATTAAATTTATTTGGGTATTTATAACATCAATTATGTTAATATTTCATTAATAAGATAATTACTGCATCATCATTGTGTCATATATAAATTCATTTATTTAATATATAAAAATTATAAATAAAATACCCTCATGTAGGAAATATTATTATATTTATAATGATTATTTATATCCGAATTTATCTTATGTATAACCCTATATTAAAAATTATTTAGTTATTAAACTTTGATTTTAACTATTTTAAACCTTCTTTAAATAAATTTATAATAAATGTTCTAATATAATCCAAGTGGATCTAAATCGTCATATATTTTTAATATGGTTGTTTTTGGTCGAATTATACTTATAAAATAGAATTATGACATGCGTTAGGGTAATAATAATATCATTTTTACCCTTAATTACCCAATTTATTTTTAACCATGGTAAATAAAAGTAAAAAGATACTATTCACCAAAAATTATTTTTATGTCATTGAACAACATTTTAGTCCGTTATATTAACCATGTCTCTCTAATTTTCTAAATTCCACTCACCGATGTAGTAAAATTATGTTTAATGTAAATTTCCAAATTTTCCGAGAGGGTGGGTAAAAGACGGTGAAAAGGTCAATAAAATTTTTATATATCTAAATTTTTTACAAAATGACTCAAATGAATTAAATTGAAATTATATAGGTATTATATATCAGTTTTAGCTAAAATAAATATAAATAAAATAAATAATTATTTAAATAAAAAGTCCATTTTTAAATAGTAACCCAGGGTTTTCACTATTCATAAAAAATAGAAGGTTTTCAGCAAAATACCAAAAATTCACACTAGGATAATTTAGATATTCCGAATCCAAAAATGAAGTCCATTTTGAAAAATAAAATTTAAAAAAGTGGGTATTACTATAAATAATGGCTAGTTTATATAATATTTTAATAACATATCGTTGTTTAGTGAAACTCGGTTTTCCGTACAACACACGCTATCGTGGAAGGTCATGATTGCGTGTAAAGCAAGACAAGTTAGGACTGAGTGTAGTGAAAGCTCTATTTTTTGATGCGTATAACATAATAAAAAATTATTTCATTTATACATTAAACAAAATCTATACCTAATGTTTCATAGAATAATTTCCAAAAAATGAACATGAAATTATGTATAACACGAGCCAAGAATAGTGTTGCGTATACTGCAAGCAAATACGGTGTTGCGTATTGTACAAGCTAAACTTGGTGTAGTGTATAATAGGAGACATAAATGAATTTAAAATAATATTCTTCATAAAATCTCAGGGTGTTAGAAATAAAATATAAACTAATTATATATTTTTATTGTAAAATATGTTTTTAATAGTGTCTTAGGTTGAAATTTTGATTTAATATTTTAGTATGGAATTCGAGTTCTTTTATCAAAATGATCTTTAATCTGAATTTTTTTTGAGGATTATGTTTTATAATTTAAGCATGAAATTCATTTTTGGTATTTCAGTCATTTTCTGTTTTTCATTTATCATCTACCACAATTAATTCATAAAGAATACACCATGAGTGGGTATCTCTCCTTTTTTATGCTTGAATGATTGATAATGCATATATAGAGTGTAGATATCATTGTAATCTATGTCAGAAAAGATATAATGAGATGCAAGGAGTGCATGGAATGGATCCAGTCATGAAATATTGATGTTTTTAAAAATAGGTAGTCCATATTTTTCTTCTGTCCCATTTATATTATAAATTCATATATTGGTAATGTAGTTTGGGGGTTTGTATATTTTTATGAGAGACTCTATGGCCTGTTTTTTAGATATTTTGGGGTCTTAGTTTATCATAATGGGCTCCCTATTTAGGAAATATCAATCACATCCCATTTAGTTAAATAGTGTATTCCATGTGTTATTCAGTTTTGAAATGTTTAGGATATGTTTGAAAAAGAAGTGTAGGATTAGTATATTCCTTCTAGAGATACTCAATGTCTGGTTGATGTATAATATATATATATATATATATATATATATATATATATATATATCCTCTATCGAGGTATATAGAAATGTATGATATTCATCCAGACCTTGTGTTCAATGTAGGGCCTGAGGCCCTATGTTAATTTTTTTCTAGTTCTCATATGGGGTTCACATACAAGTACCCCATGTGATGAAAACACCTTATAGGTCTTGTTAAAACTCTATACACAAGAATAACATCATGAATTTAGATGAGGTTTATGACCAGATAGGGTGTTTGGGAGAACACATCAGGTATAAAAGGCACTTTTTGTAACCCCCCCCCCCCCATATTTTTTTCTCTTGGATTGCCACCATAAAAACTTAATTGGGACCATTGGGAGTATATTATAAAAAAATTTCCAAGAATAATGTGATAGTAATATCTTCAGTGAATGTTAAAGACACGGTGGGATGGTTTTGGGTGGTTCAACATTTTGTAGGTGGGTTATTTTATGGTGTGGTTTTAGAATCATTTTCAAGGTTGAGTTATATTGTGGGTGAGGGTCAGGAACAATTTCTTGAGTATTATGTGGTTAGAGACATTGTGTTACTATCACACTATAGGGTGTTCGATATGGATGGGTTTTATTAAGTATTGGTTATGATGGGTCTGTGGGACCTGTTAAGGATTCCCTTTTCAGCCTGGCCAATATAGAGGATTTTCTATGGTGTCTAGGTACTATTAAATTATGGGTTGGGTGTCCTGAATGAAAAAATGTCTTATTATAGAGGTATTAGAAATATATTATATATTTTAAATGATCCCCCCATAGAGATTAATATTCCTTTTG
Organism: Viscum album; assembly: GCA_963277665.1. Taxonomy (NCBI): domain Eukaryota; kingdom Viridiplantae; phylum Streptophyta; class Magnoliopsida; order Santalales; family Viscaceae; genus Viscum; species Viscum album. The sequence continues at coordinate 820,266,755 of OY728151.1, forward strand.
TTCACTAGGGGTCCATTAAGTATGACTTATGTTATATTGAACATGAGAGGGTTGGTGAATATTTTTGATAGTGTGTGTGGATATTAAAAAACTCCATTTATAACGACTAATTTCATGTATATTTGAGGTTTTTATCCCATAGGTCTTGGAGGTGATATAAAACCATTGGGATATTATTGGATTGGGAGTTAGAATTGCGATTTTTTGATTCTCTCTTATATTTGTTAATTAGTTTAATGTTGGTATTGTGTGGTAATTAATGCTATAGATTACTGGGAATCTACTCCATTTTTATTATTATTCTTTAAATTTTGATTTTGATCCAATGGATACTCTTTCACTCCACAGAATATTTAGTGATTTGTCAATAAATATAGATTATGATTGGGAATAATTAAATAGTTTTGTGTACACATATTAGGCTAGCCTGGATGGTCCGACATCACTCTTGGGACGTTGGATGGTTCTTTAGTTGTCTTCACATAGAGAATCATATATCTTGTTTGGATCATATTATTATGGAAGTACAACCCAATAGTGGTGAATATGACTGTTTTTTTATACAAATGGACATCAATGTGTCCAATACTCATGACTTTTTTGTTAGAAGTAATAAAAATGGTATTTATATAATATGTTACAACTATTTTTTATTTTAAGTGATGCGTTATATAATTCATTATGATGTAGATGTAGTGGGGTAGATCAAACATTTTTTGAAACATGGATTCAAAGGACTTAAAGTTTTTTAATTTTTTCCTCAATTTTACATCGTTTAATTTTACCAAAGTGGTTATTCGACAATGCTAAGGACATAACGTATTGTATGGACATTTTATAAAAAATGTTAGGACCACAAATTGGGGTTGAATTATGCTACTTATTTCTCACCCATATTATGTGAGACATTAGTGCGTGTGAAGAGAATATTTATTATTTCAGGTTGATTATAATATATTTAGGGGATCATTCCCAACATTTTATTATTGAGTGGGGTTTATCATGTTTATTTTTGGGATATTTTTATAGTATATATCTTGATTTCAGTGACCATGTTTCAGGTAAAACATTGGGATGGTTGTAGAGCATTGTTCATTTTATATTCCATTAATTATTCTATATTTTTGGTCCATCCAGTGGGTGACGATTTTATGTACTGTAGAATGACCACAATTTGTATATTAAATTGAATTTATTAAAGGATGATGTTAATATTTTTATTAATCTTTAAAACTCATTTTTTCATGGTCGTGTGTGAGTTTGGTTATTTCCACTATTTTTTTACTCTGTTATAGGGTTATTATCTCTCTAGAGTATCCCATTAAACAATTCCTACTAGATGATATCCTATACCACATAAATAGGCATGATTAAAGAATTTATGTGACAATGATAATGGGACATGTTAGGTTGAACTTTGATGATTTATAATAGAAATTTTAAAACCCCATATCAATTATTATATTATTATTTGTGATATATTAAAGAGTTTCATTGTAATATGTTATATTTTGTGATTTCTATAATAATGGAATGTTGATAGAACATTTTTTAATAAGATGATTGGGGTACTATTGTATTGTATTGATGTTATTTAGTTTTTATGTCACTATTTTATGATCTTAGCAAACATGATGAACAAGATTTTTTAGGATGCATTATTTATTGTGGTCGTGGATATTAACCTCTTAGTGGAAGTTGTATGTACATGATTGATTATAGAAACATAGAATTCACATGACATATGATTAACTACGTGAAAATTTAATGTCGATGGAGGTTTAGTTTTTTAATAGTGGAATAAATGTTTATATATAATTTTCATATATAACTTCTTTTTGGTATGATACTCGATTGGAGTATGAGTGTTTATTATTCTGATGACAGATCATATAGATTTATGATTATTTATTCTAAATTTCTATTAAGATCATAATGAGGTATTTATTATAATGTTTTTATTGGATCAAATCCCTGACAAATTCAGTAATTATTGCCTTAAAAAAATCATATACATGTGAAGCTAAATCATGATAAGTTTTCCAAAAGATATATACTACCTGGTCTGCCACTCAAAACTGTAACCCATGCCTTCAGATGCTCATGTATTTTATGTATATAATATGGTGATATGTATTATAAATTAGGATAATACTAAAATTTAATGGATTATTTATATGTATGTAAATACAATAAAATTTTATTTATTTATGAATGAATATTCGTTAGTAAATTTATTTAAAAACTTCTTTTTAACAAAATTTATTTTTATACCCCAATGAAGTATGTTTATTGTGATTTAATTATAAAAATACATATTTATCATATAAATGATGAGTTAACACATGATTAATTAATTATTTTTTGGAAAAATAACTATTATCAAACAAAAAATCATTTTCCTATAGGCCAATAGTTTTTAATATTTTCTATGATTAATTAGGATTATAATTTCTAATGTTTAGAAAATAAATTTTATAAAATTGACAACATATTTTTGATTTGTTATGGAAATATTAGTTAAATAAATTTTTTTATTTTTGTAAAAAATGTTTTTGTAGAATAATGTATTATATGTTTTTACAAATACCATGATTTTATGGATTTATTAGTTTAGAATAATTATTAATAATTTATGATAAAAATTTTTCGAATTAAAAATTATTTAATGAGTTATATAATCAAATTAAAATTTCAGATTCTAGTGTATACAAATATTTTTAATGATTATAATGTAATTAATTAGTATTCTCCTAATTTTATTATCTGATCATTTTTGTTTTAAATCAATTTTCCATTAACGAGAAAAGGATTGTATTGTGTATTCATTTTTCATGGTTGTAGGTTTGAGAAAATAGAAAAGGAAGAAAGAAATAGATATTCTATATATGCATAACACTACAGTCAAGTAGGTAATTTCAATGATCTTGGGGAGAGAATATGATTTATGTCATGTCATGTAAATCTAATGCATCTCATAATATTTGTTGATCCCATATATGAATCTATCTCGATAAATGCATTTTTATTCTTGTCTTGTATAAGTATTTCCACGACACCGTAATACTTTAGTTGTATCTACGAGTTTATTCATATCATATGAATTTGGATGGATCCTCTTAATACTTTTCCATCACCAATGTATGACATTGATCCCCTAAATGTCTTTCAAATTTTGAAATTTCTTGATTTAATGGTGTAAAATATAAAATCTCAGAATTTAATAGATTTAAACCAAAAATATAATATAGTTTCTGTCGATTTACAATGTTATAAATTAATACTCTTGTGATACAACGTTGAACCCATTTTAAAAAATAATTAACATGTACGATCATAGAACTGATCTGATATGATCATTTTTTAGATAACTAGTTGAATAATATTGACCCTTGAGTTATAAAAATGGAATCTATGGATGAAATTTGTATTAGATTCCAAAAACCATGGAGATTATAAATGAATGAGGATAAAAAGTGAATTAATAAATATTTAGTTCCACACAATAAGAGTGTGAAGTTTTTAGAGTCTAAGGAGATCCAAAATTCTTATCTAAATTGGATAATAGGTTTTTGAAAAAGTGGGATGATATTAAAATTGATTAGTTGAGATAATATATTCTATAAGAGATTTGTTTTTATTAATTTTTTAATTCTATAATCCTCATCTGGTGATTGACATCAATCCCATAGTGAATGAGCCTATTACAAATTCCCCGTGATAATTTTTTTTCATTAATATTATATATATATTGTTCATTTTCACTAAATGTTCAAAATTTACATATAAATTAGAATTTTTCCATTATAAAACACAGTTCATCTTCAAATCATTACCAACTAGAAAACATAATCCAACTGGAACATCCCCACTTCCATAATAATAGAGAACAATTGTTTGATTCATATCATGACCAGATTCTCTGGGCTCCCACATGGAATAAATGAAAACTGTGTTTTCCATCATAATCTCACCTCCAATAGTCTCAAGTCTTGTTGATAACATTGAGTAGAAAAATCCCATACATTGAAGACATTAAACTATAATAACATGAAACAGCCCGATATCTACAATGAAAATAGTTATCCACTACATGAGTTATATATATAAGTAGATCAAGTGATCCAAATATAAAACATACATGAGAAATATATTCAAATAGAAAGGATAAATTATGGAAATAAAATAATATTAAAAATGAAAAAATACATGAAAAATAGTCCATTGGAATAAATGAAAAATATTAATTATAGAGAGGTCATATAAATAATATTACTCCTAGAATGATAATATCTTGTTACTACTTGTTATGGGGGATACTAATGTTCATCCAACACCACATATCTTAACATCTATTGGGATCATCTTGGAATAATATTTACCAATCCATACACATAGATATATCTTCAACATTTACAACATATACACCAACCCAACATCTGTATACCGAAGGATTATGGTGTGTAAATATTAAAAAAAATGTTGGACACACTAAGGAGTATAAGGGGATAATATAGTCATAATAAAAAAACAATTTATAAAAGGGATTTCTATGTGGAGGAAGATAAGAGGAACCAGAACACCAAGCCTTATCAAGTTCCCAAAACTCTATATTATCCATAATGAGATGAAATAAATAAATAATTGTATGATCAATTCCTTTAACTGTCATGGATTCTTGAAATTCCCTATCATAAAAACATCAAAAAATTGGTCCACCACTCATGAGTATATAGAGCTTCTCAAGACAAATATGTTTTCTTAATGTATGAATTTTATTTCTAGATACACTATTTCATCTCAAATTAATCCCACTCAGTTATAGGAATCATCTTTCCCACAAATATATTTAGTATAGTTATTTCATGTATTCTTTCTGTTTCCAAAATCCAGTAAGGGGAGCTTGATCCTTCCTAGAGTAAGATCAATTTTCCAGGTAGCACATTTCACGTATTTATAAAATATATACTCTATTATTGTCATAAAAGGACCGAAATTAATTTCTGATTCCATCAAAGTGGATTTAATTTTCTAATCAATTATCCAATGTAACCTACCTGTATAAACAATGTAGTATCCCAAACCATTAGTAGTGTATCAGGGATTCTAACCCCTATGGGGGATCCTTTACCATATTTTATCTCAATAGATAAAAGGAAAATGACAAAAATTGTTGAGGATTCCATGCCCTATAATTATAGTGGGGATACTATACATATCTAAAATATAAATATAGGATACCATTCTGTAATAACATCGATGATTACTAATCATTCCTTGGGATTAAAAGAGGATATTTCATAATGATGATCTCATTCCAGTCATGCTAGGTATATATTAATCATGGTTGTCTAACGGTTGAGCTTGATCTCCATGATACTAATTTGTTTGATCATGAATTATTTAATCATATTCCATCTCTGACATGAGAATGAAGGCCACCATCACATCCACACATAATTGGACTCTAAATGGACATATAGAAGTTATAATGTTAGGAAAATGATGAATACCTAGTCTTAGGCATATGATACATTGTTTATTACAAAACATTAATTTCCATTACATTTACAACAATTCTATATGGAACATTGAATCCCTAATACACATTTTTGGTGATGAGATACAAGTCATGAGGGTCCAATTTTTGGAACTTTTTGTGTGTCGAATGGATAAATTCATGTTTTAACAAGATTGCGTGGGGTGTATCTCTGGTTCACATGTCAAGTAATAAAACTATAGTCCTTGGGAATGCAATCCATATACACAAAAAATCAGATATATTGGGTGAAGATACATTTGGGATTTATCGTATGGTTATTTTATATTTATCTTAGTTTGAAAACCCTAGTTCAATACCATTTGAATTAAATTGAATGTGTTCTTCAAAATCACGTGTCATGAAGTCCGGATTTCATTAGATTCTATATTAAATTGATTAATTACCAATTTTAATTCATCCATAGTTGATTCCATTATGAAATTTAACTCAACCACAAGACTATAATAACATTATGTCCAAGCCACCACTAAAAGTAGTATTCTGGTACCTCTTCATCTGAAATCACACATTCTACCATTTCATCAAATAACCAATGCATCTGAACTCATTATAACAACCCCCATGCGCCATAATTTTATCTAAAATCATTTTTGTTGTATTATCCTTCATTGAAAATCCATATATAGACATCGAATTTTGGAATTGACATCCTTAAATAAAGATTGTTCAAATTTCATGGAAGACTCAATATTCGAATTTCTATCCACAAGGAATTACAATGATGTTTTCCAATATACATTCAACCTCTATCATTAATGATACTTTTATGTGTGTCTACCATAAAATTGGTATTTTTTTACTGATTCATGAGTGTTATAATTAAATCACAAGTAAATAATTATATGAGGATGGTCTAACCACCATCCAAAACGAACACCATTGATGTATTTGAAAGATAGATAGGGGAATCCTGAAAACAAAAAAAAAGTGAAAAATGATGATAAATTATTTTTTATCTATGTGTATATTTCTGAAAATAAATGTAAAATATATTAAAAAATTGGTCTAAACCAACTAGTCAAAAACATTTCGATTTTAGTGATATGAAACTATCAAATAAAGCATAAAATTCAGGAGGAAATAAACTATGTTCACATAAATCATCACGAATGTGTTCAGATTGATAAATAAAAAGTCATGACTCATTAAAAGAAGGTTTTCACATTGATTATTATTTTACCATGGGTTTATTCCTTTTTTTGGAGAAATAAAAAAATTATTTCCACTACAAATATGTTATCACTTCATGATCTATCATAATTTCTACTTTAGTGCTCCCACTCCCTCCAAACACCCTTCTCTCTATGGTTACTAATGAAAAAATTAAGAAAAATTAGAGTATAATCACAAGAGGTTTGTTATGAATATATTTTTGGGATTCAAATTCTTATAACTAATTGATTAGATAACTAAATTCTTTTATTAATATTTGTAGCGTATCGTACACCATTAAATCATAATATTAAAAAAATGTAATGTTCACTGTAAATCCAAAAATATGAATTAAAAATCAATATCAACTTTCCCATATGATTTTACTTGAAATTTATTTAAGAATTTCCAATGAAAATGTTCCATGTGTAATGAAACTAATTTAATATTTTTATTGTATACTATCATAGACCACATATCACACACCTTTCATGGATAAATAAACTCATGCGTATACCCTATTTTCTGGGACTAGGGAAACCATTATAAAATTATTCCATGGACCACTAATGGGGTATAATTAACATTTTAATCACATTGTCATCCTAGTATGTAAAAATAAAAGGATAGATGAGTCATACTCTCGAAAAAACCCTTATCGTTGCATCATCTCGACCATAAAAAAATCATCCTACAAATGGTACAACTAGATTTGTAAATAATAATTCTAATAAAAATATCAATATAGAGAACATCATTCCAATATATGCGAAGAAAAATATTATGAGTGAAACTTAAACATAGAATAATTCATCACTAATAATAAAGTGGACCACCATCTCTCATCTTCAAAGATATCAACTCTAGTCTCACATCAAAGAAAATGTAATATGATATATATATATATATATATATACCGTTTTAGGGATTAATATACATCATTTCTCCAATTGAGATTCATTCCAACTCATTAGATGGGAGGAACCCCAAAAAACATCAAACAAACACCCTTAAACCATTCACAGACAATGATAAAACCTATTATATCACCTCACTACCCACATTTTGTATAACATTATAGATGGTCATCATATAGATAAATATTTATTTTCTACATAACAATAGTAAAAAACCAAATTTCCCATGTTATCACTGTAACAAATAAAATGATGAATGTTTTTTAGAGTTCACATCGACAATACCACCACAACAATCCAACAAGGTACTAGATCCATAACCCCAAAATCGTTTCATAATAGAAAATTTTTCATGAAATAAAAATATCAAAACCAACATCAATAGATTTCCCCATATATTCCTAAGTCATTTGTAATTTTGATCCCTCAATCAAAGATCTTATAAATGTGTTTTCATCACTCATTGTCCAAATCTATTGATGTTCTCATCAGTAAAAGAAACCTCCTAATCTAATTGATCATCACCAAACCACTACTCATAGTGTGACACAATATACCACATTTATAGGAGGATGGTCTGATATATTTAGATATCCGAACTTTGTTTTACAAAAAAACAATGAATGAACATTCTAGAGTAAGAAACAATATAAAATCTTGAGATTTTTTCACCCACAATCATTAATAAGCTTCACCAAGAGATTGTGACACCCATGAAAACCCGCTCGGTTTGGAATAATGAGAACCATAATTTAATTAATCAATATTCTATTTGGTTTCCCATCACAACTCAAATCACATTCTCCAGTGAAAAACCACTATCCACCTAATATACTGGATGAAATAATCAGAAAATTATAGATAACCTTCTAATCATATATGTGGAAAAAAAATTCAAAATCATGATATCAAAATTCTTCCATCAATATAAAGTGTGAGTACTCCACCATTGATTATGGTATGAAAATGACTATAAACCACACCATGGTAATAATACTATGAAATTATCATCCTCTATGACCTCAGTTCGTGAAGAACCAAAACACTACATGAATTCAAATTCTATACAACAAGAACATAAATTCCTGATATTATCCTCTATAAATAATATCAAGGATGTTTTTAGTTTAAAACATGAAAACATGGTAATGGAAATAAAAATCCATCTTATATGGGTAAATTAATACACCCTATTAATACCAAGGGTGAACTATAGGTCACCTTTATAATATATGAATGAATTCTACTACAATCCCAAGAATTGAATTTATTCCACTATGGATAAGGATCATGAATTTATGTTAACCTTATAATTAAAAAATATTTATGTGTGTACAATTACACATAACCTCGGTCATAGTGGAAGTTCTACAATGCCTCTCTTGTATTAGGGGAAACACAATCCGTGAAAGGGATGATTAAAAATGATCATCATTAATGTTAACACTACCACTGACTAAGGAATACCATGTGATCTACCATTAATATTCAATTTCTGAAACTATAATATTATCGGAAAAAATTATTCCGTAAAAACACATGATAGTCTGTGGGAAATGGAAAAAAGCTGTATTCTAGTTCAAATTTGTCACATACCATGAAAAGGATTCTAGTGCATTCAATATCATAAATATTAGTTTTTTATCCCTACAAATTGGTTAGGAATAAACCCATCGGTGGTGGCCATAGTGGGGAATTAATATATCTCCTAAATAAAAATGACTTTTATACACCTTGCTCCCTATAAAAAACATCTAGAAAATAGGGGTCTACAAAAATGAGTTTCTAGATTCCCTATCCATGAATTGAAAGTTGATCCACAACATTACTATAGATATCCATAAGAGAAAATACGACCTACCCCCATAAAATAGTGCATGTTTTCAAGATTATCCTAGTTTACTCTCACATAGTTCTCATTTCACATCTAGATTTTCAATTCCATGCTTTGGTTCAAAACTTTTTTATGGTCCTAGCTTTCTCTTGGTTTTCAGGTGTTTCAGGTATGAATTTTTGGTGTCACTTGTGTTCTTTACCTATAAAAATGGTATTAGGGTTATTGGATGGTACTTGGCCTCCTATTTTTTTCAATGTGATGGTTTGAGGTTGTCATGTTATGGAGTTAGTATTGTGACACTCCAAGTGGCACAACTTGTGGGGTAAGTTGTTGAGGTGTTTTGTACCCATGAGTTAGATGCGTATTGAGGTAAAAGGGTGGGTTTTTTGGTATTATTTCCCCTATAATTGGAATATCATTCCCCCTTAGTTCCCCCCTTGATCCCCTTGGTATTGGAGGCAAAAGAACAATTTTTCGTTGGCCAGGACATGCCACACGGTTTGGGCACACGGTTCCAAACCATGTAGGTTTGTCCAAGTAATTAAAAATACTTGTGAATTACCAATTTCCCCTTATGAAATAATCCTAAATCCACCGAATTCTTCCCCATTTAGTTCTTTTCCACCATGTACAGCCTCCAAGGTTTCTCCCCCACCATTGGACGACATCATTGAAGGGATATTTGATGTGGAAAACATCAGAATTACAAAATTAAGTAATTATATCATCGATTTAATCCATTACATTAGGTTTTATTCTACTCTTTATTTATTTTAAAATTTTCATGCAACAAGGGTTCTTACATAGTGTTTAAATTTTTGTCTTTTGGGTGAAATAATGATGTTTTAGATTTCTTTTATCCTATATGTGGGGCTGCGATGGTGCAGCTGAACTTTTACACCAAGATATGAGGGTTTTGACTCAAAAGGTAGGTGATTCCATGTGTAACCATTTATTTATGAGATATTTCTCTTGAATTAATTGTTTTTCATGCACATAATATATTGTGTGTGGTGAGAAATCTTTTTTTGATGGATTTGGGTAAGTATTTAATTTCCTAGTTGCATTCTTGCTCGATGTTGGGTGTTTTTCCTTGCATAAATATTTTGGTATCAATTGAGTTATTTTATAACATATGAAAGGGGTTTATTAGTGTTGGAGAGGGGATGAAAATTATATTTGGTAAATTCCTTGCTATCATGGTGGCCTTGAGAGGGGTTTTTTGAATGGGTTTTAAGGTGTCAAACCATTTTTTACTTCTTGAAAGTGAATTAAGAAAACATGTATTTCTCATGTGTATCTTTTTTGGTATTATTTGAGGTATTTTTATAACACGTGGGTGGTGGTTTAAGATAAGTTTATAGTGATTCCAAATATTTTTTGAATTGTTATTGGTATAGTTTTGGAATTTAATTAGGGTTTTAAAATGGGTTTTTTTGTGCTACCCACGGTTATACCTCATGGGTTTGTCTTATGAAAATTGTAAATATTTTATTTGGTTAATCAAACTGTGAAAATGGTGTGTATTAAATTTTTCAGAGATTTGTTTCACCTAATATGGGTTATTGAAAGGTAATATGGTGATTTTAGATTTCGAACATTTTTAGAATGATTCATAAATTTCAAAAATGTTTTACTAAATTGTGTTGTGTGTGTGAAACATGGTTGTGGGATATTTCATGTGAGTTTGTAAAAAAAATGAATTTTGATTGTGAGATTGGTATTATGTAATATGTGTATGGACTTTAATGTGTCTTGTAATATCTTGGAATAGTTTTATAAAATTGTTTAAATGATTTTCAAAGTGTTAAAGAAATGAAAAAACTGTTGTGGTCTATTTTGGTGTGAGTATGATTTCGAAATGAATTTGAATGAAAAAGGGGATTTTGGGACTTTTTTGGTGTTCACGTGGGATTTTTTGTGAATTTGTGATGTGGAAGTGATATTTTCTTGTGAAAATTATATTTATTGTCTTGTTGAACATGCTTGAGCACCAAAAGGAAACCCGGGTATCTTCGTGGGTGAATATGTACTAGTATGCTAGTGATACCGTGGGTTTGGCCTTAGTTTCACATAGAAAGATTGCTGCTTGCAACACTATCTATAATATTATGATAATGATTGGGGACTACTATTTTATGGTTATGTTCCCTACTTGTGGCTTATCCACGAGAAAAGATATTGGGATGGTTAGTCTCAACAAGATACGAGGTACTTGGGACCCACAACGAAGTCGTGCATAGTTTATTTTTTCCAATTTATTGTGCTCATTAGTTAAATTTTTCTTACTATTGGCATAAGGTATTATTGGATGGAAAATTCAATAAACTTTCCATATATTTCCAAAGTAATGATTCTTTATATTATCCCACTTTAAAACTATTTTTATTTAATGTTGAATCTTTTAGAAATTGCAACTAGATTTTCTTTTTTATGAAAACTTGCAAGATTTTCATTTTTGATGTTTTTCACAAGGAATATCATAGTGTTTGTATCCTAATGGGATTAGGCTCACACACTACTTACACTTTTGGGTGTAATTATGCTTGGTAATTTTAGTTGTCACATGTTGGGTACAATTTTTAGTTTTAGTTGTTTCGGTTTCTAGAAGGTACTTGGTAGTTTTGTCTTGTAGAGATGGATAGAGGGAGGTGACTCATAAAATGATTGTTCATGGGATATTTATTTTCTATTTTATATCTTTTTTATAGTCATTTTAAGTTGTTTTAAAATATGTAATTCAGTTTTTAATTTTTGTTAAAGACTGTTTGGGTTGAAAAATATAGATTCGTTTTATTTCATTCATTTGTAGTTTTATGTTTATAAAATCAAAAAACATGTTCCAAATTTTCTGTTTATAATACCCGAGAACTTCTTCCAGCCCATGGGGATGTGGAAGGCCCTTCAATCCTTTTCACGGGCCATGTCAGGTGCCAGTTTTGATGGTGACCAGACCTGGTTCATGACAAAATGGTATCAAAGGAGGTTCAGGTTAACTCTTTAGGTCATCTTATTTAGGGAACAATCGGGATAGTCTGGAGTAATGATTTGTTGCGACCTGGTATTCCCATTATGAGTAGTGTACCTGATCAACACACCCCATGATGGGATTCAAGTCACTATGGGAATTTGGGACTTATCTAATTCTTTCGGTTTCCTTGTTTGACGATGATTAAGGGAAATGAACAAAGATATGGGTTAATGTATCAGTGAGATCACAAATCTGGGAAAGCAATTTGGAGATAGGGAGATTTCCAAGAAAAATCTCTATAATGGTGATGTTATTTGAATATGGACTTGATCCATATTTTTTAGTCACCCATCAGAACTAGTTTCTTCTCTCATTGTCTTCTGTTTTGTAGTTTTGAAATCATTGAGTTTTTGTTTTGAAGAAATAATGACATGGTTTTATGAAACGAAAGGTTTTGTGAAATTGATTTCTAATAAAGAAGGAAAATGTATGAGTTTTGAAATGATGGATTAAATTTTCATAATTGTTTTTGAAATGGGAAATAGTGTCTTTAGACCTCCATTAAAACCATGGATTATGTAAAAGTTGGTTTTGAAAAATTGTTTCTAATAAATTTTTCTAAACTGTTTAAAAGGTATTATAATGGGATTAGTTGTTTTGAAATTAATGTGAATAACTTGAATGTATATTATTATATGAATGTATGTTCATTTATGAAAAGTTTTTTATGCAATAAACATGGATTTTGATCTCATGGTTTGTGGTCCTGATAAAATGAATGCATTGGTTGAACTTCTTGGTTTTGAAAAGTGGAAATAGTTTTTCTTTTAACCTCAGGTATATCTGTGGGAGAGCATATTAATGGGGTTATATAGGATGATGGATGGATAATGGAATTACTGGATGAGTGTTGGGTTGGATATGAGGAGGGTGCATGGTATGGCGCAATAACATGCCTGTGTGAGGCACTTGGGGTACTATTAGTGGATATGCTAAATGCAGAACCTTTGGTTTTCTAAGAAATGTTTTTAAAAGAAAACAAGATGTCTTGATGAATGGTTTGGAATGGAGTGTATTATGAGATTTTAAAATGTTAATTTTTTTGGTTGTTTTGAGATTAAGAACCCCCCATGTTTGAGCCGTGTTTTGGGTTCGTGTTTGGTCAGTGAGCTGGGTAGAAGGAATGGTTAGTAGTCTCTTCTAAAAAAAAATTTGGGATGAATTTTAGGTGGATCCCATCATGTTTTTGTATATATTTTGTGGGATGTTTTGACCAATGGACTATATTGGTTGGGTCCCTGGGTTCTCTCGTTGGATAAGGTATGCCCCCACTATGGGTCAGTGCATGACTGAAGTGAAACCCAAATTTCATCACCATTGGAAGATGCTATAGTTGATTAATTTAACGAATATTTTCTCATGTACTATAGATTTAGTTTACAACATTTATTTTATTTTTATTTTTTTCAACCTCTTCTAGAGAATGAGTTCTCACAGAAGGTAGAAAGAGATCTTAGTTTCTTATGTTAATTGATTCATTAAGGGAGGAAGTGGAATGGGGTTGTTATTGAGGATGTGTATCTGGATGGTTTCTAAGAAGGACTCTGGGTCCTTCGTAGTCTCTTCAAAGAAAGGGTTTTGTTAAACAAACACTGTGGGAAATATGGTCATGAGTGGATATTATTTACACTTTCTGAAATTGTGTGGTGTTTGGGGACATGGATTAAGGACACCTTCAATGTATTGTTTCTATCAGTCGCAATGGTCATGTTCGGTGACACCTTGTGATGTCGTGTTACGGATGGCAGTAAAGGTTAAGGTCATACAATCCGCTGAGATTCTTTGTCATGTTGGCAGTATGTATCTCAATGATAAACATCAAAATCCTTTTTTTGGAGGAAGGTGATTATATGTGACCTTTCCATCCGTTGTTTCTCACCCGAAGAAACATGGTATGATGTGTGTGTGTGCATCTTATAATCCCTTGTTTCAATGAAATGTTGGGTCAGGGTAAAGTGGTTTTCTAATTTGTGATGTATTGGTGAAACAATCGAGGGTTGAAGTGTAGTTATTTGTGGCACTGATAGAAAAAATTTTGTACAGGGGGTTTCCAAATCCTAACTGCAAGGCTGAAGATTCTTCAATCATTTAAGCTCCATCCATAGGTCTCGGAGAGAATCTAGAAATAGTCATGGGAAATCCTAGGGTAATTTCAACCCTTCTACAAATTCTTATCCTTATTATGAATGATAGGATGAGTTTTAACCTCTGAGGTCATCATTGTTCTACTGTTATTCTCTTTCAGTGGAAAGTTGTTGAGGGCCTTGTACAGATGTCATCTTCCAATGTCATTCACAAAAAAAAAAATTTCCATTGAGTTTTTTTAGAATGGTTTTAATTTTTTCTAGACAGGTTGAGCACAATATTTTTGCATGGTTCGTAGTAACCATTCCCCAAAGAACCATGCAAGTAAAAGGATCTGTACGATTAGTGTATGAATTTCCAAACTGTGTGGGCTAACTATAAGCCATACCAATACTTTAAACATGGTTTCTTCCTATGTCTATCCATGCTGGTTATTTAAGGATTTTGGTTGTTATGGGGGGAAGACCCACTATGAACATTGTGTATTTTAATTTCTAAATTTATAATGGAAGTTGGTCCCTTGTACCAGGGAGTCCGTTCGGGCCTCCCCTTTTAGTTTCCTGATCCCATATCGGGAAATAAAATTGAGTTGTCTCTTATGGAGGGGAGCCCATTTGTCTCTCCCCACAGTAGTGACTCATATTGGTCCTTGGTCTTGTCTTGGTGGTTGGTAGAATCATTTGGAGCTATCTAAATACCTACATCTTCCTTGGGTAAACGTTGGGATTGGAGAACACCCAATGGTTTGGTTAAAGAAAGATAAGTGTAACCTTGTTCATTTTTGTTGTTCATCTTGGTAAATTTCTATAATCTTGTTTGGAATGTGTCTTAAAAGTTTTATTTTGGCATAAACTTTTAATGTTCATGGTCATTTTAGAGAAGTGATGAATATATTGGTTTGTTAGAGTATCCCTTCCTTAATTTATTTGTATAGGTGTTTTGGCTTTTGGGAGCAATGCATGGCATGGGAGTGCATCATGGATTATCTTTTGGGGTTTGTTTTTTATTTGTCCTTGTTGTGGATTTCCTGGGGAAGAAATCATTATGGTGTGGAGAATTTCCAAACCCTGATTTTCAATTCCACGTGTTGGTTCAAATCTTCTCCCGGTTCATAGCTTTCTCTTGGTTTTCAGGTGTTCAGTGTATGAATTTTTCGTGTCTCTTGTGTTTTTGACCTATGAACATGGTATTAGGGTATATTAAGGTACTTAGTCTATTAATTTTTTCAATGTGATGTTGTGAGGTTTTGTTGTTTTGTAGTTTGTTTTGTGACACTCCTAGTGTCACCACTTGTGGGGCAAGTTGTTGAGGTGGTTTGTACCCATGAGTTGGATGAGTCTTGGGGTGAATAGGTGGTTTATTTGGGTATCTTTCCCCCTCTAGTTCGACCTTTTTCCCTTTTTTATTAGAGGCAAAAACAACATTTGGATTTCCAGGACATGCCACAAGGTTTGGCCACACGGTTACAAACTGTGACGGCAAACCATGCTGGTGTGTCCAGGTCATTAAAAATAGTTTTGAATTTCCCATTTTCCCTTCCAGAATGAACCCAATTCCGCCCCATTTTTCCCCATTTTGTTCCCTAACCCCATTTCTAGCCTCCAAGGTTGCTCTCCCTCCCTTGGACCTCATCATTGAAGGAAGATTTGAGGGGGGAAACATAAAAATTATGAAAGTAATTATATATTCGATTTCTTCCATTTATTTAGTTATTATTCCACTATTTCTTGAGTTTTAAAATTTTCCAATACTTGGGTTTGTACCTAGAGTTTTACATCTCACCTTTTTGGGTGAAATATTGAGGGTTTATGTTTCTTTTATCCTCCTTGTGGTGTGATAATGGTGGAGTGGATGATTCCGCCGAAGATTTGACGGTTTCGACTCAAAAGGTATGTGATTCCATGTGTAACCATTTCATAATGAGATAGTTTTTCTAGATTAATTATTTTTCTTGCTCATCATATTCTTTGTGTGGTGATAAAACTGTTTGTGATAGATTTGGTTTAGTATTTAATTTCATTGTTTCATTATTGCACTAAGTTGGGTGTATTTCCTTGGGTAACTCATGTGGTAATAATTGGATTATTTTTTAACATATGAAAGTGATTTAATAGTTTTGTTAATGGTCTTTAAATTCTATTTTGTGAACACCTTAGTGTCCTGGTGGTCTTAAATAGTGGTTTTGACTGCATTTAATGTGTGAAACCATGTTGTACTTTTTGAAAGTGATTTACGAAAACATGTGTTTTTCATGTGTATCTGTTGTGGTATTAATTGAGGTATTTTTATAACACATGATGGTGATTTTTTAAATTTTTTATGGCTGAAAATTTTGGTTGGAAAATTTTTGGTATGTTTTTGGTATTGAATGATGGTTTTGAAATGGGTTTTGTGTTCAAACATTATTATACCACTTGGGTTTGTTTTATGAAAATTGTAAATGATTTATTTGGTTAAACAATGTGGGGAATGGGAATATATGTACGGTATGGGTGACTCTTTTCATATTATATGGGTACACGAATGGTAATGTGGTGATTGAATATTTCATACATTTTTAGAATGTTTCATAAATTGATGAAATGTTATACTAAATAGTGTGGTGGGTGGGAAACACTGTTGTGGGTTATTTCATGTGAGTTTGTTTACAAAATGAATTTTGATGGTGAGAGGGTGTTATGTGATATGTGTGTGTGAATTTATGTTATTTAGAATATATTGGAATGGTTTTATTAAATTATTTAAAGAATTTTCGAAGTGTTAAAGAAATGTGAAAAGTGTTGTGGGTTATTTTTGTGTGAGTATGATTTCAAAATGCATTTGAAAGAAAAATTGGATTTTGTGACTTGTGTGATGTCCATATGGTATGTTTGGTGAATTTTTGATGTGGAATTTTTATTTGTATATGAAAATTATATTAATTTTCATGTTGAACATTTTTATGCACAAGAGGGAAACCTAAGTATTAGGTGGGTGGACGTATACTAGTATGCTAGTGATCCGATTGGGTTTGACCTCAGTTTCCCTTTACAAGATTGACACATGAAACACTGACAAAACTATTATGATGATGATTAGGGACCAGTATGTAATGGTTATGTTACCTAATTGTGTATAGTTCATGTGAAAAGATATTGTGATGGTTACTCTCACCGAGATACGAGGTACCTTGGACCCAAAACGAGCTAGTGCCTCAGTGATTTTTTCGCAATGCTTGTCCTCAATAGGTTACATTGTGATTACTATCAGCATATAGAATTAATGGATGGAAAATTCAGTAGCATTGGCATATATTTCATAGGTGTTGATTTTTAAAATTATCCCACATGAAAACTATTTTTATTTAATGTTATATATTTTAGAAATTGAAAATAGATTTTCATGTTTATGAAATCTTGATATATTTTCATCGTTGAAAGTTTATCACATGGAATATATTTGTGGTGTTTTCATACTGGGATTTGGTTCACACCCTACTTACACCTTTGGGTGTATGTGGACTTGGTTTTTTATTGACAAATGTTGGGTACATTTTTTAGTTTTAGTTGTTTATGTTTATAGCAATTCCTTGGTGGTGATGTCTTGTAGAGATAGATTGTTGGCGGTACCTTTTTCCATGATTGTTCATGGGATATTTATTTATAGTTTTTTTACCTTTTTTATAGTATTTGTGAGTTGTTTTAATCTATGTAATTCAGTTGTGAATTTTTGTGAATGTTTTTTTGGTTTGAAAAATCAAGATTCTTTTTATTGGATTCATTCATTGTTTTTGGTTTATAAAATCATGTAAATAGTTCCCAATTTTCAGTTTATTATTCCTGGTCAATTATGACAACCCGTGGGGATCAAGAACACCCTTCGAGCCTTGTAACAGGCTTGGATGGGTGCCCGTTTTAATAGAAACCAGATCTAGTTCACGACATCTCATTATAAGAAGGCTTTAAGACAATTCAATATTCATTATCTGAATTCTTCATTAATATCCACTTTTCGAAATATTAACTATAATGTCTGATCAAAAAAGAACTCATAAAACCTACATTTTCAAACATTTACGTAATTGAGTTTGTTACACCCTATGGATGTTTTAAAGTTCTATGTTAATAACCCAACCTCTATTAACAAGTCATAATCAAACCTTAGTGTTGTCTCATCAAGGGATTGTGAAAACCCTCACCCATAATTGTACTATAGTGTCATAAAGAGTGTTAAATACCCAAATCAACTTCCAGAAATTGAAATTATAACAAATTAATACATGAGTCTCAAAATCAATTTGATCCTCTAAAATACATGGATTAATATGACCTCCTAAATTTCTATGGACTTTATCATCAGTCTCATGTAGTGTAACTTGTACACTAGTTTCCTTTTAAGACAATTTATATAAAACCATCAACATTATGAGGAATATCCAAATAGTGTACTAGATAAAAAAAGACCCCCTAAAATAGTAGTGTAAATATAACTATCAACCACATCTCATGAAACAACACCTCATCGCTTAATATTTTGGATTGGTTGGATCCATAAAAGTTTTGGGCTCATTATTTCCTTGACTCTAAAAACAAGTTGGATATCAATTGGTAGCACCCAATAAATAATGGGATTCACCTAAAAGGTGTATAGAATATATATTTTAGATAACAAAGTATAGAACTTAAAGATCTTGACTGGATCTACTATGACACACGCATCGACATACTTATACCTTGTAACAAATGTCCATGGTTTCTATGTCAACTAACAAATTACAAAAGTTCCAAAAAAATGTATATGTTAACACTAAACCTACAATAGTTCTATCTAGATTGTTAATTGAACAAAAGAACCCATTAACATCAATTTTGTATTCCCCCAACGAATAATCATATATATACTATCTTTATTCACTTTATGTAGGATATACCAACTCGAATACCACTATATCATGACCTCATCAACCGTGGTACTACATGGATATATTATATACTTATTGTTTCATCCCAATACCACATCTAATTGAAAATGTGATGGTTACAAAAACCTCATGGTAATATCACACACATGGGAGGCCATATCCTATAATAACATACAACATTTTCATACCTCCCATGAAGAAGATTAGAAAAAAAATTAATAATATATATATATATATATGCATAAAATAAACTGAATATAATAAATTCACCAGACATATACTTAGACATAAGAGATTACCATTTATAATGACTTCATGTTGAAATTGGATTAGTTCAAACCCAGATAATACTATAGAAAACTAATGAAAAACAAATATAGAGTGGTCCTCGATTTATGATACCTCCAAATAAGAATTTTTCATAATAAAATCAACTCATGGAACTACAATATCTCATTAAACATCACATCTCCTAGAGTCCAAAGGTTCACCATCCAATAAATTATTTCAAAAAGAAACCTAATAATAAATATATTTCTTATAAATCATGTAAAAATAAAATTACATGTGTGGGAAAAGGCTCATTCACAGGTTAATATAATAATTCTTAGCAGTGTGCACCAAAAATCATAAATAGATAATAAATAATCAATCAACTTGTCTCCTATTACACATGATAACTAGGTGGAGGCCCAAATGAGAAACCAGAAAACTAGGTTAGTTCATCTTAATAAAAATATATTTTATAGAAAATGATTTCATAGAGATTAATATTGAAATACATAATTACTCGAAGTCTCATAGATGCTGGAATATCCCATTGGATATATATTCAATATATGATACCAACTAACATGAGTAGTTAGAGGTCTTTCAATTATATAAACATCCATGATTTCATATACATGGAATCCAAATGGGTGACATTGAGTCATATATCATAAAAATATTTATTTCACATGTTTCATGTAGAAAATCATCCTCTAAGAGACAAGAGGGGGATGTAACTGAACCATGGGGAATTCTCAGCTACATCTGCATCCCACAATACTTAAGTATATAAGGTAAACTCTATCATAATCACAAATGACCGCATAATGATTCTTTTATTCAAACCATGGTAATTAAATAATTTGAAAGCACAAACCATGTAAACTCTCTATTGTTATAATGGAGTATTTCACCCCCATAATAGAGTATAGGGGAATTTAACATGAGTGGAAGATCCCATGACCCATTTGGATCCATATATAATAGGTGAAACCATGAAAATATAGTATTCCACGCCTAATTATATTATGGGGTAACTAACCCTATCTGACCAATTGGATGACGATCCCACACCCCAATCACATTGGGGGTATTTCGAACTATACATATGGATGGTAAGATGATATTTATACCTAATAAAATTATTAATATATGGGTGAGTTTTAAATCATCATTTATTTATAGATGATAAACTAGATATGTGTCATAGTAATAAAAATGATCCTTCTTACATTACTGCACATATATTTCTGATTTCATAGGTAAGGCCACAAACACATTCCATACAGAATTATATTCTTGATGCGCGTGTCAAATTTCAAATTCAAATATATGGAAGAGTACAAGAAATTACAGATGGGGTCTTGGTATGTGACCCAAAACATCATACCTTTTCATTTATTGTAATACTCTATGACATGTGAAAAAACCATCTTGATGATGTATCTTACGAGATGCATAGCCTATGTGATGGGGTTCACCATATGACATGGGTCACCCTACCAGAGTCAGGTTCTACAAAGAGTACATTAGGTAAAAATTTGTGCTACATGGAGTGTATTATATGAAGGATTTTTATAGATGTAATTAGTGTGCATGATAAACCAGTTAAATTGGGACACATGGATTGTGGGACTATCCACATGGTTACCCTATCCAGGATCCCTAGTTCTGTATCATCTTTCTCACACAATGAGTTTACCCAATAAATACATGTAGTGTAGTCAATATTTTTTTAGAATCCATGTCATATCAATAAATTTACATTTTTTATTTAATTAAAACTAAATCATTCATAAATTCTTCCAAAAAATCCTGACAATGGCTTACTCAATACTACACGACTACCATATGCTTTTCATCCACTCGTCAATAGAAATTACAAATTTAATTTCCTAGAGGCATGGTTAGAATAGAGGAGAATAATTATAACATATTTTAATATTTTGAATCCAATTCTCTATCATCATTCAAGAATTCAATACCATCTAAAATCATTTTATAACATTTGTTTTTTATTTAAGAGACTCCAATGATGTTTCCCCAATTCCATGGACCTCCCAATTTATGAGAGACAAATTGATTTGGAAGAAAAATTTATTTCACAATATATATGATCCCATAATGACCTATGGTCCTTCATTTTACATAAATCATGAATCTTATATCCTCCACAACAATTTCTTCGATATGTGATAAGACATGCCAAAAAATTGATCTATAGGGATTATCGAACAATAGACAAAACCAAAAATAGCGATGAATGTGAATAAAAAATTATGGAAACCAAGAAAAATAATAATAAGGAACAAATTATCATGAATAGTTGAAAAAGTACAACATTCATAGAAATTAATAAATTATAAGTTAATCACATCTTTCAAACAAACATTCAAAAACAATAATAAGTCACAATTACAAAATTATCCAAACCATAACTTAAATCTGTGATGAACTAATCAATGAACAAAACATTCATCATGAATAGAGGATAAACCATACAATCCTAAACTCATGAAACAATTTATTCCCCTATAAAAGGTTTTTTTCATCCATAGTTCGAGTTATCATTATGGAGAAATCCATTCACCATTTCTGCTGTGTAAGTATTTCTGAATCTAGATCTTCCATCAATGATTCCAAATATATATGTGGATAACCATAATATAAAAAAAATAGGTTTATTATTGAGGGATTTTAGGGTTTATAAATTAAAAACCATATTGGATTAAAAAACTCATTTAATAATAATACAACAAAGAACACCAGAGAATGATGATGAGAATGAATATTATTTATTATCAATGTTAAAACACAACCAATATAATAAAAAATTATTATGGTTCTCACATCTGAGACTTCTTATATTTGATGGAATAAGTTTCTTAGAAAGAATTTTATTTCGAATATTAAAAATATAATATTTTAGATATATTAATATTGAGGATATAAAACACTAATAGTTCGATAGTGGATGAAAACATAGGAAAACTATATTTTAAAAAAACAAACACATCCCTTAAAATGATAAATTCAGGAATTTTACATTAGTAATGATTCCATTTTACCCATAAAAGGACACCAAATTTAAAACACAATATCTAGTAGAGTCTTACTGGTGTAAAAATCTAGGTCACTATAATTTATCATTTATTGGAGATGTTTTCTCACCTATATTGGAATGGATATGTTGTGATGTGGTTATTCATTTTTTCCTTTCATGCTAAACCACCTTGGTGATGGTAATATGTGATGGTTTTATTTAATTAGTAGGGTATACAATGAGAGTTAAAATGAATAACTTATTAAGAACTATATGAAATTATAATATATAGCACACCATTAGTTTTAAATATTTTCCTTTTAGAATAAATCGAATTTTTTTCTATAATGCTCTATACAGAATGTTATGCTTATTTTACACACAAAATCTAGTTATCAAATGTGACAGGCAAGAAAAAGATTCATTTTCATATAATATTTCACCAAATTTAACACTAAAATTTGGAATATTTTAAATTTTGTTTTACAATGTAATATTAATTTTTAATATGAAATGTCAATGTTATTTTAGTGTCATTTTTTGGTTTTTTCTGAGAAGTTTCATTAAATGAAGAATAGTAAAAAATAATGCATTATGTTTTAAAAACCCATTTCTTTTAAATAATTATTAAATTTTAAATTTATTTTTAATATAAAAGAAGATAAATTATATATATATATATTTATCCAATGTAGTTCATTTTAAAATGTTTCATATTGAAATATGATATTCAACTTTTGAATTCCTCTTTTAATGCAATCTGCTTTTAAAGGAAAATCCTGCATTTCTTAAACTGCTGCTATATTAAATATTATAAAAGGACATGTTATCTTCCACCCTAATTATTCCTCTGTATTCTCATTTTTGAGATGCTCGAACCTTCCCTTCCTTCCCATAGGAGTTGTGCGATCAAATTTCCTCTTTCGATTAGTTCTCCTCTATTTTGTATGCATCCAAGTAGTATCGATCAATATTCGATATGAGGTATGATCTATTTTCATTGTTTTGGGTTCATCTCCTTCTGTCTCTCCTTTCCTTTATATGGAATGATATCTTCATGTTAATAATTGGAATTTCATGGGTGCTGACCAGTGTCGTGGTGACTCGGCATCCTAGGGTTGATTCCGTTGTCACAAGGGGAGGAGATCGTGACCCATTGTGTGGCTCGTTCCCATATAAAGAATGTGAAGAACCATTTGAGGTAGGGGATTCATTTCTTCTATTTTATTTAAAGTGAAACTGTATAGTTATCATGTTTGATCCTACTGAATCATAATGTAATTGACTTAATAAATATTTGAACTGAAAAAATAAATTGATATCGATCATATGTTATTGCCTCTTTTTTTGATAGATAGTGTGAAATATATTCTTTCATTGTTTATCTTTTATTTCTTGAGGGAAATTGGAAAGGAATGTAAACTGGGATTAATTGATAATTGTTTGCATAATGATAAAGAGGCATGTAAATGAAACATATTTTTCTTGTTGTAATTTTATGTTAAGAAAATTGGGGCAGTAAGCTTGTTTAGTTATTTGTGATAGCTTAATGATCATGTTCCCCAAAGTTGGAACCTACGTATAATAAATTGGTTAACCGAAGATTGATTAATGAATTTTTATTTTGATAAAAGGTAATCCATTGTAGGGTTCCAAGTTACCCTCTTGTTTTTTAAGGTCTAAGAGCCTAATTGATTTAATGATTCTTTTCATGCTGATTGTGTTGTGATGTGAGCCCGGATGGATATTGTGATATGTAGGGATCAAGGAGGCCTATTTTTTATTGCATTAGTTGACACCTAGAGTGGTGAGAAGCATCATTTTATGCACGTGGGTGTCTGTGAGGACACTATGGATGATGGAATGGGTTGAATGTGAATATTTTGGATTCTTGCTGATTCTTATTGGTAGTTTATCTTCTATACTTTCCCAACTGCGCAAGGAAGATGGCCTTGTTTACCATTCTTTTGAAAGGGGAAATGATTCTCGGGGTACACCACATGCTTTCCATGTTTATCTTCTAAATGGAAGATGTTTATACTCTCTTTCTATAGTTGGAAATGACTCGATGTGTAGTTCATCTACTCACCGTTTTGAGCTCCATTCTATATATTAGCATATAATGTTTTTCTAGATTTATTTGGAATATATAAATATAATTCTGTAAATAAATAATTGAATAAATGATGTTAACCCATGGTGTTGGAGCATGCTGGGATGAATTTCAGAGGACAACAAACTATGGGTGTGATGCTAATGAAATATAATGTGGAATTTTCAATGGTTAATTAATTTTTAAAAAATTAATTAACGTAAATTTCAACTGATAAAAAGGGAATGTTTTAATGTATCAATTCTCATTAAATGGTTGTGTTCTCATAGGATACTTGGTTTTAGAAGTGGCAGCCTAGAGTTCGAGAGAAGTTAGCTATAGTTGTGTATAATTCTAGGTTGTTCCCATAATATTGTTGATAGTTATAGTACATTTTCTGTTTCTATAAGCTACTCAACCCTTTCAGTTAGGGAAACTGACACCCCTAGGATTTTGATCCCTAGGGGGTGTTTTACCCCACATTCCTATGAGAGGATGTATGAGAGACTACCCCCTTTGGCCCCTCTATATTCTATTGGTAGTTACTTGTGTTGGTAGGCACAGTGGTTAGTTTTCCTTATATACATGTGTAGAGGGATATAATGTCTTCTTGTTACTCACACACATATATTCTAGATATAGTTTCATATGTACTACTATAGGTGTAACCTGTATAGTCTATGATGGCATGAGGATCTTTACTCAGTGTATGGGCTATAATGTCTTGAGGTTTAATACCCGACATATAATACACGTTTGAGAGAGATGTGGTGGCTCATAGAAACTACCCAGTTAATTTTCTTATATGGATGTAGTGGGTTTTTTTACATGAGGTGCATATTGTGGTGCTTTACCCTGGTGTCTGTGGGAAATCTTATTTGGAGGGAGATACATAGGACCCGTGACGTTGGGGAAAAACAGAAATCTAGGATGGATGTATTAGTGAGGTACCCTCGATATTATTTAGTTTATTATATACTCATGTATGAGAAACTTGTTGAAAGTAGCCAGGGTGTTGTTGGGAACATGGTATACTAGTATAGGTGACGAGTTAGTTTCACTTATTGTTCACTATGCTTCGTCATGATTAATTTACTTTTTCATGAGAGGATTTGGGGAGGATCTTACTGAGTATGCTATTATACTCACCCTATGTATATATAAACTGTTTTTTCAGAGACATGGAGCAGGTTGGAGAGAAGGCTGGTTTCTACTAGCATGGGGTTGTAGGAGCTATTTGGGATTTGTGGTTGATGTTGTTTTTAAATTTTTGGGTACTTGTAGTTTTTCCCATTTAGTTATAGTATTTTTTCATGACATTAAATATGTCTAATTTTGATATCATTTATATTTATATATGAGTTGGATTTGGTTGTTGTCTATCTTAACTCACTCTTTCGCATGTGTTCCCTTAGAGGGTGATGATTTCTATATCTGTGTTTATTACACCCTCAGTGTTAGTCGCCAACCTAGGGCCTACTGGAGGCAACACTCAGGGGTCACTATCTCCCTTCTGACATTTCTGGCCATGTAGGGGTACACCATGTGGGGAGGGGGTCGTGACTGAGCGATATCAAAGGTCTAGTTGAGGGATATGATAGAGTTCGAAGTTAGGGACATGTGAGGTTGCATGGGTTGTTTGGTCAGTAATTTCAATCAGGTTTAGATAGTGATGTAAACACTAGAGACAGGCTCAGAAATAAGAATTCAGGTCCCCCTATCATCTAGTGTACGGATCATTATGTTTATAATGGAAGCCGAATAAGGTGATACTAGTGGTAGGGTAGAAACCTAGGAAAGCATCATGCATCATTATTCCTTGTGTCTGTGTTTGAATGGGTAGACCTTGGGATTAGGTAATCTAAAATGAATAAAATAAAAATATTAATTAAATAATGCTGAGTAGTCCTTATTACATTTGTAAGATCTAAAATTTATTGTTATTTTATAGGTATGGACCAAGGTCAACATCTTCGTCAGGATCACATAGTAGATGTCTAGAAAGTTATGCCAGTTGATCATTGCGGGGTAGAGGATGACAATGATGAAACATGGAGTAGGACAATGAGAGAGTTTTAGTTCCAGAACCTGAAGAAGTTGGAGAGCTCTATTTTACATGATTTCATGGAAGACTCGTTGGAGGAGGTCGAGATAGGCTTCAGTTCGATCCATGATCAAAAGGAGCACTGGCTGTCCTTGATTTTGGAAATGCTACGCTGAGTAGTAAGGCAGTGGTGGTTCTTGTTCCTCAGGGAACACATGGAGTCATCGATCTCATGGGAGGAGTTCTAAGAAAAATTTAGTGTCGTGTTTCTTTCTACGAACGCATAGCCATCTAGTTTCTAGGAGTTTTTTACCCTTCATCAGGGGATCTCCTAGGTTTGAGAATTTGGAATACATTTTAGGAACCTTTTACAATATGAATTATAACTGTTTCTAGATAAGGAGGCTAGGGGGAGCCATTTTGAGGAGGCCTCGCATCCAGAG
Source organism: Viscum album (assembly GCA_963277665.1). Taxonomy (NCBI): domain Eukaryota; kingdom Viridiplantae; phylum Streptophyta; class Magnoliopsida; order Santalales; family Viscaceae; genus Viscum; species Viscum album. The sequence goes on from OY728151.1 coordinate 820,294,132, forward strand.
ATCCTCCTCCATGTCTCCCCATTTATGCTGAAGACAAATCAGGAGGTGCTGGGAAGGGAAGAGTTCATCGAGAGGAATTTTTTCTGGAAATGGATCATCACAAGAGGGGATTCATCCTGATTCCTCACAATGGAGAGTTGTGGGATGGGGTTCCCAGGTTTCCGGGCAGAAGAGTTTCCATTTTGTCGGGGGTAGGTCATATCCCTCTGCATCTCATTTCTCTGGAGGTAGCGGCTCTTAGTCCTGTGCCATTTGATCTAATGCTTGTTTTCTTATGGTGATTTAGGTCATCAACAGTGAGAGTTCTTGACCTTTCAAAGAAGTCTTCAAACACTAGGTGCATAGCTCCACATTCATTCATTGAGGATATTCCAGTCGAGGCAGAAGCAACAGGGTGCTCTAGCATTGGATAAGTATAGGATATATGGGGCATGCATAGGACAACCCCATGATGCTCCACATCCTCAGTGAGTAGAGTGATTCTATGGTGGTGGTCATCATCAAGGTTAGAGAGGCCCTGGAGGAGGTCGTAGTCAGCTTCATGCTTTCGCATTTCTAGCTGCAGGAGAGCCAGATATCGTTCGAGGTATCATTTTCTTGTTTTCTACCTTGGTGTATGCCTTGTTTGACTCAAGAGCGACACACTCCTTCATATCACCTACCCTTTTCCATTCTTTGGGACTTGAGGTAGAGAGGCTTCCAATGAACATGGAATAGACTATGCAAATTGGAGGCTGATCAGAATTTGTTGAAGTATGTAAAAAATGTGAGATTGTTTTGGGGAAGCACCTCACTTGGTGAGATTTTGTATGTTTACTAGTATAAGCATATTATGTCATCGTCAGCATGGATTGGTTGTCTTCAGTGCATGCTATCTTGGATTTCATCATGATGTATGTTTAGTTCATTGATGTAGATGGTGATCCAGCGGTGTTCGTTGGAGAGAAAGATCCTCATATGGTTCATAGGCATGTTCCATCATTATCATACATCATGGCTAAGTTGATGATGTATTCTTTAGAGGGTCAATAGTTTGCATTTCCTAGGGTGGAAGAAGAGTACCCAGATGTCATTTCACAAGAGGTTGTAGAATTACCCCATTGACGAGAGATTGAGTTTGGGATCGATCTACAACCAAGAGCATCTCTTATCTCTATGTCGCCATATATGATGGTCCCTTCTGAGTTACAAGAGTTACGTATACAGATTTATGGTATGTTACATTGTAATTTTTTTCATCCAAGGGTTTGACCATGGGGTGCACCAGTTTTGTTTGTGAAGAAAGATAATGGAAGCTAGCCATTGTGTGTCGAATATTGTCACTTAAACAAAGTGAAAGTGAATAATTGCTATCCACTTCCACATATTGATATGTTATTCGATCAACTAAATTGTTCATGTTGGTTATCAAAGATTTACATGTGGTCAGGATATCAATAGATGCGTGGGAAGGATGAGGATATCCCAATGACTACTTTCTGTTGTCGTCATGGGCATTATGAGTTCTTTGTGATGCCATTTAGAGGAAAAAATGCTCTAGCTATGTTCATGGAATTGATGAACACTATGTTCCATGACCTCCTAGACATGTTCATGGTGGTTTTCATTGATGACATCCTTGTGTACTCTAATTCTGAGGAGGAGCATGCAGTGCATCTAAACGCCATTTTGGGAGTTCTTCATCAACGTCATCTATTTGAGATGTTGTCTAAGTGTGTGTTTTGGGCTTGAGAAATCCATTTCATTGGGCATGTTGTGTCCCAGCAGGGAGTAGCTGTGGATCCATCAATGATACAGGATGTTGTGTCTCAAGCTACTGCCAAGATAGTGTTAGGGGTGCGCAGTTTCCTTGGTCTCGCAGGATATTTTTAGAAGTTCAAAGCCGATTTTAATGAGTTGTGACTCCTCTAATAGCTTTGACTAGGAAGGATCAGGTGTTTATATGGATGGATCATTGTCAGGCATCTATTTAGTATCTAAAGGATAAGTTAGTAAGTGTTCTAGTACTTTGTCATCCATCAGAGAGATTTCAGTTTGATGTTTTCTGCGATTCATTGCATCTGTGGTTAGGCTATGTTCAGATACAATAGAGATTAGTTTTTTCTTATGCATCTCGATAGTTACTTCCCCATGAATGTAACTATTCCCCCCATGATCTGGAGTTGGCAGCCAGGGTTTTTTCTCTGATGTTGCCGAGACATTACCTCATTGACGAGTGCTTTGTGGATTTCAATGATTATAAGAGTTTGAGGTTTGTTTTCTCTATGAATTTATTGAACATATGAAATCGTTAGTGGATGATGATCTTATAGGAATATGACTATGAAATATCATATACACATGGAAAATGGAATGTTGTAGCTAATGAACTGAGTCGGAATTCACGTAGTGATACAGTGCGTGAATATGGTGACTCATGGAGAGTAATGGATGAATATTGTGCATTACATCTCGATATAAAAGAATTTGGGTCATAGGTTGTCTTTAATAGATGGAGGTGTAGTCATCTCTGGTGCCTTAGGTGGAAACTTTTTAATTGAGGGATCTAGAGGACGAGGTCTGGAGAGACCAAGTTGTTTGTGCCTAGTACCCAGATGGTTGGTTTGAGGATGAACAACACCGAGTGATGTATCATGGAAGGATATTTGTTCCTTTGAATATGAACGAGATGATTCTCAAGGATTTACATAGTTATTCTTTAGCAGTTCATCTTGGTGTTCGAAAGATTTACCGAACTGTGAGAATCTAGTTTTTGTGGCCTTGGATGAAGGGTGCAGTTCTGGAGTTTTGTCTTCATGATTAGTCATCCAGAATGTGAATGTCGAACACTATGGTCCGAGTGGTCATTTCTATCCATTAGATGTTATACATTAGATGTGGGAGGACATCTCCGTGGACTTTGTTACATTTTTACCTCAAGATCAGGGAAGACACGACACTATTTGGGTGGTAGTGGATCATTTAACAAAATCAACCCACTTCATAGAATTCAAGGAGACAATATTATTTGATGTTTTGTCGAGGCAGTATCTAGAAGAGGTGGTGGGACTTAATGGGGTCCCATGGATGATCATTTACGATCAAGATCCTCATTTTACCTCACGGTTGTGGAGAGGTATCTAGCATACTTTTGGTTCTTTACTATTCCTTAGCACTGCTTTTCTTTCTCAGATGGATGGTCAGATGGAGTGGACCATCCAGACTCTTGAAGACATCCATGATCTTGTGTCCTAGATTTTGGTGGTTCATGGATGAGGCACATACCCTTGGTGGAGTTTTCTTACAAATCTTTTTTCCACACCACCATCGGCATGGCACCGTTTTATTCTTTTTATGGATGGACATTCCATTCACCATTTTGCTGGAAAGAGGTCGGAGAGTCAACAATTCTCATAATGGAAAAAGTGTAGAATAAAATAGAGATGGTTTAGGTGATTCTTGATAGGATAAAGACAGCACAAGATCCTCAGAAATCAAATGCCAATCAAATGATGAGACCCATAAAGTTTGATGTTGGGGATCAGATGTTTCTTAAGGTGAATCCCCATCATGGTATGTGATCATTTGGTCATGGTTGTAAGATTTCTCATAGGTTTATTGGGAAATTCAAGGTATTATCTCATGTTGGAGGTGTGGCGTATCGAGTAGAACATCCCCCGAAGATGATCCGGATACACAATGTTTTTCATTTGTCACATATGTGTTATTATCTTCATGATGACTCTCACGTCCTCGATTGGGAAGAGATGGATGTTGATGATGATGAGACATTTGAGTAGAGACCTTTAAATTTCCAAGACCACAAAAAGAATGTGTTTTGCATGAATTATATCCCTTGGTTCATGTCTTGTGGCGACATTGTGGCATGGAGGAGTGTACATGGGAATGTGAGTCGCGGATACGTGCTCAGTAACTAGAGTGGTTTGATATTTAACTACATTCATGTAACCACATTCAATTTGTGGTAGTATACCATTAATGTTTATTAGATGTATTTCCTTGTTTTCTTCTTGTTTTTTTCCCTCTTTTGATAGGTATATCGATGGGTGGTTTTTCATGATTATGTTCTATTTATTTTAGGTTGGTTTTGAATTCTACAGGATGAGAATGATTTGATAGGTATCTAATGTAATGGACAAGACCTCTATGGTCCATTCCTTTTCAATAATATAGTGTATAAGGTTTTCTTGGAGGTCATGGTGACTTATCCCCAACAATTTTACAAATTTTATGTTTTGTGAACAGTAGGTCGGTAGCCTTAGGTGAACAGTGCAATGGTAGCCATAGGTGAACAGTGCAATGATAGCCTTATGTGAATAGTGTCATCAGTAGGCTTATGTGAATAGTTCAAATGTTAAGGTTCCAACGGTAGCCTCTTTCCTTTTACATATATTCAGTTCACTAACAATGTTTCTAGAATGGTGAGGATCCAACGGTGAGGTTTTAATGGTGAGCTTCATGAACAATGTTTCCAGAACGGTGAGCTTCCAACCGTGAGGTACTAATGAAGAGCTTCATGAACAGTGTTTCCAAAATGGTGTGGTTTTAATGGCGTAGTATCAATGGTGAGGTTCACGAACAGTGTTTCTAGAACAGTGAGGTCCTAGTAATGAGGTTTCAATAGTGAGGTTCATGTACAGTGTTTCTAGAATTGTGAGGATCCAACAATGAGGTTTCTACCGTGATGTTCATGGAAAATGTTCCATAACGGTGAGGTTCAAACGGTGAGGTTTCAATAGTGAGGTTCATGAACACTATTTGCAGAACAGTGTGGTTCCAATAGTGAGTTTCAATGGTGAGGCTCATGAACAGTGTGTTTACTTTTTCAAATTTCGAGTTCGCGAATAGTATTTCTAGCTTCCTATAGTTTCTCCTCTTTAACATTTCCATCGATGTAAAATTAATTTAATTCCTCGTTTTATAGACTCTGAGGCCGATTCAAAATCCATTACTCATATATTAAATTATCCAAGGCATGTGATATTTTTTACTTTGTCAAACCGCATGGTTTAATGCGATCCACTTTTAATGGAAATTCAAGCGTATCTTAAATCGATTATTTGTTAAATCTCTTTAAGGGATGTGATATCTTCCTCCCTAATTCTTACTCATTATTCTTGTTTGTGAGATGCTCGATCATTCTGTTCCTTCATGTAGGAGTTGTGTGGTCAACGTTCCTCTGTGGATTAGTTCCCCTCTATTTTTGACACAACCAAGTAGAATCGATCAATCTTCAATATATGGTATGATCTATTTCCTTAGTTTAGTTTCATCTCCTTCTGTTTCACCTTGACCTTTTAAGGAATGTTATATAGATGTTTCTAATGGGAATTTATTGGGTGTTTACCAGTGTGGTGGTGTCTCTACATTCTAGGGTTGATGCAGTTGTCACAGGGGGGAGATCGTGACCCGTTGTGTGGCTCGTTCACGTATAAAGAACGTCAAGAACCATTTGATGTAGGGGATTCGTTTCTTCTCTATTATTTTACATTAAACTATATAGTTAACATTTTTTATCCCACTACATCTCAATGTAACTAACAGAATATATATTTTAACCAGAAAAATAAATTTATATCGATCGTATGTTATTGCCCGTTGTTTTTCTAGATTGTGTGAAATCTTTTCTTTCATTGTTTATCTTTTCGTTCCTCAAAGAAATTGGTAAGGAATATAAATTAGAATTAACTGATAATTGTTCAGTTATTGATATAGAGGCATGTAAATTAATCTTGTTCTTCTTGTTGTAATTGGATGTTAATCAAATTGGTGTAGTATGTATGTTAACTTATTTGTGATAGATTACTATTTAGGTTCCACGAATTTGGAACGTACATATAATAAATCGGTTTACCAATGATAGATTAAAAAACTGGTTGTTTGATAAAAGTGAATCCATTATAGGATTCTAAGTTACCCTCTTGTTTGTTTAAGTTCTAAGATCCCAATTGATATGATGTTTCTTTTCATGCTACTTCTGTTGTGATAGGAGCCAAGATTGGTGTTATGATGTGTGGGGGCATGGAGGCCCATTTTTTGTGGTAGCAGTTGATTCCTAGAGTGGCAAGATGCATCAGTTTATGCACGTGGGTGTCGGGGAGGAAATCGTGGATGATGGAACGAGTTGGATGTTAATGTTTGGATGCTTTCGGATTCATATTGGTTGTTGATATACTACAGTTTCCCACTTCTCAAGGTAGATAGTCTTGCTTACCATTCTTCGGAAAAGTTAAATGATGTGCAAGGTATGCCGCGTGCTTTCTGTGATTGGTGTCTAAAGGGAAGATGGGTCTACGCACTTACTATAGGTGTCAATAACTTTAAAGGTAGTTCATAAAATCATAGTTTTGAGCCCCATTCTGTTAAGTTTCATAGAATATTTTTCTATAATGCCTGGGAATATAGAAATGTAATGCTTTAAATTAATAATTGTATAAATGATGATAACCCCTGGGGTTGGATCTTGATGGAACGCAATGATGAGGACATCAGACAATGGGTGTGATGCTAATGAGATATAATGTGGAATTGTTAATGGTTAATTAATGTTTTAATAATATATTAGCGTAATGTGAAACTGATAAAAATGAAATGTACTAATGTATCAATGCTCTTTAAATGGTTGTGTGCTTATAGGATACCAAGTCATAGATGTGGAAGCCTATAGTCCAAGAGAAGTTATATATATTTGTGTCTAAGTGTAGGTTAGGCCCATAGTGTGGTTGAGAGAAATAGTATATTATGTAAGTTTTGTTATTCTTTACGCTACTCAACCCTGTCGGTTAAGGAAAATGACAACCCTAGGATTCTGATCCCTAGGGGGTGTTTTCCCCAACATTCTAGCAGGAGGATGGATGGAATACTACCCCTTCGGCCCCTCTCTCCTGTGTCGGTATGTACTGGTGCTGGTAGGAACAATGGTTAGTTTTCCCCATATACGTGTGTAAAGGGATATTATGGCTTGTGGTTATTCACACCCATATATTCTGGATATATTTTTATATGGACTACTATAGGTGTAACATGTACTGTTTATGATGGAATAAGTATCCATAATCAGTGTATTGGATATAATTGGAAGAGGTTTAATACCTGACGCATAATACATGTTATGTGATCTGCAGTGGCTCTAGAAACCACATGGTAACTTTCATTATGAGGATGTGTTGGGTTTTTTACATGTGGTTCACGTTGTGGTGCTTCACCTAGGTGTCTGTGGTCGGGCCTTTTGAGATAGAAATTCATAGGACTTGCGATGTTTTGGAAAAGTGGAAAACCAGTGGGAAAGTAGTAGCATGGTAACCTTGATATTATTTATTATATAATATACTCTTGTATGAGATACTTGGTGAGAGTAACCATAGTGAGGCTGGGAACATAGTATAATTATTTAGGTGACGAGTTAGTATCACTTGTTGTTCATTGTTCTTTAGCATGATTTCATTACTTTTTCACATAAGGATTTGAGGAGGATCCTTCTAAATATATTTTTATATTCACCATATGTATGTATAAACTATTTTCGTGTCACTGGGAGCAGGTTAGAGAGAAGGATAATTTCTACGAGCATGGGGTTGTAGGATTTTTTTGGGTTTTATAGTCGCTATTGTTTTTTACTTTCTTTTGGGTACTAATAATTTTACCCTTTCAGTTGTAGTTGTTTTTATGAAATTAAATATGTGTACTTGGGATTTCATTTATATTTAGATCTGAGATGGAGTATGTCGGTGTCTATATTATCTCTATCTTCCGCATGTGTTCTCTTAGAAGGTAATTCCTTCTATTTTTTTTGTTTATTATAGCATCGTTTCTAGTCGCCAACCCGTGGACTACTGGAGGCAGGACTCGAGGGGTCATTATCTTTCTTCTCACATTGCTGGCCCTGGGGGGTAAACCTTGTGTGGAGGGGGTCGTGACACTATCCTTTTTTTATTCACACATATAAAACAATTTTGGTTTAGAAAATCCATTCCAATTTCTCTTCCCAACATCCATCACTTAATCGTGGATTTCATATGTTGTTCAGAACACCATCCTTAGATTTCAATTTATAAAAATCAAAAGAAGATACTTAAATAATTGATTTTTATTTTACCCTCTAATTCATGTTATTTTATACTTCTACTTATTTTTCCTATGTTTTTCAGAATTAATGTAACAAATATAGTATCATATATATGCAGAAAATTAATTGTGCTTATGGGGAAACCATATTTCCCCACTTATTTATGTAATGAAAAATAGTACAAATATACATGAATACATACGACTTACCATCTCTAGTCCATAGTGTAATTTTTTTCATCACTAATATATTTGGATCAATATAATGATTCATATATTTGGTGTAAATAATAAATATTACTTGACATTGATTATTTATAATTAATATAACATCTAATTATTTACATTTTGACTATTATGTGTATGATATCATCACTCATACAAACACACAACCTATCATCTCCACGATGTGAATAGATTCATCCTCCATATCAACCATTCAATAATGGTTATCAAAAGATATATAATTAATAATTATAATATACATGAAGTAATATTTATACTAGAATAACATATATGTATATATATGAATTTCTTCTATTCAACATGATAAGAAATTAGAAACAACGTTCATGTATACATATGGTCTACCCTCTCTATTAATGATGTATTCCATTTCAAACATCTATCTTTTATATAAATTTATATACAAAATAAATATGATAAATAAATATATATTTTTTTAATTTCTAGAAGTAAGTAAATCATTATCTATGTAATATGATCAAGAATAAAAAGTTAAAACACGTATGATAAACAAAAATATTGTTACCCAAAATGTTGTGTTAACTTCAATTATTCAATAAATTGCTAATAAAAACTTTTAAATGAATCATATATGATATTATAAATATTATTATGATTCTGTTACAAATTAATAATATGTTAAAAAATACTATACTAGTGTTTCAGACACTTATGGAATGAATCTACAAAAATGTAAGGGTTAATTTTGCAATCTCATTATTACTTGCGATTTTTTATACCCAAGTATTTATTCAGACATATTTATCATCCCTGTCATCGTTTTTTAAAAATGTTCAAATGGATTTTTTAATGATTTTATGTACAAATTATTTTAATATATAATAATTTAAAATATTTGAAGATTTATTCTTCTAAATCATACTCATTAATGACCTTGTTTTTAAAATAGGTTATATGGATTTATTTATAAGGACATGAATATTGGAAAATGATAATTATAGAATTTCTATCAAATGTTTAAAAGTCATATAGGATATATTGATTCCCAAATAAAAAAATTTCAAAATAATTATTTTATAAATACAAGGCTTTTGATTAAATTATTTCAATGTACAAAGGTTATTTTTCAAAAGAAGATTTTATTGATTTTATTTTAGTATTTTTATCATCGTCAATATAATTTGTTGGATATTATGTTTTATTATGGCTTATATCTTATTATATCATTTATCAAATTTCATTTAATGGTATATTAAACGTTTTTAATACTTATGTGCTATTTTGATTCCATTTAGGGTTTATGGTTAATATATTAACCTTTTGGGAACACTTCATAAATTACAAAAACAAAAAACCAAAGACCATATTAGTTTAGTGCCTTTAGAAACATGGGAACATAAATAACTGGCTCACAACAAAAATACTTCTTATCCAACCAATTTATTCATAACTATACCCATTTTTATATATCATACTTATTAACATTCATCATATCATGGGGAAATGAATCATAAGAAAGGGTGAACTCAGATACTCAGTGTGGTTAAATATGGAAGATATAAAATCATAAAAATCATAAGGGTATGAAAACTAGTGAATAACATTTGAATATGCCACCCTGCATATATAAAGATCATTTGCATGAGTCATGTAATAAATATTTAAAGGTTATATGTGTTGAATCATACTGAAATAAAGAACACAATCCATGATGTAATAACATTAACACAAGAATGAAAATGTTGAAAAAACTTAAAACATTATCTTTTTTAAACATGTATATGTAGTTTCGGGGTCACTAATTAAATTAATGACATGAAAGAATACTATTGAATAAATATATAGACCCAAAAAATAGGTCTACACATAAAATAATCTATATGAAAACTATCTCCACATATTGAATTATGGATATGAAAACAAGGTTCACATATATAATTATGAACATGGAATCAGGTTCATGAATAACATTTATACCTCATGTATTTTCCAATATTACCCAATGCATTAGTGGGAGATATAGGTACCACCTGTCATATAAACAAATAGACATATGTGTGACACATGAACATAAATCCTTTATCATATCAAAACCCATGGAATGAAAAGAATTTCATAAACATCATTCATTCATAATATAACCAATGAAAATAAATGGGTTTTACAAATATCATTTCATCATAAACATAAAACATTTATAGAAAAAAAATTGTAAAATTGAACCATATTTCTAGTAAAACATAAATAATATCAAATTATTTTATCTTATATGGAAAATAACAATAAGATATCTCTTGAAAACAATTATTGGGGAAAATATCATTTCTACTTTGCGAACATTTTAATTCTTGAAATGTAGCACAATTTTAAAAGAATACATTTTATTTGAAAACATCCTTATAAGATTGTGAATAAATATTAATGTAAATATGTTGAAAACAAATCATAAAAATAAAATCTTGTGATATATGTTATAAACAACATTCTTCTCATTCTTTTTCTAGAATTTCCAAAAACCACCTTGTAGGGAAAATGAAAAAACATTTTTTAGAACTTTTTATTATTTTACTTTATATTCATGTGTTGATTACATTAAATAATAATAAATATAGTATCACCTATATTTTGAGATGTTATTATGATGATAAAACAACCATATTACACCTTTTTTAAGTCATATGACAAACAAAAGTACCAATCATTAGTATGTATAGTTGACCTTTTTTACGGTATGGTGTAATCTATTTTTTCATCACTAATTTATTTGGACGAGTATAATGATAGATATAATAGGTGTTAATTTTAAAATTACATGATATTGATTCTTTATAAATAATAAAACATCTAATTCATTACCTTTTAACTATTAATGGAAAGATATGGTTACTCATGCATATATAAGGCCAACCATATCTAGGATGCAATGTTATTCATCCTCCACATTATCCACTCAATAATTATTATAAAAATTATATAATGAATACATATTAAATATATGTCCTAATATTAAAACCGGAACAATATATATATATATATATAATTAACTTTTTTCAATTCAATACGATATGAAAACAGAAACAACATTTATGCATACATAATATATACCGTATCAATGGAAAACTTATTACATTTGATAAAATGGTTATAAATAAATATTCTGAATTAAAAATTCTACATATAACCTCTAAAAAATGAATGTCACATATTAAAAACTAAAGGTAATATAATTTAAATATTTAAAAAAATGCAATTATGTAAATTTTAATAAATGAAAAATCAGTATTCAAAATGATTAATATTTAAATCAGTATATTATAGTATAAATTATATATATTTTTAAAGAATTAATATTAATAATAGATAAATAAAATTTATTTGAATTTAATAGTTAATAATTATAAGTTAATTATAAGATTATAAATTTGTCATTTTTTAAAAAATATATTGAGATTTTATTATAATAATTTTAAATTTCCAAAAAAATTATGAAAATAACTTTACTTATTAAACTATGTGATTAATAATAATAAAAATCAATTAACACAAAAAATTGAAATAAATAATTAAAAAACATAATACCATGTAAAAGAAACTATGAATAGGGTTATTGAGTAGATTGGGATAATTGATCGCATCATAGATAGAGAGGCTTATAAATTGGGTGGATTTGATCACAACTTAGGATAGGCCTCATAATGGCTGAGGGAAATCAGTTTCTGTTGAGTATTCAATCATGAAGTGTGTCCATGGTTGATGTTTGAGCTCAAATCGATATAGTCGAAGGTGATGAAATACACCACAAACCAATAAATCTAGTGTGGAACTAAGATTCAAGTATGATCTAGGTTATGAACGAATAGGGATCAACCATTAATGGGCTTTCCAATTCCATATTTGAAACTAATCAAAATATTGAATGAAAATATACATCCTCTAATTTTGGGTTGAATGTTTTTCACGGTATGTGCATTTTTAATTTTGGTATTCAATTTATCTTCCCACGTTCTCTTTATATTTATTTTTGACAAGTTTTCAATCCATTTTTTATGTTGATGTTTTCTATATGGATTCATTCTATGTCATTTTTAAATTTTTTTCCCAATATAAAAATATGTTGTCTTTTTAATAATTTAACATTGAACCATTTATATTCATTTTTTTAAAAACATTTCAATGGTTTAGCCTCACTTTTTGTGGATTTATATCAATATTTTAGAAATTTGATTAAAATTTTCGAAATTATATTTTATCATATTATCAAATTTATTTTTTATGGCACCATAGAATCGACCTATATTTATTTATATTCCAGAAAACACATAATTTGTTTTTGGATTCATTTTTTGGATGCTATCTTTTTTATCATTGAGTTCAAATGGATCGGCTAAGAGAAAAAATAATTATATCCATTAGTTTCTAATTTTTTCAAATATAATTTAATGAATAATATTAATGCCTGATAAATTCTATATAATGTACTATTACCTTCATGATTTTACCACACTAGTGCGAGTCTACATAAGTAGAGTTTATTATTGTGTTAGGAGAGGCAGCACTGCCTCTAGTATACATTATTTTGTGGCATGGTGTGATAAATTCTAGTGAGTCAATACATACTAATTAAATAGGATTCCATTCTGGTAGTTATAGAGAGATAAATAGAGCATTTATCCATTAATAAGAATAACGGTTCTAGAAATTAACATTACTGGAAATTAATTGTATTAAAATAATATTTTTTATTTCTGTAAGGGAAAATATTTATAATGTTTTTACAAAGGATTTTTTAAATTATTTTAAAAAAAATCATTACATTTAAATTTTATTATTAATAATTTTTATACTATAAAAAAGATAGTATATTTTTGTAACGACCATTAAAAGGGAATTAATTATTAACTGTCGTTTTATGTATGAATTATTGAATCTTATTTAAAATATAATATCAATACATTATCTGAAATATGTGACATGTAATATATGTAATGGTATGAATTTTATTTAGTTTTCATATTTTTAATTTAGTGAACAATTAATTTAATTATAATAAATTATTTTCAAAGTAGATTTTAATTATATTTCAATTAACATTTCAGGTATTTATAAAGGATACAAGGAATAGATTCGTCATGAAATATAATGAAAGTTCAAAACAGTATATAAGAAAATTTAAATGAATGTAAATATTTTATTAAGGAATTTTATGTTAAAAAATATACCGAATGTATATATATGTAAGAAAGATTAAAATGTTTTTCATAAACATATGGAACATGACCTTTCTAAATATGATAGAGAAGTGGGTAGGAACCCTTCCCCCAAGTGGATAGGGAAAATACAGCATTTAATGTCTCAACTGGCCTCTTTGTTTTGGTTGGGAATTATTGTATAATGTTTTCTAAGAAATAACTATAGAATTTTTAATCCAGTTTTTGAGCATAAGTATTTTAAAAGTAGTATTGTATTTTAATGCATAGAAAATTTCAATGATGTTTTCAAGAAGTATTTCTAAATGTATTATTGATCCCGAGTTCATATTGTGAGGAAAAAATTTATTAAGGGGGAAGAATTTAACATCCTCTGTTTGAATTATATAATAATTTACTCTCTGTATTTTGATTCAAACATTAAATCAAAAATAATATAAAAAAACCGTGAAGAAATACATATAAATATAAGAAGAAATTATAATAATATTTCATCAATTATGATCCTATTCCACAAATTTAGAATTTATAATATTCAAAAACATATCATTAATTTTTGGAAAATAAGATTTGAAAAAAAAATTATATTTTTAATTTTTTTTGTAAATGTTTTATTATTTTATTTAAAATTTATGATTTTTTTAAAAATTTATTAATTTATTAGTTTTTTACAAATACTCACACTTTTATAAAATTGATATACATAAATATTTTGAAATATATTTTGTACTTATAACATGTAAACAACAATATCAAAAAAAGGATATATAATTTAAATATATTTATAAAAAAATGAAATTATGAAAATATTAATAAAAAAATTATTATCCAAAATTGTTTATATTTAAATAAATAAATATTACTATAATGTACATTTTATTTTTGAAAAATAAAAATTAATAATAGATAATAAAAATTTATTTATATTTAAATAATATGAATTTTATGGTAATTAATATAATATAAATATAAATTATTGAGTATAAAATTTTGAAATTTATTTAGGTTAATATTTATTTTATAAAACTAAAATGTTGAAATAAATTTATTATTTAAAATAATTGATTGATAATTATAATAATAATCATTCAACAGAAAAATTCAAATAAATAATCAAAAAATATAAAAAATGTATATTTTGAATAAGGTTTTTGAGTAGATTGGGATAACCTAGAAAGACATAGTTAGAGGGGGATTTTACATTGGCATGTTTGATGATAGCAGGGGAGAGGCATTTTATATGATAATTGAAATTATTTGTGGATCGGGATTTGAGCTTTTGGTGGCCCAAGTTAATGATTGATCACAAATTGGGTCAGCCAAAGGGTAAAATGTTTATTGTGAATTGATAAATACAGTACGAATAAAGGTATAAAGTATGGTAAGGGGTTTGGAAAAAGATGGTTTGACTACATATGAGTTATTGAATGCTATTTATAAAGCTGACATGGATTTCAAATGTAGATCTACATCATCATATTTCAATATGAAAATCTATTTAGGTCGTTTCTTTTTTAATTTTTTTAATATAATTCTTCCCCAATGTCTATTTACATTTATAACTGACTAGTTTGTTGTGCATTTTTAATATTGAGGGTCTATATATAGATTCATTCTCATTAAAAAAATTCTCCAAACATCACAATCGATTGACCCTATAATAATTCAACAATGAAAATTTGATGTTCATATCATTTTTATAAAAAAAATTATTGGTTTTGGCTCACTTTTTGTGGATGTAAATCATTTCTTCATGAAGATTTACATTTTATCCCGAATTATATTTTATCATGTTTATAAGTATATTTTTTTTCTAAAACCATATAATCCACCTAGATATTTATTTTTCCTTACATACAATAAATTTGGTTTTTGGTCATTTTTTGGATTATTTATTCTTCAACACTATGTTCGAATCGATCAACTAAGCTAAATAAATTACTATATCCTTTGGTTTTTTATTTACTCGAATCTAATTTAAATATTATCTTGAAAGGGTTGTAAATATGATATAAATTGGCATTAACATTATTATTTTGTGGCACTGTTTGTGTGATTCTAGATAAGTAGAGTTCCTTTTTTTGTAAGGTGAGGTAACACTGCCTCTAATATATATTCTCTTGGTGCTTTGGGTGTTAAATTATAGTGATTCAATGTATACGCAATAACAATGATTCTTTTTTAAGAGTTAGAGAGAGATATAAAGAGATCATTCCTCCGTAAAGAAGAATAATAGATCATGAAAAAAATAGTATGGAAAATGAATTTTATTAAATTTTTATTGTTATTATCATATGTGAAATTATTTTCTTTTCCTTACAAATGGTTATTTGTAGAATTATTTAAAATTAGATCATTATATTTATTTTTTTCAATTTTATATTCAAAATGAGTTATTGTATTTTTGGATAACGTTTTTATAGATAATTAATTATTATATTTAATTTTATGTATGAATTATTGAATATCATTTAAAATATAATATATTACAATTATTTGAAATTTGTGACATTTTATTCATCTAATGGTTTTATTTTTATTTAGTTTTGTTTTATAAATAATAGATAATAATAAATTCCTTTATAGAAAGTTATTTTCAATGTATATGGTAATTATATTATAATTATGATATCATGTATATATAAAGGATATGAAGTATAGATGCTTCTATAATTATTATGAAATTATTTAAAAATATATATAAATGTGAAAATGATAGTAAGTATGTTATAATGTTTTTACAGTAAAAACACTAGTAAAATTATATATATGCATCAATACTTAAAAATTAATTCATAAAAACTATATACTTGATAATTGATAATGTTTTTGTGATATGGGAAGTAAACACATCCCTCATATTGTTATGGTCAAGATAGTATTCAATGATTCAAGTGGACTTAGTGTTTTTTTCAAAATCATGCCCAAAGTTTTATATTAAAATCAATTTATTATTTTTAATTTATTTTATAGAATATGTATCTTCAAAGTTGTGTAGTTCTTTAAATTGTAGGTAATTTCAATATTTTTTAAGAAGTATTTATAATTTTTTTAGATGTATTTTAAAAAAACGTTTACAGAATTTTTCTAATGTTATTTTCAAAGGATGTTTTCATAAAATGTATTAAGTGATCTTAAAACCCTTACTGGGAAATTAATTCATATACTATGTTTTCAAATCTTTTTCACCCGATTCATAGAATTTTTAATTCAAATGTATTTCTTTTTGAGTTAGCATACACAGAATCATAGTAGTCATATTGTATTTTTTTTAATATTTCAATACTAATAAATTGTAAGATGTAGTCTACATTTTTAGAACCTAGACTAGAAATGGGCCTAGATTTTAAATGGTATATTGAAATTTTTAGTTAAAAATTATTAAAAATTAGACAATATTTTTTTATATTCAAATGTTAAACCGTAAGGGAAATTATTTTATACTGATTCAAAAAATAAATATGTTTAATAATTTAATATTATTTCAATTCCCTTTAAATTTTCAAAAAATTTGTAAGGTAGTTTTTTTATTTAAATCAAATTATATCATTTAAATGTTTGTTTTAAATAATAGTAATGGTGAATTTCTCAATCTAAATTTTATTTGGTATTTTTATTTATATTTTTTCAGTGAGACATATTTATAATATATTCCCATGTTTCTTTTAAAATTATATTTCAAAATATTATTAATATAAATCAATAGTTTTATAAATTCATTTCACCTATGTCTAAATTTTTAGAAATTTTTTTATATGAATTTTTTTTCCAAAATATGTACTTTATAATTTTTTTGCGGGTGAGAATGTTTTTTTAAACATATACAATATTAGCATTTTTTCCACTATTGTGATACCTTAACATTTAAAAGCCTCCCTCTAAATCATAAAATTTTATATACAAAATAATTACATTCTTTTATATTTTTAGCGATTATAAATTATTTCAAAATAATATAAGCAATTTCTCTCAAGAATTTTTAATGATTTTATTATATTTTTTCAAATATTTCAACATCATTTGTTAAATATTATTCTTTATTGAGGTTTAATTGTTATGATATAAACTACCATATTATATTGGTGGGTTTATTATATGTTTTACCATTGATGTGCTATTATGATACCATTCATGGTTTATGGTTGATATATTAATATTACACATTCTAGTTTTAATATGAATGTTTATATTGGTTATGTTTCACACTTTTCACATGAGGAATGTATAAGACATAGTAAGTAATAGATAAAACCCACTACCAACCCTTGATGCATCTATAAGTCACATAGTTTATGTATGGTTTCATGGCCTAATCTGTAATAGTATGTTTATGATGTCTAAAATTATGCATTCCCTCATTATGAAATAAATTATTGATATTACAAGTGATTATTCGATGAGTATAATATCCATGTGAAAGTTTATATGAAATTATTTGATATATTATTTTTTATTCTCATGATATATTATAACTGTATCAAAAACATATATTCAAATTACCACTTTTTTATTTTATTAATGTCAAATTAAATGAGATGTATTGTATTTTAAAATAATGTTATTGAATTAATTTATTTCATATTTATTTAAAAATAAAAATTTTTAAACTGTCAATATGTTATAGTATTTGGTATAAACTATATTATACCTATAATTTATGGTATATTTTTATGTATTTTGATCTAGAATATTCTTATTATATATTAATACTTTGACAAATTCCTAGAGTTCCCATCCCCTCTCCTATAAATGGGAACCCATTCATCTCTATTGTTCTTAGCTAAAAACTTTTTTGGATCATCCAATATATAACCATATCCATTGCTAAAATCCCTTAAAATATTCTTAAGCTCATAGTTTAGGTAGAACACCCTTTGTAGATGGGTTAAGGATATAATCACTGGAGACCGTTTGAAGAAGAAGTATCAGTTTTTATTTAAGTGATTCTATTTTAATTATTATTACACATACATAAAATATTCTTCCACCATGATGACATAATATATCATTAATAAACAATAATGTATGATGTTATTATGTTAATATAATCACATAAATACATCTCCACTTTCGTCATATGGGAAAATAATTTTTTGTTCATGGGTATTGGTGAATTTTCACCTCCACAAACCAATCTTATTTATTTTCTGTTTCCATCACTCAAGACAGGTTATAATGATGGATTTAATGTTCATATAATATATTCATGATATTTTTATTATTTTAGGATAATATATATCAATTAAATTCTTAAATTTAATTAACATAAATATAATAACATTGTTCATGTGTATGTGTGAACTATCACCTCCGCGAAGTGATGCGATTCATTTTTAATCACCACATCACATGGATAATATATATAAATATATTTAAATTATTAATATGATATTAGTTGAATTATTATCATTTTCAAAAGATAAAATAACAATTACCTTCTTTTCATAAATGAACAATGAAAATGGAAAGGGGACTCATGTGTAATTACATCATTCGGTCTCCAGGATTATAATGTTGTTCGTTTTTCATAATCATAAAGAAATGATTTGATTTAAAAGTAACTTTTTTTAATAAAATTTAATCTAATGTCATGAATATCATTCTATATATTATTTACTAATGTCTAATTTGTCTTTTTTATATCTTACCAAATTTATTCTTGACTCCACTAATGAACATCGACAAAACATCTGGCGTGAACTTAAATAATTAAGTAATTGTTATAACATGATAATAAGTTATATAAGAGTAATAATAATAGTTAACAAAGAAATCAATAAATTAGGTAATTAACTTATGATTATTATCCATCATAATACATATTTTAACTGAAAAAACATGTGAATTAGAACCTCTAAAATACAAGTAAATTCATTTAAAAACATAGGATAAAAATTTAATTTCCATGTAAGGGGTTTTAAAATTGGTAAATAAATTTTATGAAATATTATTTTGAAAATAAATTTTGAGAAATAATATTTAAAAAACATTTTTAAATTATTTAAAAAATATATTTATAAACACTTCTTGAAAACATTATAGAAATTACATATTTTATAAAATATTTTATAACTTTTAATATAAATACGCTCAAAAATCTAATAAAAAATAATCTATGTATTTTTCTAAAAATATTATGAATGATATCGAAAAAAACAAAGGCCACTTGAAACATTGAAGGTGATCTTGGAAATACCCACCCGAGGGATGTGTTCACTTCCACCCTCTAAATTATATTTACAACATTCATGAGACTAATTATTATGAAAAACATGTTAGTATTTCTTACTTTTAAATACATTCACTAGATTTTTTTAAATTTTAAAAAACTAATAACATATTTACATTCATTTAAATTTTTATATATATTTGTATATACCTTTATAAGAATTATTGAAAAAAATAAGCCTTATCTCCTTCATACATACCTAAAATTTAAATTAAAATACAATTAACATCTTTATTGAAGACAATTTTATATAAATGAATTAATTATTCCCTTATGTACATAAATAATGACTTAATAAAATTAATCCATTACGTAGAAAAAATTTCATAAATTTAAGATTTTGTAAAGATCATGAATTTCAAATGAAAGTCAAGAAATCATACCTAAAATGAGTGTTAAAAATTAATTCCCCTACAAATGTGTTCCCAAAAAATATAATAACTCATTTATAATATAACTTTTGAAAAAAATTAATTTTAACAAACTAATTTGAAATAATGATTCAAATAAAGAATTTTTAAACAAAATAAAATAATTTCCCTAATAGAAATAAAACTACATACTTGGAAACAAATGTTTACCCTAACTATTAATTTGTAAAAGTTGTTCTTCTTTTTTACGGTAGAAGGTTTTTTCTCACTCTCTCTCTCTAAATCCTAGAAAATAAGACTTTCTATTATGTAAAGAGTGACGCTACATAATTTAACATGCAATATAGTAAAAGAATATTTAACTGAATTAGTCCTACCTTGGCTAATATAGAAATGAAAATTGCATATCAAGACTCAAAGAAACGTTGCAACAAAATCCTGAAGGTACGGACGATATACACAGAAGATATCAGACTTTGAAGATAATATTTAAATTAAATTAGAATCAATAAAGAACTTGTAGATTTAGTTTTTTATCTGTATTAGATGATTCATTTGAAAAGTATTACATAGAATAAAGAATCTAGAAAACGAATTCAAACCAAATTTACACTATGCAGCGAAAAAAATTAATATTGTTGGTTTATATGGTGCCAAAAAAATTAATTTTGAGACATGATAAAACCAAATTCAATGTAATGTTTTATTATTTCAAAATTATTCATTTACATACACAAATTGTGATATAAAACAAACTAATTGTTTTTGGAAAAAATGTTTGAACATAATATTTTCACCATTGAATGATTATGTGGATAAAACATGGTTATGGTGGGAGAAATAAAATTAAAAAACAAATCAGAAGGAATCCATATACTAAACATCAACATTAAACCTGGACAAAAACTGGATTGAAATTAGCAGAAATTGGCCCTAGGAGGGAAAATCAGACACAATTGTTAAAAACTCTTCTACTTTGAAAAAAATTAAAAACCGAAATCGGAGGTAGTATATTTTAATTTAGAATCCTCATCAGCTCAATATCTCACATTATAACACTCACTGGTGGTTTAACCTTATTCATTTGAACCCTTTACCATACTCGAACCATAGATATGCACTAGATTTATAGGTTCATGATAGACTTTATCTCATTTTTCCGGCATGATTTGAGATCAAACATCAACAGGGGAACACCTCAAGCTCAACTCTGTAACTACGAACAATTTCTATCATAATGTAGGATACCATGCCTCCTCTATGATCGAACTCACCAATGTCAAATCTCTCTCTATCTATATCATGATACATTATCGCAATCTTTTCAAAATCCTAAATCACTATTTGTTTTATTTTGTAGATTAATCTAATAAAAGTGTAAAAGGTAGATTTAAATTGGATTCAACATAAAATGGTGGAAGAAGACCCTTTTTTAAAAGTAATTCATTTATTATTAAAATTAGGTTTGTTGTTCTATCATTTATAAAAAATACATGAGATGAATTTTAGTCATTAAATTGAATATATTATATATATACATCATTAATAAAACACAAAAAAGTAATTTTTTAATATATTGGTATAAAAACGCTTGTTCACATTTTGAATGTTTTTTTATTAAAAATATCATCTTATTTTAAAAGGGGTTTTCATTAATTTATAATTAATTGTTCAAGTAATTATATATATATTTGAAAACCCTTTTTGTTAATTTATTTTATACTATTAATTCCCTCTATTTTTACAGTTATGTTATACATATAATATTATATAATAATATGTTGTTGTTAATATATGCTCGATATGGATTATCATGTACCTCACCAAATATAGTGTTTCCTTTTGGGAATGTGGACATTACATGGATTACTTTGAAATTGAATCCTGGTTTTGATACAACAAGATGATGTATGGTATAAAAAATATGTACTTGGTGGAAATAAACCAAAAAGGTAATACTGGGTAATTAATCAATTATAATCTGATGCATAAGAAAATGGATTAATTTTATGATTTATTTTCAACTCCCTAGTGATATGCATAAGTTAATCACATTCCCTTAACACGAAATTATGATATTTTTAAAAGGAATGTTTTTTTATAAAACAATGTATAGAACCCCAACAAATGAATCCAATATTAAATCATGAGTTATTTTGGGTTAACTAAAATATCATGTAATAATTTAAGTGATTAATACATTTTATGATGAGTTTATCATGTAATTATTATACTATAACTCCAATATGGTGTTAACTCATTATAAATCATGATTAATTTCTTTTGGGTTTAGTAATTTGTTATTCTTGATTGATCCAATTAAAAAATTGATGACATTGATAATGTATATATTTTACTAGTGAGAAAATTAATAGGATACGAAATAATGATAGAAAACATTTGATTATTTAAAACCAGTTACCAAGATATGTGAATTACAATGTGACCATAGATGATCTTATAAACACCGAAAATTAGATAAGGATATTTTTTCATAGTTGTTTCAGTTATAAATGTGATGTATTAAAGATGAATATTTTTCCCACATGTCAATACTGTCGGAAGATAAATATATGTAAATGTATTGAATTAAATGGATAACATTTTGTGTTTGGAAATAGAGAATATAGAGAAAAAAAATATGGAATAAATAATTAAATACTTCATTTTACATGATTGATAATAAAATATGTAATTTATAGTCCTACCAATGATATTAAGGTAGACACCTCATTAGAAAACATATCATCAATTATCCTATCTGTTAGGAAACCATAAATCATTTCTTTATAACGTAATAATATAAATTAAGAAGTTGAAATTTATATATGGGGTTTACAATATAATAAAATTTTAATTTAAATTATATATATATATATCCTCTAACAGATAATGTATTCAACATCATTCTTTATATAAATTACCAAACCAAAAAAAAAGAATAGTATTTAACCATTAAATTCAGTAATAGATTTTTTAGGTAAACCTAAATGCAACCAAATAATGATATATCTGTATAAATAAAAAAATTATCAATTTTATGGAGTTGATGAATTATATTATTGTATCCAAATTACTAAAATTACTTTTTTGTTCAGCAAAATATAACATTTCAATATAAATTATTAATAACCATATCGTTTTATACAACAAAAAATATATTTCAAAAAAGATATATTTATGATATTAATATTATATTAACTTTAATTGAATTATTAATTGTTAGTAATTATAAATTGGAGTGGTTAATTCTTTAAAAGGTAAATTTCCCCAGATATAAATTGTCAACATATTTTGATATTTTTCTAAATTATATATTCTAAAAAATATTATAATTTAAATCCACAAAACTACACATATTTTTTAATTTTTTTAACAAATAATGTTTATTAATATAATAATATGGAATTTTTTTAAAAAATAGTGATTTTTAGGTGAATATTGAAAATAGAATTTTAGTTAAAACTACATCTTTTATAGGATATCTATAATATAAACATAATTTAAAACTCATAAGAAATATAGAGTAAAAAATATATTTTTTTAATTAACATTATATATATCAGTATATCCCTTTTTATTTATAAAAACATTATACGAATAAAAAAAGAGGCCAAATTTTTCACTAAAACATTTTTAATTCATTTTGTGTTAGCTATTTTATAATTAACTTATATATAATTTATAAATTTATTCGTATTAATTGGTTTATGATTTTTGAATTAGAATGTTCGATGTTATATAATACTGACCATTTAATTTTTATTCATAAATAATAATTTATGAAGTTAAAAATTAGTTATTATGAATTAGGAAAAAAATAGTAAAAGTGGAAAATGTAATCGTAAAGAGTTGTAACTTTTTTAAAACAAGTGTGAAATTTAATCTAATAGCATTTTTCAAACTCATAACTTCCCAAAACAATTCCCCATTTTTTTGATTATTTACATGAGAGTGACTCCCCATTATTAGTAATGTATGGGTATTTCTAAAAACATTAACCCTTTTCACATTAAAAGGACCATTTCACAAACTCTTCAATACCCCAACAATAACTTTTTTTTCTTCATAAAAAAATTATATTTTCTTTCCCCATGGATACTCCCTTTCTTTCCAGAGTTTTTGGTCAAAATATTTTTTCCTATACTAAGAATTCCCAGGCGATCCACTATGGGAATATCAACAACTCAATGTGAGTAATCCTTTTATATTAACATCATTCCTCTATATAGTTTAATTACAATTATAATTTTATCATCCCCATATGGATTAATAATATTTTGTTATATAATGAATGTTAGTACGTTATTCGAATAATAAGTAACCCCATTTCCTTTACTCTCTTATGAAAAATCAATAAAAAATTCGTGAATATTTTTGGACTACCCCGTCCAAGAACTGAATTTATCATTTTCCTTTATTAATTATAGTCGATGGAAAAAATTAAAATTTTAATATATATTTATATATGTATGATATTTATATCAAATTTAATATTTTGAAATGGTAAACCATATCAATAATTTATTATTTTATTACAACAAAATCATCATCCCTGCCCATGCACAGGTAACTACCTCCATGGAATGATTCATTCATATTTTCATTAGTTCCCTTCATGGTATGTCTTAAGAATATGTTAAATGGATAAATATTTGGATTATTATATCATTATTTTTATTATATATAAAAATTGAGAATATATTACATATATGATCAGTAATTGATCATCATTAATTAAATTTTTTATAATAAGATTACACACAGGAAAATATTTTTATAATTACTATATAATATTTTAATATCCATCAATTATTATTATAATTAATTGAAATTATGATATATCATAGTACTAAAAACTACAAAATTTCAATTTTATCTATTATATTAATATTACAGCTAAAAGTCTAATTAATCATACATTAATCTTGGTATGTAAATTATTGGGTCCATTTAACAACATATATGAGAAAATATATGAATTTATAATGTAGATTTCTATTAAAAATTAATTAATAACAAAATATCACATAAATATATTTAGATAATGATTTTTTAATTGAAACTGTGTTATTAAACGCATTTGTTATGAGAAAAAATTTCATATTATGTGAATCTCAAAAGTATGATCATCATCGATTTCACCTTCATGGATTATAAAAAAACACCGGGGAATTAAATTGTATCATTATAGATATCATT
Source organism: Viscum album (assembly GCA_963277665.1). NCBI lineage: Eukaryota > Viridiplantae > Streptophyta > Magnoliopsida > Santalales > Viscaceae > Viscum > Viscum album. The sequence continues at coordinate 820,319,412 of OY728151.1, forward strand.
TAAATAATATAGTAATTTTAATTATATCCGGATGATGAATTTATTAGAATAGTAAATAAGAAATTTTTTTTTTAACTTGTTCAAAACGATCTATGTTACACAAATGTGATTTTAGAAATTGAAAAAAAACTAACTAATATTGATGTAGATAATAATAGAAAATTATTTTTTTAAAAGGATATATATAAAAAAGGTTCATAAACAGAATATTATGATAGTTATGTTTTTATATAGGTGGTTAGAGTGAATTAGACTATGCAGGGAATCCTGGTTCGTGTTTTCTTGGTGTCAATTATAATTCTTTTTGATATAATATATTTTTTACACTGCAATGTTTTCTGTTGAAATTATATTAATTAACATACTTTTATAAAATATTATACATTTCATGAAATATACCAGGCTAAATAAAATTCAATTATTCAATTGGATATTGATTCTATTATTATCCAAGTAGTACGTATTATTTTAAACTAAAACATTAATTCACTGATTTATGATTTTTCCCTAGACATATTTAATATATATTTGTAACATTATACACTTGATATTTATTTAATATGTTGTAATTTTTATAAGGATTTACATACCTAATATAAAAATACTTTTCTATGATTTATTATATTGTTGAGTGTGTCAGCTATTAGGGATATTGATAGCTCAAATATAATTAATTTGATTTATAATGTAATATATTTATTATTTTCTTTCCATGCATGGGTCCCACAACAATAATATTTTATTAAATGTTTGTATTTAATCCATTTTAGAAAATGATATTTATACTCAATGCATGTTTTATTAATTTGTTTTCAATGTGATATTTTTGACAAATATAATTTCAATGATTTATGAGGATCCTTCCATGATAAATTTTTTTATTCTCAACAACATATTTTCTATATAAATAAATATATAATTTTCTAGTCTACATTATTGATATTAATTTTAAAATTATTATTTTTTAAATCTCATATATCACCTTTTTGAAGTTAATTTAAACTATTCCATTTTTTAATTTTTAAACAATGTTATAAATGTATTATAGAAACTCTTTTATGGTTTTACATGCATATTATTTTTTGAACTAAATATTATTTACACTCATAAGTTTAATATTTATGGATTTATAAATTAATATATATATATATATGATGATTAATGTTTTGGAATCACACAATTGCACTGTAGATCTGTTCATCTCTGATACATTTTAAAGCAGTCTTTTACAAGGATGTTTTTCATATATGTCAACATCATTTTGAGTTACTATTATAACACAAGGGATATTTTAAATTCTGGTTATCCATATTATCTCTCTAGATGGATTATATAATGCAATTCTCTATCAAATATATGATGTATCGAGAAATATTTCATCTCTAACCATACACTGTGAAGAGGAATAACATTTCTACAAATGAAATTATTTTCTGAATACCATTGTTTCCATATAATTAATTGAAGTGTGATCAACAATAATCTATAAGTAGATTTATTGGTGAATTTTCTTAGTTAATCATATTCCACTAAATTTATGTTGTGTTACTTTAAGGGATTATTAAATTGAAATATATTCCATTAATTTATTGGGTTAAATTAAAAATATGAATATATTTTATTTTAAAACTAATGAATAATTATAGGTCATGAATGTTGAATATATACATTTTAAACATAATATTTCATTCACTCATTGGGTAATGATATTTTTATCACTTTTTTTTGGCATGTGAATAATTATTGGCATTTTATATTATTTTTTCAAACATAGATGATTATGGGAAATGTTTATTACGTATTGTTAACTCATTAACTCATTTTGTTAATTTATTGGATGTAAATAGGTTATGTTTGGGCCCCAAAATTTATAGCCCTATAAAGAATTGTTAGGTCTCATGAGACAATCATGTTTTACTATTTGGTGAATGTCTTCTAAATTCAAAAAGATAGCTTGAATGATGTCTTAATGAAAATAATGATGTATTGGCAATGGCCTTGACCAAAATAATGTTTTTATAAGTACCCATTATAAACATGTGTTTTTCTAAAATTACATGTATATTGTAATAAATATTTGAGAAAAATAATTATTGAATCCTATGAATGAGGGAATTTTTTCTATAAGGACTAGTTACATTAGAAAATTATTTTACAAATCTTCTGAACGTTTCTTAATAATTGAGGAATGTCAGACTCTAGTTACTTATTAAATATTATAATCATCTTTATAACATGGAGAAATAAAAACATAATAAAGGGGTGATCTCAGAATCTCAAAATAGGTAAATATAAGAGATAATAATAAAATATTATAAGTGAACAAAATATTAGAATAAAGGTATAATACTGATAAATAAAAAATATCATTCCAAATAATGAATAGATAATAAAATTTGATACATGACTTTAATTTACATAACTCATGAATAAAATGACAGCATAAACATGCGTGTACATACACGATCCATGATAGTTTAACACTATAATAATAATAAAAATATAAATTTGAAACATTATTTAGCATTGGAGTGAAAATTAGTATATGTAACATTACATTCATGATCCACATAATAAGATACCATGATTATGAGTAACTAAAAATGTAAATCCATATAAATTATCACATCAGATATAGAGCATTCAAAATACATTGGTGGGAGATATAGGCCCCCCAATAATTACTAACAATAATTATGAGTTACACTAGAAAATTAGTCACCTATCACAATATAAAGATCCCTTTATAAAAATTATTCATTCAATAGACTAAAATTAAAACATTAAAATAAAATTAGTTTCATGTATTTATCCAATGTATTCATATATAAAAAAATATTTATAATTAAATTAGTAATAAAAATATTATAAAACTTTGTAAAATAAATTGGTATTTGGCGAGATAAGGTAACATTCTTGATAAATACTATTCAATCAATAAAATAAATTATATGGTATTTAAAACATATATATTCATGGTATATCATAAAGAAAATAATTTACCAAATAAATAGATGTATGGAGTATTGGTTAAAAAAATTCAATCCAAATAATCAAAAATAGTTTATTCATAGTGGATGAAATTGGAAGAAAAATTAAGCATTCACAAAGAAAATTATTAAGAAAGATAGCGGTATTGATGAATCATTTCCCTAGAATCAAATGTTATTACATAATCTAATTAAATAAAGAAGTAAGACTGTTACATTTTTAATTCACTTAATAATGAAAATGAGATGTTAGTGGATATTGATTAGAAGAAAAATAATTTATAGGAGTTTTAGGAAACACACATTGAAAATTGGAAATATTTTTGACAGTTTGAATTGTTTTTTAATGAAATTTTTTTAAAATAAAATTAAAAGTAAATTATTTAGAAAATAAGAAAATGTATAGAAAATGTATTTTATTGAACTATATGGGAAGTGGAATTCCATATACCAATGTATAAATTTAAAATTTAATATTTATTGATTCAAATGAAAATCACTTATAATTAAAACATTAAATAATATCAAAACATTTAAATAAAAGAAAAATCATATAATACATTCTTAATTAGGTATTGTTAAATAAAATTTGAAACATGAAAATGATTTTAATGAACAAGGATAATGAAAAAGGCAGATTCATGATGGTTTATTTGTGTACTGTGTGTATTTAAGACTATACCAAATATGTTTCTTCTATCCCATTAATGAATTTTAGGATTGGAGTAGAAAAAATTGATTTCATATACCACTCATTTTTCACCATCACTGATACATTGGAATCATTTGTAGATTTCCTATTACGGTGATCCATGTATGATCTATAATATCCTTACATATTTTTTTTATATATAAATATATGTTATATGTACTATTTTACCCTTGCATCACTATTTATTGATTGGGTTTTACTTCAGGTATATTTGGGTGAAATTGGGAAATTTTAGAATGAAGAGGAGTAACACACAGTTGGTGCATAGTTTTTTCAAATTGTATGACCTTGCAAAAAAACCATAAAAAGCCAAATTGAGGGGATTCAGAGGGTAGAGACGCATTTTTAAAAACTATTCATCCACCAAGTAGTAACATTTTGACCCTTATGAAGAGAAATGTGTTTATGACATGTTTTGGGTGAAAGTGTGTACTTTATAGAAAACTGTGTTCGTGGATGTTTAACACCACAAAAAATTAAAAGAAAATAGTGAAACCATGTGTTTTAATACCTATCACCCCAATTCAAACATAAATAGATTTTTTATAATTTTAGGGTCCCCTGAATGTGTTCCATGGAATTCCATTCTCCACTAATAATAGATTATAGATCTGATTTACAAATATCTACCTCTCCGAGTATGTGATTTATACCCTATTAGATCTCCCTCTCACCTATCTATCATTGTGGATAAAAAATTTATGGTTTTACCCCATTAGGGATTGGTTGTGATCAAGGTATAATTTATCTTGATTAATTTGATCTTAGATGAATTTTTTTATTTTAGATCTAGTTATTAATCACGATCATGATTATATCACTTCAATTGGGGTTTTTAATTGGTGAGTGTTCATCATATATCTAGAGTTAGGTGGTCTAAATTGAAAATCCTATATATTTTATTAAATTCCTTTAATGTAATTTTAACTATAAATTTCCATGATAGAGACATTTTATTAGGGATTAATTTTTTTTAATTTAATTTTCATCTGATAATGAATTGTGTTATATTTGGGGAAATTGAAATTTATGTTGTTGGATAAAATAATTTTTTAATTAATTAATGGAATATTAGGATCATTGAATTTATTAGATAATGGAATTTTAATATTTTTCTATTAATATGATTATGAATTAATTTAAAACAAGTATTCTGAGAAGGATGTCATTAATTTAATGAGTGAAAGTGTTATATTATTAAAATAATGTAAAATGTTTTAATGGTGAAATTTTCATGTTATCCCATGTGATTAAATTGAAGAACCACGTATGTTTTGATAAATTTTGATGTTATACCATTATTTGAAATGTTGATATAATGGTTTAATCATGATTTACCCCAAATGATGTGATATATGAAATTTATATGTGTGATTGATTGATATATTAGTTTGTAACAAATAATGATGCTATAAATAGACATATTTGATATAATGCTATATGAGCATGGGAGAAAAAATTATGCTCCAAATATCCATATATTATTTAAAGATATACTAGTGTTGAGAAAGGGACTTATGATCCAAATAATGATATGCTCATATACACTGCGTTCTTGGCCCAAAATACTGGCATTGGACAATGTTTTTCAATTGGATATGATGTGAATTTAAATGAAATGGTAAATTATCACCATGGAATTATGATTTGGAATATCCATTATAGATATAATAGAATCCGGTAAGGGCCAAAGACTGTATTGATAGTATGGGATTCCTTTTGAACCTGGGTGTTTGTGAGGTTAAATATAGAATCATTAAATATATAAACTATTTATTTTATCTCCTTTACATCATTTTGCATACAATTTTATACAATATTATTGATAGGATTTTATTTCAGAATACATAGGTGGTGGTGTACTTATATTTACTCACACCATACTCAGGCTTCTTGATCATTACCCAAATTGAATTATTTATTTTCGGTCAGGATAAGGGAAAGAGACCAATGTTAGATGTTTATTTGGGATGGAGCATGGTGATGGAACCAAACATTGTGTCAAGATTCACATTGAGTTTTCTTTCACTCATTATCTTGTTTTTTCATGTGACACATGAGACTTGTTATGGAATTACACATCTACTATTTTAGTTTGGATATTTCATTCTCTTTTTCGCATCTTGTGATACATGTATAATTTTTTTTTAGTAATTATCATTTCATTATTCATTATTTACATCTATGGTTTTTTTATTTTGATAAGTATTCTATATTCTACCCATAATCGATGTTATATTATCTCTACTAGTTGGATTCCTCTAGAATATTGGGAGGCATGCCCATGGTCATGTAAATAACTTGATCCAGACACATTTGTGTGGAAACTGGGTTAAGATGTCACATGCTCGGTAAATATTCAATCATCACTGTATCATTCTCTATGTTCTATCATATAAAAATAAATCAATTATGATGCTCTATTTTTGTCAAAATAGAATCATTCACGCAAGAAAACATTATCTATAGTAGAGGAGAATAATATCACAGTGTTCTTTAGAGAATTATAAGGATGGGGTAGTCATTATCTTGAGAGGATTCACTTTAGAAATCATTATTCACAATGAAAGAACATGGCTCTTACAATTACTCAAAAAGTCATAACAAGGTATATATAGTACTAGGGTTATGATATTAAAAATTTTGTAAGATAAATTTTTATTTCATTATGTCCCAATAAACCCGATGTCTACAAAATAACAATAATAAAAATATTTATTTAACATGCACTAAACTCACTAGTAAAATAAATATAATTTTTTTAAAAGAATAAATTATAAATTATAAATTAATATTTTATATTTTATTTCTCATCGGGCCATTACTCCCGGTCTTCCAATCGTCGACAATATTGTTATTATTTGATAAATAAATAAATATTTATTTAATTTAATACTACTTCATTATTTTCATAAATTATATAATCATTATATTCAATGAAACTTCTGAATAAATATGTATTAAATACTAATTAAACTACAAAAATATTCTCTTAACTTTTTAATAAAAAAAATTATTCTATTCATGTAATTAAAAAAATAATTACCTAACTAATAAATAAATATTAAATGTTCAACTTCATTGTATAATTTATCTAAAAATGGTGATTGATTATCTGTGATCAAACAAACATGAATTACTATTAAACCATGTAAACTAATAATATTTATCAATCTTGATAACTAAGGTTTTGAATACATTAGTGTCTTACCAAATATTACCATTTCCAATGGATGTAAGCTAAACCACCTGAAAGCCCAATTTATTTTTTCTTACAATAGATCAATTCTAGAAAATTAAAATATTTCAATGTCACAAAAACAGGTTACCTCCTATGAGCATACATCTTATAATTTTTTCACTTTATGTGATTATCTATAATTGATAAGGTATAATCATAGTTTTTTAAACCTATATCTGTGGAGTCTATTTCATTGAATATCTACAAATGAAACGAATAAAAATGAATCCATGACACAGAAAGTAATTAGGTAGTCAAATTAACTTCAATATTTATTTTATATATACTTCCACTAAATAATTGATATTATTAACTCTATCTCACAAAATTATTTAATACCACATAACTCATGACTTAACCAATACGTCCAACATCGTAGTGGGAATATGTCCTCATGAATTAGATCAATACCACAATAATATATTTTATGAAATTAATCAATTATGTCCATAAATTATAGGGATAATTAAACACATATTAATTTTAGAATATCTTTTGAGAAATATAAATATGGATTTTAAATTAGTGGGTGATGTTCCAATAATATTATATACAAGATATTACCGAGGATGTTCACCATAAAAAGGATCATGAAAATTATAAGAGTTTCCACCGATTATTCCCTATATCATTTATGTTCCATCAAATTTTATCACCCAGCTAGAGAAATTTTATTTATAAATATTGTTTTAGATGTTCTCGGTCCTCATAATAGTGGGGAATTGTAATGATTTTTCCATGAGAAAAGTACACATAAGATATTATCCAACACAATTCAATGCAAAATAATAATCATATCATTGTTTAATATTATATAAATATACCAATAATTGAATACAAGTATCCATAAGTTGAATAGATGATGGATCTAGGAAACTTGGCCCAAATAATCCCACATAAGCTAGATAGATAAACTAATAATGTAACAACCCTTGTTATATTAAAATAATTTTTTTCATTTAATATTTATATTCCTTAATAATAATTTATATAATTATATATATTATAATAACATTTTTTAATTTTTTATTCAAAAGGAAACACTCATTATTTTTTAACCAAATCTAATTTTCATCGATTAAATGGATTTATTTAGATGACTGATTTCAAAATTAAAATATTTTAAATTTTCTTAATAACCATAATTTATTAATTATATATTTATATTTATTTGGATGATGTTTTTTAGAATTTTAATAATGTTTTTTATTTTGAAATTAATAGTGAAAATTATTTATTTTTATTATACTTTATATTTTCAATTTAAATATTTACAATGTCAAATAATATTTTTTATTAGTTTTAAAATGTAATTACATCCTATTGGTTATGTAAAATAAAATAATGTTCTTTGGAAAAAATTCATTACTTGTACATGGTATAAATATATTTATTGTCAGATATAAAGAGATTAATTTTAAATTAAATGATTCTACCTCTCAAAATTATATTCTATAAAAATGGATACCATATTTCGAATATTTTGGTAAATTTATTTAATAGGTATATTTTAGATTTTTTCTATGATAATAGTATCTATAATAAATTTTTAATACCCTAGTGATGGAATAATGAAATAATTCTGGTTAAAACAAATCATTAAAGGCATAAAATTCATTCAAAAAAATTAGTTGATTAAATTATTCAAGCCGATTTAATCTGAAATCATGTAAAATTTAATATTTTTCCATATTTTTCTATTTAGCCATTATTTATCTGTTTATAATATTTTATGTGACGAAAAATAAATAACGAGGCTCTCATTATTTTAAATGAATCTTATATGTTTATTTAATAATAATAAAAATTTAGAACTAAATATTAATGTTTATATAAAGTATAATAAAATTATTATTATTAAGGAAAATTATTTCTAATTTTTTGTGATTGTATAACAACAATAAATTCTTACACAATTCTTACTCAAGTAGTAAATAAAATTAATAAATTACATTAATGACATTTGATGTAATATTGTTCGGGTGAGTTAAAGTATCCCACACAATATATAGAAAAAATCCTTTAAAGACATGTTAATGGTTTATAATAATATTAAATTGTTTTATTTCATAATTTGATGTCCCAATAAATGAATAGTCTAGAAGATGAAAATAATAATATTTTATAATAAAAATTATTTATTAAATGATATAAAATTCAAAAAACATATATCCTCATCCTATAAAATCGGATACTTTTGAAAATACAAACCATGATCAATTTATGTGATAATTTTCCATTTATATTGACTTTTTTTTACCCCAAAGGTGTAGGAACCATTTATATCTCAATAATTTTGAAAAGGGATAACTATGGGTTAAAAAATAATTAAGAACGAAAAATAATCGAACATTATCCAAATTTTATAGAATGAGGGTATTTTGACCCATTGAAATACTATATTCCAATTAAATTAATTTGAATTCACATTAAAATTTAAATTAATTTAAATTAATTTTACGTATTGAAATCATTGGAGAATACCGCCTCACTTATAATGGAGAAACTCCTCCACTCCATTCCCCACACCATTTGAGTGCTCTATTTTTCCCAGTCACTCACCAAATATCTTCAAAAAACCCTTCACTATTTTGTGGAGAAAATATGGTTGGAATAATAAGTATCCTTATAAGGCTTCACTTGTAATAGAAATGAGGTTTTCTGAATAACTGGTTGAGAATTTAACATAATGTTTTAGTTTTATTTATTCTTCTATATCATTCAAATTGTTTTTAACACACTAAATAATAAAACCAATATCATACTTATACAATGATACTTCTATGATAATTTTATAACCTATATTAAAGTTTGTTTTCCTTAAAATGGGAAGTTATACTATCATTTTTTGTGTATAGAGGACTACCGCATCATGAACATATGTAAATAATTGCCTATAAATGTCTATCATAGCTAGTAAAAAGGATTTATTTAATGTAATTCATTGATATTAAGGGAGAAATTAAACTTCTATAATTATTAGGTAACATATATTTTCTAATATATCCATCCATTGAAAATTTATATCGTTTTTTATGTGTATGCATTGATTATCATCTATACAAAGCGATCTGTTACACTTATCCTAATAAAATATATTTTATACTATATATAATTGAATTTATAAAAACAATACGAAACAATGGATACAATAATCGTTATGGAATGATTAAAATTTCTAACTTCCTTCTATGACATTCTATAGAAAATGGAAATGTTACTCATGCCTACATATGACTTAACTTCCCCATAAAGGTAACATAGTTCATTTTACTGAACATTCATTATTTAATTGATTTGAAAGTATTATTAAAATAAAAAAATAATGAATATATAATTATTATTATTATAGGGATGATTTAATAATGAAATATTTCACCATTTTAAATGTAACGAATTAATTCTTTATATATAAGAAACATATCATCAAACGTCTGATTTAATCATTATTTATTATGTAATTACATATATCACAAAAACAGATCTTAATTTTGAAAATAATTAAAACAATTTTATTATTTATTACTATTGGGAATTTATGAGATGACTCTGATTTGATGTATAAGATACAAAACTATAAAAATTTATTTAAATATTTGTATAGATCTATTTTTTTGATTTTTTTTCGACATCTTTATTCTTAAAATAAATGTAATTGATGTATATATAAATATGTGAATATGTAGTGGATATTTTTTTCTCATTTTAATTTCTTTCAATTTATTTAATAATGAATATTTGTATATAATGTTTTGACATTCATTACAAAAGGGAAACTAAATATTAAATTTTAATGTACATGGTTTGAATATCTTCTTCCACCAACCAAAAATATTATTTTATATTTTGATTACTTTATAATGATTCATGTTCTATTAGTATATAAATAATCATTTTATATAATCTTGGTATTTTTTTCTCAAAATTAGGTTTTCACAAGAAAAAATAAATTAATGTCTTGAAATGTTTTATAAATGGATTTAAAAGTATTTCTTTGAAATTTTGATGATGTGAATTCTTGATTTTATATATAAAATTCTTGTTATTATCATTGAATAATGATAATAATGACGTGTTATCCAGGGATATCCCTTAATGATGGTGGAGCGAAATATAAATCATGATGAAATGTGATCTGAATATATCTTAACAATGCATTAGCTAATAAATATGTTCTTTAGAGAAATATGATGGAAGTTGAATGTGTTGGTTATTTAACATATAATGGTTTAGTTAAGGGTTTGATGTAGTTGATGTCACAAAGTACCAAAAAAACATTTCTAAACCATCTAATGATTTTTCATTGAAATCATTTTATTTAAAAACACATGATAATGGTTTTATATTTTAAAAGAAGTTTTATTACCTTATTGGAAAAAATGTTTTGTTTTTATGAAAATATTATCAATGGTTCTCATATTTTCCATAAAATTCTCATGATTATTATTTTTTAATTTTAATTCCTAATAACAATTCTTTGAATATATTTTTGTAGTAAATATAGTAGCATGTGTATATAAATGATTATTATAGATCAATTATTTATATAATATTATAAGAGACAATCCTTATAATGTAATGGTTTTAAAATGAAGAAATTGTTTTATTTTTGTGTGTACCATAATGATATTGTGATTCCTATAAAAATTTCAAATGTTATTCATTATTTATATGGATGAGTATACAAAGAAAAAATCATGTTGAAAAGGATATCCTTTTATCATTAAAAGGAAACATATTTTTTTATAAATGATTTGTATTATAGAAAAATTTATACTAATAATTTTATTCCATGTTGTAATGTATGGGATTGTTATGTAATATATATGACCATTTTATTTAAAAATATAAACAGAAATGATATTCAAGGATATAAAAATATGACTTTATCTTTAAAAGTGATATTATTGATTAATGTTGTTTGGATCATTATTGAAGGAATTAGATAAAAGTCTTAAATAGTTTTTATTCTTTAAAAAATGGAACTAAAAACTCTTATATTTTTATAATTAATGTTTATCGTGACATACCCTTTAAATACATCCATAAATCTAAATCTAATATATTTCAACATTGAATTATTTTCCATTTAGTAAATAGGGATGCATATGTCGGAAGGATAAAAAAGGAAGGTGTGACTAACATCTTTATGACTACATAAATTTATGTTGGACTATCAATTAATGTGATTTTAGGTAAATTGAATATTTATTTACATTATTACAATGTCTTTTCTAATTTAGGGATTACTTACTCTTTCATTTCATAAATAGTTTCTGATAAATTAGAAATTTGACCTCATGAAATGAAGAATGAACATATTATAAAAATAGATGATGGAAGTATTAAATCTAAAATAAATTATCAGAATATTCCATTTCTTTTATATGTAAAGAATTTACCAAAAAAATATTTTTTATTCCACTAGAAGATCATGTTTTATTTGGTAAGTATTTTCATTCATTTTACCATTATATGAGTGATTTTTGAGATAAACTAGTTTTCAAAAATGAGTTTTACTTTTATTACTTGAATGAATTAATACCATTTGTTATATATCAATAAGATGAGAATGAATTAAATTATTATATGGATATTATCCTCTATATATTTTTAAGATGATAGAGACGGTTCATATCATTTATTTCTATGTGGTTATATAATATATAGATCTATTTCTTATTATGTTTCCCAGAATTATACATAATCGAGAAGATCAGTTAATTATTATCTTAGTGCATCATTCTAATCCATTATCAAAATACCATTTTTGAATCTATCATATAGATGTTTTGGAATTTAAAAATCTATTGTATGACTTTCAATATAATATTTTCATCCATCTTAGCACATCACCACAGGGGATCATATAATAATTTTAAAAAATAATGATGGTTCCCTGAAGAATTACATTGATTATTGATCATTATATAACATCAATATTAATAACCAATATCCATGGATTTATAATGGTGATTTATACGATCACCGCTAGGTAGAACTATTTTTATTTAATGATTTATATCAAATCAAGATACCATCATTTTAAGTTTAAGTTGGATGATATCTTAAGGAAATCATTTTATGATAAATATATGAATAATGTGTCATTAGTTATTCCCCTTAGGCTATCTAATACACAAGAAATTTTTCACAAATATTATGTATTGAGTTTTCCATGACTACTTTTATATGTTTGTATATTTATTTATTTGTAATATATAGGTATATTAAAATTTTTAATTGTATCATAAAAGACAAATAGTGATTATATTAAAAACCACTGATGTAAATATGTTATAAGGTAAATCTAGTAAGCATGATTTTTTGTTGAAAAATATTTTTCCCATTGACTTATTGTTTCTAATGATGGAATATTATTGAACATCCAAAACAAAATTTTGTGAATTATTTCCATTAATTAAAAATTTCATATATTATTATTTTTTCTTGTATTAGTGGGTTACTACTAGTGGTTTCTTGAAAAGGATTTTCATTATCTATACCACTAACATTGTTAACACGACAAATAGTTAAATTAATCAAAATAGATGTGTCTGATGATTATATTCTAGAAATGAAAATAAGATTGGTGAATGAGACTATTTTGGAATTTCCCTTTAGAAATAATGAATTTATTATCAGTATTGATGGCTCATTTTAGGGACTTGGTCACATTATGATACAAAATAATAAGTTGACTTCATACTAATTACTTCACATAATTCGTTTTCAAGTTATATTATACTAAAAATAATCTTGAAATAGATTATTTATTATTTTCATTTAAAAAATTGGATGCATCATTTTTCTAGATCATTGTGTAAAATATATACTAATACTAAAATTATTAAATATATATTAATTTATAAATAATAGAACATTAGGAAAATAATATAGATGAGCTAGATTATTTATTAAAATCAAATATTTTATTTCCATTGAGGTAATGGAAACATTTGAATCGATTACTTGAGATAGAAAAATAAAGCTACATTAAACATGTTACTTTTTTAACATAACAATTTTGTTAGTAATTTTATAAATTTTTTCCATTAAACTAATCATGAATAAAATTATTTTGAATTTTATAGGCATTGATAAATTTTCTCTATCTAAGAAAAATAAAAAACATAGAGAGATGATCATTTTTTTAAAAAAATTAGTTTCATTTAGTGAGGGTTTATTTCCAATGACTAATGTTTATAATGGATGTGTTGTTATATTTATAAAATGATTTTTACTTCATTGTGAGTGCCATTTTTTGGGATTATTTTTTATTAAAGAATAATTTTCCAAATTATTCATTCAACATGGTTGAATTATTATATATATATATATATTTAGAATAATTAATGACTGGATAGAATTAAAAGGGATATTGTTAACATAACTATAATAATATTTACCATTAAAAAAGTTAAATCACGTTAACAATTTCTAAAATGGATAGATCAACCTTTTTCTATTTTATAATGATAAATAGAGAATATATCAATGATTTTCAGGGTTGGACTTATAAATATATCTTCAAACTAGTAATGTGATTTGGGTTATATGTTATCATCAAACTAAATCAATAAGTTTCCTTTAAATTTAAGATTCTATTTATTTTTATTTTTTTCTAATTGTACCTCATAGATATAGTATATTTAACTGGTTCTCGGCTCTCTATTATATCTGAATTTTATTCTAGATTTATTTTTAAATTTTTTCAATGTCCTTAAGAAGTTATTGGGTACTAAATAAAATTTAATTACAAAATTTCATCATAAATCGGAAGTATATTTTGAATGATGTGTTTAATACAGGGTAAAAATTCATTGATATTGATTAATTGATTAATTTGGAATTTTGGATAATCATATTTCGTTAATATAATTTTATTATAAATTATTTTTTTAATTCTAGTATATTGATAGAAATATTTGAGGCAATATATTTAATTTGGTGTCAAACTGTATCTTTTTTGTGTTATTTTTTGTAAAATTAAATTATATGGGAATAGAATTGGTAGATGAAATTATTTATTAGGTGAATATTATTATACAAAAAATAGACAAAACACTATGTATTCATAAATTTTATTTAGATAATTTGAGTAAATATCATTCATTCTACATAGAAGACAATGTTTCTCTTAATGTATCTAAAAAAATTATTGTATTTTTTTCGGGGAAAAATGAAGTGAATTCTGCTATTCATTGGATTGTGTGAAATCCAATAAAATGTAGGATTATTTATCTATTATGTGGAAATACCAGTATTTTTATAATGGAAACATGATTTATTTCATGTTTCATTTTTAATAAAATATTTTTCAGATCTAAATCTTGTTTTGATCACTGAAGTAGTTTAGTTCGAAGGAAATCTTTCATATGAAGAACAGAATCCTTAAAATAACGACTATAGAATGCATATTCTATGGAAAATGGTGATTCAATATTTTATTTTTCTATTGTATAACCATATGATTAAATAAACAACATGGGAATTTTAAAATTAAATGAAAGAAAAACACCCCACTTAATAAAATAATAAATAATATCACCATGATAGAATCTCTAGAAGGGGGAAGAATGTAACATCCTAGGGATATTAAAATAGAAAATATTCCTTTCTTTGTATTATTTCTCAATTATGTTATACTATGTTATATTCATTATAATAATATATGGTAATTTTTCATTATAATGGTAAAAATTAATTTTTTAATGACATTGTCCTTTCATGCATTATGTGGTCATATTTAAATAATTAGTATAAATAATATATACTTCTAATTTGAGAAATGTAATATCATTTTTAATACATAATATTGAAATTTTCATAAGATGAAAATTTGAGATTTTTATAAAAAAATTTACTTTTCATTAAATATAGAAAGATGATAATTTGTTATTAAAAATTGTAATTATGTGGTGTATTGAAAACAATTAAAATGTTAATTATTTATAAAATTTCATTAGATATTTTTTAATTACAAATACATTTATATAATTTTAATGGACTTTTATATATCTATTTGACAAGTAATCATTTCTAAATATAAAAAGGTATGTAAACCCATTAATTATATTGTTTTGTGAGATTAATTTAAATATAAATTATTCTACATATAAAAATTGAATTTGGAAATAAATATTCAATATTTAAAAATTTTGTTCAGAAGCTTGTAAATATTTCCCTTGTATTTTTTTTCAATATGGATAGTAAACAAAATAATATTTTATACCCTAAGTGAATTTAAAATGGGTCAATTCACGTCATAAATAATGTGATAAGTATTATAATTTATTAAAACACTTAAAATAATTTCAAGTGAAGAATATATTTAAAAATTATATCACTCAAACATATAAAATATAAAATCTTGTTCATTTAGCTATGGTTTTTATCATTTGAGTATTTTATGTAATGGGAAATATAAAATGTCACTCATTTATTTTAAATCCCCTATATATGATAACAATGGGATACAAATAAATAATTAATTCATAATAAATATTTTTTTTGAATTCTTATTTTATTTGCATAGGGTACATTATTTATAAAATTTATATATTATATAGTTAGATTAAATGCTTACGTAATGGTCACCCTGTTCTTCTACACACAGTTGAAAACCCAAAGAAAAAATAATATAATAAAAAAGAACAGTTTTTTGGGTAAGATAAAATAAAAAAATATTTTTTTATTAAAAAAACATTTTATATATGTTTGAATATTTTATATTTTAACGAAATTTTAATATTTATTACATTAACTAAAAGTAAATATATAGTTATAAAATGATTAAAATTATATTTTATAATTACCAAAATTTTAATAAATTATTTAGAATTGAAAAACATTCTATTATTAGTTAATTGATTTTGATATGGTTTAAAATTTCATACATAATCCATATATATTTTATTTTTCATTTTATATTAACTTTCATCACACATAAATATTAAACAATATTGATATTGATGTAACCATGAAAATCATGTGGGGGGGTAACAAAGAGGATATCATAAAAACATAATCTAAACCCACCCAAAATTTATAGGATAAGATGATATATTCCCAAAAATATATTTTATTACAACTATTTAAATTTGGATCCAATTTTATATGAATATTATTTTTTATTTATTTAATTCTTTATGAACATCCAAGATTACCCACCCAATCACTTATAAATGTAACCACATCTCTTCTCTTCATCAAACCATTTGAGAACTCTAACATAGAACATATCTATCAAAACGACATCTATAAATCATTACCTACATAATAGTGTTCTTATATTTATTATAATTAAATCCTTAGAGGTATAATGGTGTAATAATCATATTTTTTTATATAAATTAAAATACTAATACCTATTTCATTAATCCATTAAATGGGAAATGAAACCATCATATTTGTGTATTGTGGATAACTACATCATGAACCGATGTAATTCATTTTCCATCAGCAACCATCACGGATGATTATAATGATGAATTTAATATATATATATATATATGATATTCCTGACCTAATTATAATTCTATAAACATTTTTTGTTATATTGTTTCGTTAAATTTACTATATTTAAAATAACAACATCATTCATGTGTAGAATAGGATTAACACATCCCTAAAGTGATGTGGTTCATTTTTCCAGATCAGAAGACATGAATACTATATATATAAATGTATATAAATAAATAATATGATACTTATAATATAATAAAAATTATTTAAATCCAAAAAAATAATTACCAACATTTAATCATCATCATTGGATATTTTAAATGTTACACATTTGTACTAAAGACCTACAATCTCAAAGATTGTAATGTAATTAATTTTCCTGTCTGTCATTGTACGATGATTATAAATTTATAATTACTTGATTATAATTATAAATATATAGTGATTATTAGTTATTTTAATTATGGAATAATGAACACTATGATCATATTCAACATAGAAACATCATTTTGGACCTAAAATATGGATACTCACAAAGAGGTGACATAAACATAATTTCATTAGAAAAATAAATATAACCAAAAAAATTGGATTATGAAAGTAAATAATTTACATAATTTTTTTATTAAAGAATATAATATACATATGTGTTTGTCCATACTCTATTTAAGGTACACTTTTTCTTATATTCTTATTTTAAATGTTTTTAAAAAGTATTTGTATGAAACATTTTCTTTCATGAACATTTAAGAAAAATTATTTTATTGATGCATATATATAGAAATAAATAAAACAAAAAGTGAAATTTTTATCCCTATTTACATTTATATAATTTTTGTGAAATGAATATTTGTACATAATGTTTTCATCTTCTCTATATAAGGAAATATTAATTTTATATATTAAATTATATGGAACAAATATATTTTCATTCTAATAAAAAAAATTCTTTTTTGGATTACATTACGATCAGAAATTTTTTTTTCACATAAAAAAATTATCCTTTATTGGGATAATTTATATTATATATTTGGTTTCTAATGAAATGAATAAATCAATATCTGAAAAGGTTTTTCTTATGGGATAAAAATATATTTTAATGAGTATGATAATGAAATTGATATATATTTTGTGTTTTATGAAAATTATAGTCCTTGAAAATTGTTTTTTATGAATTTAATGATAGTTACATGAGTTTATTATTAGTTATATTATTATATAATTTGATTACGAGTGATATCTATATAGATCTATAATTCATTTTTTTAGTTATTATTTTTTCTGAAGAATTTTTTTTGATGTTGACCATATTAGTTACAAAACTTTTAAGTGTTCCGATAAGTGTTTTTATAATGTGTGTTATAACCTATATTAGAATGTAAAATATATTAATTTTCTATTATTACTAAATTTTTTTCTAAGAAATAATTTTATTTCAATAGGTATGCTAATGATATCATGTTTAGAAGGATCAATTATGCAGTATTTTGAAATAAATTATGTTTTTAAGAAAAAATTAACGAGATCTCATGTATTAAAGGAAATCATAATGATTATTATACTTCCATTATTTTTTTATAATGAATTATTTTATGAAATACCTTTGGTAGCAAAATATATTTTATTTCTATGTAAATGACTATTCGAGCTCAATTATTTTTATGTTAGTGAAAAACTATATTATATTACATCATTGATTTAAAATGGATTGAACAAGTTTTTCATTCCCTTAGCAGGATTTTTGTTCACATCCCTTGTTTTTTAAATGTATTTCATAGGATTTATGGATGAGTAGGAAAAAATAAGTTGTCATGTTGAAAAACAAAAAAAATATTTCATAAAAATAAAATTAATTTTATATTAAAAATAATTTATTGTGTGAAAATTTTATACTAAGATGATGTGTAAAAATTTTAATTTATGGTTTATTTATTTATAATTTAATAAAAAAATTTAAAACACTATAGAACTGAAATATTGTTTTCGAAAAAAGAATAATTTATTATTTTATAAAAATTAAATTTTGGATTGTATAATGGTTGGGTCCTCAGAAACATCAGTCAAACATATATCCCTCACATTATGTTCATACTTCTGCTACGATAAGGATTTATTCAAGGTTCCAACATAAATTATTCCATTGAATGACTTCACTACCTTTAGAAAAATACCTTATGAAGTTATATTTGTAGAGTATGTTCTTCATTAGTTTATGGGACATTTTCTCCTTTTCATGGGAAACAAATGATGTATTTTGACAATATAGTTTCATAGGATATCTATTTATAGGCACCACATCATGGTCCAAAAAATATATAAATATAAATAAATTCATTGGATAAATATGAAACCCCTATATAAATGGTATACAACATAGAATCAATGAAAACATTATGTTATAGACCATTTTATTAGATATATATTTTGTTATGATAGAATATGTTTCCTGAATGTGACGATAGATCATTCTCATTTTTTTGGGAACAAGAATATCTATATCATATGGTGACTAGTTCCTTATTTTATCTATATAGAAGGTACATATCAATTATAAATGTCAAATTAATATGTAAAAACTACACTACAGAACAATTCTATTATATTGGATTAGTTTAATAACTTTATATAATGATTAATGGATAGTAAAAATCATGTTTAATAATAAAATGTAATACGATTTAGATTTTTTCAAAGATTATTATGGGATAAATCCCATTCTCCCACTAAATCTCTCCCCCTATTGTGTATAATGACACATTTTCTTAATGGGATATATAAAATTTAAAACTAAAACTAATCCCTTATTATATTGTTCCCTAATAAATCATTATACTATCAGGTAAATGATTGTACCTTTAATTATTCCAAGCATCGGTTTCGATAGATAATGAATAATCCTAATTATATGGACACACTTCAGTTATTTGTTTCATAGAATAGCATTTTTAACATGACATTAAATAAATATAAGCATGTTATGTTGTTGAAAATATGAAAAATGTTATCTATATGAACTATTACAAATATTTTATAACTCTCACTAATGTTTTTTTAACACATAAATCACATTAAATCATTTTGAACCAATATTCACTTTTAGATTAGTCAATCTAAATATTCCTTTCCTAGAAGGCGAATTTAACCCTTAAATGCAACTCTCCAACTTTCTTAGCTTTTTGTAATTTTTTGAATTCCTGAACCCTTCGAATTTTATAACATAGTCAGCATTTAAAAAAAATTTAAGGAAAAATACATTGACATCCATCTTCCAAATGTCATTGTTCTAGAAATATGATATGAAAATTAGTATTATAAATTATTTATACATGGAAAATGGAGATATAGTTCCATTATATTCAATTCCATAATCTTTTTAAATACATTTTCACCATCCATAACTTAATAAATACATACATTACATTCTATGTCTAGTTTTTTTATCGAATACCCATTTTCACCAAACAAGATTTACATATAATGGATGATCAACCAGAATCTATAATTTGTTCTGATACTTGTAATCCATATCAAAATTCAAGGAATCATTCCATGTATCATCTTATATGGTCTCTAAATGCACCTTGAAGGAAATTATATCATTATTTTGAATTAATAATGATTCTAAGTCTATAGTGATAAAAATTATATATTTCTAGTTCTATAAACTCATTATAGATCATATATAGTACTTTTGTTTTAGGAATTGCATCTTCAATGGTCAATCGTGGAACCTCTTCCTAAAATAATAATTTTTCATCTTGATAATAAACATCATAAAATTCAAAATTTATCCCTTTTTTTGAGTTTTTCATTCCTCTTAAGAAAAATGGATTATCATGTGATTATCATGTTTTTGTATGAGGTGTATTATAGTTGGATTAAAAAATTTCATTGGGAAACTCTATAAATATACATACTTCCCTATTTGATTCATTTTTTAGAGTTTTCATTAGTAATTGATTCAAAATCCCATGATCAAGAATGTGAAAATGTTGATTTCTTTTTTCACGTCATCTTATATTTTATCTCATCTACCAACATAGTTGGAAATCAGTTTATAATTTATGTTAAAGTGTGTAATGAATATCAAAACAATGTTAATTTACGACTTTAGTGGATCAATATCAACCATACCATGTCAATAATGGTATAGTTCATCATTTAAATGAAATCATTCCACTATGGTGTATATGGTGGACTATGTTAGCATAAAATCATAGTCTCTAAGATAATGTAAATGAATTATTGAATGAGTTATTCACCACCTTAATTAGGTAAAGGAATAAATATATTCTTTCAATTCTGATTTTATATGTCATTCTTGAATTATTTTAATTTATCAAAATATTCAAACATAAAATACATTTTCATGATATATATATATATGATCGATTAATTAGTAACTATAAAAATTTATGAATACCATTATATCTTATAATATAAATGGTTAACACACATGAGTACATACCAATTCATGATGATGTGTAGCTCTTTAATCATGAATATCAAAATGTCAGTCGATCATTTTGGCTTGTATCCAAGAGTGACTTTTGTAAAATGGGTTTTTATCAATTTCTCTCCAAGAAAACATATTCATATATATTTTTCAATAACATATTGTTTATGTAATAATAAAAATGATTAAACTATTTCGTATGAAATGATTAATGAGAACATGATTTTTTATCATCCGGGTGTACATTTATTTGTTAATATAAAATATAAATAACTATATTTAAATGTTATAAACCATAACAATGTTATTTCATAGTTTTTGACAGACGATGGTCTAACATGTGTGTCATGACCTTTCCCCCGGGTCTCGTGTTGTGACTACCCCATGCCCACCTTCCATAGGCCAGGGGCTAGCAACTAGCCCCAAAGGTGTAATTCCCTAAAACTATGAAGGCATTGCCTTTATAATATATAAACACACATAGAAAAATACAAACACGGGTAAACTTTATAACCAAAAGAGTGATGAATATAAAAGGGTCCAGAATACAAGACCATCAGTAAAGGGATAAGTACAACTGAAAACAATACAACTGATGAAAAATAATGAAAGTTAGATAATGGATCTTCTTCAAGGATTCATACCTCTAGGGTAGGTAGAGATAGCCTCCTCAGCACTCTGTGTCCGTCTGTCTCCTCCATGTACTGACACACTGTATGGTCCACCTCTGGACATCGTCCAGTCCTAGTAATCTCATCCTCAGTCAGTGTTGGCAATCATTTGCTACCAACACAACATGGTGAGGGAATAGCCTGTGTGGGGTGATTATAATGATACTCAGTAGGGACCCAAAGACCCTTAAGGTCTCTCAAAATTGAACAAGGATAAACCAAAATGTATGAAATCAATAGATAACCCTACATAGGTATATTCACATACACATACCTATGTTATCAAGTTATCCATCTCAATCATGAGGCAAACATAGAAAAACTGACTCAACTCAAACATGCTTTTGTTCTATGGGCCATATCAAGTAACATCCCTAGTCACATTTTCGAAACCTCGGCTGATAGAGAACTCATACTCTATCGTGTACAATGGTCCTATCACGACACCAAGCATGCTTCCCACTAACGTTGGACTGCTGACGTACTCCTCCTGTCGAGTACCATGGATCTACAGTGTCACCAGGTGTGCCCCCCACCGTGGGTCTGCCACATTACCAAGCGTGCTCCCCCTCGTAGCCAGCTGATGTACTCCTCTTGTTGAGTATCATGGGTTTGCTGCGGCACCAAGGTGCTCCCCACTGTGTGTCTTCCGTGATACCATGTCAATCCCCAACAAGCTAGTACAGTCACTCTAAGTCAAAATGGTCACCAATCGTCTGGTCTCAGCAACCTACAATGTCTCCAGACTACGCTCGCTCATCTCTAGGAGGATCCTCTGCACGAGCTTATGGTCGATACTCCAACTATCACGAATTCCCATGAATAAGTATCTCAATGGTCTGCCATGTCATATAGATCTCAACGAAAAAGACGGCGCATAAAACGGATGCCCAGTCTGTGAGTTATTATCCTTTTAGACCCGAGTTCCCATTTGATTTCATGCTCGATCCAACCTAACCATTTCCCATCATAATCTAAAACTCCAGTGGAGTAGATTTAAAGTAACTGTTTCTCTCCATGATTTCCAGCACCACTGACGGTTCGTCAAATAGACATCTGGTGCTAAAGATATGGCAGAAGGAGCATAAATGTGTTGTAGTGCGCCTGGGTCCGGCCCGACCCATTCTGGGCCGAACCGGTTCGGGTCGACCCGACCTGACCCATTAAGTCTAGACATTGGGTTCGGCCCGGCCCACTAGGCCTAGCCCAATAGGTCATGAGGGGCCGTGAAGAGCCGTGTGGGCATGGACCGGCCGCGAGGTCATAGACCGGCCACGAGGGAGTGGACCGGCCGCGAGGGCGTAGACCAGCCGCGATGGCAAGGACATGCCGCATGTCGGCCCGAAGGGCGACGCGTGGGTGGCTTGGCCCAGAGGGTGTCGTGAGGGAGGCTTGGCCTAGGGCATGGGGCTGGTTCGGCTTAGATGGATGCGTGGGGCGCGACTCGGGGCATCACGACCCGGGTGCTAGGGTGGCACGATTGGTGCTGGTTTAGCCAGCGGGTGGGGTGACCGGGGTGGGTTCAGCTGGGTGGCCAGAGAGACTGGGGCGGCAATGCTGAAAAATGGTAGAGTTAGGGCTGCCCGGCAGAGAGGCCGGGGTGCGACGCTGCTGGGGTACGGCGCAGCTCGGGGATGGTTTGGATGATGGTGGCATGGGGCAGGATGGGCTGGGATTCTGGGTTGTCGTGGGGGTGGCATGGGTCACAGAGGTCGTGGGTGGTGGCAACATTGACTGTGTCGCCTTCCTCTATTTCAAAGAACATCTAAAATAAACATAAGGGTTACCGAAAGGAAGATCAATGTTAGTTTGGCAAGAACTCTCTGCATTAGAGTGGTAGCAAGAGGTTAAAAAGAACAAAGCACATCAATCCCTCCCGTAAAGATTCTTCCAAACACCCAAATGAAAAAGGGGTGTACTTGTGAAGTGATAATCAAATAGAATTAAACCCCAATATTTTCTTTTTTGGTTGATGTTGGTGGGAATAAGAGGATTTCGATTCGTTGTAGATGATCAAGTCCTACGTCAAATAATGTTCTGAGGGAGAAAGTCGAAGTCTAGGTCATTTTTCATTGTTGAAGGTGTTACTCTTCGGCGTTCGTCGTCTGTGGAGCATTCTTCATTAGGATCTTTCTCCCAAATTCCTCCTCTCCCCAAATTCCACCAAAAAGAAATGGCAGCCCAGGATAATATATTATAATATCTATTAAGACATTGGCATAATATTTGAAATGGTTTAATTGATTAAGGGTGAGTTAGAACAATTAATATGGTGTGTTTACACAATTAAATGGTAGAGGTGTTGAAGAGTCTACCCCACCATTTATTAGGGAGTTGAGGGTTCCTCTTAATTAATGGGGGGTTTCAAGGGGGTTTAATCCCGAGTGGTCTCCACCACCATATCCTCTCATTGGAGGTTATGGTTCGGGTGGTCCCCACCATCATAACCTCTCATGGGAGTTTAATGTCTGGTGGTTCCCACATCCATCTTCCACATTGAGGTTTATTTCCCATGGACCATACCTCCCAACACCCACATGGGTGCTGCAAATAAAAATAAAAAATGTCACACAATTTTATTTTTATTTTATTATTACACAAAAAACACAAAAACTATCTTTCACTCTCAACACACTATTGTCGAGGTGAAAGTATCTGTAAGAGAATACTGACATTGTGAGTTCCACGGTGCCATCAGATTTCAATTTGAAGCACTAGTTTAAATGTTAGAAAAAACCTGCTCGCATGTTTACTGAACGTACTCGAAAAAAAGTTTAGAGATTCATTCTGGTCACTCCTGTCGTCAGAATCACGCACCGTCTATTTTCTCAAACTCGTAAAATTACCTTTTATTTAAAAAAATTTACATGGAAATCCTTGGCCTTTACATTATCCCCATCTCATGACTCTATGTCCCTGTAAGCCGCAACGCAAACATCGTAAACAATTAGAGGTACTGAGCATGCATTTGAGCCCCCCGCTCCCATGTGCTCTCCTGGAGGTTCATGTGCTACCAGCGAACGCACACTAGAGGTATCGAACGTCTATGAAGGACCCTCTCTTGTCAATCCTCAATCTCCCCTGGAACCTCCATAAAATCATCCCCATCATCGACATCCATCTCCCCATGGACGATGATGTGGGAAGGGTCGTGCATGTATCTCTTTAGCTAGGATACGTGGAAGACGTCGTGCACCCGGTGAAACTGAGGTGGATGAGCTAAGCTGTAAGCCACCTCACCAACTCTACTAAGTACCTAAAAAGGTCATATGAACCTTGGAGATTACTTGCTGCCTCAGCCAAATATTCGTAAACCTCGTCGAGGTGAGACCCGTAAAAAGAAGTTTTCGCCATCCTCGAACTCCATAGGTCTCAATATCTTATTAAAATATGACTTATTTTTGCTCTGTACAATCTTCATCTAGTCCTGGATGATCGGTACCATCTCTGTGGTAACCTGTACTATCTCTGGTCCCACTAGTGCTGACTTTCCTGAGTCAGTCTAGCACTAATGTGATCTGCAAGGTTGCTCGTAAAATGCCTCGAAAGGTGCCATCCCAATGGTGGAGTGATAGATTTTATTGTATGGAAACTCCACTAAAGGAAAGTGATAATCCCAACTTCAACCAATGTCAAGAACAGAATCATGAAGTATGTCCTCGAGGGCTTGAATGGTCTGCTCAATCTGACCATCTGTCTGAGGATGGTTGGTGGTGCTCAAACGAAGCTGTGTCTCCAAAGCCTCTTGCAACCCCTTCCATAGCCGGGAATTAAAAATGTATCATGATCGGAGACAATCATTGTGGGTACTCCATGTAGCCACACAATCTCATGCACATAGAGGTATCCCAAGCTCTCTACTGAACCCTGCTCTCTGAACGGTAGGAAGTGGGCCGACTTGGTGAGTCGGTCAATGATCATCCAAATCGTGTCATGTCCCTGGAAGTAATTGGAAGTCCTGTCACGAAGTTCATCAATATCCCATCCCACTACAACTCTAAAACCTCTAAAGGATGAAGCAATCCTTCTAGTACCTGGTGCTTCTTCTTCACCTGCTGACAAGTGAGGCATCGAGATACAAACTCTACAATTGCCTTCTTCATTCTCAGCCACTAGTGTTGTCGTCGGAGGTCCTAGTACATCTTCACCACTCCATGATTTACAGCTAGAGGGGATGTGTGTAACATTATCAACACTTCCTATTTAAGTGACACTGGTACCATAATACGTCCTCTAAAGAGGTTGACGTTCTCCCCACCATCCGGAAATCCTTCTGGTGCCTATCCTATAGATATCAGAGCATGTCGTGTCTCACAGTTAGCATCCCCATGTTGAACCTCTCCGACTCCTTGAAGAAGTAGGGGAGTGACTCTAAGAGACTATAGAAAGGCTACTCCATCTCTATGCACAAAGGATATCTCTAAAGTGTCCAACTGCTCTGTTGCCTCACCTAACAGCTGTATACAAGATCTCCTACTGAGTTAATCTACAACAATGTTCCCCTTCCCACGAGTATAGACAATCTCGAAGTCATCGTCCTAGAGGAACTCAATCCTAAATCATTGTATCTGGTTCACGTCCTTCAGGGAGTAGATACACCTGAGTCTATTGTGATCAGAGTACAATGTAAAGAGATCTCCCATTAGATATTGTCACCACATCTTCAAGGTGAAGACCACTGTTGCTAACTCCAGGTCATGGGAAGTGTAATTCTGCTCATGATATCTTAGCTGTCGAGAAACATATGTGATCACAGCTCACTCCTGCATTAGGACATATATGAGTCTGGTCCCTGATACTTCGTAGTAGACTACATACCCTACACCTTCTTGTGGAAGTCTCAAGATGGCGGCACGAGTCAACCTCATCCTCTGATCGTAAAAGTTGTGATGACATTTCTCTAACCAAATGATGGGTTTCCCTTTCTTCATCAAGGAAGATAGTGGTGTTGTAACTCTGGAGAAGTCTGGAACAAACCTCTGGAAATATCCAGACAAACCCTGGATACTTCGTACCTCTGTCACACTCTTGGGTGTCACCCAAGAAAATACCGCCTCAATTTTCTTTGTATCTACTGAAATGCCAACCTCTGAGAAGAAATGTCCTAGAAGGTGAACCTCTCGGATTCAGAACTTGAACATCGAGAGCTTACCATAATGCTGGTTCTCTCAGACTGTGTCCAGTACTACCCGCAAATGGTAGGCATGCTCCTCCTCAGTAGTTGACTAGATCAGAACGTCGTCGATGAAGACTACTATGAAGTGATCAAGGTACGACTGAAATATATTGTTCATTATTCCCATCAACACTACTGGAGTGTTGGTTTTGCCTAATGGAATAACCAAGAACTCATAGTGGCATTATCGAAACCTGAAGGTTGTCTTCTGCAAATCCTTGTCTCATACTCTGAGTTGGTGATAGCCTAATATGTGGTCGATCATCGAGAACCACTGCGCTCTCTTCAGCTGATCAAAGAGGTCGTCAGTCCTCGGGAGTGGTTACATGGTCTTCACAGTCACCTGGTTCAGGTTCCTATAGTTAACACAATGTCATAAGATCCCATCTGCCATCTTGGAGAACAGAATCGGTGATTCCAAAGGGGAAACAATAGGCCAGATCAATCCTATCCTTTACAAGTCCTCTAGCTATACCTGCATCTCATGAATCTCTTTGGGAGCCATCTGATATGCTGGTGTGAATATTGGTGTTGTCTCGGGGTACAAGTCAAGGTAAAATTCTACCTCTCAATGAGGAGGTAGAATCGGAACATCATCAAGGAAGACATCCGCGTATTAGTCCACCACTACAAGATAGCGCAGAATCTTCACATCAACAGCTCTGAGGCTAAGGATAGCCAACTGATGAGTGATCGATTGAACCCTACTCCTGGTAAGTATTTCCTATGTTGCAAAGGCTCCATTCTCACCAGTGAGGATAAACCTCGTCCTATCTGTGTAGACACACCACACTTTTCAGGTACTATTGTCAATCTGAGCGTGGACTATATATAACCTGTCCATACCCAAGATGACGTCATAAGGTTTAGACACCACTACTATGTGATCCGAGCCGAATCTCTCGCCTCCTAAAGTAAGCTCACACTGTCGGAACCAGTGTGTAATTGTCGAATATTCTCCTGTAGGAATCTCTAGTCATATGGATCGAGCCAATGTCTCCATCATAATCATTGAGCTCCGAACGAGTGTAGTGGAAATAAAATAATGACTGGCATCTGTTTCTATATGTACTACAGCTATTGTATAGTAGGCATAGATCATACCTCAAATCATTGCTAGAGTGCCATGATCGTAGGCAACAGCTTCTTGGAGCTGAGCTCTCCCCTGTCCACCTGCTCCCTGTGGTCAGGGTGGACCTCCTGGTGGTGGTGGCAGTAATATCTCGAATCTTCGCCCACCAACGGTTGCATGACCAGCTCCTCTGCCATTTCCACCTACTCCCTGCGGACCACCTCGATTGAATCTATATCTCTGCATAGGCGGTCCCTCGACAGTTTTCTGATCATCCGTATGGCGGTTCAGACAGTCACGAGCCATGTGACTCTGCCCACCGCATGTGTAACACTGCCCACTCCTAGTATAATTGGATCTACGTCGGGTACCCCGCACAACTGATATTGAGTCACACAGTCTTCCACCCATAGGTCTAGTCATACTGGACCTCTATGACATATAACTTCTACCAGCTGTAGAAGACTCTGCTAAGTGCCGACTGGTAGTGGGTCTTGCTGCTGGTGACTGCTAACCAGGGAAACTCTCCACCAAGAGGGCACTCTCTAACAACCTCACCTGCATTAGGATATTGAGGGAGATCATCAAAGCCCTGATCTCCCACCTGATCCCGTTCTCGAAGGTCTGGGCCCTGAATATTGGGCCCCACACCATATCTGTGGATTAGTGCGAGAGGTTAGACAACCTCACGATGTACTGAGCCACAGTCTGGCTTCTCTACTACTGATGAAGAAGCTCATCTATTCACAATGCGCGAAGAGTTTCTGGAAAAAACTCTGCCCAAAATATTCTCTCGAAGTCTTCCCAGATAAGCATCACCTCGTCATGATCGTGGAGCATCATGCTCTACCATTTTCCAGTTATGGCCTGTAGAAGGCTGGCGGCAAGGATCACCATGAGATCGTCTGGTGTTCCAACGAGTCAGAAGACTCTGAACACAACCTCCAACCAATCCACATCCTCCTGTGGGTACGTCTCTCCCCTGAACATGGGTGGCCTCTGATGTAGGAACCCATATGACATGCTCAAGTGGCGTTCACCGTCTTCTACCGGGGCTGGTGGCATCGGTGGACCAATGGGTAAGGTACGATTGGTTCCTGTGATGATGCTTATACTAGATGAGGGCCCTGCACTGAGGCCTCCTCGCTCAGTGGGCTATCAGTGTGTAAAAATCTCGGAACTTTATCCAGTTGTCTACGTGGAGGCATCCTACAAAGAAACAGGTATGCTACGGTTAAAAGTTATATCTGGTGACCTGACCTGGTGAGCTAACTTAATTAGAACTTCTGAAAACACACACCCAATCATTGTTTTCATGCACTGAGTAAGAAATCCTAAGTCAGGGTCCTTCTGTATGGATACGTCGGCTACCGCACCGACACTGAACTCCCTGAACTGTAAACCACACTCACTATACTTAACACTATTGCTTCATAGAAAAATCAGAGTCTTAAGTTTTTTGGTAAAACTGACTCCGCTG
Source organism: Viscum album (assembly GCA_963277665.1). Classification (NCBI taxonomy): domain Eukaryota; kingdom Viridiplantae; phylum Streptophyta; class Magnoliopsida; order Santalales; family Viscaceae; genus Viscum; species Viscum album. Next base: position 820,349,677 of record OY728151.1, read on the forward strand.
ATACCAATTTGTCATGACTCGTCCCCTAGGGCCCATGCCATGACTACCCCAAGCCCGCCTTCCATTGGCTAGGTGATGGCGACTAGAACCAAAGGCGTAAATACATAAAACTAGGAAGGCATTGCATTTGTAACCTATAAAAAACACAACAAGATATGAACACAAGTAAACTGTATAACCAAAAGAGTGCGAAAAGTAAAAGGGGTTGGAATACAATCCAAACTGTAAAGGTACAAGTACAAATGAAAACAATACAAATGAAGAAAAAGTAAGAACAGCAGTTATTGGGTCGTCCACTGGGATTTCTCCTAAGGGGTTAGTACAAATAGCCTCCTCAGCACTCTGCATCCGTCTGTCTCCTCCACGTACCAACACGTTGTATGTTACACCTTTGGGCACCATCCAATCCTGGTACTCTCAGCCTCAGTTAGCACTGTCTCTCATCTACAACCAATACAAAAATGTGCAGGAATAGCCCGTGAAATGCTGAGTATAATGATACTCAGTAGGGACCCTGAGACCTGCAAGGTCCCAAAAATCCAACAAGGATAAACCACAAATTATGATATCAACAGATATCCTTACTTAGGTATATGCCCATATATATACCTAAGTTATCAAGGGATCGATCTCAATCATGAGGAAATCAAGAAAAACCAACTCAGCTCAACCAGGATTTTATTCTACGGGTATTTTCAAGTAACATCCCCAGTCATATTTTCAAAGCCTCGGATGTTGGAGAACTCCTCCTCTATCGAGTGCAGTGGGTCTGTTGCGACACCAAGCATGCTTCCCACTAACGTTGGACTATTTAGGTACTCCTCCTGTCGAGTAATTTCGATCTGCCACGTCACTAAGCGTGCTCCCCACCCTGGGTTTCCCGTGTCACCAAGCACACTCCCCCTTGTAGCCTGCAGAGATACTCCTTCTATCAAGTATCGTGGGTCTACTGTGACACCATGGCACTTTCCATTGTGGGTCTGCCGCGACACCAAGGCGGTCCCCAATGGGCTAGTAGAGTCACACTGAGTCAAAACGGTCAGCAGTCATCAGGTCTTAGCCAACTACTAGGTCTCTTCACTATGATCCTTCATCTCTTGAAGGATCTCCTCCACACGCTACTGGTCGATAATACAACTATCAATATATCCTAGGAAGAAGTATCTCAACGGTCCGCCACATCATAGGGATCTCAATGCAACAGAAGACGCGTCACTCGAATGCTTGGTCTGTGAGTTATTATCCTTTTAGTCTTAGGGGACTGGTTAGATTTGTGCTAGATCCAACCTGACTATTTCCCATCTCAATAAAAAACTCTAGTGTAGTATACTCAAAGGTACCATCTCGCTCCATGATTTCTAGCACCGCTGACGGTTCGTCAAACGGATGTCTGGTACCAATGATATGGCCGAAGGAGTGTAAATGGGTCGTAGTGGGCCTGTGTACGGTCTGATTAAGTTGGACCAACATAGCACGAACCTGTCTAGGCTGACATGGTTCAGGACGACCCGACCTGACCCATTGGGTATGGCCCTTCCCATTAGGCATTTTAGCCCACTGGGTTCGGACCGACCCTCTGGGCCCAGCCTAGCCAGCCACTAGGGGATATGGAGAGTCGTGAAGGCGCGGACCACCCGCGGGTCGACAAAAGGGTGGTTCAGCCTGGAGGGATCTTTATTGGAAGCATGGAATGGAGGGTGCTATGAGGGTAGCTCGGCCCAGGGCACGTGGCTGATTTGGCTCGGAGGGCCGTAGGGGCACGTCACAAGGTGGCATAGCCCGAGGGCCGAGGTGGTGTGGTAGGAGCCGATTCGGCCTGCTGGAGGTGCCACCGAGGATGGGTCGGCTGGGAGGCTGGAGAGGTGGGGGTGGCTCGGCCGGGGCGGCTCATCCGAGAGGCCGGGGTGCGGCACGGCTGGGGTGCGACATCGGTCGGGGCCGGTTCGTCCGGTGGCGGTGCGGGGTCGGGTCGGCCGAGATGACGGGGTGTTGCGTGGGCTGCGTGGGTCACAGATGCCATAGGTGGTGGCTCCATTTACTTCATCACCTTTGTTTCCTTCCCTCGTTTCGAATAACACCGCAAATCGATATAGTGGTTATGGATAGGAATGACCATGATCGTTTGGCCCACACTCTCCGCATTAAATTGGTAGCAAGAGGTTCACAAGGACAAAGAACATCAAACCCTCCCGCAAAGATTCTTCCCAACATGCAAAAGAAAACAAGGGGTGTACTTGTGAAGTGATAATCAAAAATCATTACACCCCTACTTGTTCGTTGTTGGTTGATGTAGGCGCGAAATGGCGGACATCGATTCGTTGTATACGAACATGTCCTACGTCGGAAGAAGTTTTGAGAAAGAAAGATGAATTCAAGGTCGTTATTTATAGTCGAAGGTGTTTCTCGTCAGTGTTCTTTGTCGGTGGAGCGTTCTTCATTGGGAGCTTTCTCCCAAATTCCTCCTCTCACCAAATTCCACCGAAAAAGAAATGGAAGCCCAATATAATAAATTATAATATCTATTAAGTCATTGGAATAATATTATAAATGGTTTAATCGATTAAGGGGGAGTTTTCATAATTAATATGGTGCGTTGGCATAATGAAAATTGTGGATGTGTTGAAGAGGCTCCCCCCCCCCCCATTTTTAAGGGAGTTGAGGGTTTCTCCACATTAAAGGGGGGTTTCAAGGGGGTTTAATCCCAACTGGTCCCCACCACCATAACCTCTCATGGAAGGTTATGGTTCGGTTGGTCCCCCCACCATAACCCCTCATGGGAGGTTAAGGTCTGGTGGTCCCACTTCCAACTTTCACATGGAGGTTTAGTTCTGGTGGACCCCACCTCCCAACACCCAGATGGGTGTTGGAAATAAAAATAAAAATTGTCACACCCATTTATTTTTATTTATTTTCTTTACAAAAAAATCCCAAAAACTTTCATTCACTCTTGACCCACTTCCGTCTAGATGAACGTCTTCTTAAGTGAATACCGAAGTTGTGAGTTCACCAGTGCCTTCAAATTTCAATTCCCGGCACCGGTTCAAAAGCTAGAAAAAACACACCCACACGTTTTTTGAACCTACTCGAACAAACGTTCAGAAATTCATTCTGGGCGCTCTGGGCCTCAGAATCACGCGCCGTCAATTTTCACAGACTCGTAAAATTCCTATTGATTTAAAAAAATTACATGGAATTCCCGGTTCATTACAATGTGGGGAGGGGTTGAATAAAGTGCATTAATATTTAAAAAAGGTAAAATTATGAACAATTTTAGTTAAATAAGAAAAATTTTATTTCAGAAATCATAATAAATAAAACCGGGATTTTTTATAGTGGTTCAGTCTAAATTAGACCTAGTCCACTCTTATACATCTCTACTTTTCGGGAGATTCATTTCCACTATATGTTTTTTAGGGGGAATTATAACCTGATATAATGAGTATCATTTTTAATTATTCATTAAACAAAATAACACACTGATTTTTTTACTGGGAGTATCAAACTAATTATATAACTAATTTAGAATATTAAATTCACTACTAATACTATACTAAAATAAGAATTTGTTTTTAACAACATGAAAAATGAATGAAATTATTCTTTTGAATGTTAAATTATAAAGGGTGAGTCACAGAATATGGGATAAAAGGGATAGAGTGCTTCAAAAACAAGAGAATATGAAGAATATTAAGATATACAATATAGGAAGATGTATTGGTTCATGAGTAATTTATGTTGATGACTCATAATGGTTTTAATAGGGGTCATATAATTTTTTTTCAACATATCAATGTATATCATGAAAAAGGAATGTTGTTCACACAAGAAGTGGTTTATACATTAAAATAATTTTTTATAGTAAACCTTTATAGGTTATAAAAATTTCATGTTTTTATAAATTTTATTAGTTGAATATTTCTCGAAGTCCTGAAATATGATCTCAAAAAACATATAAGAAAATCTAAAATTGATTAACATAATTAATTTATAATCATAATAATTATCCCAAAGAGATAAAATTTTACTTTTAGAAAATCATAACTGAATTATTCCATAAAAATCATAAAATAGTATAATTCAAAATTTCAAACCTCAAACTACATTCTAATTCATGAAATATGTAATTATAAAAAATATTTATACATGGAATTACATAAAAAAATTAATTTTAATATGTTTGATGTCAATAAATATTAATTTGAAAATCAACTGAAAATAAGAGGACATATGTTATATGAATATTTAAATATAAATGAATTACTAAACACGATATATAATTTTTAAAAGTTTTAATGTTATTTACAAATGTTTAATATAATATATAATTTTTTTAAAATATTTAAAATACATAATGAAATTAATTTCAAAATATAATTAATAAAATTAGAAAAAAATAATCAATGATAGTGTATTCTTGAAATTTGACTGAAATAAATAAATAATTTATTGAACTAGAAATGATTAATGAGTGACCATTAGGTGTCTGAATTATTAAGTATTAACTTATCATTGCATCAAAAAATATTTGGTTTGTTTAAATACTAATGAAATGACTTAAAATTATAGTTGGTCTATATACAGTTCGCATGAACAACTACAGTATGTTTTATCTAAAGCTACAATGATGCATGGTTAGTTGAAATTTCAATGTTTGGTCACATTAATTTTTAACATGTGGTTAGTTAAAATTTAATGTTGTGGTCACATTAAATTTCAAATAAATGTCACTTGAAATTTAATTATATAGCATATTTATAATGTATATCAGTTTCAATGAATACATATGGTGAATAATAAATTCATATTATGATCAATGATACAATGTATTGTAATATAGTACATCCACATGAACAAAAATTTTACTAAATATACCAGGTGAGGAATTAAAAAAATTAAATAATTAAATAATTTGAAATGTCTTAATGAATCCAAATATATTTGATGAAAAAAATGTACAATAACATTACAAATGAATATTCACAAAAAATGTCCAACATTAAATTTACAACTCAAAAAATAAATCTATGAAAATATTTCCTTATATTTAGTTATGAAATAATATAGATCATAAAACATAATAAACATATTAAGATATATAAAATATATACTTCTATCATATTAGGATAAAATTTAATTTTTAAAAAATGAATAAATACTAAACGTTTTGTAAATATAGGTGCAAGAAAATTCTTAATTTAGTTAAAAATAAAATTACCATCACCCTAATTTATATAATATATAATAAAAGGAAACGTGATATTTATATTATTTTTTAGAGACTATTGTAATGTATTTTATTGAAATTGAAATTATAGTATTATTATCACATAATTTTTTCTTAATTAATGTAATTTGAGAACCATAACTAGAAGTATATGTATAATCATCTGTAGTAGTGATTTATAGAATATATTAATAAAAATTTAGCTATCATGAAATAAGAAATTTTATAAAAAAATAAAACATTACTGATTTTATTTTTCATTCAATTTTATACCATAAATTTTTTTAATGAATATAGGATATGAAATTAAAACCATCCTTCTTAGAATAAAATAAACTACATTTAACAGTTCTTTAAAATATCAAATTATTATTTTTATAGCATTAATATTAATTTCATTATGATTTTATGAAATATTTCACATATAAAATTAATAATCATGATAAATAGTGTAACATTTAAAGCATCCACAATATGATTCTCTTTGAATAATGCAATATATTGCGTTGTACGCAACATCAAGTTCTAGAACACCACGGCCAGTCAAAAATATCCATTATGAATAGTAATACCATCATTTTAAATTTTATAAATTTTATTTTTCAAAATGGACTTTATTTTTGGATTTATAATATCAAAATTAGTTTAAGGTTAATATTTGGTATTTTTCTGAAAAAAATCAATTATAGATGAATACTGAAAAACACTGCATTATTGGTTTAAAACCTACTTTTTATTTAAATAATTATTTATTTTATTTAAATAGATTTTAGGTCAAATTAGATACATATTCCCTATATAAGTTCAATGTAATATAGTAGAGTCATTTTATAATAAAATTAGATGTATAAAATTTTATTGAACATTTTAACGTCCTTTACCCACCTTATAGGCACATTTACAAATTTTCACAATGCATAATATTAATTCTTCTTGTGAATTTAATTTCAAAGATCTGATTGACATAGTTGACATATATATGTAAAATTTGGTCTAATTTGATGAAAATAATTATTGTTGAACAGAAACTTTTGGATTTTATTTACCACGGTTAAAAGTAAATAGAGTAATTAAAGGTAAAAATTATATTATAATTACCCTAACACATGTACTCATTCAAATGGATAAGTTTATTTTTACTGAATCAAAATTTAGGAATAAAATATGATCTTCTTTGATCCACTTGGATTAGATTAAGACATTTATTATTATTTTATTTAATGAAGAGATAATAGTGTTCAATTCAAAATTTAATATCTATATTTTTTTAATATATGGTTATGCATAAGATAACATTGACTATAACTATTAATTATAAATATAATAATATTTCCTACATAATGGTATTTTATTTGTAATTTTTATACATTAAATAATTAAATTTATTTATTAGAAAATGATGATATCGTAATTACCTTATTAATGAATGATTACAATAATTGATATTATAAATATAAAAATAAATGTTAATTGAGGATTCTGATGAATTCAGAAAATTTTATAGGTTAATATGACATTATAGTATTGATTTTATGTATTGTTTTCGTAGTAATCATGTTTTTTTGACTTTCAAAAAAACCAAATACAAAATACTCTCAAAATTGGTGTAAATGATTTTTTAAAACTAAAAATATATTATTAAAAGATATAATATTACTAAAAAACTAATGATCTTCCAAAAGACTTATATAATGATATATATTACATTAATTAACAACTTGGGGTTCAATTTGAATTTTATTGTATGTTTATTAACCCCTAAATATAAAAATACAAGTAGACTTTGTAAAAGTTAAACTATTTAACAAAGCGTTAAATCTAAAATATATGGTTAATATGTTTACCTAAACATTTCTAAACCCATTTTTTTTTGGGATATTTTTACCCATACCCAGCTTTTACTATTACTAAATACATTTTTAGCCATTATAAACTGAAAATTATTTTATAATAAAATAATATTTCAAAATTTTCCTAAAGTTGCCATCACCTCTCTTGTAATAGGGTACTCCCCCTTCTCTCAAAATCACACCTCAAAAAACATTTTAATCAGCCAAAACATTTTAAAATATCATCCCTAATACCATAGATTTATCCTAGAGGCATTAATTTATTCTTAATTCCAACCTATGGAGCCCAATTGTTCAAATCAAAAGGAAGCACTCAGAAGAGGAAATAATTTGATCACCCCTTTGAAAATTCTTTTCTTCTTCCACTTGCTATTTATTTTTCGTGTCAATACCAAAATAATTAAACTAGTACCTTATACATTCTATGATGTAATTATAAATATTGTATATCTATATTCATTATTCTCTCCATCTAACGAATGACAAAGTCACCATATATGTGTACGTACAGCTTACCATCACCAAGTCTTCGTGTAGTTTGTTAGTCAACACTTCATTATTTGGATGGGTATAATAATGAGTATAATTATTTTAAATAATAAATATAACATGTTAATGATTATATATATGTAATATACCATCCAATTATATACAATTTCACCATCAATATAATGATATTTTCACTCGTGCGTACGTACAGATTACTATCTCCACGAACGTGATGAGATTCATTCACCATATTAACCATTAAAAAATAAGTTTCATTTAATGATATAAAATAATTTTAATGAACTTAATACCATTATATATATGAATCTAATACATCCTATACATAACATACATGACATACGTAAAAAGAAATATAATGTAAAATGAATTAGTTAGACATGAAACAATGATACTTATGAAATATTATTAACAAATCAATATTAAAAGATCATATATGATATCAGATGTATGTATGTGGTTCTTATATAATTGAATAAACAATTTACCTATTATAAAAATGGTTAACATACCCTCTACTAAAGAAAATTTACAAGTTAAGTGTAAAATTTACCATCTCTTTATTATCTGAGGTTGTTTATATGTGAGTATTTACCTGGACTTCTTTATCATTCACATCCATGTTTCTTAAAAATGTACTTCAAAACATTTTTAATATTTTGTAAAATATATATTAATGTGATTTATACACTTGTTTGAATTTTTATACAATTTTTTTAAAGGAATCATTCTGTAATTTTCAAAACCAGGTACTTTATATGACCTTTTTGACAAATTAAGGAAATAATGATTTATTAACTTATACGGTGGGTGAAGCTATTTTCCAACGTTATAACACCATAAAAGCATCAATTGCAAGATTATAATAATATTTTCAAAATAAATGTTATCTTTTATAGTTATATTACTTTTAAATGATTTCAAAATAGAAAGATATATTTCTCTCAAATAGTTTTGATTTCATCGAAGTCAGCATCATTTGATTTTTTTCACAGTTGTTCGATGTTGATTTATTATGATACAATATTACATATTGTATTAAATTATTTGTGATATGTTTTACTATAGATGTTCTATTATTATATCATTCATGGTTTATGGTTAATGAATTAACATTTCATAAGCTAGTTTTAATATGAATATTTTTGTATTGTTTCAACCATTTCAGATGAGGAATTTATTGGAATTAGTAATTGATGTGTGGAGACCACTATAGCTCTTTGATGCACCAGTAGGTATCATGAAACAAACTATTATCTTGGCACAAGGACATGACAAAATCTTATTTGTAGTCTTGGCATGAGGCCCATAATATGTTGTTATGATGTCCGAATTTATGCATTCCATCAATATTAAATTTTCTATGGATATTAAATCTAATTATTCATCTAGTAGATTATCCATGCGAATATGTAAATGAAATTATTTTATTTATATTTTCCATATTATTCTGAAGTTTAATTTTAAATGCCTTTTGTTTTAGTTTTATACATTTCCATAAATGTTTATACTTATTTATGAATGTTTCCTCCATATTATTATCCTTACCGAGCATCTGAGCTCACCCCTTTCTATTTTTTCTTTTTCCTGATATGTGGAGAATTATATTATGACTATAGTTTAGCAATATGATAAGGGATATGAGTGTGTTCAAAGGAGACAAATCATTTTTTTCATTTCATAATGTAATGTAAAACTAATGTATGTATCTAGTACTTCCATGGGTACTAAATAGATATGTCTTTCAGGATTTGGTCTCTTATGATCATTTTTACGTTATTAATAATGCACTGACTATGGGTAGCTAGTGTCAGGGAGTATAGTTAAAATCTGTAAATGTTTAGTAACAACTTTAGAAACTAGATTTAAAAAAACAGTGATTAGAGAACAATACCCTAAGATAGAGTTTTAATATTAGTATATAAAAACTTCCAAGAATTTGGTAAATGTGGTGATTTTGTTAATTTCACATGAAACAAATCTTTGCATGGTGATGAGAAGGAAGATGATGCTCTGGAATAGATTTATGTAGGATTGAAAACTCCAAGAAGTAGTTTCGGGCTTGACTAGGGGTGTCCTGGTACACGACAACGAGCCTTGATTCACTCTTGGTTATGACACTCTCAGGGGATATGCAAACACTAATTCACATTTTCATTTCAATCCATTATGAAGGAATTATCAGTAAATATTTTCTCAAACAAAACAATTTTTTAATGACTAATGATTATATGCAAGAAAATATTCAATTTAAGATAGGAATTTTACTAGTTCATAATTATGTATTGTGATTCATAAACTAATCTAGTGTATGCCATTGTTTTGAAATGGTACCTACTGGAAGGAAACAAGACTATACCAATGCATGTAATACATATAGGGATTTCCCTAATACTCAAGATAATTACAGTGGATCTGGTGATAAAAATGGTGCTGAAAAATATATAACCATACTGGGACAACTCACTTAGGTTATGAATAACAACCTTTCTCATATGGAGTAACCTTATCTAAAAAGCGTAGGATCAATGTTAGACGTATTCATGTGGAAACAACAACAAACATTCAATGGTACTTCAAATCCATTTGTAGCTGAGCAATTGTTATGTTCCATAGAGAAATTTTTTCAATCTTTGGGGAGTAGCTAAAGGGAAGAAGTTGTCAAGGAAGTTTATCACCTCACATGAGATACAGATCAATGGTGGTCATTAAATCAAAACAAAAATCGGGTTAAAAAGTATCAAATATAGAATGAATTGAGTTTAAGTATTTATTCATAGAAAAATACATTCCTCATGACCATCGAGCTGATATTGAAGGAAAATTTCTAAGTCTGAGGATAATGGATGATGAGATTGTTGCAAAGTATGTGGATAACATTACAAGGATAAAAAGGCATGTATAAAATAATATACATAACCCAAGGAGTAATATTGATCGATTATTTGATGGGATTAAACCATTTCTCCATCAAGCTTTAGTCTCACAATCCTTCTTATCATACGAAGACATTTTCTTAGGTTCGATCAAGATAGAAAAGGAATTATATATGTTCTACGACATTAAATAAAATCAAGAGAAGATGAGATCTTCTGAACACTCTCGAAATGGAAATAATAGGAAGAATGGAAAATTTGAATTTCCATCTTGTAGTAAATGTGGGAATAAACATCCCGATACTTTCTAGAAGGTAATAGATGTCTGTTGAAAGTATTGAGAAAAATCTTGCCAACCCCGTGATAGAAAATGGATGAAAAAGGCTATAAATGTTGAATGCTACAATTGTAGAGAAATGGGAAATTATTAAAATCAATGTCCTAATAGCTAATGAAACTTACCTAAAAAATGACATGGGTGAAAGGATATGCTTATGCGATCACTAGTACTATGTTTGATGCTCCGAATAATGTGGTTGTGGGTAATTTAATGGTATCCACAAATTTAGGAAATGCTTCCTTTGATTCTGTATCATCTCTTTGGTTCATATCTTTCTAATCTTCTAAGAAAATTATGAATGTCCTATTTAATTTAGGAAGGGATTTTTCAGTCAAAACACCTAAGGGAAGTATAATTGCAACAATGTTTTTTAATCTGTTTCTATTAGGTCATATAAACATTATTTATCTAATGATCTCATCATCATACCACTGATTAAATTTGATATAACCCTCATTATGGATTGGATTTTAGACCATGATGCAGATTTTTTTTGTAATAGGAAATACAGTAATCTTTTCGATGATGAAAATGAGTACCTTATCTTTATAGAAGAAATGTCACCATATGATTCTCATATAGAATCACCCACATTATCTCTACTAAATTCAATTATTGGGGACAAAGAGTGTGAAATAACAAGGGGTGAGGAATGAAATATTAAAATAAAGGACTGCCTATTGTGAAAGAATATGTTGATGTGTTTCCATAGGATTTACCTGGACATCCTCCAGAATAAAAAATTGAGTTATCCAATTATCTAATTATTGGTTCAAGGCCCATATCAATTCCCCCTTATAGAATTAACTTTGTGCAATTAATGGAAATATAGAAACAACTAGAGTAATTGAAAAAATAAAGTATTTATTCACCCTACTATTTCTCTATGGGGATCCCCTATTATTTTTGTTAAGAAATATATTTCTATGAGGTCGTTAATTGACTATAGAGAGATCAATGCAAAAAAAATAACAAGAATCCCCTACCTCACATTGATGATTTTTTCGATCAACTTCATGGACCTCAATATTTTTCAATGATTGACCCTCGATCTATATATCATTATTTGTGGGTGAAGAATGAATACATTCCAAAGATAGTATTTCGTACCAGGTATAGGAATTATGAGTTTTCAATAATGCCTTTTAGAATGACTAATTAAACCTCTATCTTCATGTATCTAATGAATAATGTTTTCAAGGAATATCCTTAGGACATTATTGTTGTATTTATTGATGATATCTTGGTTTACATTAAAATCTATGATGATCAAGAAAATCAATTGCACTCAATTATAAAGGCACTAAGAAGAAATGAATTATATAGTAAGTTAAGCATGTGTGAATTATGGCTTCCGGAGATTACTCTTCATGTCCATATTGTCACTAAGGATGGAATCTCTATTAATCCTTATAAGACTAGAGTAATACAAGAATGTCCAACACCAATGAGTATAACTGAGGTAAGAATTTATTTTGCATTAGAAGGTTATTATCAGTGTTTCATCCAGAAATTTCATTAATTGGTTCATCCATTAACCATGCTCACACGTAATGGGGTGAAATTTTTTTGGACAAAATATTGTGAAGAATGTTTTGATGAATTGTAAAGAAATATTAATCAATTATCCTATCACGATTCAACGATCAGAGAATGGTGAGTTTGTTATTTATTTTAATGCTTCATAGAAAATACATGTTTGTTTCGTTATGCAGAATGATAGAGCTATTGAATATGCATAATGACAACTGATAATTCATGAAAAAAACTATCCCACTCATGATATTGAGTTAAAAGATTTAATATCTGCTTTGATGATATGGAGACACCATCTCTATAATGAAAAATGGGATATATATACCTATCACAAGAGTTTGAAGTGTTCGGGGAAGGAAAATATGGTGGAATATTCTTTTTGATGAAAGGATAATGGAGATTTGAACAAAATGAGAGTTGAAAGGGATATTATGTTCATGAATCTAGTAAATAAAGATATGTGAATAATCATGGAATGTGAGACATCAATACATATTCAAATGGTTTCCAATACATATTTACTCGAAAGGATAAAATGTTCTCAAACAGATGATGAAGAGTTTAAAATGAAAAATAAAGATGTGAATGATGAGAGATTGATTGACTTTGTATTTGATGATGGAATTTTGAATTTTGGAAAGTGAATTTGTGTTCCTGACATACCAGATCTACAAATAGAATTGTTGGATGATGCTCATAGCTCCAATTTCTTATTAAACCCTAGTAGCACTAATATATATAAATATTTGAAAGATCATTTTTGGTGGGACAACATAAAGAAGGATATTTGTGATTACGTGTAAAATATATGGTTTTTCAATAGTTGAAGGTTGGAAGAAAACATCCTAGAGGATTCATGAAACCTCTTCCCATACATGAGGGTAAATGGGATGGCATTAAAATGGAAATTGTCATGGGTTTACCAAAGGCTCCTAGAAGGAATGATGAAATATGGGTCACTGTAGGTCATCTTACCAAGTCATCACATTTTCTTGCTATAAGATAATATTTGACGCTTGAATGATTAGCAAGACTACATATTAATGAAGTTGTATGACTTCATGGTATTAACCAATCGATTGATTCTGATTGTGATCCTGGGTTAAATCGAGATTCTATAAATTCTTTTAGACATACCTATATACTGAACTTTGTTTGAGCACTACCTACCACCCACAAACTGATAGAAAATCAGAATGGACTATTCAAATCTTAGAAGACATGTTGATATCTTTCTCACTGGACTTTCAAGGTTTGTGGGATCATTATTTACCTATTGTATAATTTTACAATATAAATTACTTCCATTTAAGTATTCATATGGAAACATTTTAAGCATTGTATGGAAAGAGATGTCTCACACCAACTTGTTTAGATGATGTTGGTGAAAGAAAACTCATAGTCCCTGAATGTGTTGAGGAAAAAATGGAAAATGTGAAGATTATCCAAACCCACATCAAAACATCTCAATGTAGGATCATGATATATACTGATAAGCGAAGGAAGGATTTGGAATTTCAGGTGTGATATCATGTTTTCATGAAGGTATCTCCATGGAAGTGTGTTATACGATTAAGTAAAAAATGGTAAATTAAGTACCATGTACATTCGACCATTTGAAATTCTAGAACGAATTGGAGTTGTAGCTTACCATTTGGAAATGCCTCCAAGTCTCTCCACAGTTGAAGATGTGTTACATGTATCATAGTTGAGAAAATGCATGCTTGACGAAATAAATATACTCACTTATGATGAAATCGAACTATAACCTGATCTATCTTATTGTGAAGAGCTAGTCATGATTTTTTATACCTTATAACAAGTGCAGAGAAGCCAGATGAATCCTCTGGTAAAAGTTCTATGGAGATACCATAAGACTGAAGAGGCAACATGGGTACCCAAGGAAATTATGAGGTAGAGCCACTCGAATCTTTGTATATAATAGTATTCTTAAAATTTCGAGGAAGAAATTATCTGAATGAGGGATGAATGCAACACACCAAGATTCTATGATACATTTCTGTTTGAATAATGCAATAGCATGTAATGTAAGCAAATTCATGTTCTAGCACACAATTACCAATATAAATAAATGTTATTAATAGTAATACCCAATTTTTTAAATTTTTTAAATTCTATAAATTTTATTTTTCAAAATTCACTTCATTTTTGGATTCAGAAAAACAAAATTATCTTAAGGTGATTATTTGGTATTTTTCTTAAAAAATTCATTTTTTGATGAAGAGTAAAAAACAATGAGTTATTGTTTAATACCTAAAATTCATTTAAAAAATAATTTATTTTAATTAAATTTATTTAATTTCAAAATAGGAACATAATAACTATATAAGTTCAATATAATTCATTAGAGTAATTTTGTATTAAAATTAGATGTAAAAAAATTTATTGAACATTTTAACGTCTTTTACCCACATTATTAGATCATTTTTAAATATGAATAAACCAAAATATTATCGCTTTTGTGAATTAAATTTCAATAATCTGAGAGACCCGGTTGAAATCAGTAAATAAATTTTGTCCAATAGGATGAAAATATGTATTTGTGAATAGTAATGGTTAAACTATTTAACTCAGAGTTAAATCTAAATGATAAGGTTGATATGGTTACCTAAACTTCTCTAAAACATATTTTTTTAGAGGATTTCGACCCATCCCTACATTATCTTCGAAAAAATTCATTTTGAGCCATTATAAATAGAAAATTAATTTATAATAAAATAATTTATCATGATTTTCATAAAGTGACACTCACATTTCTTATAAAAGGGTACTTCCCATTACAATAAAATCACACCACCAAAGACAATTCAATCAGCCAATACCTACACCCATATCCTCCCAACTACCCTCAATTCAACCTAGCGGAATTATTGTTTTCTAAAAGATGACCTAAGGAGCCCGGTTGATCAAATAAAAAGGAAGCACCCGAAGAAGAGGTAATAATTTCATAACCGAATTCAATGTTATTTTCTTCTTCCACTTCCTCATTTTTATTATTTCAATACCAATATAATAAATATAGTACCTTCTACATACACTAATGTGATTATAAATATTGTATATCTATATTCATTATTCTATCCATCCTATGAATGATAATGTTACCATACACGCGTATATATGACATACCGTCACCACGTCGTGGTGTAGTTTTTTATTCAACACATCATTATTTTGATGGGTATAATAATGAGTAAATTTGATGTAAATATTAAATATATCTTATTAGTGATTCAGTATATGTAATATACCATTCAATTACATACTATTTCACCATTAATAGAATGATATTGTCAATCGTATGTACGTACAGATTACCATATCCATGATCGTGATGAGATTCATTCCCCATCATAACTATTCAAGAATAATTTTCAATTTATGATTTAAAATAATGATTAATAACTTAATATAATTATATATATTATTCAAATACATCATATCCATAACAAACATGAATTGCGTATGATAACATAAAAAAGATAACAAATCATTTAACCCCCAAAACAATGATACATCTGAAATAATATTAACAAATCAATATTATATGATCATATATGATATAATATTTATATATGTGGTTATTTTATAGTTTAATGATAATTATTTAACTATAATACAAGAGGTTAATGTAACCTTGAAAATATAAAATTACGCGTTAAGGGTTAATTATACAATCCCTTTATTTTATGAGGTTGTTTATATGTCAGTGTCTACTGGGACTTCTTTATCATCGACATATGTGTTTCTAAAAATTGTATTTGAAGACATTTTTACTCATTCCTACAATATGGTTTAAATTAATTTATACCCATTTCTGAATTATTATAAATGGTTTGATAATAATATATTTGTCATTTTCAAAATAAGTTACCTTATAAACTTTTTGAAAAATTAATGAACGAAGGTTTTTTAATTATACGGTGGGTGAGGCTATTTTCAACCATTATATTACCTTCAAATAATCCCTTATATGCTTATAAGATTATTTTGAAAATAACTATTTTCATTTATAATAATGTGACTTTTAAATGATTTCAAAATAGAAAGATATATTTCTATCAAATAGTTTTGATTTCATCCATCTCATCATCCTTTGATAGATTTTTCACTTGTTTGACGTTTATTTATTATGAAAAAATATTCTATATTTTATTGAAGGATTTGTGATATTATTTAATGTGGATGTGTTATTTTTATATAATTCATGGTTTATGGTTAATGAATTAACATTTCATATGATAGTTTTAATATGAACATTTATGTTATTTTTCAACAATTTCCTATGAGGAATGCATTGGACATAGTAAATGATAGGTGGAGCCCGTTATAGCTCTTTGATGCAACGGTAGGTCTCAGGAACCAAACTAGTGTCTTGGAAGAATAAATTTACAAAATTGTATCTGTATTCTTAGACAAAGGGTTTGACTATTTGGTTATGATGTTCGACATTATGAATTCCATCACTATGAAATTATCTATTGATTTTACTTGTTATTATGCGACTAGTATAATATCCATGTGAATAAGTAAATGGTATTATTTGGTACATATTTTCCACATTATACTAGTGTTTATGTTTAAAAGTATTGTATTTTAGTTTTACACATTTCATTAAATGATTATGATTATTTATGAATGATTCTACAATATTTTAATCCTTACTGAGCATCTGATCTCAACCCTTTCTATGTTTTATTTTTCATAGGATGCGAATAAGTATATTATAGGTGACTTGTAGGGATAAGATAAGGGATATGAGTGTGCTAAATAGAGACACAACATTGTTGTTTTTCATTTCACAATGTAATGTAAAACTTGTGTATGTATCTAGTACTTCCAAGGCTAATAAACTGATCGGTCTTTTAGGATTTGATCCCTTGTGATATTGCCGATGTTATGTAATAATACACCAACTCTAGGAAACTAGGGTCGGGGCATTACAAGTAGTATAGAAGATGTTAAATAAAAGAATATCCCTATCATTCCTCCATAAAATTTAACATCGAGAAATTTAACTCAATCATGAATATCAAATTTATATGTACTAATCATGGGAGTTTTGAATGATTTAAAGGAATCAAGACCAAAATATTTAAAAAATATTGAGTATATATGGATTGATTATTTCATGTCGTAGAATTCTAAAAAGAAATAAAATTCCCCTAAAAGGTCATTAATTCTTCCCTTATTATCATGTTAAACTTAGATGGAATTAATTAATTCAATTATTAATAATAAATTCATTAGAATATGAATAAACTATATAGTGGACATATATTTTAATTAGAAAAAATATAATTTCCAATCATTTCAATAAAAAGAAAACGACCACCATTACCTTTCATGAATAAATAGTTTAAATGAATTAATTAATTCCTCTCATACCAAGAACAAGGTTATTATTTGAGACTATAATATTATTTTGATAACAAAACAAACAGGATTAGTAATTTTAACATCAAAAAACCATAGTGATGAAAAAACTAAACACATTCAAAAATTAAACCATCAAGAACCACAATTTTATATTCTATTTTAATATATCATAAGACATTTAAAACAATATAAATCCTATATATTCTAGTAACCTCTAACCTATTTACTTGTTAAAATGAGTCATTAATATCTATATCCTATTTTGGATAAATTCAATTATAAAAAAGTCAGATAATCTATTTTATATTCAATCCATATTCAACTATATTTTTTTAATAATCTATGTACTTCCAATTACCAATTTCTACTTTGGTAATTTAACTAAAAGAAGATATTTATTTCTAATAATATAATATTGATAATCATTCATAAAAATAGATTAATTAGGATTATTTAAAGCCTCATGAATTTAATGAGGAACATAGTAAACTGAAAAATTATAGTTTCTAATGAATTTTAAAAGAGAACTTATTTTTTTCATTTCAACACCAATATTACAGACCAAAGAGTTAATATAATTATCCATATAACCACAAATAAATAAAATCATATCTAAATTAACATTTATACTCCTAAATAGATAGATTATATAGATGTTTTTCTTCCCTAAAATGAAATATATAAAATTTCATTCATCATTATCCCAAAAAGGTTCACGAAAAACACTTGACACGTCAACCATTACATGAATAGTTTCTTCAATAGTCTTGATATTAGTATTATAACCTCCATAAGTATTAATGATATAATAATATCAATAAATGGTACCTAAAATGATTAAGAATTTAACTCATCTAGGTTATCTATTTTATTAAAGATATAAAATTCACTATCAAAAAAGATAAGGGAGCTAACATTAGGTTTTATTCCATTAAACTATTCATAAGGGGTTCCCATCAACAAAAGTATAATAAAATTACTATATAATATATTAAAACCACTATTAGTAGATAATAACCAAATTTATTAAGGAAATATATATTTAATAAGAATAGATTGATCCAATTATATAATGTATTATTTTCAATTTATAGAACACTAATTTTCTATAGATTTCTAGATATAGAAAAATTATGAATATAACAATTGCATTCAAAAAACATATCAAAGTCAAAATTAACAATCAAACCAACATTATCATATTATTTTTTTATAATAAATATAGAAATGAAATTATTAAATGGGGATAATTAATAAACCATTGAAAATTTAATAAAATCATAGAAAATATTAAAAATTATTTAGTACTTATCAGACTAGCAGTTTTCATGGAATTGATTTTATCAAGATGAAACTATTAAAGTTGTCTCTAAGAACAAAAATTACTAGTAAATATAAAATAGTTATCCTTATAGCTTTCCAGAATGAATTAAAAACCAAATTCTTTCTTTTCTATAGCATTTTTATGTTTAGAGCTTGTCTATTTTGGATAATATATATATCTTTCAAAAATAGAGATTTATAAGCCTCAAAATCCAGAGAACATCATCTATTTATATTTCAATGTGACATAGAATATTTTTATTAAATAGATTGTGGAAATTTGTGGAAAAATTATTATCATATATATATGATTAAAAAACATAAATATATTTAATTATTAATCTTTTATTGTCTTCAAATTTAAAGTGCATACAACCACTATAATGTTTTGAAAATGAAATTACATAATGTTTATGCTTTTTATAGTATGGAATATTAGAAATTAAAATAATAATATAAATAAATACCTCACAATAATACATAACCATTCATATAGAGTTCTCTAAAAACTAATAGAGCCTCCACCACATTCGGTATAATTTTGGAAATTAGTCTGGACATTGGGTATGTAACAACCCTAAATTTTAAAATACGAATATGTCATCTAATAACATGTGTGACCTGAATAACCAATAAAAGAATAAAATATAAACATTTGAATATAATTTTATATTTAATATTTTATAAGAAGTCAATTTTTGATATGTATTTCAATGCATGAAACTCTGAGTTTAGCTTGCGTTAGATGAAATAATGAATTTTATCAATATCTTGAATTGCATGCAAGGCCGCATTTTATAGAGTACAATTTATATTAATTTTTAAAATGATAATTGTTTCCTATAAATTTATATTTATAGTTATTAATATTATAAATTAACCAATTAAAATATATCTAATCAATTAATTTCTAATTATTTTATTATAAAATAATATAAAATCAAATTGAATATAAAGGTAGTGCTTTATAAAAAATATTTTTATACACCGAAATGCGATTTATCAGAATATATAAAATTAATTTATATTATAGAATGATATTAATTAAATTTATATATTATATATTTAATATAATTTTTACATTCATCCAACGGTTTAAGTATATATAAGGTAAGAATAAATTTAATTTTATAGAAAAAAATTTATATTTTTGTGGTGGCATTTTTCAACCTTTGAATGAAGCATCTATTTATAATTTAAAATGTGAAACATTAATTTATTTCATTAGAAAAATTAATTTTTAGTTTAGGAATAAAAATATAAAAATTATATTTGGGTCGTTTTTTATTATTTCATAGATGATTCATTTTTAATGAATAGTTAAAAATAATGAATTTGAAGAGAAAACTGATTTTTTTAAATAAATTGAATGTAATGTAATATTATATTTTAAAAATGTTTTACTGAAAAATTATATCAACTATAAATTTATTAATATTGTTTATGTAATTTGAATCAATTTTATATTGAAATTTGATAAAAATGTAATAAACATTTCAATAATTTCACTTTAAAAACATGTTTTCACATCCCTTATATGGGATTAATATTTAACTATTTTATTTCAACTTATGTGAATTGATTATGAAAAATGGATTCTTTATTTTTAATCTTAATAATTTATAATTTTTATTAATTTAAATATAATTTTTTTCCAATTCATGATTAGTTAATTAAATTAAAATTAATTTCATTGATTAAGTGAAAAAAGAGTTTACTATGGGACACAAAATTAAGAAGAAGGGCCCAAATGAAATATAAAAATGTAAAACACCCCTGTTATAGACCTATATTTTCCTTTTAAATTATGATATATAAATTTTATAATTATTTGATACACATTATATGAAAAAATATGTGTAGTTTTTAAACATTTAGAAAAATTACAACTACACCACTCACCCCACTTATAAAAGGAATCGACCTCTATTATGAAACCTACAAAATAAAACCACATTATTCAGAGACTAAATTATAAAATAACTCCCCAAATTCTTTATCCTCATCCTATAAGGCTTATATTGTGATTAAATAGAATTTAATAAGGCTTGAGTGCAAAGTTAAATAGGATACATAAAAAAGAGGCGTTGTTCTTCTAAATGAAATTTTTTTATTTCCATTTCCAAATCATGAAGTTTTTATTATAGAATGATTATATAATAAAATAATGAAATTTAATATACTCAACTTATTTAATGTTCTGAAAATTTTGGAGACATCCCATAACTCCATCAAATGGGTTTCGAAGTCATCGTTTATGTTTACAACACTCTTCTGCCTCACAACATGATGTAGTTCATTTTTCCATTAAAACCTTTAAAAGTTTAGAATATATATATAGTTTATATATAAAATATATGAAATTTTTGATGTTATTATTCTTTGGAAATTAGTATTCCTGAAATACATGCAAGCTTTTCATTTGGAATGAATATAATATCATCGCTCATGTGTAGGTTAGACTACTGAATCGTGAAGTGATGTGATTCATTCACCCATTACAAGGAAAGTATTAAGTATTAGTGAAATAAAAATATATTATATATATTAAATAAAATCATAGTTACAAAATAGTATATTTAAAATTTTCATTCTAATTTTAATACGATAATAAAATTGAAACGACGCTTATGAGTTTGTACAACCATCACTCACCATGAATACTGTATTTCATTACATATCAACAGATTTTATAGACTAATATATCAAATATAGAGTGTATTTATATTATATTTATATCATATTTCTCATTATTTAGATTACTATTTCATGATCTAAATAATATGGTAAAATAACAAGTTTAAATTCTCTAATAAAAATGATATTGTTGTCCAAAATACTGAAAATAATGAAAAATTATTAACATATTTGTGAAAAGGTGTCATAAAATAATGATATGTGATGTATTGAGTATGATTATGGTTTTGGTATATTTTAATGACTTTATTATAACCATTATATATGAGTTTAAGTCAAATTCAACCAAAACAATGCATAAGGTAAAAGATTTTGTCTCAATTTCATTCTATTGACAGATATTGTAATGTTATTAACTCAATGACATTTAAATGGTGTATATATTACCCATTAAAATGTAATATCATGAATAATTCATTATAAATTATATTTTATGTTCTAATTTAATTTATTTCACTAATTTTTATTTGAACAAAATGTTACCAATTGGTAAATAATTTTATAACTCAATTTGGTTTAATTAGGTTATATTACATCCTTTTTTTCATTAATATTCTATGATAATGTATGTAATGAATTTTGAACATATATATTATTTATTTATCAATTATTCATATTAATTTTTAGCTGATACACTTAATATATTCATTGATTAATTCACATTACAATATTGCGATCATTTTAAGGGTTTATTCAACAATGTCATTATAATCAAGATTCATTATTACATAATTTATATAATTGTAACTTATGTGAAGATTTTATAATAAATCCTTTGATTTTATTATACATTAGTTATTCATGATCTTTACCATGTGATATATATGTTTTTATATTCTTTGGTATTTATAATTACAGAGAATGTATTCTAATATAATCTGACTTCATTTATCTGTTCATTTAGATAGCCATTTTCTTCTAAAAAATATTTTTTATATTTTTTTCCAAAAATATTAACATTATAATTTTAAAAATGAATAATTTAATGATATTTTGGCTATTTTTTCTATTGTACAATATTTTTTCAATGTGATGTTCTTTTCACTGTCCGAACAAGGCACATTTATAAGATTTTTACCATGAAAAAAGACCTTTAATTAGGACCTGTATAGAGTTACCCACTAACATGAAATTAATTAAATTTAATCATCCTTAATGTTTATTGTGGTAATTATAATTAATTTATTTAACTGTAACTTTCATAGAAAAGTATTTCAAACATGTTTTTCAATAAAAAATGATATTTTACCCAAGAACATTTTAAATATTTTCATGGTGTTTCTATTAATCCTCTTCAAAACCCATTATTTAAAATGAGGGATAATTTGTATTCAAAAATAATTTTTACTCCTATGGATGGTTTATTAAAATTTTTAGCGAGGAAATTATTTATATTTAGTTTTTGATTCATTTTCTCAGTTAAAAAATTTCCATTATTAAATTCATATTCCAATGATCATTAAATATTAAATTACCCCTAGAATTTAATATTACTTATTATGTATATGATTACATCATGAAACATATATCATCTCTACATAATGTCTACTAAATTTAATGTTATTTGATTTTTTTTGATATTTTTAAAAATTATATTCTTTTTCTCGATATATTTACCTTATGATAAGTATTATCTTTTATAAATATAATTATACATATATATGATGAATTGTTTGGATAGGTAAAATATGGTTGGGTACCAGTTATAGATACACCCTTGATGAATTAGTGGTCTTATTGGATGAATAATTTTTATATAATTAGTTATGTTGGTTTGTACTTAATGTGTCTTAAACCATCATTAGGAAGGTCTTGACGGTAAAGGTACCATGTACCAAGGAAACATAGTTTCCAATAATTATGCTTTTCTAGTATACATAAATCTTTTATTATTATCATTGAAATATTCAGGATGAAAAATATTACAAATTAATTCCACTTTCATTTTTTTGTTAAATAGCTTGTGATTTCAGTTATTTACTATTCCATATTGATTCTATATTATCTAGTCATGATAATCATGTTATATTCATGGCATGTGTTTACTATTATTGGCCATGATATATTATTTATGAATTTTCTTTATAGTTTTTTGATGAAATGAAATGTGTGTTCAAATATTTAGCATTCCATATAGATTATTCTCAATAATTCGTTATTGCCTCAGATGTATTTAATCCTTAATGATAATTCGAGCTCACACTTATTTTTATTCCATTATCCAAGATTCCATGAAGTTTTCTATGAATGAAATGAAGGTCTAAAATATGTGGAATAATTTTTTTGTTAAAAAAATATTATGTTGTAATTTGGGTATTCCAAATGTAGTGTATGAATCATGTATAGAGTTTACCAAGAATACTAAACTGATCAATAACATGGGATGTGATTCCTTGTATATTATGAAAATATAATTGTAGTGGTAACATACTCTAGGCTCTCAGTTTAGGGTCTCTATAGTTCATATCAATGGTTGATTTTTAGAATCATTGATAATTACATATGGGAAGACATATATTAGGGAACATAACCCTACGATAGATAATTAGAATAAGTATAGAATTATATCATAATCAATTAGAAGGATATATATTACGAGTTTATTCCGAGATATACATTTCTTTATAGATACTAGATGAAGATGGGATTCTGGGTATTCTATACATAGGGTAAAATCATTAAATGGGGCATTAGGATTGCCTTGAGTGTTACATGGTACACGAAAATGGTACTTATTGTGCCCCATTCATGAAACATTGAGGGGATATTTTTAGTGTGGTTCTCATAATATTTACAATAAATTATGAGGTATTTGAGTAGAAAATGACAATTATTTCGGTTTTTTAGTTTATAGAACAAGAACATGCCTGTTCTGATGAAAAAGAGATGAAGTAAAAATTTATTTGGATTCCAAAATTAAACCAGGGATGTATATTTACTAATTGTATTTTTATTTAAAGAATAAATTAACATATAATGACTATTATAAAATCACATGTGTCTAAAATAACATAATATTTATAAATACCATCATGGGATTATGAAATTAAGGTTTATCATATCATAAATTCCCTAAACACCACTTTTTATTTTTTATGGAATGTTAATATATCATGATTTAGGATATGATTGAAGAAATATATGTAAATATAACACGTTTTTTATTATATGTTATAGTGATAATGTTTTTAGAGGAATAATATAACAACCCAAATCATTATTCAACATTAATAATTGTTTTATTACATAATGGTACACCTATAAAAACAAAATGATCGATAATTATATTGTATTTGATAATTAAGTATAAAACATAACATAGTGAACCTATGATACAAAAAAATTAAAAAAATACTTTACATTATTTATAGAAAAATTCTTTAAAATGATCACAATACTCCTTCAAACATAAAACCGCATGGGATGTCTTCGTGACAAACACAAGATATAGGTGAGTAATAAATCCTATTATTTGATTAATCTATCCTTAACATGAATAATATAATTATACAATAGAAATATATGTAGATCATAAAGGGAACATAAATAATAAGACATGATATATAATGATAATCATAACATGGGAATTGTGGAAACAAGATAAAACATTGAATTATAAATATATGTAAAGGATAAATTGTGAATCCTTCATGGTGTGAAAACTCCCAAAAAGGAATTAGGTACAACCCAAACCAACCCGACATATCATGATAACAAACACTGCCCAATTTATTAGAGAGTTATTTGGGGGAACCACCATAGTCGTTTCTTTCACATACTTAAGGATGCAACATATATCATACAAGAAGGTTTCATTCAAATACATAATTTATTAAATGATAAAAGAATGTTGAGCTCATACATTTATTTCCCAAATAAATAAGTTTATGTGAATATATATGAAACCCTTGAAAGAAAAATTCGTATGTTATTCGGTATATAATTATCATTATGTTGAAAATCATGGTGGAATTTTGTTAGCAGAAAAACATTACATAAAAATTAAAAAAAAATGTTACTGGGAGGTAAAGGGGTATAATTTTTTTTAAAAAAACAATACTGTAATAGGGAAATGGAAAATAATATCCCAAAAAAATAAATTATGAAATAAAAGTCATACGGTTTTGAAGAAAAATATATTGAGAAATGTATCCTTGCAAAATATTAGCTTTGTAGTGGGCGTATATAAAAGATTATATGAGTCTTACTAAGAGTGAGAAGAAGTTGTCATCATTATTAAGTCAAATTTAATGTAATGGTATATGGAATATCATATCCATTAATATGAATATGCAAATTAAAGGATATAAAAAAGGAGTGCTTGATAAAATAGGAGAGTAGAAGATGTGATTCCCTTACTTGAGTGTTTGAATTCAAATGCTAGAGAGTGGATTCTTGAAATCATGGGGTACCTTGGTATGACTCGATAGAGTATAGGAGAGAGTGTTCACATACTTAAAAATTATTAAGTAAAGAGAAATGGTATCTTGTATGGGTTTATATTGGAAATGATGGGGATTTCATTATTATTTGTATTTTGGACTCTATATAATAAAATATAAAAAACCACAAACCACCCCAACTAATTTGACAATTATTTCTTCCAAATATGACTTTTTTACATTATTTTATAATTTCATGGGGCCTAACATGTAAAAATATTAATATTGGTTATGTGGAGTTGAGTCACACTTTGAATGAAATGATTCTAAATTATTAAAATATATTTTATGTCATGGAGGATTAAAAAATTCATTATAAAATAAATTAAATAAAGTTAAAATAAAAAAAAATTAAATTTAAAACATATAATTGTTCATTTGTCCCATTTATATTACATATTATATAACTTTTGGTCCATTATGATGTCACAAAACATATTTTATATTTATACAGAAATTAATTTTTACCCGAAAATTCAACTGTCTCAGAAAATTATTAAAACATTCTCATTCGATAATTTCGACATACATATTCATAAAATAATATTATTTTTATATAAATATTTATATAATATATGTTTTTTCTAATTAAATATAAAATGGAATTTATTGAAAATGAAGGGGGTTTTTTAAAAAAAATTGAACCCTTATAAAAACTGAAGTAGTCATCAAAAAAATTATATGATCATTTATATGTAATAAAAATTATTTATAAATATAATATATTAAAATATTATTTATATAAAAATATCCATTAATTCATGAAAATGGATTCCTTAATTTAATTTTATTGTAAACTAAAAAAAATAAATATTGTTTTATTGAGTGAAAATAATAACCATTTATAATTTAACAATAATATGATGTAAATATATTATATAACCAATAGAACATACTCATAGAATGAAAATATATTCATTAATCTATAATAAAACTGATATTTGTCAAGTTATTGTTGAAATAACCTATTCATCATGTCCATGAAGATTGATGAAGAATTATTGAGTCTGAATGGCATCGTTGTGAAGTCGTTGTGCCCATACTTTATAAGAAAAGTAGTATAGGATATATCCTCCTTCACCCCATCATAATAATATCATGACCCAAGATCCAACTATGAGAATTATTGTTCTATACATATTTTATTGAGTAATATATCAATCCATGGGAAAAATACTTTTTCTTATATCATGATCTTATTGTGCTCACGATAATAAATTGAAAGGTGCATTGATCCATCCTTATTCTGGTTGAAGAGGACTTGTGTACCCCATGGGGAAGCTCTTGGGAATATAATCCCTTTATCCATATTCTCATTTAGTTGATTCTTTATATCCTCATCTTTCACAACTGCCTTCCTATATGGTGTCTTACATATTTGAAATGAACCATGTATAAAATCAATTAAAAATTCATCTTCTATTCTAGGTGGACGACCAAAAAATTAATCAGAAAATAAATCAAATAATTCCCTTTAAATATTCATTTCGGTGGGGATGATCCTTTCCATAGACTCAATATTTTATCTAGACATTCTTTCTCATAGGGAAATAATATAAATTATTTAGATTATGGTGCTACTGAAGATTCATCCTCTTCCTTGCACTTGTATAGAATCGGTTTTCAATTCACCACAAAGAGAGTGATTTCTTTCACACAAAAACACATGTTTTATATATATATGTTAACACAATAAATGAATATAATTTCATTATATTCCACCAATAGAGTATGAAATAGTTTTTTGAAATCTCATCCCATGAATTGTGAAAGGGGATGAGTTATGTACTTGAGATGCATTAATTTCCTCAGTTTTAGTTTTCAATGAAATATCTACTTCAATTATTTACAGTTGTGTTTTGATAGTTCTAGTAAAATTATATTAAATTATTAAATGAATAGAATAATTTTAGAAAAGTATTTTCTCTATTATTTAGTGAATAATTATTTTACATGTCACAATATCTTTGCTGAGATTTACATCAGTGATAGTTCTGAAAAAAGCACTCACATGCTGCCTTGGGAGTTGTTGGATTTCTCCAAAATCCCTTTTAATAGGGTATAAATTTTCAATGTGGCATAGTTCCTTGTAGTTGTTACAATGATTAATTTACGGAGGGTTGACTGTATCATTATTTTCCTCTATCTTAATTGTGGGGTTCTCTTGTAACTAATTATTTTCTAGTTTCCCTTCCTTCTAGTACAGAAATCATTTTTTCACCCTCTTCGGAAAATCTCGGGTGTAATTCATCATACTATATTGATAAGTGTGATGTTGAAAATTCATTGCCATATTATATGTCTATATCAGACTAGTAGATTTAAATTACACATTTTTATTCTTATCCCCTAATACCCTTGAGATTCATCCATCATTATTTAGATATTGTGGTCACATTTTACAATGTATTCACAACTATCACACAAAGGTCATTATGGATTTTATTAGACAATGATTTATCTCACTAAAAGTGGTCAAAATTTCTTTTGTGGGTAAAAAAATGAAGGTGCATCATGCACGTCTTGTGATGTACTCCTCTACGTCCCAAAAGATTGATAATATGTTTTCATGATTTCAAAGAAATCACTTTCCATTTTAGGATGTATACTATGAAGAATATATTTATCAAAAAAAATATTCATATTTTTTTTAAATATCATATCCTTTAGTTCCCTGGTATCATTATTAAACATCATATTACTCTAAATAATAGAATTAATGTGAGTGGTTTTTTTCATAGATAATTATCCCAACAATCCCTGTATTATACTCATTGTTCTTATAATGAAATACCATGCTCCAAAAGAACTTCAATGAATTCAGTACATGTGAATCATGTAGTATTTAAAACCTCAAAAGAGATACATGGAAGAACTCGTGGACTTGAGATATGATCAATGAATGTTCTATGAAATAACCTAAAATCCAAACATGATCAATAATATTGAAGTAAATAATACATATATAAATATTCATTCCATTCTATCCAAATATCATAACCGTCTTCGATAGAGAGTTTCATTATAATACCTTTTCAATATCATCAACTTTTAGAACCCACAGATGAGTTCTTGAATTACCCTTTTCGGGAATCTTAGCCGGCATGATGTGATACTGAATTGATACATGATTCTATGCAGTTTAATGAAATATAAAACGAACCAATATATGTTTTCTCAAAATGTATCCTAGTATATTGGATTTATAAATATTATTCCATATGTGCATCCATATAGAGCCTTCTAATTTTGTACTAAAATCTATTGTTGAAAGATAACTCTACTAGAGAAATGTGTTGATTCCAAATTCAAAAAAAAATTAGAAAATATGTTCTCAACATAACCATTAAGGTTTGACTAATTTTATTAGCATAGCCATCAGTCAAAAGATTCTATGAAATACAAAAATCCATCATTATATGAGGATCTTACTAAATAACTCTCTAGAATATCGATGTAAATATTGGTTCATGATTAGGTAAAATAGAACGTGAGATTCCATTAAAAATTACATCATACTTAATTAATATCATTGAAAAATAATTAAACGAGAAATACCATATCCTATTAAATGTTTTGGTGAAATTGGAACGAGAGTGACTATAACCCAATATATATTATGTATTTTATCTTTATTTGGGAGTCGGATGATCAAATCCATGGTGAATTTTTACATCTCTGTTTTAGCATGGAAAATGGTTATGATATATATTTAAACTTATTTCTATCACCCATAACATAATGATATAATAATCCTTGAGATACATACTCTAATGTACTACTCTAGATATTATTCCATAAGAAATACTCCTTCATATGACTATACACATTGTTTATTCCATGAAATATAGAGAATGTTGTTCAATTAGCATCATCAGATAGATCATTATTCATATAATGCATTAATGGGATACATATTATGTTCACCAACCTTATCATTCCACCAACACCATTATTGAACTCAATAGCATTTTTACATTCTTCTACAGCACTACATCTTCATTTTACCCCTCTTTAATCACTATATGGACTGATGGTTGAAAACTAACATTGGAAAAATAATATTTATCCACTTCCATAAATATTTCATGTCAAAAAATTTCATATCCATATATATTGGATCTCTTGTGATTCTCATCATAGACATTTTTTCATGATCATTTTTTTGAAAATCAACTGCCTTAATTTTTTGTTTCCTATATTTGTAATATATTGAGTAATCATAATCATTACTAAATTCAAAAAATATTCTACAGGGAATATTCAAGTATTTCTAGGTGAATATATGAATAAAAAATTTATGGTCAGTATATATTTCCTTCATTTATATGTATATATAATAACTCAATATATTTATTATAATGATTACCAATCATAAACATAAATTATGACAAATGCACCATTTAATAGGAACCATCATTTGGAATGATGAATAAGCTATCAAAATATGATTCAGAAAAAGAATAAATACTTTTTTCTTCTATAAAACACAATAAATAAAAAAAATCCCTCCATTGGAGGGTAGTGTGAGTACCGGTGTACTGGATAACATTCACCTCAATTGTTTGAAATTTTTATTACATTTATTGGTGTGGTGAAAAAGGACTCCCCAATGAGTAACTATGTTATTGGGTTATGTATCCTTGGGAAATTAATCCCAAATAATTGATTATACCAATAGAATCTCTAAAAATATGTATCTATATCACAATGGATGATATGATAAAGTGTTCATTAACAACCACATTTTATAGATAAAATAATATACCTTATCTTGAGATTATATAGACCAATAAAAAATAATTCTAATGAAAAAGTTTACAGTCATTCAATTTATCAAACAACTTATCCACCCACTGGATATTTAATATAATGATGACCATATATTCATTTTAATCTATATTATTATACTATATGAGTAAATTATCTATAATAACTACAAAAAATGATTAAGTATTTCTCTAAATACTATATACATGAAATCCATTATGATAAATGGGGAATTAGAATGACTAAATTGAATGATTATTAAATCATATTGTACATACCTTGATCAGATGTCAGACTTCGGTATATATTCTTCCTTTACTATCAATTGATATCATCATGAACAATGATAATTTTTAGAAAAATATTGAGATATAAATAATTGATTGAAGAAGTAATATGTATATCAAATCATATAATTATTCTTCATTGTAATCTTGTTTTTTTGTATATAGAAAATATAGAGTCTTTTTGATCAATTTTTATTCTTAACATAAATAAGAGGTACATCAACTAGGGACAAGATTATTCTAATGAATTCCTTATAAATATAATCTTGTAGTTGCTAATTGATCTTCATTGCATAAATCAGGTCAATTATATAAGAATATAATCAAATAGGTGTAAAATTGTGTATCGTTTTATTTCAATCTCAACATTCTGATTTATAGTAAAATTATTAATTTCTTTTGGAAATAAATAAAAACACTATCATTCTATATTAATACCCTTGATGTTGAATTTCTTCCTGAATGATTGAGATATATAACACATTTGAATAGGAACCAAAACCCATTAAAAGGATGTAATTTCCATTGTAATTTCATTTTAACCTCCCATGGATAGATTATCAAAGGATGGTTTGTAGTATCATAAAGGACAACCCATACCTAGTATCTAAAATGGTAATTAAATAATCAAATGTAATACTTTCAAAAAGTAACAAGAAATAGAACTGTATGGATAATAACCTACTTTTTCAAAAGAAAATTCTGGAAAACATCAATTGGATAAGAATAATAGGATTTGGATGTGATTTTATTTCAATTATATGTTTTACTAACAAATAAACATATAATTGATTATTATTTAATTTAATATTATAAAAATCATTATATTTGAATTATTGGATATAACCAAAATCTTGTAAGTCATTATCAATTGTATAGTGAGTGCTTGGATTACCATTTTCTAATTGTTATCATACCCCACATTAGCCATAGCGAGTGCTTGATATTTAATGTACAATATGGTCCTAATAGGTTTTGGAAATATATCATCACCATTATATCTTATTATTAATCACTTGTTATCATAAATTCACAAAAACATATATTTTATATATTTGAATTTGGGTGTTAATTTACATGGTTTGTTCTACACATTTTCATTAGAGGATAAATTGTTTCCATTAATTTGGAATTCTATTTCCTAGTGAAATTAATTTTCACACATAAATCATTATTTAGTCTCATTATGAAATTATATTCCATGTCTCATTTCAATCAAATGGTGTAAATGAGTACTTGTCTTATTACATTATATAATTTTTTAAAAATTGACATTAGATTACTTATTTTATTTCTTATCAAAACAATGGGATTGATGGGGGACTACAATATATATTCCACCATGATAACACCTAAAATGGTTTATTCATATCTACTATAGTATCATAGGGATAACACCATTAAAATATATGGTTTTATGAAACTGATTAATGATTCAATATTTCTTTCTAGTTTTAGGATAATACTAGATTAATAACTCATGTGTCTTGTAAAATTCTCTCAATTAGTACAAATGGATTTATCATCCTTTTAATCTATCACAAGGAATGTATTTTCAATTTTTAAAAAATAATTCAAGGATTGAAATTATATAAAAAAACTCTTAAATTGATCACAATGTGTTTTGTGACTTTCTTTCAATTTACATGTCTTCTTGATTATATCACACTATTGATCAGCTTTAACTCACAAAAAATAAATATATAAAATAACATTTTCATGTTCAGAGCTGTTTACAGAATAAAATATATTTTAGTGGTACCAATCCATTACATAGTAATCATTTTATCAATATTCACACAAATAAAAGGTGGATGACACCTCATAAAGGACACAATAATATGTTTTCCCTTATTTTTATTATCTGGAATCTCATCATGGTTCATGGACTGAAATTTTACTATATTAATATCAAAATTATTTTTCATTAAATATACAATAAATTTTTTTCTATAGTAAATTATTTTTCTTATCCATCACATTCATCATTAACATGGTTCCTCCTAGTTCCATAAATAAAATGAACCCAAAAATCATAGTATGGGAAATAATCATCATAGCAGGTTATAAAATAATACTTAAAATTATTTACAGTATTTAAAAATCATGACACCTTATATTCAATCTTGGATAATTTTTGATTAACCTAGGTCATAAATTATCATCATCTACCAAAATTCATCCCAACAGCTCATAATTAAAATATAAATTTACCCAAGCATATCCAATATAAGTGTCTTTCCATGTGTGTGGAATTATAAACACTAATTGTGAAATTATGAGGATCGAGATAATACCCATTCCAAACAATTCAAATAGGTTACACATCAGTGCAGCTGATCCATAACCACATATAATTCAATACTAAAATTTTGGGATTAATTTTCTAGGAAAACCATTGTTTTTTTCTTTTCAGAACATTAGATATTCTACTATGGATGATCACAAATTTTATTCAATCATAGTTTACAAAATAAATTTTAACTACTCTAAAACCATATATATAAACAGAAACACTTTATTAATATATAATAAATATTATTAGAGTTATATTCATTACATTTCAATATGATCCACTAAACATATGTCAAGTATTAATGACAGGGGTAACAAGGATAAATAAAAAATTGTTACATAAAAGATCTAAATCAAATCCCACTTATTTGACCACAAAAATATCCCATATTATACATAAGAAACCTAAACCCATTATTCATATACTCATGTATCACTTTCTTGGTAGGTTCACTAACCTCATATTACTTAAAATACATCAATTGGATTAAACGTTAATACTTGAAACATTGATATTATGAGAAGACTAGAACCTATAAAATAAAGATATGGAATATATAGATGATTAAGACTAGGTTACAAATAATCAAAAAGGCTCAAATTATATAAATATTATAGTATGAGAGGCACCATTTTATATTTAAGGGGATGAATATGCATGGATTTTCATAAATGATTCTAATAATATAAGGTTACATAATGTTAAAGTTGCTAAAAAATACATATAATTTATGTTAGTATAGTATATTGTTTTCATTTCTTCAACTAATAATAATTAAGAATGTTTGAGGTTTATTTATACCCTTACAAAGTTTTTTTCATACCATGAAACTCAATAATATAACAAACCATTGGGCATTTTTTAACATTCATTTTGATGGATAAATAATTTCTACCAATTGCATTATATTATTTTTGTTTATTAAAAAATGTTAATATATGTTAAAATATTTAATTATTATAAGTTGAATACGTTAATTTTGTATAACCCCAAAAGAGAAAGGAAAATAAAATTTTATAACTATGTAATGTTACGCCAAAAAATGAATTTAATTACATTAATATTAGGGTAGAAACAATAAAATTAAAGATAAAATATTTTATTTAATATATAATTAAATTTTTTATTCTGATATAAAAAACAATTGAAATTAATTTAATTAATTAATATAAAATCCTTTCTCACAAAAGAAGAGTTTTTAGAAAAAATGTGGTTTTATGCATAAATATGAACATATAGCACAATAAAGTATAATTTATATTAACATTTAAATAATTTATTTTTTTATAATTAATATTTCATTATATTAAATAAATATACAATTAATGTCATAAATGTAATTATAATATTAAAGGATAAATCTATTTTAAAAAATTTGATATTTTATCTTTTCAAAAAAAAAATAATTCCTAAAAATACAAAATCATTAAACTAAGGTAATATGGACATACAGATTTGAACAATTAAAATAATTCATTCAACTAAACCTCTATAAAAAAAATTTCATTTAATTTTAATGATGTATGGAAGAAGTAATAAAACCCATATTGGAATGAAAAATGTTTCTGATGAATAAATATACCTTACTGAAACATGAGAGCTTAATTATTTTTATTTAATAGATATATTTGTATTATTTAACAACATTTAATATGATTTAAATATTTATTTATTTCAATTCAAACTTGCTGAATTAATATATTTGATATAAATAATTATAATTTGGTTGTTCATTTTTCAATATATAGGTTATATTAATGAGTTTCATTTGAAAAAGGCTCGTTATAAAATTATAAAAGATAATATAAAACCTTTCAAAGAAATTGACTTATGTAAAGAATCATTTTTCATAGAAAAAACTGAAAAAAATTTAAAATGTAAAATATTGTAATCTTAGGGGATTTAAAATATGGAAAAAAATTATATCTCAAATGGAGAAAATATAGTTTCAAATTCATTTATAATTACCTTTGATTTAAAAAAACAATTCATCAACCTCATGTATAATAATGATAAAAATCGAAATTTACTATTTTTAGAACCTTATTTGTAAATTTTTAATATTAGAATATTTATTAATAACAAATCTCCCCATTCATTAGATTTTTTTAATTTATTTTTTATTATATATTCTAACATTCTTGACTGTTTGGAACTAGGTTCATTAAAGCAGTTTCAATATTCATTTATGTCAAAAATATAATTATATAAAAAAATTTACAGGAATATAAAATTATGTTTTAGGATTATTTATAGAGTTATAATTTCATTAGATTAAAATTTTATTTGTGTTTCTTAATGATGGAAATAAATATTTACTAGATTCAGGTAATTTTCACATATCTATTGAATTCCATATATCAGAATTTATAATTTTTTTCTATCCAAATGTACTATATTATTGATGTATATTAATGATATATATATAAACATCATATATAATCCTCATATATTAACTAAAACAATCCCCCTTTTTATGTGATAGAAAATGATACAAATTGAATTTTTTAAGCTATAGTCTCCACAACACATTTTTCACAGATTATCATATGTTATTAGAAAATGGGAAAGAGGATAAATATTGTACCAAAAATATAATAACATTAAAATATAATAATGATATTTAATTTATAAATTTAATATGTTGAAATGAAATATGAGGATGAAAAGTGTAAAATGATGAGATTTTGTGAAATTATTTTGACATATAAATTTTATCTTTTCAATATTTATGGTAAAACATAACACTAATTTGGGATTTATTTAAAAGTAACATAGATTTTATATTATGTTTCCTAAAATATTTTTATTAAATTATGTTACAAAATATATAGATTTTAGATCTACTTACATGCAATACTAAGTTTACACAAAACAAGAAATATTAACAAAATATTACTATATAAAATGAATGTCATCACCTATCTATTGATATAGAGAGTATACATATGATTAATTAAATTATTAATTATTTTACAAAATATAATGTAAAAAATTCATTGGTGACCAGTTCATTATAAATGATAATATAAATAATTTTAAAATGAAGGAAATCATTTGCTGGGAAATTATTTTTTAGGAAAAAATGTGTTCTACTGCTATAGAAAATAAAAAATATTATTTTTGAGGTAGATTATATAAAATTATATATTAAATATTAAATAAATAATAATTTTATTTTTTATAATCCATGTATAGAAATAAATACAATTTTACGTTTAATAATTATTTAAAAAAACAGGTTTTATCGCATTTTTATCTTGCAATTATTTTAAAACAAATTTTTAAAATTGTATAAAATACATTTATTTAAATAAAAAAAATTAGAATAAAATATTAATATTACCTTGGGGGGAATTTTTAGGTTATTTATAGAGTTTTTGAAATTTTTATAAATATTGAAAAATAAAAAATTTTAAATGAATGTTTCCTTTTTTATTAAATAATTTAAAATTTAAAATTATATTTTAATTGGTTTTAAATTAAATTATGTTATAATAAATAACATTTAATATAATTCAGGTCATTTTAATCTTTTTAATAATAACTTTAGATAAAAAACATAGTAATGTTTGGTACATTCTCTCTTTAAAAACCTTCTTTCCCATCACCTCTATGTGATTAATTTTAAATTAGTTTTTTCCACCTCATTAAACAGAATATATATTAATTTATTCATCATTAGAAATAAGAATATTTTATATTATATAATCAATATAAATTATTTGTATAATTAAATAAATAGTGGGTATATTAAAAATTAATTTATGCGGATAATGTTAAAAAGTGGATTTACAAGGGTTAAACAAAAACTATTCGGTTAAAAATCATCCATAACACTTTTTAAAACAAAAAATTTGAATATATTTCAACAAAAAACCCAAAAAAAGATCATTAATATCTTAGTTTTCCCTTTATACATCTTAAAAATAGGGAACTAGTCCTTTCATTTTAAAATTAGCATGTGTGTCTTCTCCCCAACTTATAAAATGCCACCCCTCTCCTTTCGTCTAGACCCCTGCCAACCCATTTTGTTTGGTGAATAACTACCCAAATAATTTTCCAAATTCAATAATCCCATCTTATAAGCATTATTTTTTAATTAAATTCCACTATGATGAAATTTGGTGAAATTCTAAGGGTGATACTTAAAGAAGACGTAACATTCATAAACGAATGTTTTATTTTTATTCCATTCTCCTCATCTTTCAATTATTGGTTTTTAAATATGTTAAAAAAAATTATGTATATTCCATATAGATAGATTTTTTATGTTATATTTATTAACAATAACTATATCCAATTCCACTAAATGGCATACAGATTCATTATTCGTGTGAATAAAGGGCTACCACCTCATTAACCAATGTCATTCGTTTCTCTATTACCACATCTCATGACTAAAAATAATGATATATTTATTGAATATATATATTTTTTTTATTATATATTTTTTTTATTATGATTGTAATATTATTATATCAAATATACCTTCATATTTTCTATTTAAAAGGAAAAATGATTATATTATTCTAGTGTCCAGTGGACTACCACATTGTAAAGCTTTGTCATTAATTCATGATTTAAAGGGAATTTATTAAGGGTTATTTTCCAGAAAATTTCTGTTATATAAATGAAACGTAAATGATTATATATAAATTATAATATATTAGTTTATTTTTTTCATACAATTTGATATAAAAATGGTAATAGTGT
Source organism: Viscum album (assembly GCA_963277665.1). Lineage (NCBI taxonomy): Eukaryota > Viridiplantae > Streptophyta > Magnoliopsida > Santalales > Viscaceae > Viscum > Viscum album. Next base: position 820,387,941 of record OY728151.1, read on the forward strand.
TCATCCATACGTATGATCTACCATATCTATGAATAGAGTATATCATTTCCTATATCTAAATATTGGATATAATAGTAAATACATATATAATGAGTATGTTGAAAATAATATTATTTTTAATGACTTTTAGATGATGAAACATTGATCTATTTTGGTGGACCACGAAATAAAATGTTAAAACAGAGTAGAAAAATAAATTAGATGTTTCCTAAAACATTGAATTAACATGGAATTATAAATAATCATGTTTCAAAAGTTTTTAAGAAAATAATATATTATAAGGTATATAAATATATATGTATGGTTATGTTGTCGATTTATAAGAAAAATATATATTTTATAAAGGATTTTTTAATGTGTATGAATAAAGTAAATTATTATGGTAAAAGATCCTTGTCAGAATTTTCTTTTTTGTAAGAAAAATGCCAGATTCACCACATTGGCCATTAATGAAGTTTATATAATTTCCATGAATTTATTTTATAAATCATATATTTTTTTAGGATTTACAAATCCATTTTTTTAAATCTATTTCATGGGGTTTATGGTTTAAATGATTCCAAAGTAGTAAGGGATTATAGTCTCAATTGTTCCTCTTTGAGATATTTGTTATGTTATGCACCTATATTATTTATAATTAGTATAAACAACCCATTTTATAGATTATATCATGGATTTATTCATCCTCATGATATTTTATATTCTATTTTATTTTATTCATTCATAGGGAAAAAAAATTTATGATATAATGATGGTAAAATTTTAATGTTACAAACTCATTATTTATCGATATTGTTTATGATTTCGTTTTGAATATTTAAATAACCTCATCCATCTATCATGATACTAATAAATTTTATTATCTTATTTTTATTCAAGTTCTTTCAAGAAATTGTACCAATATGAAACTCATTGGAGCTAATATTAGTTGAAATTTTTTAAAAGCAAATATGACTCTATGTCTATCTTCGGTCGAAGATCTATTTTTACCAAAACCATGTTTTCAAAAAATTGTTTTCATGAAATAATTTTCATGATTAAAAAATGACAGTTTTAACCATGTTTTAATTCTAACAACAAAAATTTAAAAAGTAACAATCATGTCATTTCAAAAAAAATGTTAATTTTTATTTTATAGAAAATATGTAAGGAATTTTCATTTTATCATGTAAAACAAGAATGTAATTTTCTAAAATCATGAAAAATCACTGGATCAAAGACTCAATTAAAATATTTCTATATTATTTCAAATTATAGAATTATCCAAAATTATATTTTTAATGTTTTTTTCAAATATCATGTAAAAGTATAATATTATTTTTAGGGATTATTTTATGAATTTTAAAGATTATTATCAAAGAATATGATTTATCAAATTTTATATATTTAATTTATTTTTTCAAACCGGAATGGTTATTTTCATCAATAAATGTTTCAAATGATTTTAAAAATTCTTACATGTGATATCAATGTTAATCTAAATAAAAAATTTATTTGAAGAAAATAATATGAATTTTAAATTTTAAAAACAGTTTTTCAATAATGATTTATTTACATCAAGGAATTCTCCAAGTGAAATTTCAGAAGAATTATCCATCTATGAAGAAATTTTTTTTAAATGATATGCTTTTCTATGGATATGAAATAAGGATATTATTATTATTATTATTTGTCCTAATGGTTTATATTTATGTTGAGAAAAAATATGAATCCAATTTCTACTCCATGAGTTAAACTATAATAATATAATCTAGAAACCCTCTCCTTTTTTGATGCGATGTGTTCTAACAAAATGATGAAATGATTATTTAAAATTTTACATATCCATTTATTTTGATATAATGAAATGGTTATGCATCCCATTCTATTTAATGGTTCTTGATATAATGAATGTTTTATGTTCCTATAGCACAAATATGAATTATTTTTATTAGGTGACAGTGTTTATGAAATAAACGTTGAAGGTGGTAGCATTAAAACCCTGAAAAATTGTATCATTATATCCCAATATAGTTGGACCTATATCTACCTCCAATGAATTGGGTAATAATTTATAACTCTTGAGGTATAAAAATATATAATGGGGATAAATTTTGGTTATGTAATATAGTATTTGAGTGGGGATTAACCCACATTTAGAAATACATGATTCAAATAGGGAGTTGAACCAGTTCAGTTTGAGAAGAAATGAATGGGGAGTGAACCTAGTTCCGTCGGGGACACTGTCCTCTATGATTTTATTGATAGTCTACCATCACTACTATGATGGTATAGAGATTGAACCCATTCCATTATAAGAATAGGGATTCTATTGGGGTAGTGGTTTTTCCTGACTAGTATATATTGATTCCCATAGAAATCTTTTACAAGATTTGGCATTGAGCCTTGACTACTATGGAAATGTTTTTTAGGCTTATTGTTTATGTCACTATTCAATATCATGGGATAATGGTATGGTCTCATGGATCATGTTTTTATTTTATTTTATTAGGATTATTGTCTTATGAAAATCCATTTTTTAATCCATGAATAAGGATTATGATCATTGATATGAATTTTAGGTATCTCAAGTGTTATAAATTTTTTATTATCTTCTTATGTTCATTTATGTGTATATATATTTTCTTGTATACTTAAGGAGCATCCATGTTAACCCATTCATCAGTTTCCTTACAATGAGTTGTGAAGAATGGTTTTATGTAGTATTACTAAAGGAGAAGATCGTGCTAGAAGACATTAATTATCTATGAAAAATTATGATTATTTAATAAAATATGTTTAGTTTCACTAAATTATTATGTTTCTTAGATGAATGTTTGAGTAATGTAATAAATATTCATCTAAGAAGTTGAAATATCCTTGAATAAAATTCCATGGTCTCCATAGTTGGTATAATGGGAATAGATTTGGTAAAATTTGGAAAATCCGATAACCAAACTATAATCAGATCCTTAATGACATATATCTGGATAAGTCTAGGGTTGTGTCAATTTAGAATAAAATATAAAATAATTTTTGTAACAGATAGAGTGATTGGTTTCCTAATAGTACCTCATTATCTGAATATTACATGTATATATTGATCTAGAATATATTTACCTTTGGGAAAAACAACAAAATCACTATATTCAGTTACGCAAGATCAGAAAATGGTGCATGATAATGGTCCTACCAACATACCAGGTTTAACAATTACTGGTAATATGATTTGAAGATTCACAATCACTCAAAGAACCATCATTAAATATTTTAATAGATGATGAATATGAATAATCTAGGATAAACCTAAAGTGTAATATATTGAAAAAAAATGTTTAAGGATATAGATATCCAATATGTGATTTTTAATTATTATGTGGTTGTCCGTTATGATAAGTGTTTCTCACACATTGTTTTTTTAGAAATAGAAGGAACTATAATGAATTTGGTAAACATTGAAGGTGATGGGAAATTTACTAATACTAAACCAAATGGGACGATAACAGCAGTATATAATATTATGATTATTCCTAATCATTTATCATGGAACAATATTAATAATGTGTAGGATAACCAACTCTCAAACTGAACAAAGAAGAGAAGGACTGAGTTAACCGAGAGATTAGGTTATGGATACAATGTAAGAATGAATATTCATTTTCATATTTGTGTATAATGTGGACTAAAAACTTATCTGATTGTCTCAATGTTGTGAGAAAATGTATTAATTGTGGAAAATTACACAAATAAATTAATTTTAAAGGAAAAACAAAATGTTTTGTTAACATAATAGATGAGAATAATGGTCTTTCTAAGGCATCATCGACTGTGGAATGTTTTAAATATTGAAGTAATGGAAATTATAAAAATATAAGTCCTCATGGTATAGCATGTTAAGTAAATCATTAGTTTCTTAAGTGTATTGTGTTTTCTATTGATGATGAAGTTGATACAAATTAAATATAAAAGTAAAGAGTAAATAAGGGAAAATATGATGAAGTCCATTACTAGTTTGAGAATAAGGTGGGATGATTAATGTTTATGATCAAGTTTTATAGTATCTTTTATTTTAATCCGGAAATGTGTAAGGATTGTATAGTATTAGTTGTTTGTTAAGTAATTGAAAAAAATATTTTTAATGATGATGATTAACTTGAAATTTTATTTAATTAAAATGTTATATTTTTCAAAAAAACCCATTCTTAAATGAATGTAACCATAACTTATTCTAGATATTGATAAAATGGTATTTTTTTTGAGAATGTGACGGTTGTTATAAATAATTTAAATTGGATAGTATTTATGACATTGGAACAGATAAATGATTTCTTGACAAATGGTTTATGTTTTCATTAATGGAGTTTACTATATTTTTTATTTTGGTAATGCATTCAATAATCCGTTTTTTCTGTAAGGAGGAAATAATAATGTATGTTTTATAATATTATTTATGGTAATTTATGTTATTAAAATGTTTCAAGAGAATACATGATGAATTTATTCACATTTATAGCATGTGAAGTTTTTTTGTTACATCATATTTTTAATGTGATTTTGGATGACTTCATTTTTGGAATTTAGTGACTATTCACAATGTTTATTATTATAATATTTTGGAAGGGATTTAACATTAACCATTTATAGAATTGTTTAATTTTAAATTTGTAAAAGTCTTTAGTGATTGTGGAATAAAATAATTATATGATGATATATAATTACTGTATTACATGTGATTACCATTTTATTGTGATTATATCTAAAGTTAGTAAAAATGAAACATCATTCTATATTTCGATCTTATAATCCCATATCAATTCAAACATATCAAAAAAACCACAATTTATTAGAGTATGTGAGGATGTAGATTTTGTTCAAGATAAAAACAATGAGATAGATTGTTCTTCTGTAATGTTATGAAATCATGTGAGTATACATTCTCATGGAAAATCCTCAATATTAGGAATATGATATTTAAATAAAATGTTTTGTTTGTTGTTACTATTTTTTATGATACAAATTACCTTACTCAGGATCCATTTTTCAAAGGTATTGTGGTTGTTAACCATATCAAGATCAATATCTTTATTGGGATCAATTTTCATTATTACACTCCATTAGTATATATGTGTTAATTTTCTCTAATATGTCCATGTTTTCACTTCCCACATATGTTCTCTAATTTTCAAACCAAATAATTAGTTAATTTAGGGTACTATAATTTTATCAAATATCACTTTTTATGTAATGTTTTATTATTATTTTTGTATGATTTTGGAATTTATGAAAGGATAGTAAAATATAAATACTATTATCAGTGTGAATAATTTAAAGGGAGAATGTTTTTTAGTGGTGCATAATGTAACACATCAAGATTTTGTATAATTATTTTTTTAATGAATTTGATCATTTATATGTTTTATGTGACACAAAAAAATTACATTTTCATTAATATCATATAACCCTGATAATAACTTGATTTACTATCAACAATATGTGTGGTTTCTATTAGGAAAAATACTATGATCAACTTTCATTGCATGGAAAACCGAATATAAACTAAACGTGACATTCTATTAAAATATAACAATTTAATATGATAATTAATCTGTAACCATTATAATGACAGTTACAAATATGCTTAAACAAATTATGATAACATGGCTTATAAATGTATCTATATTTAATTCATTGGTTACTAATTAATTAGAAATTAAAATTATAACAAATTTATAATAATGAAAAAAAAATTCGAATTTTTTATAAAAACAAATCTATTCTAATTCATAAAAATGATCAAATATTTTTTTAATGGTTTTAATGTTGTTTTCATTGTATATCTCCACTAAAAATATTTTTCTATGATTTTTTTGAAATGATTAATTTATAAATCTAATTTTGTGCTTAAAATTATTATATTACAATAAAAATATTTTTCACTTTTTTATGGTGAAATTATATTTTAGTTTTTTAACACTTTTACAAAATTAATTAGACAACTATAAAATTTAGTTTGGAAATCATCATATAAAAATTACATTATGGTGATTTTTTGGGTGTTTTTGAATGTTTAATTTTTTATTAATATTGAAAAATACTAAATTTTAATTGAATAGTGCATTTTTTATAAATAATTTATAATGATAAACATTATTTTTTATTTTTTTAATTTGAATATACATTAAATTTATTGGATTTAATCCAAATTATGACATTTGAATCATTTTCATATCTAATATGGATATTAATTTTAAATTATTTATGAACATTTTATATTTATAACACCTCTTTATTATCTTGTAGTCTTGATTAATTTTGAATTAAAATTTTCCATTTTATAAAAATAATTAGTAAACATTTCATATTTATATAAAACAATTGTAATTATTTTTATAATAAGGACTAAATAAAATTCCCCAAAATTATTTATGAATGGAATAATAAATAATTACACTAATTAATGGAAAAAATTGATTACAAGGGGGTTAAAATAAAAAATTTTCTTTAAAATTGACTTATACAGTTGACTAAAGACTAAATTATAGACATATATTTACCATTAATCTTTTATTGTTCTATAATGGACCATTTTGGACCCTTATGAAACAAGGAAAACATGGTAACAGTAAATTATTTTACAAAATACAATTTGTGTCCTCCCCACATAGATAAGGCCGCCCCGGTCCTGAACCAAATCTGGTCACGGCCAAAATTGGCACCAAACCCAGCCCGTGACATGGACCAAAGGGCATTCCCTATCCCCATGGGCTGGAACAAGTACCCGAGTCTCATTTATCGTTGTTTGGGAATGATTAACCAGGAATATGTATGCATAAAACACCAAAAATATTTGATAAAATGAATATGAAAATTTCATACCAACAAGGATTATACAAAAAACCAGAACTGAATAAATACGTTCAAATAAAATAAAAAAGTTCAAAAGAAACAATGAAACTGCAACAAAACATCCCCATGGACTCCACATTACAAGGGATCATCACCCCAAGCCGTCTCCACAACTCCGCCCCAAGGATGGGGTCTAACACCCTGAACCACCATCACCCTTAGCCTTTCCTTTACACAAGTCAAACATAACCGTGTATACTTACATCCAAGGAGTGTAAGTAGGTTGTGAGACTAAGCCCAATATGATACCACCCAATGATTCTAGAGAGCATGCAATACAATGTGAAAAAGAAAGCTGTTTTAATACGCAAAGAAAAGCACTAATAAAATCCTAGAAATGCAACATCCAATTGAAATTTTTTTTCAAGATAATGATTTTAGAATGATCACACATTTAAATAGACATGTTATATAGTATAAATTACAAGAAAAAACACCCCAATACATGGTAAAATACCACAAAAACAATGAAAAAAATCAGGAACACCCCTAGGCATTAGATAGTCTCGGGCCCCATGTACCTCATACCCCATTGTAATGTAACCATAGTAAAATACTTTCTCATGAACGAGCCACTAGTATGGAACATACCCATAACCAAGTGGTCCCCAATAATATTCCACATAGTTTGTTTAGTGTTTTTGTTATCTAAATTCTAGGTGAAACATGGACAAAACCCATCTGGTCCACTAGCCGTACTAGTACACATCCGCCCCAACTAGGTACCCGGCCTTCCCCCTTTATGCTCAAACAATTTAGTAAGGATACATATATCCATTTTCATATAAAAAAACTATGGGTCACATACAATCAGTACAGTAGATACAGACATTTTATACCATTTAAAACACAAAACAAAACACTTGGACTTTCAATAAAACAAGTTCTCCAAAGATTTCTTTGTTTTGCACCCAAAACTCTTTGAAAACGCCACTATAACAACATATTGATACACATATTTATCAAAAAATAATTCGAAACACCCTAAAAAATTATTTAAACTCGTTACATGATTTATAAAAGAATCCCAATAATCATCGCATAGAATATCCATGTAAAACACCCAATTCAACACCAATATGGAACTGAAAAATCATTTTCTTAACAAACGTCAACCAAAAACAATTTCGCCGAAATAGCCAAAGAATAATAAAATTTAAAAAATTATTTTTAGACGTAATATAGTTCAATAAGGTCAACTAAATAATTAAAAGACATCCCTTAATCGACCAATTAAATATTTTTATAAAAAAAGCACAAATTTCACAATGAAATTAGCCCTTAAAATTCACTTGCATTACAAATGCCACTAAAACCAATTTTTTAAGCACCAAATAAATATGTTAAAAATGAAAATATAATAAACACAGTATCTATGTCACAAGGATTGCATAAAAAGTGGCGTCACCTACCAATGTAATGAAAACCATGGAATCAATATGCGAAAATCAAGTCACACCACCACTGCACCAAGAGGGACTTAGAAACAACCTAAAACTACAAAATAAGACAAAGAAACCCCAATTTTTTACCCTAGGATTGAATCCACACCTCTTGGTCAATTGGTACTTCAAGGAAAAGGGAATGATCCCCCATCAAATAAAATGAAACCCTAAGCAATTTGAATGCAGAATGGAAGAGACTCACTTACATGAGGGATCTTGAAAAATCACCCATAATACACTAGTAGATGAAATTTGAAACCATAATAAAATAAACGGAGGCTAGAAGAAGGATGAAGAGGTAATTTAGGAACTATAATTGAAGAAGAAGAGTAATAATTGAGAGAGTTATGATGGAATGAACTTACCCCGTCAAATCTATCTGATTTTCGAAACCCTAAAAAGTTCATCACTCAATCGCGACCACGAAGAGCTCCAAATAGGGGAGAGAGAGGTGTGGGCATGAGTTTGGGTTAAATGGTCGTGTTTGAGGCTTATAATCACTGGAATATCCTTAAGGTTTAATAAGTTACTAATTAATATAATTTATCTTTTAAAACTGGAATTCAGATATCGGGCAGGCCCAATCAATTAAATAAAAAACCCATATACACCTTGGTTATGGATTTATAAAGGCCTAAAACTACAATAGTGGTGTTAATATGTTAGGGGATACCATTTAAGAAATGGAATGGGTGAAAAATATTAATAAATAGAAAATTTATAAAATAAAATTAATTTATTTTTAAATCTGAAATTAGCCTCACGGGTTGGACCAATTCACGAAAACTCACCCATTCCATCATAAAAGTTTGAGAAACCCAAAAAAACATAAATAGAAATTAAATGATGTTTAAATTTAAAATATGTCATGTATGTGACGATTCTCCCCACCATGAAAATTTTCTATCCCTGGAAAGCTACAGAAAGGCCAGATATGCAAACCAAACCCAACTGATAAACTAAGATGTACTTCTTTGCCAAGCTTTTCCCCCAAGGGCCAAAACACATCCAGTGATCAATTAAAGAATGATTAATCTCACAACCCAATATTACAACACTTTCATGAAATGATCAATCACATTCATACTTTATCCCAAAATAAAACTCCTCAAAATCTATCCGAACAAGACTTAATAAATTCACCCAAACGATCAACAACTTCGAACAAGGTTACACTTACCTTACATTAACTAAACCATTGGGAGCTCTCCAATACCAACATTTTCTCAAAAAAGATGTTGGTATCTAGAATGTTCCAAATGATACTACCTACCACCATGCCACCAACATATATAAATCTGAGCTATTGGTATGGGGGGACACAAATAGGCACCCCACCATAAAAGTCAACCTATATTATTTTCCTAGACAGAATCAAGACACTAACAGAGGGAGGACTGAATTAACTCCTTAGTACAAAGGGTATAATACCATTCACAGTTTATGATGGAACATACATGAGAATCATAGTGGGTCTCCCCACTATACGAACCAGCCATTTTAACCGACCAGTATGGGCCGACACATAGAGACCCAAAAAAATTAAAGATTTGGTAAGGGAGTATGGTTTGTCTGCATGGTTTGGGAAACGATGCACTAGTTGTGCAGATCATTCATTCTGCATGGCTTCTAGGAACAATGTGTCTACTAATCATGCACAAACATTGTCCTCAGCATGTCTATCCAAATTTCCAACCATTATTTAATGACTCAATGGAAACCAAAGGGGGAGGGAATGACATTAGGCGATGTCATGGGTACAAGGACCTCTACCTATTTCCACCTAAAGGGAACAACAGAGAAAAGATGATGAAGCCAGAGGTTTAAACTCTTCTTATCTTTAATGTTGAGGATATGACATTTTAAAAGGGTTTAAATGACCCTGGGATTTCCCCTATCTATGATCCATCTTCTTGCTGTGTCCTATTGCTGGAGCTGAAATGATTAAAGCATCTTTGGCCTAATAGTTAGGCTTTCGAAACCCCTTGAATCATAATTATTCTTTCGATGAAACCAACAACTACAATGAAAACCCCGATAAGTTTTCTATGACATAACACATTCCAAACTCACATTATCCTGACATTATATTTCACTGAAACAAGGGCGTATAAAATGCACACACAATAACCCTTGTTTGTCCCGGTGAGAAACAATAGAAGTAAAGAAAAACATTACTCACCTTCCTCTAATATGGAATATTTTTAATTTTTTTAAATGGAGAGATTATCCCAACATAACAGAGACTCTCAGATGATTGTACAACTTTCACCTTTACGGTCAATCGAGCACAGGACATAATAAGGCATCACCGAACATGGCCATTGCGACTAATATAAATAATTCAAGGAGAGGGACCTTATACAACATCCCCAAACAATGCTCAATTCTATAAAGTGGCCACAATATCCGATCATGACCATATTTCTCACACTGGTGGTTTAACATTAACTTTTTCTTCAAAAAACATTGAAGAACCCAGAGGCCCTCTTAGACACCATCGAGACACTCATCCACACTAACAACCCTAGATCACTTCCACCTTCGACGAATCATAAAACTTAAGAAACTAAGGACTCTTTCAACCTTCCATGAACACACTCCAACAACAAGAGGATCTCAAAATCAATGAAAGGAAGGGGTGTATACTCAATCAACAGATCTCGAGAAAAAAAATATTCCTTATATTGATCAACTGGAGGATTTTCCAATGGAGAAACAATCTAGGATTCACTTCAGTTATGAATTAACCCTTAATGGGGGCGTACCTTATCCAATGAGAGAACCCAAGGACCCAACTGAGCTGGTCCATTGGTCAAAAAGTGCCACAAAACAGATCCAAACACATGAATGGAACCACCATATTTGTGTCCCGAAACACATATAAAAGGAGACTACTAACTGGTCCTTCTACATAGCTTACCAACCAAACACAAACCAAAAACACAGATTCAATAAGATGGGATCTTGGACTCAAAACATCCTACAACATTAACATTTTCCAAAAAACACATAATATAAACCATCCCAAACAATTCATAAAGATAGTATGTTTTTATTTAAAAACAATTCTTGAAAACAAAGGGTTCTGCGATTAGCGTATCCACCAATGGTACCCCATGGGCCTTACACATGCATGTTTCTATGCCACACCAAAAACCCTCCTCATATCCATCCCAACACTCATCCTATTGTGCCATCAACCATCCATCATCCCATATAACCCCATGCATGTGGTTTCTCGTGGAATTACCAAAGGTTAAACAAAAAAAAAAGTCTTTCCATTTTTCAAAACCATAAAAGTAAACCAACACATCCTTTTTCTCAAAACTGATAACAAAAAGATCAAAATCAAAATTCACATCTTAAAACACATTTCAGAAACACACAACTATTTAGAAAATCACTCACTTTCAAGACATTCATAATAATTTCAAAAACATCCCATCCTATTAAAACACGCTTTGATTGTTTAGAAAACTCTATTTGAAAGACTTTTCAAAATCAACATCAATATAGTTTCTTATTTCAAAAGAGGTGTAAGAACAAAATTTTAAATTTCAAAACAATTATGAAAATTAATTTCAACCATTTAATAAATTAATCCATTCCCATTTTATTTGAAATTCATTTCACAAAAACATTAAGCTTCTTAAAACTGAAGTGCAATGTTTTGAAAACTAAAGCACAAAACAATGTGAGGGGAAACTATTTTCAGTGTGTGACTTGAACATATGGTTGGTGGTCATATTCCAATCACATCACTATCACATATAGTGTTCTAGGGAATATCTTTGGCTCCACATGGCTTGTCAGGCCCTGCGATCTCACTAAGACCATTAACCCAACTCTCTTTTCATTTCCCCTAATCATCATCAAACAAAGAAAACCAAAGAACATATATTAATCCTGACTTCTCCTGGAAAATTGAATCCCATAATAAGGTGTGGTGATCAGGAACACTACCCATAAATATAATTCAAATTCCAAAAAATCATAACTCTAGACTATCCTGACTCTTCCCCAAATAACATTACCTAAAGAGTTAACCTAAACCGCCTCTGATACCATTTTTTCCCGAACCGAATCTGGTCACCGCCAAGAACGACCCCAATCCCAGCCCATGACAAGGCCCGAAGGGCATTCTATATCCCCACGGGATGTCTCAAGTTTCTGGGTATCATTTATCTTGGTTTTGGAATGATTTAACCTAATATGTATACATAAAACAACAAAAATATTTGATAAAATGAATCTGAAAAATTCATACCAACAAGGTTTATTCAAAAATCTAGAACTGAACACATTAGTTAAAATGAAATATAAAAGGTCAAAAAACACAATTAAACAGAAAAAAAACAGCCCAATGGACTCCACATGACAAGGGTTCATCACCCCCAAGCCGTCTCCACAACTTCACCTCAAGGATGGGAACTAACACCCTGAACCGCCATCACCCTTAGCATTTCCTTTACCGGAGTCAATCATAACCAGGTCTACTTACACCCAAAGGGTGTAAGTAGGGTGTGAGCTTAATATCAATAGTATACCACCCAATGATTCTAATGACCATTCAATACAATGTGAAATAGAAAGCAGTTTTAATACGCAAAGAAAAGAAGTGATAAAATCCAAGAAATGAAACTTCTAATTGAATATATTTTTCAAGATAAAGTTTTCAGATTGTTCACACATTTAAATAGACATGTTAGATACTTCAAGGTAATTAAAAAAAACCCAATACATGGGAAAATACCACAAACACAATGAGCATAAAAAATCTGGAACACCCCTAGGCACTAGATAGTCTCAGGCCCCATGTACCTCATACCTCAGTGTAATGTAACCATAGTAAAATATGTTCTCGTGCACAAGCCACTAGAAGGGAACATAACTATAACCTAGTGGCAACAATAATCATCCACATAGTATATTTAGAGTTGTCGTTATCCAAATTCTAGGTTAAATAGAGACAAAACCCATCTTGTCCACTAGTCGTACTAGTACACATCTGTCCCACTTAGGTACCTGGGATCCCCCCATTGTGCTAAAACAATTTCATAATGATAAATATGACCATTTTCATATAAAACTCCACTAATGGTCATATAAAATCATTATAGTAGCTAAACACATTTTATACCATTTAAAACACACAACAAAACACTTTGAGTTTCAAAAAAATAGATTCTCCAAATCTTTCAATGTTTTGCACCAAACACTCTTGGAAAACCCCACTTCAACACCATATTCATACTCATATTTGTCAAAAAATAGAATCCAACACACCCTGAACAAATATTTAAAATCATTACATGATTTATAAAACAATCCCAATAATCATCGCATAGAATACCCATGTAAAACACCCAATTCAACAACAAATTGGTACTCAAAAATCATTTTCTTAACAAACATCACACAAAACCAATTTCACAGCTACAACCAAAGAATAATAACGTTTAAAACATTATATTAAACTTTAATACAGTTCAATAAGGTCAAATAAATAATAAAATGGTATCCCTTAATCGACCAATAAAATATTTATATAAAAAAGCACATATTTCGCATGAAATTGGCCCTTAAAATTAAATTGCATTACAATCACCACTAAAACCAATTTTTTCAGAACCAAATCAATGCTTTTAAAAGGAAAATATTATAAACACTGTATCTATGTACCTAGAATTTATTACAATGTTGAATCACCTACCAATGTAATGAAAACCCTTGAATCAACGTGTGAAAATCAAGTCGCACCACCCACGCAACAAGAGGGACTTTGAACAAACCTAAAACAACAAAATTGGACCAATAAAATCAATGGTTAAACCCTGGGATAGAAATAAAAAGTACATGTAATTTGGTACTTCAAGGAAAAGGGAAGAATCCCTAATCAAATAGAATGAATGCCTATGTAATTTGAAAGTGGAATGGAAGAGACTCACTCACTTGAAGGATCTGGACGAATCGCCCCAAATACATGAGTATCTGAGATTTAAAATCATAAACACATCATGGGAGGTTATAATAAATATTAAGAGGTAATTTAGGAACTGGAATGGAGGAAAAAGAGTAATAATTGAGAGAGTTATGATGGAAAGAACTTACCTCCTCAAATCTGCCCGATTTTCAAAACCCTATGAAGTTCTACACTCAATCATGATGAAGAAGACCTCCAAAGAGGGGAGAGAGAGGTTGGGAACATGTTTAGTTTCAACAGGCGTGTTCAAGGATATAAATAATTGGAAAAATCATAAAATTGAATAATTATTAATTAATAAATTTTAATTTTTCAAACTGAAATTGGGTTTTCGGGGAGGCCCAATCCCTTAAATAAAACCCCAATATACACCCTGGTTATGGATTTATAAAGGCTCAAAACTACGATGGTGGTGTTAATATCTCATGTGAGAGCATTTAAAAATTAAACTGGGTGAAAAATATTAAAAAATTAAAAATGTTATCAAAGAAAAAAAAATTATTTTTAAATCTGGAATTGGGCTCACGGTTTGCACCAATTCACGAAAACTCAACCATTCGACCATAAAATTTTGAGAATCCAAAAAAACAAAGCATAAATGGAAATTAAATGAAATTAAACTATAAAATAATTCATTTATGTAATATCCCCTCTCCTATATTTTTCAAATCATCACACACCTTTTGTTTTTATGGTGGACTACCATGTAGAAAATCGATGTCATTCGTTTCTCCATTTCCAACACTCATAGATGGACATAATAGTGGATTTATTGTTTATATGAAATAAATATATGATATATACAATGATACTATGAATATATAATTATTATATCATACATAACAAGCTATTTTTTTGTGGGAATAATTATTTCATCATTCATGAGTATTTTTTACTACCGCCTCATGAAGTGATGTGATTCATTTGTTCTCAAAATCTAATGTATTAAGGATGGTTTTAATGAAAATATAATATGTGTATATATATGAAATATAATTAATATTTTAATTATAATATATCATTTTATTTAATTTCTTCCATTCCTATAATAAAATGTAAATAGAGTTCATTCATATGTATGGCCTACCATCTCAATGAATGTTGTACTTCATTTCATATCACAAAATTTTATACGCCACTCTAAATAAAAATATAATAAGAATTTATGTAATTTCTATCATAGATAAAATATTTAGGATTATTAATAACTTAATAATGTATATTGATCAATAAATATATAATTAAAACATGTGTTATTAACAAAGTAGTCATTACTTGAAATGTGACTTTAACATGAAATTGTTAATAAATTGGTAATAAAAGGTCATTCAAAAATCATATATGCATTGATATATATATATATAAATATGCATGTTTTGGATATATATATATATATATATTTATTTATTTATTTATGATAAAGTAAAATTTATAATAATAGAGGTTTGAATGTGTACCAAATGAGTCTATACATAAATTAATTGATTTTAATCCCTTTTTTAATTTCTATGAGACAAATACTATATTCACCAAGTGGTTTTTTTAAATGTATTTACATTCCATTAATTAATTTTAATATTATTTTTGATAAATATTTTGGGATTTATATATCCATTTTTGAATATGAATTTCATGGGGATTAGAGATCAATTGTTATTTATGATGTAAGTGATTCTTGTCTCAATTTTCCTTCTTTGAGACGTGTGTTATGTCATGGACCTATATTATTTAAATAGGTATTTATAAATACCTTTTTTATTATAATATTATAAATTTATTTATCCTCATGATATTTTTGGTCCATTTTATGATATTCTTTCTGGAGGCCAAATATTTAAGAATTCCCAAGTTGTTTCAAATTTAGGTTACAATATAATAGATTATCAGTATTATTATGATTATGTTTTAGATAATAAATAATTATTTTTAAGATCTCAATAAAATCGTGAATTTTCTTATCTTATATTTATCCATGATTATCTCTTGTAATAGAACCACTCTACTGCACTTGTGAATATAAAATAATTTTATATTTATTTAATGAAATATTACATTACATCCCTCTTCGTTCAGAAAATCCATTTTCCCAAATCCTTGTATTTATTAAAAATGATTTCAAATTTTTTTATTTAATCTTAATACTGATTCTACAAATTTTGTTTCGAAAATATATAAAAATTGACCATATTTTTATTTTCAAAAAAATACATGTTTTTATAGAAAATATGAATGGAGTCTTATTTTAACTTGTGCATAATGAAAGTAATTATTTTATTTTATAACCAATAATTTATTTAAAGAATATATAATTATTTTTAATGGTTATTTTCGAAATAAATTATTTCAAAATATTAACTTAATTTGTTTTTCAACGTGTAAATAATACTTTTTAAAGAAAAGTTTTTATTTATTTTTAGGCTTTATTTATATGTTTTAAATATTAGTGTCAAGGAAATGAATTTTTAAAGTATTTTAGGTTTTAAAATAAATTTTTCTTAGAGGGAGGAATATCTTCCTCCAGTTTTTCTAAATGTTTTGTTTAAGGATTGGCTAATTATTTTTAAGGATATTTTCAATGGAAAAGGATTTCCAAAATATACAATTATTTTTTATTTTTAAAATGTTATCTTCAAATCAGGTATATCTTCTTAAATAAATGTTCCATGTAATATTTCAAAATAATTCCCCATATATGATAAAAATAATTTATGTAACATACTCATTCATATGGATATAAAAAAGTATAGAATTATTATTGTGTCACAAAATGGTTTATTTTTATTATAGAAATAACTTTATGAAACTCGTTTCTCTTCAATGGGTTTTTCCATGATTATATTCATATGATACCAAACTTTTATTTACATTGGTTATACTCTAATGAAATGATCAAATGATTATTAAAAAAGATTGATTTATTTATGTTATGTTGCGACAAAATGTATAACAATCACATTTCATTTCATGGGTTATGATATGATGAATGTTTTGTGATAATATGGTACAGGTATATATGAATATAATTATTTAACAGTGGTAATTTTATAACTATGATGGTTGTCATGTAATAACCTAGGATAGTGGTTTCATTATAACTACATATGGGTGAGACCTATATTAAACTAAAATGCATTGGATAAATATTTATATCTCTTGAGATAAACCTGAATTGAATGGGAAGTGAACCCATTTCATTAAGATTGTATTAAAATGGGGAGTGAACAAGATTTTCTAAGAGAGGGCTTAATAGGTAGTGAACCTTGTTTAGTATGACATGACTGGAATAGGGAGTGAATCCGGTTCATTAAGGTAATTTTTCCAATATGAAACTATTAAGAGTAAACCTTGACTACAATTAGGGTTTGTTGAGTGATCAAATTCTGTAATGATGAGTGACATACCCATAGGGATTGTGGTGTGTCAACCAAAATAGGTGTACCCACCTATAGAGTTCCTATATATGTTTTTGAAATGATCCTATAATAATAATTAAATTATATTCTATTATTATGTCTATGTAATAATTATATATATTATGACTAGGTTACACTTTTATATACCATTTTCAATGATTTAATTATGATTTATGACTTCTAAACTACCAATAAATATGTCATTAATAAAGATTATGATATTTAATATGATGGGTATGGTTCTTAAATATTATGTACATGTTATCATACCATTATGTTTATATTATGATTACATATCTCATTTATTTACCCTTGATGATATTCTGATATAACTCTTTCTTATATTTCATTTACCGATGCTATTATTAAACGTTATAATTAGAAGTAGTAAGAGAAAAAATCTTTATGGGAGATGTTGAGGACCAATCATGAATTAAGAATACTTTGTTCCATTTTCAAAAAGGCTTTAACAATTATTGTTATTAGTCATTTTTTTCTATATGAAATGAATATTCATAAAAAAGTTTTATGTATACATGTATAAAAATTCTAGTTCGATATAAAATGAGAAACATAAATATATATAAAAGAGAAGGTGTGGTTAAGAACATATAAAATATTTCAGGGAATCTCTTCATAGGGAAGATTATTAATCCTTTTTTATATAGTATATTGAATTGAATATAAAATATTTAATTTTTCATTGACCATGAACGAGGGGAATGTGAGGATTATGAGCAGATATTAGGGGAAATTTGTGTGAGAGGATGTGAGTAAAGGAGTCCATATTTTATAAGTTTGAAGGGATGAAATTTCTGTAAACAAACAAAAATGTACAATAATGGGATATGAATGTCAAGGAATGTGGCTATATAATTGTGAAATAATAAATTAGTGAAGATAAAAGCACTTTCCGTACACTAAACTATCAATTAAAAACAATATTTATAATATTTATTCCATTACATATTAGGTTATGCTATTTTTCCATTTTCCATCTTCACCAAGACAAATAGTTCTTCAATTGATAATTTATTAATTATGGAAAAAAATAAAATAGGAAATATTATATAATTTTGAATTCACAATATTTAATTTAGAATAGTTTTTTCATTCAATGTTTAGTTTTGATAAACATAAATTACAAATATTAAATGTATAATGTATTACAGACTAATTTTTTTTATTAAAAGATATCAGATGTTATAAAATTTTAAATATGATATTATAATTTAAAACATGTATATTTATATAGTAGATTTAAATATAAAATACATATCTATTCTTATGAAATGATTCCATTATTTTTTAATTCATTCTTATATAATAATAATCCCATAAAATTCATTTTATTAACAAAAATTGAAATTCACAGTAGTCACCAATAATAAATCATTTCAAAAACGTCAATATTTTATATTTTACTAATATTTCCATGATAATTAACTAAATTATATTCATATTTTCGAATATATTTTCCAAAACTTGAGGATTAAATATTAATAAAAGTATAGTTGAAAAATATTATTATTTGAAAATCAATTTTTTAAATGAAAAATATTATTTATTCATATTTAATATTTTGTAATTATTAATTTATTAAAAATATATTATAGATATAATATTATATTTTATTATAATTTACTCACAATATAAATGGATATTTGAAATAAAACAAAATATAATTAAATTTATCTTTAAACATAATGTTTTTTCATTGATGTTTTTGGTACATTAACTACATTAAAATTGTATTAAAATAATTTATTTTTAAAAAAATACATAAATTTCTTATTTTAGTATGATTCATATATATCTACTAATTGAAATGCTTGTTTTTAATGATAATTTTAAAAAAAATTATTTTACCTAAATGTTTCACGGTTTCCGTTCCAATTCCGAAATGCATATGGGGAAAGAGTACTGTCATAGGTTTTATTTAACGTGTAATATGAAGAGACATTTAATTCCATTCCGTTAAAAATAAAATCCTCAATTATATTTTATTTTATACAATAAAATAATTGTGCATCGTTTTGCCCCATCACATTCTCATATAATAATGTAACTTCATCAAACTTATGATTTATCAATAAAACCTTGACAAGATGGGTTGTATTATTCTGAATCAACTTATTTTTCAAATTAAGAATATCCACTGTTTGTTCCTAATATAAGAGGTCATGTTTTTGTTACAAAAATTACATTATTATTATATTTTAAGTGTTTGATATGAATTTCCTCAAAATTAATACATGGAAGACGTAATATATTAAATAGAGGACACGTGAGAGTACTGTGTTATATGTTATAGAACCCACATGATTAAGGATCTTGATTTGAATGATATTTTTAGTGCTCTATATCCCTTTCCTACCAAATATCTTAACATAATACAATAGGTATATTCGATGGTATATGTTATCACCAACCTTCAACTATAGATCTAATCAATGATTAACTATATAATATTTCTAGTAACAATATATCACATTCATATATTTTTTGAATAGATTGATCCTTTTGGGTAAATTTTTACATGGTTTGTACCTATAAAAATTATCTATTAAAATTCATCTAAACATTTTGGATTCTTATATCACTTCCCATACAGAGAGTCATACGGTTCTATTTGAATCCTTGAATGGAATTTTTTGTTATATGAGAACAATTCAAATGTATGTGTGGATCCTGTCATCCTTGTAAAAATATCATAAACAATCTCAATAGATAATATAAATATATAATTTTACTCTTTAAAAATATTTTGTTTGAGGGTGATATGTTGTACAAAAACTGAGCTAGGACTCATAATATTTCTGAATAATTATTTATATCTATGTAGTAATACTCATATCCCAATTATATAGAATGGAATGTGGTAAAACACTCATCCTCAACAAATACCTTATCTATATCATTGATTGTTGGTAAATATAGAAATCTTATTTTATTTCATCAAAATAAGCTAACATTTTATGGTGATCAAATATAACCAAAATATCATTTTTTTTTTCTTTTAGATTTCTTGGGGATCCTTATGAGTAATTAAATAGCCATGTTTTTCATTTTTACATACCACTATGGGTAATGCTAATGACATAAACATAGTAATTACTTATAATCTATAACTTGTTCACATACTAAGCATCGAGACACATACTCTTTAATTTATCTCCTTTTATTAACCCACCAAAATAATTTCTTACATCTTTATACATCATTGGGGTTTCATGATAAATATAGAAGGTTTATCAATGAACATTATCAAAATGTTTCTTCTTTTATTCTATCAATTTTTTATATGTAAAACTGTTTTACAATTTTTCAATGTTTTTCATTAGGATAAAAAAAAGAAAAAAAGGAAACTATTCATTAATTGAAGAAATATAGATTTTATACTAAACAAGTATTAACAAATTCCATTAACATTATTAATTTATATTAATACAAATTAATTTTATTATTACATTGAATTATAAATTTTTATTTAATGTTTATATATAAATCATATCATATTTTAATTGTAATGATATTTATATTTTTTTTAAACACTAAAATATATATTTATAATAGTTAAATATCATATTTTTATATAATTGTAAGTTATATTATTATAAATGTACCACTTATAATACATGACATATGTATAACAACGAGATATATGATTAGAGATCATAATTAAAATTAATATATTCTTAGTGACTATAGTTTTAATTATAATATTTTCAAGGATAATATTTATTATGGCTTGATTACATTTTTATATATAAACTGAATCATTCGTTCCTTCAATTCTCACATTTAAATACATGATTCTTCTTTCATATTATATATGAAATTCCTAATGATTAATGCTTTCGTGGTGATCTTATAAATTATAAGTTTTATTTCATTGTAGGCGATCCTCATAGTAGATGATGGTCTTAATGATTTTTATGTTGTGAATATTTTTTTCCTATCGTTGTAATATCCTATAATGATATGTGATATTTAAATGGATTTACCGGATCCATGAAGAGTAATATTTCTTATTGTGTAACACTTAGATATATTTTATTTTATATTAATGTACCACATATTAATGATTATGTGTATTTAGTTTGGATCATATCTTTCGTAATGAATTTTTTTATCAGGATTTTACAACATTGAATTATTAATGATATGGAATTAAAAATTATCGAAATAAATAATAAAAATAATAATTATAAGGGTAGTAATAACATGTGGTATTACTAATTTCTTAATTTTGTACATAATTTTAAGATCATGATAACCTCCATTATGTATTATATTATTCATATTTATGTAATTTTTTTCCATGTGATCTATTTATTTTAATTGAATTAAATAGGTAAACTATTCTCTTCGTTTTAATTGATTATGTTGATTTTTTATTCATAACATAATATTTACACCCAGATTTATTAATTTGTATTTTTTCCCATTCAATGAGATTTAGATCACCGATTATTGATATATTCTACAATAATTAGTTGGTATTGATGAATGAATGAAAAGTATATGTATTAGTTGGTATGATAAAGAAGTATGGATTCATAGTTCTATATATCCATACTCATATCAAATTTTGAGGAGTCTTTAAGTCTTTGAATTGGTGAAATTAATTTCCATTACCTATTTAAGGACATGGAATATAATGGATGTATAACCTAAAAATCAGAGAAGACACCATAGAGAATGAAATGAATATGGAAATCCTCTTTAATGTCTCCCTTTTTTCTAGTAGAACCTATCAGAAGTAGAAGATTTAAATAATAAATAATATAAGTGGTGGTACTATATGTGTTTTGGGGGAGATTGAAGAGTCTAACACCATTATACACACAACATTTATTTGATGAACAACATTAAAGTGTCTTATTTTACCAAGGACTATTGGAAAATTTTTTAAAAAAATATTATTTTATGAAAAGAGAATAGACTAGTATCTAAAAAAATTATAGTGACAATATAAAGAAGGTATAATAGAAATATAATTTATTTGGAAAAGATAAATATTTATATGAGTAAATAAGGTTTAATGTAGAAACTCTACATGATCAGAAACTAAAATTGATGTACAAACATCTCATGTGACAAAATTATCAATGAATAATGATTATTATGCTCACGAACCAAATTGCATCAATTTTTCTAAACCATAGCAGTAAATGAATCATTTTATATGTGGATTACATCAATTACGAGTGATTATATATTTATAATAAGTGTGGAAAAAATACAAGAAAAACAGCAAATCAAGGGTTTAATGATTATTATATAACTTAATATGAAGATGAATATTCCCAAACTAAAAATTATCTTATTCAGTATGAGTTTTCAATATCTTTTCTATACATGTTCATTTTTGAAAATCAAATGTCAAATCTCAACTACATACCAAAATTATACGAAATAAGTACTGTCAATGATGGACATCATGAGAACTATAATGGAATATGAAAAGAAAATATTCCAAAACACTATCAGTGATCATTTATTAATTATTAAAAATTTATAATAATATTTATTATTGTCATATAAACAATGAAACACACTGTAAATCTATTCTAATATAATATCTCTGTATAATAAATTCATTGTTTTATTAGAAATATGTCTTCTCATTTATTAAGAATTCGCAAGGTTGTGAGAAATATAGAGAATATTACATATAAGCTGAAAATAAATGTTCACATCTTAGAGAACAGTAATAACTAACACTATGGAAAAGTAATTGATGATAACATCGAGTATATTACCTTTTAATAGATATAAGATAAAATCCATGTCAAAAGAGGTATCACATCTATAACCCCCTTAACTATAAAAATATACCCACCAATGAAAGAAAGTGGGGTAACCTTACAATAATAGGTTGTGGATACATTTGATAAAGTATATATCAATATTACTTTAATAGATTCAATAAAATAAATTCCATAGTACTAAATATTTCTCTGGAAAATTTGTACCAAGAATATAATCTTTAGAGGGGATGAATTTGGGAGTCTAATTAGAAATGATTATACTCTAATAACTCCATATCCACGTAGAAAATTACTATAATAATGTACTTTAACTATCCATTTCAATTTTCGAGTGATTAATTTAAAAAATTCAGTACTTTATTTAGGAGAAATATATTAAGTTTCACCGTAATGAATCTAATCTTCTAAAGAAATATTATAAGTTACACCTACTATAATCACTATACAACTATAGAACAATTTCATTATATAACCATAGTGATTTTTAAGATAATCTTAAGTAATTTTCAATTGACACATGTTCCCTAATAATTTCTAAAATATGAATATAGAGGAAGAAAGTGGTAAAATGAATTTCTTTTTCATGTTTTCCATTTAGTTTATGACACTACTAATTCTATAATATATTTTTAGAAGGAGACACCATCACAGGATTTTGTATAAAATAATAGTAACTTAATATTTATAATTCATTAAAATACCCTCATGACGATCTTTTATTTTTTAAAAATATAACCATAATAATTTATATTCTTCCAGTTAGTAGATTCAAATTATAAATGAAATAATAAAAATAATGTATGACATTGAGTAACTTAATCTTATAGGTAAATATATTTTCCAAAATTAGATAAATTATAAATAAATATGTAGTTGGTTACTAGTTTTAAGGATTATATAAAGTGAATTTTAATAAACAACGTAAATTTAATATTAACATAACATATTTTTATATATAAGTAGAATGTTCATAGAACATCTAATTTAAAAAATATTTAGATAACTTAATAAAATGGAATTGATGTATCTTACTAATAATATAGAATAAATTTTTATAAAAATATATAAAATGTTGTAAGTTTATATTTAAATAGTTTAGATCCAAATCAATGACCCTGACAACTAAACATTCTTCTGTTGAATTCTTGGGCCATATGTTGGTAAATTGGATACATACCATAGCTTAGTAAAAAAAAATATGAGAACTATATTATCACATTATGTTGGTCAAAACCAATAATATAGACTAAATATGACTCGGTCATACCCATCTAAATGTTGTGAAAAAAATAAATTTTATAATGGTAAATAATTGGAAACATATAATCTATTTTAAATTCTATGTGTGGGACTCCTATAAAAACTATTACATAAAATTATGGATTAAAAATCATGTGAAATGAATAAAAATAATTATTATTAACTAGGATTCATAACATTTAGAGCCTCAGTATTGATAATAAAAAATTAAACCATATTATACTTATGGAGAAAATTGATAGAAACAACAGACGAAAAATGTTGTTTTTTAAGATTGATTTTTTAATAATGTTCTAGTTTCTATAGCTCCAATAGATCATGGTACAAATGGAATCACATATATCATTTGTACATTTATATATCTTACTATTCATTTAGTATAAGAAATTACCTATATAATTATCATCATTTCAAGGTAATTATTTTTATATATCTGATTGAAAATATATTAGAGTAGTTTTTATGACATTACAAGGTATGAATTATGATTAGACTACTGAATTAAAATTTAAAAAATTTATTTTATAAGATATAAAAAGAAAAAAATGGTTTTACACATTATAAAAAATGATATAATTTTGGATAAAGTATCCTTTTAAGACAATAAATTTCAACATATGGGATTAAAGTAGATATGTCCACAGTTGAAATCATTAACACACTGCATTATCATATTACAGTGAAAAATATTATATAATATTTAGGACACACATAAATTAATATCTTATCTGGAAAATTTGAAATATTTCATTTTATATGACTAATCCACTCATAAAAGAAACTAATTTTGTGTTTTGTGATTCATATAGGGCATCTTCTGAGAAGATGAATGAATTCATGACCAAAACCATCAAAATCTATCCATATGACTGAAGTGAATTACTTTTAGTAATTTTTTATTCTTTTAATCACGTAGTAGTCCTAGAAAAATCATTAATATTAAATATGAATTCTTATTTTATAAATTAAAATTTAGATATCATGCTACTACCCAAAAAATTACAAAATAAATATAACGTTTTTTACATTTTAATCATCATTTAGTGAAATTAAACTTATATTTTCTAGGAAGAAAATTATCCATATTCCTAATCATTTAGCTAAATAGTATTTCTTAAAGACATGTTATGGAATATAATTATTGGTTATATAGATGTTTATTAAAAAAATCAACCTTTTGATCCCCAAAAATATAGTCTATATGACTTTTTTTAGAAAACACATGTGCATATTTCACAAGACATATGTTGTTGAAACCCTATACATAAAAGCACTAGATGAATCTCTTCTAGGAAAATATCAATAAAAATTCACCCAAGTATATCAGTATGCTAACCATTTAAATTATTTTTTCACATCAATGGTAAGATAATTCTTTTATATGAATAAAACAGTAAAATTTCAAAAATAAATTAAAATACATTGTGTAAGAGTATCCTTATTTACAAGAAATTTATATATATCAAGTCATTTTGAGGTGTATACTATAGAAAATGTTAAAATAATATACTTTAATTTTTTATAATCAAGGATGTGGTGGTAATCATTTACTTTCGAGTGTATCTATGATGGTATTTGAAGATTGTATGTTTTTTGTGTAAGGTTTTTAATGGAATAATGTTTTTTTATAAAACATGATCAAGGAGTCAATTCACTGGATAAAAAAAACTTCTTATAAAACATATATTATTAATGATATTTTTATTGTGTATAGATTAGGTTTGACATTTCCATTTCAAATGTTTTTTTATATTTTATTTTATCATAGTACCAGTGGACAGAATTTTAAAATGAGTTGATGAAATATAAACCCACATTAATGATACTAGAACAATTTTTCCCTTTTTTTATGTTAAAATATATTTTTTATATTTTTTAATTTCATAATAAATTTTCTTTAATAAAGGAATAATTTATTATAATAATATTGTGGAATCCTTAATGAAATTATATGGAGTGAAATATATTACATCCACTATATTAAATTTATATTAAAATGTAAATTTGGAGCTATGAAACTGATAAATAATGTACATTTTGGAAAATACATTGTATTACGTGTAGAAGGAATAGAGTAAAATATTGGAGAAAGCATTGTGGGAATTATGAATTACATTCAAAACACCACTTATTGTGTACCATTAGTGATTGAATTGCACATTTTTTTCACATCCTTATTTAGACATAAAAATTATTCTACCCACTTATAAATAAGGTAATATAGGATTTCAATAAGGATGATGATAAAATGATGCTCCAAATAATGGATCTAGAAGATATTGGAAGGGTATCTTAAGAGAACACCTTCCTGAAAAAGGGAAATTCATAATTTTTCTATGATACACTAATTCATGAAAATACTAAAAAGATGGTGATAAATTGATAATATTAATTTTTAGAAAAAAAATATATATTTAGGTAATGTTAGGTCCAAAAATATAGGAAAATTTGATGTAAAAAATACATTACTATTTGTTGTAGTTAAGAACTCAGGTGTTGAATCACAATAAGCTATTAAATTGAAGGGAAGTAGCTTATGTAATTTATTGGGAATTTTTTAAGGAAAAATAAAGAATTATTATCTCGTGCTACAAAAATATGAACAAATAACTATCATGATTTCTCTCTCCTTCACACCAATCCATATAAAATGGGCCCATAAGTGTAGTTTTACGCACACTCTCATGATCTCACCTCCTCTTGGATTACTCCTTCTCTCAGAGGTGTATTCGATCAGTTCTATCTCAGTATCCCCTTATCTCATAGGATCCTACTCATAGATTCCATGTTTTAGAGCCCTTATGTTGATCATTCAGTGGATAGGGTTTCAACTATTCTTGTTGGCCACCATCTGTTTCTCAGTTGGTTGGGATTGTTATAATAAGAATATGGTAGGGCTCTCGTCTTCCCCCCATGTCATTACATGGTTTTGGAAAGAGACAAGTGAAAAACATGAAGCTAGAGGAAACCCCTTTCTAGTTCATACCCTGATCATTCTAGATAGTCTACTCGGCTTCTTAGTTTTTCATTGTTACACATCTAGATCACTGTTGATGATGTATTCATTATCACCCCTTTGTCTATGGTTCTGAGGGTTCTTATATCTATGTTTTCACATGGACCAACTCCATTATTTCATACCCCTTTGTGGTTTTATTATATTTATTTGATTTATATGTTTCTTCTTCCCCTTAGTTTAATATACCATATAATCCTAATCCATAATTTAAGACCTCAGTTTTGTCTGGTTTGAAAGATCAAATGGTATTTTGGATTGTGTTGGTTTCTTGGATGATAGGAGATTTGCTATGGTATTCGGTCATGGTGGTATTTTTGTACCTATTGATGATTCCCTCTCTATTGGTTAGTCTACTATGAGGTTGTGCCTAGCTGGTATTCTATTTTAGCTATCCATTTTTTGTTTGGGTTTCCTAATCATCTACTACTATAATGATATAGTCTTCAGTGACTGAGGTTCCATGTTGTTATAACTAAGGATGATTGTGGTTCTGCGGCATGGCTATTGGACGGGTTTCTTGTGATTTTTGTGGGGAGATGAAGGGATGTGAGTTTTTGGGGGTCACTTCTCAAGGTTTGCAGGATTTATAGGTGATCAATGAGATCATAGTGAAGTGTAATTGGTGAAGCAAAAGTGTGTGCGGTGTCAACATCAATCATGGTGTCATTGTGCTCCCATAGTTTGTTGTGGCCACTTTTGTGTGTTTTTTTGTGGTTTCAATTTAGTGATTGTGGTGTGTGGTTTCAGGAAACTAAATTGTTGTCCTATATGTGGGTTCTCACTAAACCAGAAAGTGATTTTATTTTGAAAAACAAATTCAGAAACACAATTCTAGAGACAAACTTCTTATGTATATTATTATTCCAAACATTCATAAAAAAATTATTTATAATTAGTGATTCATAAATGTGGGGGGGAGATAATAATTTTAGTATTATATAATTTTTTTGCAAAATATTCCAAAATTATGAATTTTTTTAATATATTTTCTATTTTTGGTGTTGATTTTGGATAATAAATTGAGTTTGGTGGTACCTGGAATAGTGAAAAACCCAAATATAATTTTCAAGGATTTTATTGATTTAAAAATTATATAATTTAAATGAATTATGAATAATATTTCCATCGATTAATTTAAATTTCATACATGGTAGTAAAATAGAAATTTATGTCAATAAAATACTATTACTATATTATTTTATAATTAACATACTCGAGAGACATTTTGTGCACTTTGTTTCATATTACTCCTCATTATCACATTATTGAGACTCTTTGAGAATAAATAATTACTATATATTACATTTATTATTTTTTATTCCCTAAAATAAATGTGCTTCACCATTATGATAGAGAACATCATTCAAATAAAATTCCCTCTCTACAATTAACCTATACTTTAGAAAACATTACCATTACTCCATTTTTAATTATTATATTCCACGAAACACCTAAAATAAAATAATAATTACAAACTATAATCATCCTTTCATAAAATTATATTATATTCATTATTAGATATATTCGTAGAAAGTGTGTGGGAGTGGTTTTTTATGAGAATTCAAATTATAAATCTACTTCTTTTAGATGAGTGGACTGGTTTCTACCACTATTCTGGATAGTGGGTTCACAATCCATAAATCATTAATTTTTTAGATGTGTTTCCCTCTATTTCACCGAGGGACAAATACATAATAATTGTTCTATACATAATAAAATAAAGAAAAATAAAGTAAAAATATATTATAAAACATAAAAATAGATGAATTAAATTGTAGGTAAAAGAATATGTTTTTTCATTTTTATATTATTCTTGGATGAAATTCAAAAAATTGAGCAGAATTGAAGATTTTTAGTGTGATGGGTGATGTAAAGGGTACTGTGGGTTATATTTATAAGTTTAAACATGATATATTTCATAATTATTTATACATATGGTCCTAATAACCTCTTTTGTGTCACCGAATCAGAGAATTTTAATCCTACAAACTATTTATCCACGAAAAAACTATTTCGATGTATTAATGAGTGAAAAAATAAATATTAAAATTATAAAACATAGAAAAATGAAGGGCATTTTGTGGATAAATTGATCCTTTGTAATGGGAATATCAACATTTATATTTAATTATAGAATGAAAATGGGGAATTTTAACGAGATTTATGTCATGACTTCACTTGAGAAGATATATTTTTCTTAAATATGAGATAACTGAATTGGATAATTAATCAAATACAGAGGGGATAAATGAAAACTCCAATGATGATACATTATTATTAATTTATTAGCGTTTTTTGTGTTTGTATCAAGACATGAGAATCATTTTTTAGAATAAATAATTTATATTAACCAGGACTGAAATAGTGAAACTGTGGGTAGGTGATGAGAGGAAACAATTTCAATAATTTATTCTATTTTTTCATGGTTCTAGGTTATAGATAATAATAATGAAGAAACACATGTGACTTTTACTCAATGAGTAACACTTCAATCTCATATTAATTTTCATGTATCTTTGTTAGTGCACATGATGCTAGTCATTTCTTATGAATTTAATGAATCATGTTAAAGTTACTAGTGCAACATACCAGATTTTCTCAATGAGGACGTATGATTTATCTCCACCTAAAGACGTTACTTTTTACAAAAATATTTTAACTACATGTACGGAGTTAATAATTTTATGGAACACCGGCTAGAGGATACATATGACTTTTCTATAACCCAAATATGAATTTTAATGCACATATGAAGGTTTAAATAGATAATTATGAAGTATTATGGAGTGAAATATGATATTATTTATTAGAATAGGTTTTTACAATAAATATCTGTAAATATTTCCTTGGGAAACAAAAATCATATAATAATTCACCTAAGATTCATCATTGTACCTATCCAATGGAAGAGTAAAGATAAAATCAGGAATCTCACTTGACATGAGATTATAGAAGTTGTATAGTTCAAGAAAATAGATACTCAACTAGTAGATGTTACGAAAATTGAATAAATATGAGTCAGGAACTAAAAATGTAGATGATCTCAATTGCATAGGGATTAAATGAGGATGAATTTATTATTTTCTTCTATTTTAGGGTGTGTGGATATGTAACAACCCAAAATATTGAAGAAGTTTTGTTTCCTAATTTTGTGTGTTATTTTATTTTATACTCAACAAAAGTATTTCATTTAATAAAACGAGTATAATTAAAATAAGATTATTGGGTTTTGACTGTTATATGACCGTTGGTCAATATGACTGTTGGAAACTAAATGTTGCTTTTATTTTCGATAAATACAAGTGATCTTGATTAATTAATATAGAAAGAAGAATCAATTAACCCATCTAGTATTCTCTGGCTGATCGAAGCCCATCTGATGGAACTCGAGAAGGAGGTAGTACATTTGGGCTTTGAGCTGGACCAAACCCAATCCTAAATTCATTGTGTGAAGATGAAATGGAATCGCCTTCACGAAAAGTTCAAGATGATAGAAATCACTACTCGGGCAATGCTGGCCGAGCAACCCCTAGATTCTGTAACCCTAGAACACCTTACTCTTAGGTCTTATGCTATTGTTATAAGGGGGTTTTTAACAAGACCGTAGCTGCCTTGGGTAATCCTTTAGAAAATTACTTTCATAAAATGGAGTTCATTTTTTAAATTATAGCATGCATATATGTTTATGTGCATATTTTGGTGTTTTTCTGAAGAAGTTCAATTTTTGGTGAATAGTGAAAATACAGTTTTTGAGTTTTGTGTGTTCAATTCATCATTAAGGATGAAATAATTATGCAATAATTCTGGTCAAAGTATGAATATTAGGATTAGTTATAAGGTTTCCTAAGTGGCCAATACCATGGGCAAGCCCACGACATTGCCAATAACACCAATGAGGTGTCCCTTAGAAATTAATGCTTTGTCCCCTCACTTCTCCTATAAATTCCAATCCTTTCCCTCATTAATTTCATTTCCAAATCCTCCCCAAAAAAGTTCTGGTCTATTTACATCCCATGGAGTCCTCCAAGGTTTCCCTCAAGCCTCTGAAGGTCCGGACTTTAAATCTTTCGTTGTTACACTTCACGGTATGGGATCCTTTCACCCCCCCTCTTTTAAGTCATGACTTCTTTTATGTTGTGTCTTACATTTTCCATCTCTATATATTGATGGTATGTTCTTATATGTTCTTATTAATTTCCATTTCATGTCCAAATGATGAGAGACCCTTTATTCTCTCATAAATTTGTTTTCTGAATTTTTATGTGATGCTGTTAGGCTGCAGAATTTCTCGTAAAAGAAATTGTATCTTCTGTTTTCTTTCATGTTTCCATTTAATGTGGTATGTCATGAAAATATCAATACCATGATTTTAATCATTAATAATACTGTATATGAGTTATTTATGACTGAGTGACCCTTGTCACCTCCCTTTTCAATGTTTTCTAAAACCATGTTATATATTCGTTGTGCTGCAGAAATTTCTTCTTAGAATTTATATCTCTTTTAATCAAGAAATTAATATGATTATTTATGTGAATACCCAGACTTATTTCATTTCTATGGGTGTTTATAAATATATAAATATGATATACTTGATTCTGTAATTGACATACATATAACCCTCACTCTGTTTCAATGGGTTACAAATGACATAATGTTCTCATTTTTAAGCTCTTTTTAAACGTCACGATTTTGACATGAAACCCATTTCATTTAATCTATTTGGGTTATTTATGAAATGATTGATTATGATCTATGTGGATCACATGAAATTAAATACATATTAAGTGTTCACCCTGATAGCGCTCCAATGCATTGGGTAAATATTTAATCTCAAGAGATAACAAGTTTCACGATACCGTGGTGAATAACCTTGGTAATTTTTATGACACCATGGGGATGGGCCTTGGTGGTATGTTCATTAATGTATAAATGAATTGTTTTAGCCCCATATTCAAGTTATTATTCATGTTCTTTTATTTATAATATGAATATTCTTCCATTTCTCATGTCTTCATGTTTTTTTTCATGTTCTTATAGATATCACTAGTACATTGACTCCCTTGTTTACCCCTACTGGGCCTTCTGCTCACCCAATCCTTTGATGTCTAACTCCAGGATATGTGATGCAGTAAATGTACATAAGATGAACCTATGATGAAGCCTTAAAAGTGGTTCAGAAGAATGTTTTATGTTATGCTAATGTTTTATGTTACTGATTTCCATGACAGTAGGCTTTAAAGATCATCTGTTTGTAATATGTAATGAAATGTTATGTAATAAAAAGGTGGTATTCCATAGTTGGTATCAAAGGATAGTTTAGTTATTTAGGTAAATTAGGATATGAAAACATTAGGAAAAACCCTATATAAAATTTTAAATATAAGAAATATTTCTGTTATTTTGGTGAGTATTGATTAATTATTTTGTCAAGAAAATACATCTTTGTCTGGATACGAGCAGGCAGAGGTGGATCTGGCACAGATCTACATATGGGAAAACATGAAAACACCACTTTGAGCTAGACCCAAATGGGAACTGGTACATGATAATGGGCCTTGCTTCACTCTTGTTTACGACACTCCTGGGGTATATGTTTGGTTAAACACATGATCTTTATGAATCATTATGAAGCAATTATAGAAAAATGTAATTTTATAAGCATGAAGTTTCAAGACATAAAATCCTTTTGAGTTAAAATATTCATAAATGAAATGAGTTTCTCAAGAAGGATTTATTCTTTTAGAAAAGGTCCCCATCATCTTGGAATATGTTGACGTATTTCTTGAGGAGTTACTCATACCTTCCCCCGAAAAAGAGGTATAGTTCTCCATTGAACTCGTAAATTCATCTCATCTGATGTCAAATACCCTCTATAGGATGGAAAATTTAGAGCTAGAGGAATTAAAGAATCAACACCGAGATCTTTCGAAGAATGGGTATATCATACCAAGTTTGTCTCTTTGAGGAGCACCAGTTCTCTTTGTGAAGAAGAATGATGGATTGATGAAGCTATGCATTGATTATAGAGAACTGAACGGGATCACAGTGAAGAAAAAATACTATCTTCCATGAAGTGATGACTTATTTGGCCCACTTCATGGGACTAAATTCTTCTTTAAGATTTATCTTCGTTATGGTTATCATCAATTGAGGGTGAAGAATGATGATATTCTAAAAACTACCTTCCAATCAAGATAAGGGAATTATGACTTTGTTGTTATGCCCTTCGGACTGACTAATGCACCTGTTATTTTTATATATCACGAATAAGTTGATTTTGGAATCTTTTGTTTTATCAAATGGATATCCTTTTTATAGGAAAATGATTTGGTGATTAAATGATAAAGGTTATTTTAGATGAAGTTTTCTCTTTTGGAGTACTATATTCCTAAGGGAAATTAAATACTACCTGGTTTAAATTGAGGAGGAATGAAAGATTTTTTTTGTAAGAATTTATGTATTTATTGTGGACATATGGTGATTTGGGTTACTTCTGGAAAAATATGAACCCAGATTAGAGAAAATGTGAATAGGTTAATTACACTTTAGTATGATACTTTAATAGTAGTCGATGTTATTTGGAGATAAATGTTATGAATTTTTGGGGAAGACTATGTGACTAAATCCTTCTGATTTTTGGGTTCCAATCTTAGTTTGGATTATTCGGAAGAATTTTAAGGATGATTTTCTATTGAATGGTCTTTCTGGAATTTTGGGTACTTTTGTTGATTTTTGAAGATTAATAGTCATATTTCTTTTTATAAAGGATTATCATTTTTGGGGATTATATGATCTCGTACTAACCATTTGAGTTTTAGTTGATGACTAAAGTCAATGGAAAAATATAGTTTTTCTTTTGTGGATAATGTATTTCTCTAGAAGATAATTCTTGTGATTTCGATGAGACCAAGACTTTTTTTGAATGCTCATTATTGGGAGAAAATAATAGTCTTGGTGGAAACATATTATGGGGTGAAACTCTACTTGAAGGTAAATATATTACCTTATGTTTTTATTCTATTTAGTAAACTAATTGCTCAAAATAATGAAAATGAATGTAAAACAAAAAAAATTTGGTTTACGATTCCTACTAGGTAATCAAAGACCATTTAAAACATCTTAAGTTTGTGATCTTCTTGTGGTTAATTTTCTCCAAATCATGTTTTCTATCACTCTCCATCAGAACATGACCCTTTTTTTTCTCTTCCATATCGATGTTTTCCTACATGGAATACTAGTATGGGTTAACTCAGGTGACCTTTGTACTTCCCTTTCATTCATTAAATGTAATAGTTTTACTGACTCTTTTTCCGATGTTAGACTTTCAATGAAATTTCCAAGCCCAATTTTAAAACTGCGAGGATGAAATTTCTTAAGGGGGGATGATTGTAACGACACGAAATTTTGAATAATTTTATTAACTTTGTGTGTTATTTTATTTTATACTCAACAAAACTATTTCATTTAATAAATTGAGTATAATTAAAATATTACTGTTGGTTTTTTACTGTTATATGACCGTTGGTCAATATAATATTTGGAAACTAAATGTTTCATTTATTGTCAATAAATACAACTGATCTTGATTAATTAATATTGAAATAAGAATCGATGTCCCCATCTAGTAGTCGCAGGCCAATCGAAGCCCATTTAACAGAACAGGGGAATGAGGTAGCACCTTGGGGCTTTGCTCTGAACCAAACCCAAGACGAACATCATCATGTGAAGCTAGAATGGAATCTCCTTCATGAGAAGTTCAAGCTGATAGAAACCACTACTCATGAAATGTTGGCTGAGCCACCCGAAGATTCGATCACCCTAGCACAAGTTACTCTTAGGTCTAATGCTAGTGTTATAAGTGGTTATGTAACAAGATCGTAACTGCCTTGGGTAATCCTATGATATAAATAAAAATTATAATGTATTTTAATGGTGATGTTTGTGATTGATAAAATGTCGAGATAAATATAGTATGCATATTATTGATGAATTTTGGAAAAAAGATATTTTAAAATATCTATTTAAACATTAAATAATTAAAAATTTGTAATGATTTTAAAAAAATGGTCTTCTACACCTATGTTCAGTAAGAAATTTAGAGTCTAATAAGATCCACTAAATTTTTGGTAAATAGTAAATTATGAAGAGTGATTTTATGCTTAGGATTAGTAATTTGGCCAAATGGATTAGTAATCTCACTTAAATAAATTATTAAAATAATTTAGGCACCTTGATTATATAATATGATTCAATAAAATAAGTAAATAACTTTTTCAGAAATTATTGGTTTAGTATTAGTTATTTCAGGTGTGTAGTGTTTTTTAATTAATGATTTAATTAAAAATATTTTGAAAATTATATTTTTAAAAGGGAGTTCCTTTTTGAATTCAAAGCATCGATATTAGGTTCAGGTGATTTTAGGGGATTTTTCTGAAAAAGTAATTTTTAGTGAATAGTGTTTTTTTAAAAAAATTAAATTAAAAATATTTAAGAATTATTTTCATAAAATGGAGTTCATTTTTGAAATCAGAGCATCGATATTTGGTTAAGGGGAAATTTTTTGATTTTTCGATGAAAGCTGAATTTTCGATGAATTGTGAAAATACAGGTTTTGGGTTTCGGGTGTTTAATGACATCACTAAAGATGTAATAATTATGCAATAATTCTGGTCAACTTATTAATATTAAAATAATGTATATGGTGTCCAAAGTGGCAAATACCAAGGGCAAATATCATGGACAGGACCATGGTTTTTCCAATACCACCAATGAGGTGTCCCTTGGCAATTAATGCTTTGTCCCCTCAATTATCCAATAAATACAAATAATTTCACTCATTAATTTCATTTTAAAATCCTCTTCAAATAATTTATCGTCTCTTTACCTCCCATGGAGTCCTCCAATGGTGCCCTAAAGCCTCCCAAGGTCCCGACCATAAAGCTTTCAAAGTTAATCTTCAAGGTAAGGGATTCTTTCACCCTCCTCTTTTAAGTCGTGACTTCCTTAATGTGGTGACTTATATTTTACATCTATTTATGTTGAGGGTATGTTCTTATATGTTAATATTACTGACCATTTCATTTCCAATTAATTATATACCCTTTATTCTCTCATAAAATTGTTTTCTTAATTTTTATGTGATGCCATTATGCTGTTGAATTTCTCATAAAAGAAATCATGTCTTCTCTTTTCTTTCATGTTTTCTTTTCTTGTTGTATATCATGAAAATATCCATACCATGATTTTATTTAGTACCTGTACTGTATGATGAGTTATTTATGTGTGATTGAACCTTTTACCTTCTATTTTTAATGTTTTCTAATCCCATTTTCTATAGCAGTTATGCTGTAGAAATTTCATCTCAGAATTTCTATCTCTTTCTCTCAAGAAATTCTAATGTTTGTTTATGTGAATACCCATACTTATTTAGATTCCATGGGTGTTCATAAATATATAAATATGGTCTATTTTATTCTGGAATTTTCATACATATAACCCTCACTCACTTTCCATGGGTTATAAATGACATAATGATCTCATTTTTATGCTCTTTTTAAACGTCAGGATTTTGACATGAAACCCATTTCATTGAATCTATTTGGCTTTTTTATGAAATGATTGATTATAATCTATGTGTCTCACATGAAATTAAATATATATTAATGGGGACCCATGATATCACTCCAATGCATTGGGTAAATATTTAATCTATAGAGATGCCAAGTTTCACGATACCATGGTGAATATCCTTCGCAATTGTTATGACACCTTGGGGATGGACCTTGGTGATATGTTCATTAATGTATAGTAGAAATGTTGTATCCACATATTCAAGTTATGACTCAAGTTATAATATTGATGATATTCCTATTCTTCTATTTCTCATGTCTTCATATTTTTATTGATGTTCTTATTGATATCACAAGTACATTGACTCCCTTGTTTACCCTTACTGGGCCTTCTACTCAACCTTTCTTTTGATGTCTGTCTCCAGGATATGAGATGAAATAAATGAATATAGGATAAACCTATGATGCAGCCTTAAAAGTGGTTTAGAAGAATTTTTTATGTTGTTATCATGTTTTATTTTCCTGATTTCCATGACAGTAGACTCTAAAGATCCTATGTCTGTAAAATGTAATGAAATGTTATGTATTAAAAATGCGGGATGACACAGGATATATATGTTCTTATAGAAAAAAAATTCCATTAATAAATAGTTTTTCCTTTCATTAAAGAACTAGATTATTGGTGTCAAGTGTATTAATTGATATAGGGTATGTTTCAACTTCTTATGTTTTTTCTCTTATTTCTTATTGTAATCATTCTCCTATGATAGGACACCAATCCCTTAGTGATTATTCCAATTAAAACTATCCTTAACCCCTAATTAATAACATATATTATTCAATTTTATTTCATTTCTACATATTTTTTTAATATATTATCAACTAAATTATCGGTTAAGTGGTTTCAATTATTCATTGTGTTTATTTTCTTCTTCATTTTTCATTTATTTATACACAAAAATCATATAGTACTTCTAAACATGCATTACAATGGAATGAAATGGGTTTAATTATGAGTGATTTGTGATATATAATCACTTAGAAAATTAATGATATATATTATGATGGTTATTAATGTAACTCCCTAAACTTTTATGAAATAATTTGTTTTTGAAATAAATTAAATTCATTTTATAACTTGGTATACAAGAAACAACATTTCTTAACCAAACACAACCCACCATGAATATATTATTATTTAATATGATAATTATCATCTAGTTCAGGGAATATTAGGTGAGAATAGTATTATGAAATCATTGAAAATATAGGGTTTCAACTATATATAAAATTAATTTTTCATAAATTAATTAATTTTAATTTTACATATTCGTTTGAAATTAAATGAAAATTTTTTCTAAAAATAATTTTTATCCACATAAATATTTTTTCCTCAATAAATTAAATTAATAAATTTTGGTGAATGATATTAATATAATATATATATTTGATATGTAATATCTTTTTTAATATTAATGTTATGAGTTTTCAAGGCATGATATAAGAAAAAATCAAATTGTACAGAAAATACTGTATTTTCCACAAATCTAATTTTATCACAAATTGCATAATTATTTTTTAAATTAATCATCCTTTATTTTATAAAATTAATTTTGTTAAATGATATTTATTTTCTAAATAATCATGTTAAATTTAACATAAGGTGAAATATTGAGAATTTTAAGAGATGATAAATTATTTGACAAATATTGGAAATACTAATTTTTATTATGAATATTCATTTATTTTGAAGTATTTTAAAATTTTAAAATTGATTTAATATATTTTTAAAAGATAATTTAGCTAAATAATATATTTATATATACAATTTATGTCATTTTAAAAATCTATAAATTTATTTTTTATATTAAAACATTTTAAACTTTTGATGAGTTTCTATTGGGAAATTAACTTTTTCTCACTTCTACGGGTTTTATTTAATGTTAAATCAATCCAAATTTATGAGTGGAATATGAAAATTTTACTAATTATTAAGAATATATAGAATAAATATTATCTAATGATTTCAAATTAAAATTTCACAATAATGAATTGTAATAATAGAAAAAATTAATTACCTGGGCTAAACTATTATATATAACCCTGTTGGAAAACAATAATGACGATAGTCTGAATGGAGGACTACACCCCACAAAACAATGTGATGTGTTTTTCATTTATAATATACATGGATTTTAATAATGGATAGATTGAATAAATATACACAATATTTTTAAATGCATTATTCTTATCAAATTATAGTATCACATATACATTCTTACTTTTCATTCAGTGCGGGATATGATAGTTTCATTCATGTGTACGACAGACTATTGCCCCAAAAAGTGTATTGATTTGTTATTCAATAACACATTACATGGATGGAAATAAAGAAGGGATTAATGAACATATATGATTTATATGACATAATAATAATTATTTTAAGAAAATATATTATATTCTTTTATTAATTTTCTTCTGTCAGAAAAATGGATATAATTTTCTTTCGTACGTATGGCCTACCATCTCTATAAATGTTGTATTTCATTTTCTATCTCAATAATTTATTGATTAATATAAATTAATATACCCTGAATATATATGGTAATAATATCATGGTCAAAACTCTAGAAGTAATGTATCCTAGATCAATGTAATAGTGGTAAAATTTAAAAATAAAATCTTATATAGAAATCATATTAGTTATCAGCCGTAACATGATTTAAAATAGTAATTGTTATTAAATGGGTAAAATATTTTAACAAGTAAAAATATATCATATAATATATTATTTTTTAAAATAATTCATTTATAATAAAATTATATTTAATATACATGAATTTCAAATTTGTACAATGGAATTAAAGACTTATGGTATGGTATTTTTTCAAAAAAAATTCTTCTTTGTGTCATGCAATATAATATTCATTGATCTTGTTTAATGATGAGGATATGAAGACCCATTGAAATTTAAAATTATGAATATATATATTCTCAGGATATTTTTATCTTATTTGAATTTATTACTCCATGGTGCTTATGATTCAATGGTACCAAAGTGATATGGGTTTCATGATACAATCTCATCGATTATATTGATTTTTTATGTTTATGATTTCAATGATGAAATAAAATGAACTATATATCAAAAAACTAATGAATTTTCTTATCCTTTAATTAATCATATAGAATACATGTTTCCCTTCATTTTATTCTCTTTGTAAACTAATGATTCCAAAAAACATTAAATAAAACTGACGTTATTCTTCTCTTCAATTAAGAACATATTTTTCGGTACAAATGTTTTGTAAAAATATTTTACAATATTTTATGATGTTTCACATGGATTTTCTTTAAAAAAAACTTCTACTATTTTTTTAAAAAAAATATATAATTTACAATCCTATTGTTTTTAGAACAAGCCTTATTTATATTTTGAAAAAATATGTAATTAATCATTGTTTTAAGGAGTATTATATTTTCCCATTCCAGACCACTCAATGATCTGATGTTTCCATTTTAAAAAAATATATTATCTTCGAAGAAACAAATTTCCAAAATTATATATGAATTTTTATATTTAAAATTTAATTTTAAAATAATGGTATTATTCATCATGAAACGTTTTAAATGTGTTTTTATGATTAATATATAGTTTTCATAATTTATTATAATGGAATAAAATTTTGAAATTTTTTATTTTTTTAAAAACTATTTATCAATGTGGAAAGGATATATTAGTCAAGTTAAATTGTAAGTTATTTTCTTTTCAAAATCATCTTCCATCTAAGATGACATCCATTTATGTTACATAGTAATAACTACGGATATGATCTAATTACACTATATTAATTTTTTCCTGGTATAGTTTAATATTATAATGATGTTGTATTTATAAATCCCATTGCATTTCATATGGTTATACTATGATGAATTGATGTGATTTTTAGGAATCTAAATTCATTTTTATATTTTATGATATGATTAAATATTGATGGTACCCTTATCATTCTTATGGGTTATGATATGTTGAATGTTTTATGTTATTATGGAACCCTAATGTATAGATTATGTTATAGGTGGGACCTAAATCTCCCTCCAATTCATTGGTTAATGATTAATGTTCTTTGAGATCATATGGTAAATGAGAGGTCATCTGAATCCCTAAAATAGGTTATATAAACGGTTATCCAAATAATGTAGCAATTACAAAAGAGGATACCCAAATTCTATCATGAAATGTAAACTATAGAGGGTATATTTGACATAAGGTTGTATATGTCTTTGTGTATGACACAATTCAATGTAATATATAAATTTTATGGTCTTGTGGACCATGTTCATTGATTTAATTTTTATTTATGTCTTATAAAATTCAAATATTTATTCCATCACTCATCAATTGATTATTTGAATAGAATGGTATTGTGTTGATATGTTATGGCCATATTCTATGACCCTTATGCACATGTTATGTAGAAGTATTTCCATTAGTT
Organism: Viscum album; assembly: GCA_963277665.1. NCBI lineage: Eukaryota > Viridiplantae > Streptophyta > Magnoliopsida > Santalales > Viscaceae > Viscum > Viscum album. Next base: position 820,429,794 of record OY728151.1, read on the forward strand.
AAATTTTTTGATCATATGATATTACACGTTATTTTATTTCGTTTTCATAGGAATTGATGATAGGTATAAATCTGATATTAATAATAAGGTTTAATGTTATAAAGAACCATGTGGAAGAAGATTTAGAAGTCATATCAACTAATTGTTTATATTTCCAAAATTTCAACATAACTGTATATTTATGATCCCTATATTTGTGTTTTTTTAATGTAATGAATGTTTATAATAAATTATAAAATATCATTATTTGAACAACTAGGGTAGTTATAATTACATTTATATATTAAAACAAAAGTGAGTCACTGAGATTAATCTGTGGAGATTTTACGTTATTAGCGTGTGAGAAACTTGGAGGATCAATTAAAATAATCATTTATCATGTATGTGAGGAGATTAAAAAATGTTATACAACTTAGGATATATATTCCATTAATCATATAGATATGTTTTCAGACTATAATTATGTATTCATGTTATGAATCTAGTTTATGTGGGTTTGGTAACCAATGGTTTTGTGTGAGAACATCCTCTTGTGAGTGGTTATAGATACCTTAAGCCCAATAACTGTGAGCTACTGTATTATTAATTATTTTTTAATAAGATGCATGGAGTCACATCCCAATCAACTATATAGTTTTATAGTCTTGGAAAACTATATTCTTGCATGGGTCTTCCATTATATTAGAAATAAAAAATTACAATATAATTTCCTTTGATAATAATGTTATTAACAGTAAAATATTATTTCAAAGTAATCATTATACTCCTCATGAATTACTCAATTAAATAATCTATATAAAAATGATCTCAAATAACAATTATGTGTTAAGTATAAAATAATATACCATGAATCAATAGGCATAACAAACACAGGAATGTAAATATCTAAATACACATTCATTTAAAAAAATAAGGAAATAGATAAATAAATACATAGTTTATATCAACAATAACATATAATGGATAATTAGATACAGATAATTCAATATGATAATATAAATAACTAAAAAATACCTTTTAAAAATACCAAGAAACTCGAAATTGTATAATGCATAATCAATATAGATTGGTAAACAACTAAAATACATTCTATTTAATAAATAAGTTGATAAAAAATTACATCCTTAGATAATATCAATATGAAAATATAATAGATAATAATAATGAATTTCCCAATGAATTAAATGCATTAATATTGGACATCATGTTTCAGCCACATGATACCACTACTGTTACGATCTATACTAAAGAAAATTCAAATCTAATGGGCAGAAATCCATGTAACAAAGTCTTTCAAACTAATTCACCTATTCATATCTCTTTATTCATCAAGGGGATATCTATAAATATGTCCCACTATTTCATATATATTTAAATCATTACACATATAATAAATAATCATTTTAATTCATCAAAAAATTTCCATAACATCAAATATCTATATCTAGTAAGGAATAAAAAATTATTAATATCTCACCATATAATTAAATAACATTAAAAGAATAACACCTTTTGTAAACATGATATAAGGTTTATGTAATAAAATATTCCATGAAAATTAATTTGGATTGAGGAGGAAAATTTAATTTCCATTGATTACAAGAATGTGAATAATTAAATGGAATGTTAATCAATAAAAAAATTAATTAATAAAGTTAAGGTAAAAAATTTAATTACTGAAAAAAGAAATAACAAATCCATACAAGTAATAATGGTATTGTCAATAAAATATGTTCCAATTTTTGTATGAGTAAATTATTTTTTACGTTGATGAATATAAATAATGTAAAATGATCATTAAAAAATATTCTGAGAGAAATATCCTTTTGATCTTGAAAATAACCATTTAAAACTAAAAGGTCCAAAAAAAATTACAATACATTCTTTTGAAAATATTCATATATAAATATAAAATTTGTTTTTGAAATTTTATTTGTCATGAAAGATGGAAATTCCATTGATTTTGTACAAGTTAAATTAATGTTTTGATTCTATTTTTTGGTAAAAATATAACAATGGTTTTATTGAATAATATATATAAAACTATTTTGAATTTTTTTATAGTAAAAATTTGAAAAAATATATTTAATAAACGATAAAAAAATGATAAAAAAATATGTTTACAATAATGGTTTAGGAGGAAAACGAATTTCCCACCGAACAGGTAAACGTAGTATGATGTTAATAAAAATATTTTGACAATTAGTTTAACTCACAATGAGATTTAAACATGTAATATTAAATGAAAAAAATCATGAATAACAAGGGGGAATAAAATTAAAGAAATTTTAAAAATGTTATCAAAAAATATTTTAATGAAAATTCATTTATGATGAATCATGATTAAAATGAGATTATGAAACTGAACTTTCTAAAGATAATAATTTTTATGTTATAATAAATGAATGAATACGTTAAGTGTAATAGAGGTAAAAACATATATTTTCTTGAAATATAACATAGTCTAATCAAATGGAATTACACACATTTTCATTGAATATCCAAGATGATGAAAAAGTAAGGTAACCCAATGAAATATAATTTATTAATGAAATTATTTTCAAGTTGTTAATGTTAACGTGAAATGAACATGGATGTAATAATTAAAATTGAATCATAAAATACAATTAATTTTAAAGGATCATGATATTACATGTAAAAGGGTTATTATGCACACTGTATAATGTTAATTTGGTGAAAAAATAAAATATTCCTCATTGATTATAAATGGATATATTGTCCCTTAAAATTATCATGTCACTGAAGTCAAGATTAATTAATAAATATATTATGTTTGTAAAATTAATTTTAAAATAAAAATGTGTATTAAGACATAAAAAAATCAAATATAATTATATATATAATATTTTCATTTCATAAAAAATAAATTACAACTTTATTCCGATAAATGGGAGTTGAATTATGAAATATCGTACCTCAAGCTTATTTTTTGGATAATAGTAATTATGATTTTCTGTAGTGGTTTTAATCATGTTATTAACTTTTTTCATAACCAATTTAATATTTGAAATATCATATATGATCATTTTACAACATATTATATCCCTTTTTAATTTATCATTCATTATTTTCATTGATCCAGATTTTAATTTCATTTATTCTCATTCGTTATTTTTCATTAATGTTTAGGTTAATGTGATTATAATATTGTATAATAACATCCATATTAATAATCTAGAACTAATTGTAATATTTATGCCTCAATTATACTTTTATGAAAAATAATGAATGTTTGTTGGGTGGAATGATTTATGTAATAATCATGGAGATGATGGAAAGTTCAATATCATGACTAACATTTCAATTTTTCATATATCATTATGGAATGGTGTTAAGTAATATATTATATTTAAATATTAATAGTATAACCATAAATAATTTATTATTTCCTTAAATAAACTTATGTATATAATCCATGTGGAGTGGTGATGAAAATGCAGTCACATTAGTTTGTGAATACAGTAGCGATACATACATGAATGATGTTTGAATCATTAAGTCTATAGATAGGTAAGAAAGAAAATGATATATTATCATTTAAGAATGTTAAATATGTCATTAATATAATTTTTTTTCATTTTCATAATATATAATCATATAATTTATCCTTATCCTCTTCAATTTAATTTGTTTTTGAATGGGGAATCACATAGTATTGTGAGGTGGTAGTTAGTCATACACATTAGAAATGTGATCATATCCAATATGAAATAGAAAGTAAAAGAGATATATATGATTCAATGACCACATAGGTATAATTATGTTATTTATATCAAATTTATAATTTATATCCATCATCATATAGAAATATTGGAGGTGTTAATTAATAAATGAATGTCATTGGTTCGTGAGGAGGTAATTCTTCACACACAAAATAACGATTTCATAATCAATTTTATGAATGTGAATATGGATATATGCCATGATATTTACATAAATAAATATTATTATATGAAATATATTATGTTTTTTATGAAATATTTTTTATAAAAAGAAATTAATGATGTTGAGGGTAAAATAAAATAAAAATTCTCATTGTAAAATGTAACATCTTCTCAGGGAATCTTCCATTGATTTTCATAAAAATACATTATAGGTTAAATTTTTTACTAAATAAAATATTATATGAAGAGAGGAGGTATTTATGGAATTTATTTGGTAGGTATTAGATAAATATAAATGGAATTATGATGTGAATAATTTAGGAGAGGTTGTGTGCTTTTATAGGTGAGGTGCGTGGAACACGTGTAATTTATGAAAATAAAAAGGTATGCCCATATTTTTCACATGATAAAGTCTCCAAAAAATATTTTTATAGAGAAAAAATAAATATATGTTTTAATTATAGGTATAAAATATAATTTTTAATCTTTTAAAGGTCATTTTAACCCCATTCATTTCATGTTATCCCAGTGTATATCAACTTTTACCATTATTCACTATAATATTTGTTCTGTTTTCATTGATAATTTTGGTGAAAAAATATTCTTAACATATTTGATAATAATAATAATAAAAATTAATCCTAATTTTTAATTCATTTTCAAAATTTAGATATCCATTATTTTCAAAAATTATTTTAAAATTAATTCTACTTATGTAACGAGGAAGTGGTTTTTTAAAAATATCTATTCTTAATTTTACTATGTTTTCTAATCAAAAATAAATTTAAAAATTATTATAATGACATAAATAGGATTAATATTATTATAATTTAGATAATTAAACATTAAATTACATTTTAACTATATTATTTAATTTTATATTCTTTAAATAAAAAATGAATATTTTAATTAAAAAGTAGTATTTTTCATTGTTCATCAAAAAATAATCAATTTTAGAAAAACACAAAAAATTAATCCCTAGATAATATAAATATTCTAGTTTAAATTATGAATTTTATTTCATCAAAAAAAATTTATAATGACAATAAAAATTAATTTTCAATTCTTTGCACCATGAGTGACTAAAATTCATATAGAAGGAATACAAATTTTTTGGAAAACATTTTTTTCATTTAAATGATTATGAATATTATTATAATCAATAGATGACCATGATTTTCATAGATTCTTTGGAAAAAAACCCCTCAATGTAATGTTGATAAATTTTTGAGGTGATTGTGTTTGTTTACAGAACGAGTTTGTTTGTGGAAAAAGTGGTTTTAGATAGTGTGTTGTTATGTTCTTGAGATTTTCTAAAAACCTCTTTAAAAATGAAATATTAGAAAAAATTAGATAATATGGAGGTGATACAAAAGGAACATATATATGGGGGTGCTGTTTTCTAGTGTCTTCCAAATTTTTGGGCCTCAAAATCAGAAAATGGGGAAACATGTTTCTGGAAAAGGATTTTGAATGAATGATTGAATGTGGGTTGGAATCGTGCACATAATATATGTTTTGGGATCATAATGTCGAAATTGGAAAACGGAATAATTTGTTTGAAATATTAGGAAACGTCCTTCAAAGATGAGGTTGTGTGAAAGAAACATGTGTGCCTAATGAAACATAAAATAACGTTTTTTGTGGTCGAAGAGGATCATACACATCACAGTGATTCTTTCACAAAGGGGTCGATGATGCCTATAAATAATAGGTAACCCCCCTCATTTGAAAAATCTAAACACTTAGAGAGACTCTGAGCTCTGAATGGAATAATAATTTTATGAAAAGAGAGTTGTGTGAAAGGTTTTTATTTTCATGAAAGGTAATAAAATTGTGTGTTAGATTTCTATTGAACGTAAGATTGAAGTTGTGTGAAATGGGAGTTTCCTATAAAAAATGGAATATCTGGACATATAGAGTTGAAGTTGTATGTAATACACGGTAAAAGTTATGTGAATGATTTGAAGTTGACCATTACATTTGTGGTAAAGTGGTATTAATTAGTGGATGAAAGAGGGACATCAATAGATCATTTACTTATAATGTATGATCAATTCATTTTAGATAATGAATGTATCTATATGTCTATAAACATTGAGTGAATCTTATGAATAAGCGGTGATCACAACAATTGAGAGATAAGTGAGCTTTCAAAATGTGATTAGTTGTAAACTAGGAGGGATAGTGAGTCAGCTCTTAACTTGGTAAAAAAGAGTTCACCTTTAGTGGATTTCGTACATTGGTACATCATTAGTGTATGATCCCTAGACATAGCCTAGTGATGGTGAACCAATTAAAATTTCCCTGTCTTGTGATTTCTTTATGATTTCTTCATACACTATAATGGGAACTAGAGATAAGAGACTTTCTTCTAAAAATAAAACAAGATCAACAGGGGCAGTTTTATTAATCATTCATACCCTAATTCAAATCCCTTGTGAGGGTATCTATCTTAGTAGACCAAATAGATTCTTTATTAAAATTCATAATTTCAAAATTAATTATTATGTTATAATGGTATACTATATTTGGGATAGTTTCAAAATTTGTTTCTTATTCCCAAATATTTCAAAGAGATTAAATTAATTAAAAAAGATATTCTTTATAATGTCTTGGGTTTTATAATTCTTCTAATATTTTCAATACATATCATATATTTTATAGACTAAAATGTCATTCAATCATAATTTTGGGATGTTACATTCTGCCCAAATTAAATAAATTTCATCCTCTCCCTTTAAACATGCTCCCAAAAATCAAGGGATTGACATTGGGAAATACCATTATTTAAAAACCTACATCATTAAATGGTTAATAAAAAATAATATTAATAAAAGGGAAAGTAATTACTCCAATATTCTAGAATTACACAAAACTATGTTTCTATATAGAATATCATTAGTGGGGAAATAAAACATGAATGGAAGAAAACCATAAATAATTATTGATATTGGTAGTGTTCAATGATTAAAATATATTTATTGATACATGGAATGTTATGGAAATGAAAAACATAAATCACTAGTTTTTTTTCAGAACAATAAATTCATCACCAATATAGATAATATTATAATATTTTTCATCATAATTTTCTTAATTTTTAAGAACTATATGGCACTTTGTGATTATATAGAATTAAATTTTCTTGATATGTTTATATTTTATAAGAACAATTTCATCCTTTGGTTTATAATGTAGAAATTCAAAATTTAATGATTATTCCATGAACTGAAAAAATGAATTTTTTTCAAGAAGAACTAAAATTTTCTTTTACTAGATCATAATATATATATAATAATGATAAATAATTTCTTTGATCTCTAGTTATTATTATGAGAAAAGGGTTCACTCATGTTATCAATTACACTCAAATATTTATATGGTTGGGAGATACAATAATCTCAAAAACCATGTAAATTGTATAACAGAAACCATTTTATAAATGGTAAAACATATAACCCTTCTATAATATTATTATTCATAATGTAAGATAGAATGTAACTGATTTCCCAAAATGAACTTATCATTAATCCTACAAAACAATAATAAGTAGCTCTTAAATATAACATTCCAAACATGTAAATACCATAATAATGAATTTTAATGAAACATGGTAATTTCCTTAATAACCATACAACCATATTTAAAATAATTATTCCACTATACTATTTATGTGATAAAATAATTATTAGATATATTACCTAAATACAAAGATACTGTAAACTCCATCAATTATAGTACAAACCCCTTTGTTAACAAATCATTAATTTGTTCCATGTCAGTTAAAAGTATCTAATTTGATTATTAATATAAATCATATATTGATTATGAACTTTTTATCCCAATATAATGAATATTTTTATGTTTCCTCCAATAATTTTATTTCTAAGAAGTTCAAATTTCTATAGAATTGTTTTTCATTGTCATCGTTTTTGTTAATTATTTGCTTTTAATTCCCTAATCAAAATGTAATGCATTAAAATCCTAATTAATATAATAATTATTATTAAATTATATTATTGATAAAATAATAAAATGAATAGATTATAGAATCCGAAAAAACATGGAAATTTATCATTCCACTTTTGTTTGTGGTAATATAATAAGAATGAATGAGACCGATTATCTTCAATTGAGGTATAATCTTCAAATTCTTGGAACATTGAATTTTTTGTTACCCATATAGTTATACTTGAAGCATTGTTGTTTGGAATGTTTTTAGATTTAAAATATCAGGCATGGTTTCCTTTCTCTCTACAATTTTTGGAAAATCTCATTCCTTTTAAGAAAGTACCAAGATGTTTATTTCTATAGTTATCACATGTGGGAAAACCCATATTCTTTTTATTCACATTATACATATTTTTCCCTACCATCATGTCAGTAAGATGAGGAACAATTTTAGAGAAGGTTTGGTCTTGATTATAGGTATTGTCTTCAATATTTTTAATTACATTTCAATTGGGTTTTATTTTTTGGAGTTTTTGGGAGAAATATTTGGAAAAATGAAAGAAAAAGGGTTCATGACCGTTTGTTGCACTGTTATGGAAAACTATGCACCCCAACACTGGTAACCCTGAGATAACAGGTAGGGGAGATTCCCATGAATGTAATATTGTTTGTAAATAGTTCTTTCTATTAAGGATTATCATGAACACCTTCAATTAAAGGTCCACAATTGGCATAATGTTAGAGAAAATTGTATACCCCTATGTAATAAACCATTCAAGATAATTAATTAAGTTAAAAAAAATATTTAAAAAATTTTACAATCACAACATTTCACACCAAAAAGGAAACCATTCACCCCTAGATCCACTGTCAAAATTTGGGATATATATCGAATAATTTCATCCCCTCTCATCCTTCGTTCTTTTTGAATCATATACCAGATCGAAGGATGAATCTCTCTCAGTAAGTGGATTCCTCTACCATTCTTCAATTATTTATTTCCCCATCATTAGACATTCTTTTAGGGATGAAATTTACAATATTGGATATATCTACCTAATTTCGGTGATATCAATATATATAACTGTATATCTAGATATATTTTTTTCAAGATGATGATTTTCTTGAGACATGAATTACGGATATTTAATTTAGATAATTAATCGAGGGATTAATATCGAGATATGGAGATAATTGGTTTCTAATAATTAGTTGATGAATTAAGTATGAGATATCAAGATATATTACTTGAGATATTTAATTTGTGATTTAATTACAACTTTTCATTATTTAAGATTTGAGATAATTAATTATAAACTTAATTATTTGATACTGAGTTATATGAATTGAGATAATTTATTGTAGGATTGATTTCGGGATATTGTGATATATGAATTGAGATAAATAATTTTATAATTAATTATGATCAATTGAGATACAAGAATTTAGATTATTAATTATATAATTATTTATAACTTATTCAAATTCTTTATTTGAATTTTTAATAGTTTAATTAATTATTGTATAACAAATTATTAATATTGACTAATTAGTTAATGAATTAATTAATGGAATTGACAAGCTTAGTAAATCTTTGTATTAATTAAGGTTAATTATGTTACAAAATAATCGTTGAATTAGTAATGACATTTATATAATTAATTAATTTTACAATTTTTTAATGAGAATTATGTGATTAATTAATTGATTAATTTACTAAGGGAAGTAATTTAATTATTTAATTACTAGATTAAATGATGAGATTTATGAGATTAATTAATTAATGAAATAATTAAGGGAAGTAATGTAATTATATAACGGTCAAATAAAATAATTAGATTAATGGGAGTTATTAATTAATTTGGGAATTAATTAATGGGATAAATGGGAATAAGTAACTATTGAATTAATTAAATGGATTGGTGTGATTAATTAATTTTTGAATTAATTAATTTATTTTTTTGTGATTAATTAGTTTTCCAATTAATTAGTATTTTTTTAGATCAGTTTATTATAGATTTAACTATAGTTATTGATGAGAATAGTTAATTGTGGAAGTAAATAAATTTATAGATATGATTATTTAATTATAGAATTAACATAAATAATTGATGTGATTAGTTAATTATTTAATTTACTAGAGTAATTGAGGTGAATATTTTATTGTTAAATTAAATTGATGTATTTTTGTAATTAATTAATTGTTAAATTAATCAATGTAATTGATATGTTCAGTTAATTGTTGAATTGACTAGTAGGAATAAAGTGATTTATTAAATATTTAATTAATTAATGTATTTGAAATTATTATTAAGATTTTTAATTACCAAATATTGCCGATTTGATTTTTTTAATTATTGAATAATGTAGTGTAATTGGTTTCATTAGTTAATATTTATGTATCTAGAGTAGTTTATGTGATTTGTTAATTTTTGAATTAACTTGATAAATTTATATTATTAATTAGTTCTCGAGTTAATTAATATTATTGATGTGATTCTGTAATTGTTGAGTAAATTAATGGTATTATTTTTTTTAACTAATTTTTGAATTAATAATTTCATTTGTGTGAATAACTAATTGTTGAATTAATTATGATTTTTTGATTGATAACACTGTCATTAAATTTTAGGATTTAATTAATTGTTACATTGTCATTCATTTGTGTAAAACATGTAATGGGAACACGGTCATTTTATGGTGAAAATTAATGGATGGTAACATGGACCTTCTTTTGTGAGAAGTAAATAATGGTAACATGGTCATTAATTTTTTTGATGTAATGATTTGTAACATGGTCATTCATTGTGAAATAAAGATAGTAATCTGGATATTGAGAAACATGGTATCCCACAAGGAAATATTATATTCTGGGATAGGATGAAGAAGGTATTTTTCTATTAGTATCAATGGGAACCTTGGGTTTTATGTGGTTAAATAAAGAATGTTTAATAATGTGATTGACTATTTATTTATGAACTATACTTACTTTTATAAACACTACATACGCCATTGTTGAATGTAATTATTTTAGACACAATTAGTGCTGACCCACTATGTTTTCATCACACCCTAATATGGATACCTTATCGGTATGTGAATAGACTTATTTATTGAAGGACAGGTCAATGGGAAAGTACATATGTTATATGGTTGAGTTAGGGTGGATCATGGTTGAGGGACGTAGTCGTGGTTCGAGACCCTCTTGGGTTTTTTATACATCAATATTTTTATGTTTCACATTAACACATCTCACATAAATTTCATGAAATATCCGTTGTTCATTTTAGACACTATACTTAAAGATTTGGTTATCCAAAGATATTTGTATTTCATATGATTATGTTTTTACCCTATTGTTTATTTATGTCATCTATTTTATTACCTGGATATTAAAATAAAGTTGGTATAGTCTCTCTATGAAGGACTTAATAGAACCATGCTACTAGTCAGTAGCCTCTAGCATATAGGGAGGTGTTCTTTAGGTCATGTGATCGACTGGTTCTTGGCACTATTTTGTGGATCCCATGTATAGATGTTAAAATGTTTTATTAGATGATTTTCCTTTTTTAATCCCTTTGTCTAACTATTTTTAAGAGTTATATATGAGATTAGGATGAATGTAGGGGTTTGTTATGAGCTCGTAGATGGGAGTAGATACCCCATGTATTGGGGAGAACACATGGTCCCAATGTGGGATTATTGTTATTTCATTTTTCTTCTATATTGTAATATTATTTCACACTCGGTGATACACATGTTGTGTAATGTGATTATTGTTTCAAATATTTTTCTATATTTCTGATTTTTTACTCGGGGAAAAGTATAGAACGATATTTGAGTATTCATGCATCATTCTAGGCCATAATGGTTATTTTGAAAATCATTATTTTAGGTGCACAAGTTTAAAATATTTTGGGTTTTTTTTTAAATTATGAACAATTTTTTTTCCTTTCTTGTTAAATTGAAATGAAAATATTGATTTACATGAAACTGAGAAAAATTATAACATCATGTAGTAATGAGAATAATTTTTTTTATTATGATAAATTTGAATAATTATAATATGTTAAACCATGTTAACCAATACCTAGATGTAGGGAGGTTAAGAATAAATATAGTGCCTCAGTTTTGACCAAGTGCTGGGAAAATGGGGAAATACATTATATGGATTTGTGAAAATCACATGTTATAACTATGTTAATTTTCTGAATTAATTATAGTTTCCCCTAGAGTGAGTAGTTTGGGTATTGACAACTCCCTAGTTTTAGAACTAGAATATGAGTTGATCAAAGGATCATATGTTTTTGGATTTTTGTGGTCAGATTTTGGCAGGTAGGGAAGCCCATGAAATTCACATGGTTAAGGTGATTCCATCATGAGTTATAAAATTGGTGATCAGGTATTTGGGGTTGTATTCATATATGATTTCTTAGTGAAATTTTAAATTAGTAATGATCTTGTCCCCCATATTGACATCATCTCAAGTACGCTTAGAAACACTTTTTATTTATTCCTACCTACCAAAATGTTTTTTATTTATATCGGGCCTTGTAGGGTTTTCAAAAATGAATAAATATAATTATTGAATGATGGTTTTAAGTACACCATCGAAACATTACTATTTAATTTCCTAGGATGGACCAGATATCAATGAATTCCATGGAAACTTCACTTAGAAGCTCGGAAAGGCTAGCAGTTGATATTGATTGGTTTTCCTATGAATGATTAGAAGACCACATAATTGTTTTTTTAACGTCTTATTGTTGTTTCGAATATAGTGATTGACATTCTTAACATGCATGATTAATGATGCACCAATTTTTTGGGGTGATATGTACGTATAGGGTGTATAAAGCAAGGCCAAAATTGACTCTAGCCCCATGATCTTCATAACTTGTAGATCTGGAGACTAAGAAAATTTGGAGTAATTATTAATGACATCACACTTGAAGAGACCATGAACGCATTATCCCAGATAATATGTTTATATTATTACATAAGAGAGGTAAATTGGTAATATAAATTTATAAAGAGCATTAATAAATATTTTAAAGAAAATATATTTAAATGAAGATAGTAATATCATATAATTATGCCAATGAATACATGAATAAAAATAATTCTAAATGATGATGATATTTTCAAACAAACTAATTCCTCTATGGTATTGATTTAATGATAAAACCAATGAAATAAATAAATTTAAATGAAAATTTAAAAACCCTGAAGAAAAATAAATTAATTTTATAACATAAATTAATAGTATTATAGAAACTACTAAAAATATTTCTTTATTGAATATGTATTATATCTCATAGAAGTAAAGTGAGAGGAGAAACCAAAACGTTGAGTTTGAACCATCATGTACTGCATTTTTATTCTTGAATAATAAACTTATGTTAATTATAAAATTTTCAATAACATTTTTCAATTTTATTATTCCTTTTATTTCACATATTTTCATGTAATAGATTATTACATAATCAATTATGTTTACTTCAGATTTTTTTATGATATATGTCTTATGTGTCAAAACTAACATTGGTAGTATGAATATGGTCGAAGTGGTTATTATTTAAACATATAAAAGATAATAATTATGAAATAATTTTCATATTTATTAAAAAATAATACTTTTTTTCAATCATTAAACATGGGGTTGATAGAAGGAGTATGATTTTATTGGGTAGATGATAGGCCATACTTACACATGAGTAACATTTCCATTTTTTAAAGATCATTATGAAAATGAGAAAAATAATATTTTTTTATTCTAGAAACATAATAATATAATAAATACCATCTTAATTTTTTAAATATACTTATATATGTTAAGAATGTTGTTTATAGTGGAAAATTTAGTCATATCACTTTGTAAAGAATGATGTACACATGTGCACAAACAACATCCTCATTATTAAGTTAGTGAAAATTTAAAAATAAAATTATACATTATATTTTAAGATTGATAATAATTTCATTAATATTATAATTATGTAATGTATATTACATATAATCATCAACATTATCCTTATCACCATTCATTCCATGAAATAGTGAAATATGACTCAGATGTCTTCATGGGCTTGTTGTATACTATAAACATGAGCGACGTCATCATATCCTATATGAAATGTAACATACAACATTAAATACGTGATAATAAATATAGGAATAAAATTATGTTATCAATAACATATATATATATATATATGATATTACATACTATTTATTTTATTTAACTAATATATCCCTCCAGCACATCACAGGTCCTTGTAGCATAGATTTATAAAGTCTCAACCAACATTATAGGGTAGTATTACTATAGTCAATGATTGATTAGAATAAATCAACATAAAAAAGTGATATAAAATATCCTCTATTTCCAATAAATAGAGGTGGATATGGAATGATATATATGAAATATCAGATTACCTATAAATAATATATATGGAATGATATTTCCAAAACAATTGGTACTTAATAGTGGAAATGTGTTACTATTAAATTTTTCCTCAATAAATCATTTTTATTAATTTAGAAATGATATCCTTTTAATCATTCTAATAAAACATGTGTTGCAATAAAAATTTATTTTTGACCAAAGATAAAAAAGAATTTGATTCTACACAAAACATTTCCAAATAATTTTGAGTACCAAATAGTGGGAATGTGTTACTATTACATGAAAAAATTATTAATTACTAGATAATAATAAAATTAATAGGCTTTCTTTTCAAAAATATATAATTAAATTATTCAATCATTATTCAACCATAAAAAATCCACATTAAAATTATATTGTTAAATAACCCCTTCTAAATATCATAAAATTGATGTGGGTTTTGAAATATGAGCATATTATGCATATCAGATGTAAATACACTTAAAATAGTTCTACACACAACACAATTTATTCAAAATTAAATATGCACATAATCATAATGTATAAAATATAACGAAGATGTAATATAACCTAATGAAAATAAATTGATTTGTAAAATTCATTATCCCTTGGTAATTTCATGTAACATCCATTTGGATAAAATAATTAAAATTTAAAATAATCTAAAATTAATTATTAATAAATAATTATATATCATTTAAGAGGGTATTAATATATACTATATACTATATATTTGGTGCATAACATTACAATATTCCTCAAAGAATGGAAATTGAGATGAAGTCTATTACCATATGTTTACTTTTGGTTGGACAAGCATTAAATCCATTAATATTGGTTTTAAACATCTTATAAACTTGTAATATGACCATAATAATATTTATAATATCATAAATTACCCATTTTTAACATATTTTCATCATTTAGTTAATAATCACTGATTTTATTTCGTGTGTTCGTTGCCTTATTTAATCATTTGAAATTTTTCATGAATGTTATGGTTCTCTATTATATTATATTCTTTCATAATAACCAATATATTAATCATGACATAATCATGATATTTTTTCATCAATTATACATGTATCACCAATAATGAAGGATAGTTTAGTTGAAGGATGTATGTATTAAACATTGATATGGTATGCCATATGCACACCTGAGTACTATTTTCATTTTTCAACAATCATTAAGTAAATGAGGTAAAAAATAAATTATCAATAAAAAATTACCAAAATATAATAAATAACATATTAATTATTTAAATATAATTATATTAATCAACCTTTTGGGGTGGTGATGAAATTAGGGTCACATCACATCAGGAAGACAGTAGTCCACATATACACAATTGTCGTTATCATCATTCTATGATAGAAACTGTATGAAATAAAGTGATATATTGTCATCTAATAATGATATATATTACATTAATATAAAATTAATTTAATTTATATCCCATATATGTGTTACATTTATCTTTATTACCTTCCTTGTCGAGCATTACTGAAAAATGGATCACATCACTTCGTGAGGAAAAACACTACTTTACACAAGAAGTAACATTATCATATTTTTTACAGAATTAAATATAAAAAATAGTATAATTTAAATAATTAGTATTGAGTTTAAAATATGGTAAAAATATATTATATATACTTTATATCCATCATTATAACCAACTGTGAAATTTGGTAATGGAAATGAATGACATTTGTTCTCAAGGAGGCTGTCCATCGTACACTCGAATAATAATTTTGTCTTCATTTTAATAAAATAATTAATTGTTAATGGTCAATAAATTTAAATATTATATATATATATAAGAAATATTATATATTATTTCATCGTGTTTTAATAATAACTGAAGGAGTCAAAGGAAGATATAAAATAAAAATCATATTTAAGAATCTTACCTCTACTCTAACCACCAATTCAAGATTGTAACTATGTATTCAAAGGAGGTTTTTCTATCCAAAAATCAGTCTATTATTATAGTATAGAATTTTATAAGTAATTTGGGCCATAAATGTTTTATCCAAAATGGATATAGGTGTAAAGACCTGTAATTTCTGTGGAATTGTTTTTAATACACGGGAATTTTACGAGTCTGCAGTTTCTGACGGCGCTTGATTTCGAGGCCCGGTGTGCCTGGATTCAATTTATGAAGTTTTTTTCGAGTAAGTTCAATAAACGTATGTGTGGCATTTATAACATCTGAACCAGTGCTCAGAATTTAAATCTGAGGAAACTGTTGAACTCGCAGCACCAGTATTCTCTTAATGAGACCATTACCATAGTTGTGTTTTATCGTAAGTGGAAGATAATTTTTTTGGAGGTTTTTAATTAATTTGAATAAAATTAAATATTCACATTATTTTATTAGTGGTGGTTAAAACCACCAAGTGGTGGTTGGAGGTAGGGTCCACCACAGCATAACCTCCCATGAGAGGTTATGGTGGTGGGGCCCATCACCACATAACCTCCCTTAGAGGATTATTAGTTGTAGCCCACCCGACCTCTCTAACTCCCTTGAACCCCCAATTAAAGAGGATGGAATCTTCACTTACCCCAAAAAGTTTTGGAGCCTCTTCACTTTCCACCTTCCCTCATTATGGTTTCAACACATAAAATAACTAATTAATTCCAATTAATAAATTTTATGGGATTTGAATTATTTTGAATTATTTTTGATTGTATTGAAATAATAAAAAAGAAGAGTTATTATTTTATATTGGCGTTGGTGATTCATTCATTAGTGGTGGAACTTTGGGAGAGCTTTTGTGGAATTCTTAGAGAACGAAATCCTCTACAATGAATGAGGCACTAACTCCGACAAAGAATGAGGATGGCCCTCGTGCTCGGGATCTGCGGCGTGTGACAGGCGCAACGTATGATGACGTCTTCGAATTATTTTCCCGCGCCATCGACAACGTTCATCGAATCAAGGTAGGGGGATTTGAATTATTTTTAAAAATGAGATTAAACCTCCATTATTCGTCTTAGAAATTTCTTGTTTGGTATGACAAATGATATCGCTTGACGAGGATGGTTCGCTCTTCAAGAACACGGCCCGAACCTCCACCCTTTGTTTGCTTCCGTTTGATGACGATGGAGGTGGACCGCAAAAAAGTAGCTACTGGAGCAAGTCCGTTGGGTTTCTGTAAGGGCTCAAATCCTACATACCGCACAAAGGAACCAAGCAGTGGCTAGGTGGGCTGCGACGATGTCGAAGGGGTGTGGAGCCATCGCACCGCATAGGAGAGGAACCACGGGCGAGATGGCCGCAGTGGATGGAGAAGTGCGGAACCTTCATGTTGCATGGTGGAGCTGAAGGCCGAGGCCAGGTATGGCCATGGCGGTGGTGGCGTGGTGTCGTCACTCCGCGCAGAGGGTAGAAGGACCGCGGTGTCGTCACGCCCCAGTAGAGGTGCGAAGGCGGCCGGCCGGGCCAGCCACGGTGGAGCCAGACAAGCGGGACCACCCGGGTCACGTGGCTCCCAAACCGGCGCAAAGAGCCACTTCCTTTCAACAAAATAGGGGAGAAAGGGTGGGGGCGTGACACCCCCTCTTACACGTGGCTTTTAGGGCCACCATTGGCTAGGCCGCTATGGCCGGGCTGCCCCTCGGCCGAGCTTCCCCTCAGCCGGGCCGCCCCTCGGTTGGGCCACCACGGGCTGGGCCACGCCTTCTGGTCGGGCCATGCCTTTGAGTCGGGCTACCACTTAGGGTTGGGCCACTCCTTTGGTTCGAGCTACCCACTAGGGCTGGGCCGACCACTCGGGTCGGGTCGCATCCGCGAATCGGTCCAGACCCCGGTTCGGACCGGGTCGGTCGATTGGGTCGGACCGAACCCGGACCCTCTATGGTCATTTAAACCTTTTAGCATGCATCATGGGTTATGTGTATCTGATCAAAGAACCATATGTGGTGATGGAATCTGTGGAGAGAGAAAATTTGTTTGTAATACTCCACTTGAGGTTCGGACGAATTTGCAGTACGGTTGGGTTTGTTTGAGCCTAAAAACCAACAGGGCCCCTAGAACGGAAATTCTAGTAACTCACAGAGCGGTCATCCGATTGACACACCGTCTGTCACGTTTGGTTTCTTATGGTGTGATGGAACTACTGGATACATCAACTCAAGACATAGTTTTAGTTGATGTATCGACACCTGGCTCGAGGATCGGACCCTCCTGGAATCAAGAGTGCTATGTGAGGGAACCCTAGAGCTGGATGCAACTGAGATGACATGATCCTTCGTGGTTTTGACAGCGAAGATACTGTACAAGTATCCGCCGTGGGTTCAACAGTGATGACTTCTATAAAGGTATCCTTCATGGGTTCGACAATGGGGAATTCTATTCTGGGATCCTACGTGAGTTCGATAGTGATGACTTTTTTACTAGGATCCTATGTGGGTTCGACAGCGCTGATATTGTTCTAGGATCCCACATGAGTTAGATAGAGTAGATGATTCCAAGGCTACATCTAATCATCTATATCCCTCTTCATGTGTTTTATAACTGTGTGAGATGAGTCTTGACTTTCATTTGTTATCAGTGATGTGATTGACTTTACTTCCATTGTGCACTGGGTTGTGCTTGGCCTTGATCGTTGGAGCTGGACTGTGACTGGTAACTTAGTTATATGTAAGCGCATATACCTAAGTAGGTTTGGTTGATACTTTATGACTATATATTTATTCTTAGTTTTATCCTTAATGGATTCTGGGAGACCTTCGGGGGTGTCGGGGTCCCTTACTGAGTATTGTTATAATCACCCTTGTATAGGATTCACCCGCACCTTGTTGTGTTCTGTACAGACAACGGTCTGCAGTAAACGATGTTGAGGGTGATAGATGGGAGGCTTCTCGAAGATGGACTAGATGGTACGTACTTCAGCGACGATTTGTTCGTGTTCTATACATAACCTTCAGGTCAGATTCCCTGGTGGATGATCCAGGATCTATTTTCCCTTTTTACTTGTACATATACATATTATTTAGTTTGGTATGTATTCTGGCCCACTTACTTTGAGAACACTTTTATTTTCTATATTATTACTTGTTACACCCACTTCCTGTGTTCAGACTATGTGTGTTATAGGTTTAAAGGAAATTCCTTCCCTTTTCTATCAGAGATTCTCCTTTGGTTCTAGTCTCCAGCCCTTGGCCTATGGAATGCGGACATGGGGTAGTCACGGCTCGGGCCCCAAGGATGGGCATGAAAAATTTGTATCAGATGAGTTGGTATACCACAGAACATAGACTCTAATCCTTTTAACAGCAATAGTTTTATCCGTTTTGGGTGTGGTTATTAGTTTAGGGAAACCGGTGCTGGTGCGGTGGCTGACGTATCCATACACTAGTACTCTGAAATCTGATTTCTGACTTTGTGCACGAACACACTGATTGTGTTTGTGCTTTCATTGAAAATATTTCTTAGTGATTAATTTTTTGTTAGCTCACTAGGTACATTGTTATGATAGTGGAGAACATGTTTCATTTCAGGATGGCCCCATGAAGACAGCTAGAGAGGGTTCTGAGTTTCGTACGAGATGGTATCCCAACGAGCGATGAGGCCTCAGTGTAGGGCCCCATCACAGCAGAGGTACAAGTGGTACCACTACCCGCTGAGCCACCGATACCACCAGCTCCAGCAACAAAGAGTACACTCCACTTGAGTGTGTTGCATGAGTTCCAGCACAAGAGGCCGCCCAAGATCTGGGGAGAGACAGACCCACCGGAAGCTGAGGATTGCCTGGAGGTTGTTTTGAGAGTTTGTATATTGGTAGGGACACCAGGTGACCTCATGGTGATCCTTTCCATGAGTCTCCTGCATGTAGCAATAGGAAGATGGTGTTGCCTGATGCTCCAGGTGCATGATGAGGCAACATTACTCTGTGAAATCTTCAAGAGTCTCTTCCAGTCAGAGTTTGTTCCATCCACCCTTCATGTAGTGCAGATAGAGGACTTACTACATCTACAGCCAGGGAGCACAATGGTAGCTCAGTACTCAGTGAGGTTCACCAACCTCTCGTGCTACTCCATGGATATGGTGCGGGGACCATTAATCATGGCCCAGACCTTCGAGCAGGGACTCAAGCATGCGATTAGGGCTTCGATGGTCTCTCTCAGCATTTTGACGCAGGAGGGGTGATGGAGAGAGCCCTTCTTGTGGAGAGTTTTCTTACTGAGAAGACACCAGCAACGAGACCCACCACAGGAAGACACGTAGCGGAGTCTTCTATAGATGGTAGTAGACAGATGTCGTAGAGATCCAAGGGGACCAGGACATCTGGTGTGTGACCCCAGCATATAGTTTTGGTTGTGCGGGGCACACGAGACATATCCAACCATACAAGGCATATGCAGTGCTATGCATGCGGCAGGCAGGGTCACATGGCCGTTGACTACCTGACCTGGCATGCAGATGAGAATCCGATAGTAGAGGGACCTCCCAAGAAGATGAAAAATGTTCGACTGTGGTGGTCTGCTGGGAGTAGGCGGACGTGGCGAGGAGCTGGCCGAGTAGCGGGTGGTGAATGACCTTTCAAGGCCCTACCACCACCATCACCAGGAGATCCACCCCAACCACAGGGAGCTAGAAGACTGAGGTGGGCATAGCTCCAGGCCGCCGAGGCCTATGACCACGGTGCACCTGAGATGATTTGAGGTACTATCTGTGTCTACTCCACTCTTGCTGCAGTACTTGTAGACATAGGTGCGAGTCATTATTTTATTGTTTTTTCCCCTGTTCAGAGCTCAATGATTCCGACAGATCCGTTGGATCGATCCTTACAATTAGAGACTCCTATGAGAGAATACTCGATGATTACGCACTGGTGCCGATAGTGAGAGATTACCTTAGGAGGCGAGAGCTTTGACTGGGATCTCCTCGTAGCGATGTTGATGTATTACGAAATCGTCTTGGTTATGGACTGGTTATCTATAGTTCATGCTCATATTGATTGTATTCGGAGGAATGTGCAGTGTATCCGTGAGGATGGGATGGGGTTTACCTTCACCTGCAAGAATGGATCCTTTGTAGCGCATGACAGACTTACCCAGAGGAGGGGGCGGCTGATCACAAATCAGTGGTATAGCCTCATTCTCAGAGAGATTGATTTGAGGAGTTAGAGTTTTCCAGTTGTGGTGGCTCTGTATGCGGATATCTTTCCTAACGATGTTCCAGGACTACCTCCTCGTAGATAGGTGGAATTCTACATTGACTTGTACCCTGGGATGGCACCGATATCTACTCCAGCATATCGGATGGATCTCAATATTCTTTACGAGAAGTGGGTACAACAGAATGACTTGCAGGTATAATAATTTATTTGACCCAGTGTTTCACCCAAGGAATCCCCGATTTTGTTCGCCAAGAGAGCGGATGGGAGCTTGCAGCTCAGTGTCGACTATTGTCGCCTGAACGAGGTGACCGTGATAAACAAGTACCCACTCTTGACGATTGACAACCTCTTTGATCAGCTCAAGGGAGAAATATGGTTCTCTAAGATAATCCTTAGTTCAGGCTATCACTTGCTCAGATTTTGAGACTAGGATGTGCCGAAGACAGCCTTTAGGTGTCGGTATGGCCGCTAAGAGTTCTTGGATATTCCCTTCGGTGAAACCAACACTCCAGTAGTGTTCATGAGTCTCATAAACAAGATCTTCCATTCATAACTTGATCAATTTTTCGCAGTATTCATCAACGACATACTAATCTACTTGACTACTAAGGAGGAGCACGCCTAACATTTGCGGGTAGTACTGGACACAATTCGAGAGAACCAGATTTTTGGTAATCTCTCAAAGTGCCTGTTATGGATCTGAGAGGTACACATTTTGGGACATTTCATCTTGGAGGCTGGAGTTTCAGTAGATCCAGTGAAGATTGAGGCAGTGCTTTCTTGGGAGCCACCCTAGAGTGTCATGGAGGTACGGAGTTTTCTGGGTCTGGCTGGGTACTTTCAGAGATTTGTGCTAGATTTCTCCAGATTTGCAGCACCACTTTCAGCATTATATAAGATGGGGCAACCATTAGTGTGGTTAGAGATATGCCAGCATATTTTTCAGGATTTGAGGCAGAGCATGACTAGTGCACCCATCTTGAGGCTACCGGAGGAGGGTGTTGGGTACGTAGTTTACTACAACGCATAAGGGACTGGAATCGAGTGTGTCCTGATGCATGAGAGAGTAGTGATCGTGTATAGTTATCAGAAGTTGATACAACATGATCATAACTACGCTACCCATGACCTGGAGTTAGAATTAGTGGTCTTTTCCTTGAAGATGTGGAGAAACTATCTGATGGGTGAAGATTTTATAGTCTACTCTGACCACCGGAGTCTCTGGTACATCTTATCGCAGAAATACCTGAACTTGAGACAGCGATGAAAGCTTGAGTTCCTCCAGGACTATGACTTTGAGATAGTATATACTTCTGGGAAGGGAAATGTTGTTTTAGATTTCCTCAGCAGGAGATCAGGTGTTCACCTTTTAGGTGAGGCGAATGGGCAGTGGGCCACGTTTAACATATCATTTGTGGATAGAGATAGATCATCCTTTCTGCAATCCCTCACAGTCACTCATCCACATCTTCAGTGAGTCAGGGAGGCTCAGCATTGGGACCTTGACAGTGAGACGCGACATGCTTAGATATCCACTGGGAAGGCACCTGATGGATTTTCTAATGGTTGGGAGCATGTCATCACCTTTAGAGGGCGTACCATGGTACTAGTTTAACTTCAGGAGGATGTGTTGAGGGAGTTCCTCACATCCCCTCTAGCAGTACATCTACGAGTGGAGAAGATTTATAAGGACCTCCGACGACAGCACTGGTGGCCAGGTATGAAAAAGGCAGTAGCAAAGTTTGTCTCACGATGGCTCACTTGTCAACAAGTGAAGGTGGAGCACCAGGTTCCCGCAGGATTGGTTCAGCCCTTAGAGGTCCCACAGTTGAAGTGGGATGGGATATCCATGGATTTCATGACGGGACATCTATGTACATCTAGAGGACATGACTCTATCTGGGTGATCATAGACCGACTCACCGTGTTGGACCACTTCCTTCCAATCAGAGAGCAGGGCTCGGTAGAGAGCTTGGCACGCCTCTACGTACATGAGATCGTACGAATTCATGGTCTTCCATCGTTGAAAATATCTCATTCAGATGGTCGTTTCACTTCCCATATATGGAAGGTGTTTCCGGAGGCTTTTGGGATGTAGCTTCACTTGAGCACCACCTTTAATCCTTAGACATATGGTAAGATTGAGATAAACATTCAGACTCTCGAGGACATTCATTGTACTTGTGTCTTCGACTTTGGTTGTAGCTGGGAGGATCACTTACCCTTGGTAGATTTTGTGTATAACAATAGTTACCACTATATCATCGGGATGACACCTTACGAGGAACTGTACGACCGACGTTCCAGATCGCCTTTATGTTGGACTGACCCAGGGGAGATACCACTTGTAGGACCGAAGATGGTTCAAGCTATGATGAAAAAGGAACATATTATCCTGGATCGGATGAAGAATGTACAGAGGAGGCAGAAGTCCTATAATGATAGGAGACAGAGACCACTGGTGTTAGAGGATGGCGACCACGTCTTTCTACGGGTCTCACCCCGACGAGGTCTATAGAGATTTGGCAGATGTGGAATGTTGTCTCTGTGATTCATCGGACCTTTCCAGGTCCTTAGCAGTGTAGGAGATGTGGCTTACCGCTTGGCTCTTCCACCTCAGTTGCACCGGGTGCACGACGTCTTCCACGTATCTCAGCTGAGGAGATACATGCATGACCCATCCCACGTCATCGACCACCGGGATCTGCAAATCGATGACGGGGCGACATTCACGGAGGATCCTGTGGTGATTGAGGATCGACAGGAGCGGGTCATGTGTGGATGGTCGATACCACTGGTGCGTGTTCACTGACATCACGAGAACCTCCAAGAGAGCACATGGGATCGAGAGGATCAGATGCATGCTAAATACACCCATCTATTTCCTTAATGTGAGTTTTATCTTACGAGGACGTAAATCACTGAGGAATGGAGAATTTAATGACCCAGAATTTCCGTGGATTTTTTTTATTAAATGGACATTTTACGAGTCCGCAGTTTTTTACGGCGCTTGATTTCGATGCCCATTGTTCCTGGACTCAATTTCTGAAGTGTTGTTCATGTACATGCAGTAAATGTACGTGCGAGATTTATATCTTTTGAACCGGTGCTCGGAATTGAAATCCATTGACACTGTTGAACTCGCAGTGTCGATATTCTCTTAAGGAGACCTTTACCGCAGTTGTGTTTTATCATGAGTGGAAAATAATTTTTTTGGAGGTTTTTAATTAATTTGAATAAAATAAAGTATTCACTTTATTTTATTAGTGGTGGTTAAAACCACCAAGTGGTGGTTGGAGGTGGGTTCCAACACACCATAACCTCCCATGAGATGTTATGGTGGTGGGTCCCACCCCCACATAACCTCCCTTGGAGGATTATTAGGTGGGTCCCACCCGACCTCTCTAACTCCCTTGAACCACCAATTATGGAGGATAAACTCTTCACTTCCCCCATAAATTTTTGGAGCCTCTTCACATTCCACCATCCCACATTATGGTGCCAACACATCAAGGAATTAATTAATTCTAATTAATTAATTTGAGGTGATTTTAAATCTTTTGAATTATTTTTGATTTCATGGAAATAATAAAATAACTGGGGGTAATATTTTATTTTGATGTTGGCGATTATTTCATTGGTGGTTGAACTTTGGGAGATATTTGTGGGAATTCATGGAGAATGACATCCTCTCCAATGAAGAACACACTAACTCCGACGAAGAACAATGACGACGCTCGAGCTCGGGATCTGAGGCTTCTGGAGGGCACAACGTACAACGACGTCTTCGAATTCTGTTCCCATGCCATAGACAACGTTTATAAAATCAAGGTAGGTGGATTTGAATTATTTTAAAATATGATATTAATCCTCCGTTCATAGTCGAAAAAATTTCTGGATTGGTAAGACAGATGATATCTCATGACTTGGAGGGTTCCGACCTCACGAACACGGCCCGACCTTCCCCCCTTTGTTTGTTTCCATTTGATGATGATGGAGGTAGATTGTAAAAAGAAGCTGGTTGTGCAAGGCCGCCGGGTCGCCGCAAGGGCGCAACACCACCATGCCGCGTAGAGGAACCATGTCACGGCCATGCGGGCAGCGGTGGTGCGAAAGGGGCACGAGGCCATCGCACCACACCAGAGAGGAACTACGGCTGGCAAGACAACCGCGGATGGAGAAGTGTGGCACCATCGCACCGCACAGTGGAGCAGAAGTCCGCACCCAGGTCTTACCGTGGAGGTGGTCGTGCGGCACTGTCGAATTGTGTGGAGGGCCGCAGGAACACGGCACCATCCCACCATAGTGGATGGGAAGAGGCGGCCATCCGTTGTGAAGCAGGACAAGTGGGACCAGCCAGGTCACGCTGCACACGAACTGGCGAAAATCACCGGTTCCGTTTGAAAAACTGGGGGCGGCACCCCTCCCATACGTGGATGGTAGGGCCACCACAAGCCGGGCTGTCCCTCCGCCCGGCCACCCCTCAGTCGAGCCGCCACGTGCCAGGCCACCCTTTGGGTCAGGTCGTGCCTTTTGGTCAGGTCGCGCCTTCGGGTCGGGCCGAACCTTAGGGTCGGGCCGCTCCTATGGTTCAGGCTACCCACTCGGACTGGGCCAACCACTCGGGTCGGGACGCATCCACGAACCAGGCCAGACACCGGTTCGGACCAGGTCAGGTTGGGTCGGTCGACTGGGCTGAACCGGACCCGGACCCGCTATGGCCATTTACACCTTTTAGCCCGCATCTTGGGTTATGGGTGTCCGTTCGACGAACCGTCTGCGGCGCTTGAAATTGTGGAGTGAGATGATTATTTTGGCATACTCCACTTGAGGTTTGGATGTAGTTGGGGTATGTTGGGGTTGGTTTGAGCCTCAATTCCAACTGGGCCCCTGGAACCAAAATTCCAATAACTCACAGAGTGGGCGTCTGATTAATGCGTTGTCTGTCACGTTGGGTTCCTTATGATGAGGCACAACTACAGGATACATAAACTAGAGACTTCGTGGTAGTTGATGTATCGAAACTTGGATCGAGGAGCTGACCCTCCCAGAATGGAGCATGTTGTGTGCGGGAACCCTATAGTAGGCTACGATTGTGATGACATGATCCTCTATGGGTTCGATGGCGACAATACTGTACCAGGATCCTTTGTGGGTTCGACATCGATGACTTCTGTTCCGGGGTCCTCCGTGGGTTCGACAGTGGTGACTTCTGTACTGGGATCCTATGTAGTTTTGACAGTGATGACTTATGTTCAAGGATCCTACGTGGGTTCGACATCACTAATATTATTCCAGGATCCTACGTGGGTTCAACATAGGAGATGATTCAAAGGCTACATCTAATCATCTCTACAACTCTTCATGTGTTTTAGACCTGTATGAGCTAAGTCTTGACTTTTAGTCGTTATCACTGAAGTGATCGACTTTACTTCCATTGTGGATTAGGTTGTGCTTGGGCTCAAGAGTTAGAGTCGGACTGTGACTAGTATCTTTGGTATATGTATGGGCATATACCTAATTAGGTTTGGTTGATTCTTCATGATTGTATATTTCTTCTTTGGATTTTCCTCAGTTGATTCTGGGAGACCTTTGGGGGTCTCAAGGTCCCCTACTGAGTATTGTTATACTCACTCCTACACGGGATTTGTCTGCACCTTGTTGTGTTCTGTTTAGATGACGGTCAGCAGTGAATGAGGCGGAGGGTGACGGACGGGAGGCCGTTCGAAGATGCACTAGACGGGACGTACTTCAACGATGAGTTTTTTGAGTTCTATACCTGCCCTCCATGTAGGATTCCCCAGTGGATGATATAGGTGCTATTTTCCCTTTTTACATATACTTATACTTGTTGATCAGTTGGGTTTGTATTTTGGCCCACTAACTCTCACCAAACGTTTATTTTCTATATTAGTACTTGTTACTCCCACTGCTTGTGTTCAGACTGTGTGTGTTACATGTTTAAAGGCAATTCCTTCCCTTTTTTTATCGGGGATTCACCTTTGGTGCTAGTCTCTAGCCCCAAGCCTATAGAAGGCGGGCTTGGGGTAGTCACGGCACGGCCCCCGAGGATGGGTCATGACAATAGGGGCGTGAATAGGATATGAGTGACCGTTTTATTTAATATTTGAGGTGAGGGGAAAACATGTAATTTTTTTAAGGATAAATGTGTACCAACAATTTTAAAATTTTCTAAAGCAACTAAAATTATAAATAATAAATTCTTTGACATGATGAGGTAAAAATTTTTTAGATAAATATATTTCATTTATGTTTTTTGACGGTTGAACCCTTATATACTTAGCATATCATCCAAATAAGTGATCATTTACCATAACCATTGTAATTAAATTTTATTAAATCTACTATTAATTTTGGACATAAAAAATATTAAATTTTTATTTCATATAAATTGTTCTCAATAAATGTTTGGAATAAATTTTTCAAATTTCTATTCACATATATGGTAAAATTTAATTTGAAATTAATCTTTAAAACACATTTAGAAATCCGTTTTAGAAGATAAAATGTTCAAATGATTATACTCTTTTATTAAAAAAAATAAAAATTAAATTTATTACAATGGAATATTTTTGATTTATATATATATAAGTAATATAATGTTACCTTCAAAATAAAAATAAATATAGTTTTAATTTATAAATAATTTCATTGAAAATGTAGTATTCTATTAAATTTTTGTTACTTCACTATTCATTGAAAACTGAAACATATCAATGAAATCACAAAATATCAGCCAATAAAAATTTTAATATTATAATTTAAAATTTTAATTTATATTTTTAAAATAATATTTATATCAATTGAAAATATAACATTATATTTTGTGCATAAAGCATTAATGAACAATATTTTATAAGAAAAATTGTTTTATGGAAACATTAAAATTTTCAATTAAATTAATCTTATTTTATAGATTAAAAAATTTTGATGATATATTTATTACTATTCATAAACACCAGTTTAACAGCTAGTTTAAAATAGTATATTATGTTATTGTTCATTTAGATTTATGGTTTTTTCCTCTATTTATCAAAGTAAATAAATTTAAAGAAATATATTTTGTGGGATGTATATACTTAGGGTTTCATGTCACGTTCATTATTCAAAATAATTTTCTTATTTTAATATTCATTGGTGTTAAAAAACCATTTAATAATATAATTAATCAATTAATTATGAAATTTTTTTCTAAATCATGATATATAAGAATTTACCAAATAGAATTTGGTGATATATAGGCCACACCCATCTCATAAACCACTCATTTATCTACCACATAAAAATAAAAATAAATCCCCTAAAAAATAACACATGGAAAAATAAAGGAATTTATTAAGCATTCTAAATCATAAAACAATGTGAACTTATCAAATCATATAATAACAATAGTCTCATTTTCCAAATGAACTCATATCATAATAACATAAAATGGTTATGTAAAAATGACTTCCATGAAGATACACCTTGAGGAAAAAATACTTGTGAAATAATAATGTTATCATAAATCCATTTAAAATATTAAATATTAAAATATTTTTTAAAAAATAAAGTAATGATAATTTAGTACCACTATTTTCTTGTTTGTGACATCGTATTATTGTAATCGGGTATGATTTCTCCATTTTTTATGTCCCATTTTAGTTAAAATCCCATTAATGTTGTTTTCTATAGTTTATCGTAGGTTTCAGGATAGGTGCATGTCGTGTACCTGAAGTACATAAAGTGTACATGGGGACAGATTTAGGACATGATGTAGGGGTCACACCATGAGCTGGAACACAACGTCAACCTAAGGTACACATCGTTTACCTTTTAAATATTTTTTTTAGCCTGAGGGGACTGGTTTTCTGGTGTACATATCCACTGTGGCCATTACATCATGACATGGGGGTAAATGTCATGAGCTGGACAATGCCCAGCTTACTGTCATAGGTTTGGATGTTCCACGTTGTCTAGTTTTTACACACCTCTATTCTCATGACACGAGACTCTACATAGGTGATTTTCATAATAACTAATTCATTCGGATTGATCTGATTGGCTTTGGATCTTGGTTGGGTTTATGGTATGTCTCTCCAATAGAAGGGATCTAAGGCCCTTTCATTGAAGAATCAACCTAGTTTTTGTGAGCATTCTTCATCCTTTATTGGGTTTAGTCAAAAAAATTGAGGTAGGTGGATTCACTATCAACTTCTCTTAGTAGAACTAATTAGTATGATTTCAAATTTAATTTATTGTTTTGAATTGATTTTTATTTGGTTATTGAACAATTCTTGGAATCCTTCTTGAGTTACGTTTTTTAAAATCAGGAAAATTGGGGTTTATGAATGAGTGATTGGGTTCTTGGTATTAAAATATGGATTCTAAAATGGTTTTTTTAATGAAATTTGGAATTGGAATTGGATTATATGATTAAAAAAAATGGAATATTTTATTGAAATGAAATATTTCTTTGAAATTGGTTTTGCATTGGTTTTCTATAAAAGTAAATTTTAATTTATGTGGTTAATTTTGGTAATGGAAATATTTTGTATACATGGTTTTGGTATGTGTTCATTTTTAACGGGCCCTAAATATGGGATGATGACAATTTTCATATAACGTATATGACCCTGGATCGAGGGTGGGTGTCAAGGAGACATAATTTTATAAGACTACAGACATCTCCAAAGTACAGAGCTGTCGAATGAAGCATGCATGTGTGGGTGTGTTATGAACTATGGAATGGGTATGCCGAAATAATAATTTGAATTTTTTATAATCCTTTGGTAGTTAAATAAAAAAATAACATTCTCAAAATTAGTTTCATTTACTTTTGTTTTTAATTTGTCAAAATTGGTTTTTGAACGTGTTTTTATATGGTTATAAACTATTTTGGTAAATTGAATTGTATAAACTATTTTATAAAATGTGCTAACCATTCTATACTAGTTATATGAGCAAGTAATTCATTGTGAAAACCTATAGAGTTTTCTAGTCACCCCATCTTTAGAACTTTGGTGCTTCTAAAGATTCTACTATTTGGAACATTGGAAATGTAAAGTTTCAAATTTCTTTAGAACCATGTTTTGATACATTGTAATATTTTGTGATATTAAAGCATGGGGCTTGTGGATCATGGAGTCTAGTCATTGTTTTAGATTTTATCTAATTTCCTTCCTCTATTTACATTGATATTGGTTTTTCTTCCAATGTAGCATACCTTTTTTCGGTTTTTATAAAGAGAATGATTAAAATGGTTATTTAACTTTTTTCATCATATAGTGAGAAGTTTTTATTGGTTTTTTAGATTATTGGTTTTATTTATTAAAGGGTAAATCATCCCCCAATTACATTTAAACCCTTTGTAATTTCTTTCTAGCCTTTGGCACCTTGGGTATGTCGTTTAAGGCCTAGTAATGACTTGTTGTACTCTGAAGCCAATGTGAATTAACGATTCATTACAAATGGTTTCATCTTGGTTGCTTCATTCTTAACAATTAGTCATTAGTTTTTTTTGTTCTTGGAGTTTTATTTCTTTATTTTTTATTTCCTGGGTTTGAGTGTTATATAAGAGTAGGAGTGTTGGAGCTTTAAATGTATTGCATAAAAGGATGTATCAAACCCTTTTATGATGAAATTTTTGTTACCAGGGGGTTGGGTACATAACTATTTGGAGAAACTTCTAGAATGTTGGAATTATCATTGTCATTGGTTTATCCAATGAGATGATCATGAAAGATATTATTGAGGAATTAATTCCCACTAGAACTGCATAAATAATTTTGAGTAATGATTCATGTTGTGAAAAGTATTGGTATATTTAAAACTATGAAATGGGTTTTCAAAAGAAATGTTTTCAAAACAAAAATTATAATGGTATTTTGAAAATAATATAATTTTTAAAATTAATGTTGAATGTTTTAAGAAATGTTTGAACATGGAAAAAGGATGTTTTTAGAAAACTACATTGTGATAGTTTATGTGATATTATTTTATATGCTAAGCTATTAGTTTCTAGATAATGATATTAATAGATTTTGTTGTCGATTTATAAAATGGAACCTAGTAGGCGTTGTCAAAATCAACCCAATAAAGCTACAGAGAACATGGTTATCCTTAAACCACAGGTGAACCAAGATCTGGTTCAGAGTATTTTCTATGATTTTCATGATGTGGATACATGGAACCAAAGGAATGATCTAAGGCATGTGGATCATACCCTCCAGTTCATGAAGCAAAATCCACTTATCTTCTAGGGTGATTCTGAACCAGAAAAAGTGGAGGTGTGGATGAGAATTATGAATCGTATAATCTAATTCATCAACACACAATCGGGCACAATATCAAGTTGGAGGCTTATATAATCGAGGATCCTGGATGCCAGTGGTGTAATTTATTGATAGAGGCAAAATTAGATGAAGACCATACAAGGGATGGTTTTTAATAATTGTTCAACAAAAAATTATATCCTCACACATTCAAGATCCATAAAATGATGGACATCTTTTGACTAATATAGTAGAATCTAGCTATCAAATAAAATTAAGCTAAATTCATGAATTTAGTGCATTTTCACCAAATATTGAGGATAGTTAGTCGTTGAAGGCATGAATCATCGAATCTGGGCTATGGAAGAATATTTGATTGAAATTTTGTGTGCTCTATAATAATGATTATATAGATATGGTGAACAGAGAGACGTTGGCTGATCGTGATATCTTGGGAATTATGGGAGTTGGTATGATGATAACTATAGGGAATGGTGGGAACTAAAATACTGGGAGAAAGTTGAAAAGGGAAACCTATTTTGAAGGTAGAAGTGGAAATCAGAATCAAAAGGTAGGATCATTGAACATTCCTCTGTGACCCAAGAGAAAAATATGTTGTTTTTAATTTTGTTCTCTTGACAAAATTAATAGATTTTGTATGAAATAACCAAGAGAAATCCATAACTGTTAGTAGATGGTGAATCTTCAGTGCTGTTATCAAAGTACTCCAAGGTTAGGTGCATGAGACCCTACTAAAGCATCCCAAGCATTGTATGATTCAACAGGTTGAGGACAACCAAATCAGTCATGTTAGTATAGCAGAGATATACATCGTGATTTTATAAATAAAATGTCTCCTCAACCATGGAATTCTCAACAAGTAAGCAAAGACAAAAGTTCATTGATGATTAAATTTTATGGACCTCAGTAGATTATTGTCGATGATCTGGTCGGACCACTTCTAGTGAGAGGATCAATTCTTTTGATTTCTAACCATGTGCAAGTGCTCTTCGATACTAGTGCATCACATTCTTTCATTGCTTATACTACTATTTATTTTCAATGTGTAATGCTGGAAATGAAACCTTCTGTTTTAAAACTGTAAACTCATGATGGGGAAAGAGAAGGTCAAACCATGGTGTGTAGAGAATTTTCAATTCCAATTGATGGGGATGAGCTGAAATGGGACTTCTTGGCGTTTGAAATTTATGTATATGACGAAATCCTAGGAATTGATTGGTTGAAAATATTCATGGATCTAATTGACTGATAGAGAAGGGATGTTAGATTCGTCACTGATTATGGTAGTGGGAATCTCTTCATAAAAAATGGGATGTAAAAATAGGTGAACAGATCTTATTGGCACAAAAGGTGGGAACCACCACTTATCAGTTGGAAACACTAACATGGGCATCAATGGAATATACTGAAGAAAATAGGTTTCCATCAATTGGGGATTAATATCCAAATTTTATTCCCAAATACTTCTCAGGGTTACCACCTCTAAGGGAAGAGCAGTGTTAGATTGATCTCCTTCCAAGGACCAGTCCTATTTCCCTTATGTATTATAGGATTGAAACAATAGAGTAATGAGAATTGAATGTTCAATTAGAAGATATATAAATAAAGGGTTTCATTCAGTCAAATATGTATTTGTGGGAATCACTGATCTAGTTCATAAAGAAATTATATGGAAATATTCAGGTGTGGGTTGATTATCATAAGCTAAACCAAGTTATGATAATGAAAAAGTATCCAATTACATACATCGATGATATGTTCAATGAATTAAGGAAGGATAAATGGTTGTCTAAAATTGAATTCTGGTCAGGATAACACCAATTGCGTTTTTGGAAGGAGGATATTCCAAAGACAGCTTTCAAAATCAGATATGGCCACCAAGAACATTTAATCATTCCTTTTGGTTTGACGAATTAAACAACGTTCTTTATCAATTTGTTGAATAAGATATTTAAGTGATAATTGTATTCTTTTGATGTGGTGTTTGTTAATGAAATCTTGGTGCATTCAAATACAAGGGCATACCATGAGGAACAACAAAAAATAGTGTTACAAATTTTTTCGAGATCAGCATTTATATGAGAAATTATCAATTTTTGATTTATGGATACTTGAAGTACATTTTCAAAGACATTTCATTTATGATAAAACCATTTCCATTGATTCTGAAAGATAGAAGCTATTTTGTCGTGGTGACCACCAAAGAATTTCTTATATAAATGATGTTTTTTAGTTCATATGGCTACTACAAACGCTTTGTACATGGTTTCTCAGGACTAGATTCACCAATGACATCTCTGAAAAATCTGCGTACTCAATTCCAATTGACAGAGGAATGCCAGAAGACTTTCCAGGAGTTGAATGTTCCTTTTACTTTGGAACCAATATTGATTTTTCTAGAATCTGAAAAGGGTTATGTGGTGAACTATGATGCTTGAGTATTAATTTTTGGTTGTGTTCTCATGAAATGAGGCAATGTGGATTCTTATAGTTCAAGGTAGTTGAGGGTGCATGAGATGAATTAAACAACACAATATTTGGAGTTAGCAAGAGTCATCCATGCTTTGTAAACATGGAATCATTTTCTAATTTTGATAAAATTAACTATGTTTATGGATCATAAAAACCTAAAACATATTTTCGTATAGTATGATTTGATTATGAGGCAGAGGAGATGGATAGTGTATCTCAGGATGTTTGAATTTAACATGATGTATACACCAGGTAAATAGAATTCAGTGGCAGATACATTGAGTAGAAATTTGTATTCTCGGTTGGCGAAAGAATATTTATATGAATGACAGTTGATGTCATTCTTATCTGACATGCATATGGAATTTGAAGACTGGGGTGATGTTTAGGCTTTCATTTATGCTATTCTTATTCCTAATTTTGTAAATACAGTCAATTTGGCACATAAATTGATGTAGAAATCCTAATTATGAATACCAAACTCAATGGTGGAGAGGATATTGTGGTATGTAAACTTTATGGAAGATTATTTTTTTTCTTCCTAGATTAGATGGTTGTACATATGCTTGTCTAGAACATCTCCTTCAATATTATCATAATTCGAGATGGGTTGTACATCCAGGCACACAAAAGATGTATAAGTCATCGAAGGAGTAGTTTTAGTTGAGATCCATGAAAAGAAAGTTGGATGAGTTCATATCATGATGATTAACTTGTTAGTAGGACAATACAAGGAATACAAGACCTATATATATGTTGCTTTCTTTACATATTATAGTGTGGAAATTAAAGAATATAAAAATTGATTTTGTTACAGGTATTCCAAAAATGGTTCAAAAACACGATTCGATTTCAGTTATAGTGGATCATCTAACCATGTATTCCCATTTCAACCCTATTCATGAAATACAAATGGCGGAGGATCTGTCCAAAATGTATATCTAATAAGTGGATAAGATGAATGGAGTACTTGTTTCAATCATGTCCAATATAGATCCAATGATCGCATCTCGTTATTGGATGTATATACAAAAAGACCTTGGGACTCAGTTTATTATGAGCATGCTGTATCATCCTTCAACAGAAGGCCACTCTGAGTGGAAGATACAAATTTTTGATAAAATGATTCAGACATGGGTAATGGATTTTGGTGGATCATTGGAAGAGTATATAACCTTAATGGAGGTACCTTACAATAACAACTATCATACATAGGTACATATGGCTTCGTTTAAAGCATTTTATGGGTGTCCTTGTCATTCTCCACTATGTTCGGTGGAAATAGATCAGACATCATTAGTTGGGATGAGACATTTCCAACAAATAATGGAGAGGGTCTAATTGATTAGAAACATGATTGAGATAGCTCAGATTTGTCCGAAATCATATGATGATCACCGTCAAAGAAAATTTTTATTCTATGTGGGGGATCATGTGTTCTTGAGGATATCTACTATAGCACCCCGAGATTTTATGAAAAATATTTTTTTAATTACATTGATGTCTTCTTTTGTACGCTACACCAAAATGAGCTTTCACTACACGCACCCCTTACTTGGCTTTCATTACACGCAATCACAACCTTCCACGATAGCGTGTGTTGTACGCAATACCGAGTTTCACTAAACGAGATATTACTATAATATTATTATGAACTAGCAATAATGAATAGTAATACCCACTTTGTTAAATTTTATTTTTCAAAATGGACTTCATTTTTGGATTCGTAATATTGAAATTAGTCAAGGGTAAATTTTTGGTATTTTTCAGAAAACATTCAATTTTTGATGAATAGTGAAAACACTATGTTACTATTTAAAAACCGACTTTTTATTTAAATAATTATTTATTTTATTTAAATTTATTTTTATGTGAAAAATGATACATAATACCTATATAAGATCAATGTAATTAATTGGAGTCATTTTATAAAAAAATTAGATATATGAAAATTTTATTGAACTTTTCACCATCTTTTGTGAGTGGAATTTCGAAAATCTGAGAGACAGTTAATATCAAGGATGAAATGTGGTTCAACAAGATAAAAATAATTTTTGGTGAATAGTAACTTTTTACTTTTATTTACCACGGTTAAAAGTAAATAGGCTAATTAAGAGTAAAAATGATATTATTATTACCCTAACACATGTATTAATTATATTTGATAAGTGTAATTCGACCAAAAAAGCATAGGAATAAAATATTAACCTTAAGTTCCACTAGGATTAGATTAGGACATTTATTATTATTTTATTTAAACAAACAGTTAAAATAGTTAAAATCAAAGTTTAATAATTAAACGATTTTTAATATAATGTTATACATAAGATAAATTTGACTATAAATATTAATTATAAATCTAACAAGCTTTCCAGCCTAAGGTTATTTTATTTATAATTTATAGACATTAAATAATTTAATTTATTTATGACACAATGGTGATGCAGTAATTACCTAAATAATGAAATATTAAATTAATTGTTAATATAAATACCCAAATAAATGTAATTTTAAACATTTTATGAATTAAAATAATTTTATAGGTTATTATGACATGTTATTTTTTATTTAATTAACTTTTTTTGAACTAATAATGTTGTTATGATTTCACTAAAATCAAGTACCAAATAGTGTCAAAATTCACATAAAATTGTTTTTAAAAAAAATATTATATTATTAATAGTTATTTTATTCTTAAAAATATAAGGATCAGCAAAATGACTTAGATAAGGATATATATTTATTAATAATGAACCACTTGGGGTTCGTTTGTCTTGTTATAGTATGTTTGTTAACCATATAGTGTAAGAAAACAAAAATAGACGGTAAAAGTTAAATTATTTAACTTAGAATTAAATCTAAATTATAAAGATAAAATAGTAACATAAACATGTCTAAAACCTATTTTTTGAGAGGATTGAGACCCATACCCACATTATCTTAGAAATAAATAAATTTGGAGATATTAAAAATAGAATATGACTTTATTATTAAAATAAAACTTTATGTTTTTCCAAAGGTGCCCCTCTCCTCCCTTATAAAAAGGGCACCCCTTCCCTATTCTCTTCACACACTTTTGAAAATTTAAGCTTGGAAAACCCCTTCCAATTCCTCATATCAACCTCTTTATTTATATCATAGAGGTTCTTGTCTTCTAAAAAGTCCAACTCTATTTCCCTAAGAAGAAATTTAAAGGAGGTGCGTCGAAGAAGAGGTAATCTCTTCTAACGATTCTGTCAAGTTTAATTATTATTCAACTTCTTATTCTTTAGTTGTTTCATTATAAAGTAATAACATCAGTATTACTTATATACTGATATGTTATTATAAATATGAAACAACCCAATTTCACCTTCTATCCATCCTATGGAAAACGAAGTCACCGCGCGTGCGTACGTACAGAATACCGTCTCCACGCCGTGGTGTAATCTGTTTTTCCACCACCACCTTACCTGGATGGATATAATGGTGTAAAGAATAACTATATATGATTATTATAACTTCATAATTATTCTATGATATTATATCATCCAATATAATTCCATTCAATAAATATGAGAATGATATCATCACTCATGCGTAGGTACAGATTACAGTCTCCACGACACGGTGACATTCATTTTCGGTGTTAACAATTCAAGAATGATTATAAAGTATATATAATAAGTAATAATGAAATATATAAAATAATAATGCTACTGGATTTATTTATATATATATTTATGTCATCTACTTAATTCCATTCAAGTCAATAAGGAAAGGAAAATTGCATTCATGCGTACATACGGCCTACCGTCTCCATGAACGGTGTATTTCATTTCATTCATCCATCTATTATATATATATATATACTGAATATATATTATACATAAATCATGATTTAAATTCTGTAAGAAATTATATCATGATATAAGTAATAGTAATATCAATAACATCATGTCCAAACACGTACGATAAATAAAACGATTTTACCCAAAATGCTGCATTA
The DNA here is from genome assembly GCA_963277665.1 of Viscum album. Lineage (NCBI taxonomy): Eukaryota > Viridiplantae > Streptophyta > Magnoliopsida > Santalales > Viscaceae > Viscum > Viscum album. The sequence continues at coordinate 820,467,950 of OY728151.1, forward strand.
ACATGGAATTTACAAAAGGACGGGTAATATAAAGTCATAAGTGAACCAGATATGAAATCATAACAATGAGTATGATTCTTTAATAAGTCAATGACATTATTTAAATCATTATACAGAAGGTTCAGATACGTACGAATCATATCAAACCTAAGGTAAGGGATAATTATTCCAATCTCGTTCTTATCCGAGATTGTTTATTCATAAGTATTTACTGGGGTTGTTGTTATCATCCATGTCCATGTTTTCAAAAAGTTTTTTCATGTATGTTTAATGCCGTTTTTACCCATTTTTGACTTTTACCTCATGTTATGAAATAAATCTTTATTTTGTTTACCATAGGAGGTACTTTTTTACTTTTCCGACAAAAGTACAATGAGAATGTTTTTTTAAACTTATACGACATGAATGGATTTTTACGTTTACATAAAGCCTAATTTTAATGAATCTTCTTCTATATGTTTTCATGATTATTTTCAAAAAAATCCTTTTCTTTTTAAAATTGTGTGGAATTTTATGAAAAGAAAATGATTTTGAAGAAGAAAGGATATTTTCCTCAAGAATTCATTTCAAGTGTTTTATCTAAACCATTTTCCGTCTAAGATAACATTATTTCATATGTGTATGTTTCAAATATAACATCTCTATGATTTACATGGTTTCTCTTTTCTTATGTTGAAATGATATCCATTTGTTTTATATGGATTATGTTATGATGGGATGATGTTTATTAAAACGATTTTATTCATTGGGTTATGATGAATGATTTATGTTTCTGTTGTGGCAAAAGTAAGAATGATTTCATTATGATATTCGTGAGACCTATATCTCACTCTATTGAATTGGGTAAAGATTTATATCTCATGAGATATACATGGATGGAACAGTAAGTTAATTCAGTTTATGATATAGGACTAGAATGAGGAGTGCAATCGATTCAGAAAGGGACATTGTCTACTAAGAAGGCCTTGGAAGAAATGCCTGGGCTACTATGGAAATCATATCATGTTCTTAATGGTTTTACAGAACTACATGCATTATTCCCATGAAATTTTATCATGATTGATGATCCATTATGATCAATGCCTTACATACTTCCATGTTTTATGTTATTGCTCAATATTTCAATGTTTAATCATTATATTCATGTTTTTATGTTCAAATGTATATGGTTTGTTCTATTTTCTCCATGCTTGCCCTTACTGAGATTCTAAGCTCACCCTTTATATGTTTTCTTTTCCCGACGATATAAAGAATGGTTTTACGTAAGAAAACAAAAGGGGAAGATCTTTATGGGAGATGATGAAAATCTTTTACCATGATTAGAATATTATGTTCCAGGTTTACAAAGAAAGTTAACTATTATGGTCCTTAGGTGTTTGTTTTTGTTATGTATTAAGTATTCCGAAAAGGTAATCTAATGTCCATGTACGTCAAGATTTGGGTCTCTACAGTTGGTATCAAAGGTTCGGTTTAGTTATCCTTTGGAGACTAGGATGCGAGAACATTATTGATATCCCTAGATATATTTCTAAGGTATGTATTGGGATGTCCCTAAGGATAAGTATAAGTAATGGTTATAGTCCGAGAATTATGGAAACGATATTAGAAATAAATGGAAGATGTTTTATATTGAAGGTAATCTCCCTTGATTAATATTTTTTGCCTCTCACACTATTATTTTTGGGTTTTAAAAAATGGCTGGAAACAAGAAGATTCACGATAATGGAGGATATGATGGAAAATGGAATGCTATTCTTCATTAAAAACCAAATGAAATGGGTTTTGGAAGTCCAAACAACGTTATTATCCCTAATCAGAAATATCATAATATGATCAATAATCTCAACTTTGGTAAGTATCTCGACTCATCTAATATGAGAAAGATGGAGTTTAATGATGATCATAGAGGAATTAAAGTTAAATTTCTCTCATGTAAATCATGTGGGAAGAGGTATTAGGGATAATGTTTCAAAGGAAATGGAAGATGATTTGGGTGGGAAAAAGACGGACACAAACCCAGTATGTGTAAAGGAAAAGGTTCAGTTTACACCATGGACAAGGATAATGGTATTGCTACGACATAAAAATGATTAAATGTTTTTAATGTGGAATGTATAGGCATTATGCAAATCAATTCCCTAAGGGAAAGTCTCATGAAGAGAATCAGCATGGTCGTATGGGTAGTATTTATGTTGATGATCATGAAGAGACTAAAAATGATATGTGAGATGAAATAATTGTTGAAGCTCAGTCAATGGTTTAAGAAGGTAGTGGAATGATTTATGTTTATCATGGGTTATGTTGTATAGGTAATGGTACTATGGAATAAAGACACATCTAAGGATTGTTACACTATTTTTTTCCTAAATTATTTGAAAGTATATGTTGAATGGTACTTGTAAACATGAAAGGTTATTCAAATATTTTTGGAAATTAGATGATATGCGCATAATTAAAGGATAAGAAGATAATGAGATGTTTGATAGTATTCATGAACTCATGACTGATAGAAGGAATATGTGATATTATGGTTTGAGTATATAGAATTTTTGGTATTTTAGTATGTGGAAAGAGTTTACTTTTGACAACATTCATGTTTTCTCTAAGGTTCAATGGGTATTCATTTTTCAAGAGAATACATGATTAAGGTATTAACATGTTTGTAATTTGACCAACAAGATATATCGTATGATATATTGGGGATAAATAATGTTATTCACATGCTTGATAGATGACATTTCTCGTAATTTTTTTCTTTATACTATGAGCTTGGACATAAGTATTTTGGATAAGACTAAAGATTGGAATGGATTATGTTGGACATAAGTTAGTATTGTTAATGGATATAACTTTTTCAATATTATTAATAGAATGTTATAATAATGTAGTTTTAGAAAAAGGACAACCTGTAGGACGGGCGACAACCCGTCGTGTCGGACAAGGATGTGTGAATTGAACCCACAACCGCAGTGTGATATGCCTTTATCGCCTACCACTAGCCTACATGATGTCCTTGGTTAGTAGGAACTAGTTTTATTATATTAAGCAGTATGATATATGAAGTGTAAGTCCATTTTAGGAACCATATATGATTAATCTCACTATATATGGACTTATGTATATTTGATAACTTTTGTTAACCTTATGTTTGAATCATATGGAGTGACCCATCATTCTATCACAAGATTTGATAACACATAAAAAATGACAAATTCAACTTCATTTTTTTAAAAGATGAAGTGGAAATTGTTAAAGGCACAAAAACGGTGTGATTGTACCGAAATAAAGTAAGTATTTCTTTTAATTCAAATTCATCAACTTTAGGGAAATCATCTAGAAAACAAAAAAAATTGTCCTACTGCCCTTATATCCAATGAATCATATGTTACCTTAGATCATCACAAATTTATGGTTTTGTGATTGTTGGATTTTTCGTAGCCATGTTCTCTTCCACTCTCTATCAGAACTTGATGGTTATAGTTCTCTTCCATATACATATTCTCACCTACGTTCTCCTATGTGGAAACCCAGTTATTAGTTAATTTGGGTAACCGTTATATTTCATACTTTAGTTTTAAAAATATTCTTTTGTATTCCTTTTTACGATGTGGGTTTCTATTAAAACTTTCGAGTAGTAAACCATTTATAACCCCAACAAATTTCGAGGGCGAAATTAATTTTAATGGTGGTAGGATGTAACACCCCAAGATTTTATGAAAAATATTCTTTTTTATTTGATCGATGTATTCTTTTTTATGCTACACCAAAAGGAGATTCCACTAAATGCATCCCTGACTTGGATTACATTACACACAATCGTGACCTTCAACGATAGCGTGTGTTGTATGCAATACCGATTTTCATTAAAAGAGATATTACTATAATATTATTATGAACTAGCCATTATTAATAGTAATACCCACTTTTTGAAAAAAGAATTAAGAATGGGCTTCATTTTCGGATTTGGAATATCGAAATTAGGCTCGGGTGAATTTTTGGTATTTTTCAAAAAACTTTCAAATTTTGATGACTAGTGAAAACACTGGGTTACTATTTAAATACCGACTTTTTATTTAAAAAAATTATTTAATTTATTTAAATTTATTTTAGTATAAAAATGCTACATAATACCTATATATGTTCAATGTAATTCATTGGATTCATTTTATAATAATTTTAATTATATGAAAATTTTATTGAACTTTTCACCGTCTTTTACCCAACTCTTTGGAGAATTTAAAAATTTATATAAAACATAATTTTATTGCTTCTATGAGTGGTATTTCGAAAATCCGAGAGACATAGTTAATATCAAGGAGTAAAATTTGGTTCTATAAGATAAAAATAATTTTTGGTTATTAGTAACTTTTTTACTTTAATTTACCATATTTAAAAGTAAATAGGGTAATTAAGGGTAAAAATGATATTATTATTACACTAACACATGTCCTAATTCTATTGGATAAGTTTAATTCGACCAAAAACCACCTTATGAATTAAATATTACCCTTTAGGTCTGCATGCATTAGATTAGGACATTTATTATTATTTTATTTAAAAAAGATTTAAAATAGTTAAAATCAATTTTTAATAATAATTTTTTTTAATATAGGGTAATACATAAGATAAATTAGACTATAAATATTTATAAGAAATCTACAATAATTTAATACCTAATGGTATTTTATTTGTAATATTTAGACATTAAATAATTTAATTCATTTGTGACACAAAGGTGATGCAGTAATTACCTATATAATGAAATATTAAATTAATTGATATTATAAATACCCAAATAAATGTAATTTGAGACTTTTTATGAATTCCACTAATTCTATAGGTTAATATGACTTGTTAGTATTGATTTAATTAACTTTTTTCAAACTAATCATGCTGTTATGATTTTTACAAAAATCATGTACCAAATAGTGTCAAAATATGACACAAAAGATTTTTTAAAACAAATATTATATTATTAATTGTAATTTTATTCCAAAATATCTAAGGATCGGAAAAATGACTTATATAAGGATATATATATTAATAATGACCCACTTGGGGTTCTTTTGGATTGTTATAGTATGTTTATTAACCATATAGCATAAGAAAACAAAAAGACACAGTAAAAGTAAAATTATTTAACTTAGAGTTAAATCTAAATGATAAGGATAAAATAGTAACCTAAACTTGTCTAAAACCTATGGTTTGAGAGGATTTAAACCTATCCACACCATAGTTTATAAATAAATCATTTTGGAGCTATTAAAAACCGAATATGTCTTTTTGTTTAAATAACATTTTATGTTTTTCCAAAGGTGCCCCTCTCCTCCCTTATAAAATGGGCATCCCTTCCCTCTTCCCTTCACAACCTTTTGAGACTTGAAGCTCGACCAACCCCTGCCAATTCCTCTTCTAAACCTATCTAGTTATATCATATATGATCTGTTCTTCTCAAAAGACCATTTCTAGTGTCCTAAGAAGAAGATTAAAGGAGGTGCGTCGAAGAAGAGGTAATCTCTTCTAACGATTCTTTCAAGTTTCTTTCTTCTTCAACTTCTTCTTCTTTAGTTGTTTCATTATAAAGTAATAACATCAGTATTACTTATATAATGATATGTTATTATAAATATGAAAAACCCCCATTTCAACTTCTATCCATCCTACAAAAAAAATCATCACGGGTGTGTACGTACAGAATACCGTCTCCACGTCATGGTGTGATCTGTTTTTCCACCACCTTCTTACATGGATGGTTATAATGGTGTATATAATAACTATATATTATTATTATAAATTCATAATGATTCTATGATATTATATCATCCACTTCAATTCCATTCAATAAATATGGGAACGATATCATCGCTTGTGCGTACGTACGGATTACCGTCTCCACAACGCGATGGGATTCATTTTCCATGTTAACAATTCAAGAATTATTATAAAGTATATATAATAAGAAATCATGAAATATATGAAATAATAATTCTACTGGATTTATTTATATATATATTTATTTCATCTACTAATTTCTATTCAAGTCAATAAGGAACGGAAAACATCATTCATGCGTACGTACGGCCTACCGTCTCCATTAACGGTGTATTTCATATCATTCATCTATCTATTATATATATATATATATACTGAATATATATGATATATAATTCATTATTTACATTCTGGATATAAGTAAATCATGATATAAGTAATAATAATGCCAATAACAACATGTCCAAACACGTACAATAAATAAAACGATTTTACCCAAAATGCTTCTTTAACATGGAATTTAGAAAAGAATGGGTAATATAAAGTCATAAGTGAACCATATATGATATCACAACTATGAATATGATTCTTTATTAAGTCAATGACATTATTTAAATCATTATACATGAGTTTTGGATAAGTACGAAGCATATCGGACCAAAGGTAAGGGATAATTATTCCAATCTTGGTCTTATCTGAGATTGTTTATTCATAATTATTTACTAAGGTTATTGTTACCATACATGTACATTTTTTCTAAAAGTGTTTTCATGTATGTTTAATTTCCTTTTACCCGTTTTTGAATTTTAACTCATGTTATGAAAGGAATCATTCTTTCGTTTACCATACGAGGTACTTTTTAACTTTTCCAACAAATGTACAAGGAGAATGTTTTTATTAACTTATATGGCATGAATGGATTTTCATGGTTACATAAAGCATAATTTTAAAGAAGCTTCTTCTACATTTTTTCATGATTATTTTCAACGAAATCATTTTCTTTTAAAATTTTGTGGCATTTTGTGAAAAGAAAATGATTTTGAAGAAGAAAGGATATTTTTTTCAAGAATTCATTTCAAGTGTTTTATCAAAACCATTTTCCGTCTAAGATGACATTATTTGATATGTCTATGTTTCAAATATAATATCTCTATGATTTACATGATTTCAGTTTTCTTATGAGGAAATGATATCCATTTGTTTTATATGGATTATGTTATGATTGGATGATGTTTATGAAAACCATTTTATTCTTTGGGTTATGATGAATTATTTATGTTTATTTTATGGCACAAGTAAGAATGATATAATTATGATATGGGTTGGACCTATATCTCCCTCCAATTCATTAGGTAATGATTTATATCTCATGAGATAGACATGGTTGGAATGGTATGTTAATCTGATTCAGGGATACAGGACTAGAACAAGGAGTGAACTCAATTAAAAAAGGGACTTTTTCCACTAAGATGGCCTTGGACGCAATGTCTTGGCCACTATGGAAATCATATCTTGTGCATAATGGTTTTACATAATGACATGCTTTATTCCCATGCTATTTTATCATTATTGATGATCCATTATGATCTATGACTTACGTACCCCCATGTTTTATGTCATTGCTCAAGATTTTGATGTTTAAACATTATGTTCATGTTTTTATGTTCAAATGCATATGGTTTGTTTTATTTTCTCCATGCATACCCTTACTGAGAATTTGAGATCACCCTTTATATGTTTTCTTTTCCCCCGGATATAAAGAAATGTTTTAGGTAAGAAAAAAATGGGAAGATCTTTATGGGAGAAGTTGAAGATCTTTCACCACGATTAGAAGATTATGTTTCAAGTTTCCAAAGACACTAAACTATTACAGTCCTTCGGTGTTTGTTTTTTGTTATGTATTATGTATTCTGAAAAAGTAATGTAATGATCATGTACATTAAGCTTTGGGTATCTACATCTACAAGGCATGGAAATTGTTGTTTTGGGAGGGAGGGTAAGTTATCTACTCTATACATAATCCCTTTTGAGATACTGGAATGCGCCTAACATGTGGCATATCACCTGGCATTAGAACAATGGTTTAGTTCGGTGCATAATGTGTTGCATGTATCATATTTTAAAAATTATCATCCTGATCAGGAGCATTTGATAAGATGGGATCACGTTGACCAAGAACCAGGTGCTTCGTTAATACATATCCAGATATAGATTATGGATAAGAAGATAAAGTCATTCATGGATAACACATTAGTCTGGTGTGGGTTTTATGGAATCATGGTCTGATTTTGGAAGAATCTTGGTAACATGTGATGGATATGAAAGATAAATGGCTGGAAATATTTTAGGGAAGTTAGGCTTTTCAACTTTCTAAGGATAGAAATACCAATGTCGGGGAGAATATAGTAAGCCCCCAATTTCTATTTTTTGGTATCTTGTTACCTTGATCGGGTAAGTCTTCCTACTTTTCATATTCCCCTTCTAGTAAAAATTAATTTTATGAGGTTTATGGGGTTTATTTTAGATTTCGGGACTAGTACACATAGTGTACCAGAAGTATATGTTCTCTACATAGGGAGGAAATCATGTCGTGATGTGGGGGTCATGCTGTGAGCTGTTACACATCATGAACATGAGGTACACATTGTTTAGTGTTTAAATATTTTTTTTATTCTTGATGTCTTGGTTTTTTCGGCGTACATATATAGACTCCCATTCACATCATGACTAGAGGCACACGTCATGAGTTGGACCGAAGCCAGCTTAAAGTCACACATATTGAAGTTCTTCTCGTTCAATTGTTTCTAGAACATCTTTCTCTTGACCCTATAAATTCCTTATATGATTTTTAGAGGAACTACTTCTTCAATATAAATCTAATATACTATGGATCTATGATGAATTTTTGACATGTCTCTCTGAGAGAAGGGATCTAAGGATATTTCATTAAAGAATCAATCATGTTTTTTTAGTTCTTTTCATCCTTTGTTGGGTTTTGTCAAAACCATTGAGGTATATAGATTCACTATTGACCCCAATTAGTAGAAATGATTGACATGATTTCAAATGTTATTTATTGTGTGAAATTGACAGTGATTTGGTATTTTAACACTTATTGGAAACCTTCTTAAGATTCGGTGTGTGAAATCTAGAAAACAGGGGATTTTGAATGAGTGCATTGGTTCTCGGTTTTAAAATATGAATTTCAAAATGGGTAATTTATTTACCAGAATGATGGTACATGTATTGGATTGTATTTTTTCAATAAAATAAAAGGTTTTATTTAAATGAAATATAGGTTAAAATTGGTTGTGATTTGGTTTTCAATAAATGTTCGTTTTTATTTAAGTGGTCTATTTCGGTGATGGAAATATTTGGAATACTAGGTGTTGGTGTGTGTTCATGTTTAGTGGGTCTAAAATAAGGGGCGAGTACTACTGGGTTATGGTATGTGACCATAGATTGGGGGGCTGTTGTCTGTGGGACACAAAGTGATTGGACAAGAGACCGCTCATGTGTATGAAACCATTGAACGAAGCCTGCCTGTGTGGGTGTGTTGTGAATTATGGAATGAATATACCAAAATAATAATTAGACGTTCTTTATAAATGTTGATTAGTTATTTTTGGAAATTAAAATGATGAAAATTAGTTTCATTTACTTTTCATCACATTGGGTTAAAAATGGTTTTTGAACTTGTTTATATTTGGTAATAAACTATTTTGTTAAAAAAAATTATGTAAACTATTTCATATAATGTTCTAACCATTCTGTACAGGTGGATTGAGTTTGTAAGTCATTAGGAAAACCTACTATGTTTTATAGTCACCCCTACTTTGGAACATTGGTGCATTTACAGATGCTACGTTCTATGATTTGGGAAAAGTTAATGTATCACAAACCTTTATCACCACATCGTGATACTTTGGACTAATTGGTGATGTTATAGAATGAAGATTGTAGAACAAGGATTTGTACGGTTGTCTTGGAGAATATTTTTTGTATTTCAGCTGTTTACTTTGATATTGGGTTTTCTTCTGATGTAGCATACATTGAATGATTTTTATAATGATAATGATTAAAATTTCTTAGTTTATTTAATGCGTTATATAGTGACATGTTTGTTGTTGGATTGTTAGTTTATTAGTTTTGGTCATTCAATGTTAAATCATCCCCCAAATAATTTTAAACCCTTTAGAATTTATTTCTATCCTTTTGTGCCTTGGGGAGGTTTCTAAAGTTCCAGTAATGAATTGGTGTAATATCAAGACAATGATAATTACCAGGTCATTACAAAGAATAATTTTAAAAATATTGTTATAATGATGTCCCAATAAAACATAATTGAAAATAGATAAATTCTTCCAAAAACGATAATTGAATATACATTTAAAACATTTATTAAAAAGTTTTATCTAGAATCAAATGTCCTGACAATTTATGAAGAGATAAAATAAAAAAGATAACCCAAAACCAGATGGGGTGAAATAAATAGATTTTACATAATCTGGAAAACTAGTATAAGAGTCTGAATATGTATGTTCATATTCGTATCCATAATTAGAGTCATCAGTATTTTCTTACTTCTAATATGAGTGACCTTGATTGATAAATAAAATGTAAGATTTTGTTTTAAAAAATATTATTATTTTGAATAATTTTTAACAATTTTAATACAATTATTGAATACCAACAACATTTAAAATAGTGAAAAACATCATATAAAACTAATAAAGGGGAATAAAAGTGTCAATAGAGATAAGAAGAGTTTAATTTTATACTATGTAAATGATAAAATATTTGGGAAGTAATATTCATGTACCCTAAGAAACATACATTAAAATAAATCAGAATTATTTTCAACAAGAATACATTTTAACAAAAAAAATAATCATTATAGAAGATGAAATTGATGTGAATATTTATTTTCATAGTAAATATGTATTAAATAAAACATAACATTATTATATTATATAATATATAATTATTTAATGAATTTAGGTAAATATGTTACATTAAAATCCAAAGAAAATATTTTAGTAATGAAAACCCCTTCACTGCATTTGTTACATATGAATAAAAACCCCATGATAAATTGGAAAATAAATATAACACTAAATATAATGAAAAATAATTGATTAATGATAAAAAAATAAATCATTTTTATTATATACACCATTAAAAAAGTAATTACGGTTCATTAAATAAACAATATTTAAATAGAGGGGATTGAGATAAAAAACCTTTTAAATACCACATATTTTAGACATAATGAATCTTTATAATGGAATGAATGGGAATTAATTTTAAATACAGTGCCAGGATATTTGATTTTTAAAAATAAATTTATAAATTAAAATATCTTTAATGAATTGGGTTGAGGAATAAAGATTTTAAATAAAATAATGGAATATGAATTTTTAAATACACTTATGACAGAAGACAAATTATAAGAAAAAGGCAATAAAAGAACAATATCATGGATTTGAGGATAAAATACCATGAATAAGAACAATATATGACATTTAATAACAAATTTATAGTGTATACACATATAAATTTGTATTAGGTTCTTAAAATAATATATTTCTAAAATAAATATTTTTTCAGATGAAACCCTTACATTATTTCACTACATACATAATTTCACTTTATGTTCCTATATAAAAAACATAACTGATATAATTTCATATTTAAAAATTTTACTTATATATATAACAATTTCATTATAAATAGTATAATTTCATGATTATTTTAATTTTTCATATAATATTATGATCATTTTGTGTTAATAACATTAAATGTTTTGTGCATGTTTTATAATGTTGATATCATTACCCATTATTTGATACCTAGAATTAAATTAATTTAAAATTAACGAAACATTAATAAATACACATTTATTTTATTCATTCATAAATCCCTAATATCATTCTAAAAATGGTACAGTTACACATTCTGAAAATGGAATTAGTGTTTCTAATTTCAATTGTTTTAGAGAATGAAAAAAAGATTATTTACTAATATATTGAAAAAATAATACAATATTTCCAAACAAATACAGTTATAATTATATGAATATTATATTATTAAATAATTACTTTTTATGTTACCATAAATATCCATAATACTATTTTAAAGAATCATTCTTGTATTTGGATAAGCCGACCTAATCATGAAATCACTTTTTCTTTATTGGTGAGTATTGTTAAAGAGGTGTTTATTTTGAAATAATATTATTACAAAAGAATAATAATTATATTATTTTTATTTTTCTTGTTTCAATAAAAATTTAATGATGTTTGGATAAATAATAAAAATCGATATGAACAATAAAAATGGGATTCTTTATGGATGTGGTAGTACAATGTAATGAATGAATGACATTTATTTGTATTTTTATGTAATTTAAATGATTAAATATGGATTTTGAAACTAGTATAACAACATATAAGTATGATAATAAACCTTGAGACATAAAATTTTTAATGTAATAATATATTTTTTAGATAAATATTTAGAAGATAAATATAAAAATGAGAAAATAATTACTTTAGACACTTTATCATTCTTTAGAATTCCCATTGATATTGAATGGAATTGGTAAAATATTGATTTAAAGGGGAAATTTTTTGTTGGATTCAATTATTGGAATATAAATATTACATATATTTAAAGATTAATTTCATCATTATGTGTATTTTTGAAAGGGTTGTAGTTATATCACATTAAAATATAACATAATGGATCCCATGTAAATAATCATCAATTTTCAATAATTACATGAATCTATTGTTGGGTAAATGGATGAAAATATGAAAAAAAATATTAATCATGAGATAATTATTTTTGAAAACATATTAAATCTATTTTAATAAAAATAACATGTTTTTTCAATTTTTCCTTAGAAAAAATCTTTACCATTATAAATTATTTCCACTGTAACTAATTTTAATACTTATTAATTTTTGTTGATAACTAAAAATAAAATTGACTATATTACCTTATTTGAATTGTATAGATATAAATTTTAAAATCATTTAATCCAATGATATTTAGAAATGTGTGAGATATAATTTTAAAATAAACATTATTAATCACTTAGGAATAGTTTATTAAAAATAATTAATTTCAATATAAAATTAATATATAATATTAAATAATAATTATTAATTATTTTCAAGATATTAATGTAATTTTTGAAAATTTATTTATTATTTATATCCTTTCATGTAAATACACATCTTAATCCCACCATGAAAATACATCCTTCATAATCAGGACTGAAAGAATTATATCAGACCAAATTTATTATTTAGCACTGAAAATAATGAACACGATATTTATATACAAATTAAATATATTAAAATCTATAATTTTTTATTATTTATTTATTTTAAGGATAAAATGTTTTTTAATAATATATGGTAGACATAAAATGTAAAAAAAGTATTAAAATCATTTTTTAAAACACAATTTTAAAATAAATTGTATTTTTTGAAAAAATTTAAAATTCCAATTATTGAAATTTTCATGTAAGGAGGTGAAAAAAATTATTTTATGAAATTATATTGTTAAAATTTCTAAATTTAATTTTCAAAAGAAGGTACAAAAGAGATTAAATTACATTTATTATAACAACTTTTAATATCAACTCATATTAATTGTATATCTACTAAAAATAAAATCTATTAATGGAATTCCATCAAATTTTTTGTTATAAAATTATTAATAAGATCAGATTAATATTTTGTGTTTTATTAATGGTGGGAATAGTGTTTATAAGTTGTTATTGAACTATGTATGTATTTTAAAGGATCATATATCTTTGGTTATTAATCCTTCCATAGAATTTGTAAATACAATATAAGCTCCACTAGTGATAATGGAAATTTATATATTTGGAATAATATAATATATTTTAAATATAATAGAACGTAATAATAATAATCTATTATTTTCTTGATCTAATGTCACATAGATACTGGGCATATATAAAATTATAAAAAAATTATTTATTAGTGGTGACAAACATAAAAAAATTTATTCATTAATTAATTAAAAAAAGTATATAAAAACCATGATTGGTTCAATGTTAAAAATTTGTAAATTGCTTTAAAATATAATGATAATTAATAATTATTTAACATTAATTAAAATATAACTATTTAATCATTAAATTGCATTAAAAAATGCATTTATAGGATCATATATGTTTATTATGTTATGATTAATTAATTAACTTTGTTGTTATCATGTAATATCACTCATGTTGAGGCCATTTAGTAAATGCATTTATAGTGTATGAAGACATAGATTGTGAATCTATGTCATTTTATATGAGTATTTGGAGTTTTATAGTATGTTTAATGAATATAAGTGGTCATAAATTATTTTCTAGAATAAATTTCCTTATATTAATAGATAAAATAGACTGAAATTCCCTATAATTCGAAAAGACATGTTAAATAACACAAATATTAAATATGGATTTAAATTATAATTACATCAAATCAATTTAATGTCATGAGGTCCTATTTGTTTAGAATCATTTTTTAATCTATAGATAATTATAGTACAAGTCATATAATATAACATTACTCTATATTTATCAAATATAGATTGAAACATTATTTAATATACTATGAATTTAGTATACTGTATTATATGATATTGAGATACATAAAAATATTTATTTTCATATATTTTTGATTCATTAAAAGTAGTATGTGATGGTAATATTTGAATTGATAAGAATATTATATACATAATGACACTGTAATTAAAAAACACAATATATTTTAAAAAGGTTTAATTAGAAAATTTATATTAAATATAGCTTTTAAAATCAATATATGTCTATCGATTGTCCATAATTTCTATCATATGGACTCCATAAATAGAAACATTAAATTCATAAAAAATGTGATAATGCACCATATATATAAAAAATATATTGTATACAATGAATAATTCATTAACTATATCCTTTTATAATATCCGATGAAAAGTGGGGTTTGAGGGAGAGAGTGGGATGGGGAATTTGGGGAGGGGGTAAATTTATCATTTATAAATAGAGAATTATATTATCCAAGGATATATAACATAAATATAATTAATAAAATATATCATATAATAATAATATAATTTTATATTTCAAAATATCTAAAATTGTGTTTTGTGTTATAGGTTTAGGTTACATGTTTCTAAATAGTCATTGTTAAATATAAAACCCCTTTTCTGTATGAGTGTATTGTTTTTGTGGAATAATAGAGTTATATTATGGATGTTTAACTATTAATTATGACCATAGAATTTTTATTCTACAGTTCAATACCCTCCAAAACAGACACTTTAGACAAGGACGAATGTTCTGTAAAGGTGGTTAATGGGATTAATATGATCAGAATGATTAAGAGCATCAGCCCATACTATAAAAAGTTGATTGGGTCCCTACAATCGACCATTAGAGGGAAAATAGCTAGTTTATGGAAGTATAGTTGTAGTGCAGGTCTACCTAGGACCACCAGGTGGTCGATGGGACCATCACCTTCTATCCATTGGTATGTAGATCCTTTTATTAAAAATGGTAAAAAAGTATCATTTCTACCTTTATCCCATTTCATTTTTAGAAATAATTGGCCAGTTCCGTAAATAATTAAAGTATTTAAGGATCCTTCATTTCATTTTATTTTATCATGGTGCATCTCTATTGGATTTTATTTTGTAGTTTTTTTATGAATTGAAATTTTAGAGGTGATTCATTTAGTCCTCTTTCTCCAATTTCATATTTCTCTATCTCTCTTGTGTTCTCATGTTGTTTATGTGTGTTATACACAATTTTCTGACCACTTTTCAACTTCATTGATTTTTCCTAATTTGGATTAATCCAAAGTCATGTGTCATATGTTTTGGTATCTCCATGGTTATCGTATGTCACACATTTTTCTTCCATAATAATATTTTTACATAAGTATGATCATCATTTATCAAATTAAATTTCCACACAAGATAATTGAATTTATAATTAAAAGAAAAATAAAAATTCATCATAATTAATGAAAATTTAATTTAAAGTTACACATTTAATGGTTATTCCACTGTGTACCATACCTAGTGAAAATAAGTTAAAAAATTGTAATCAAATTTATAACATGAAATGGCTTATAGAATTGGAATTTATAAAATATCATTTAAAAGGTAAATTATTAGATGATATTTTATTTATGAAATAGTGTTTTGAAATTGTGGTGGTATATTGAAAAAATATAATATAATGGGAGTTTGAGATAAAATTTAATTTCATTTTTGAATTGGAGTATTGGAATTTGTAGGGGATTTGGAATTTGTTTATAAAGTAATTTGTGAACATGTAATGGTTATTGTTTTTTTTTTTGAAAATTTGGAAACTATGGTTAGTATAATGAATATGAAAAAACCCATAAGGATTGTGTGTAGTTTTATTTTATGTATATGAAGGCGCCCCTAGGGATGTTCCATTGTATAATTTCATTATTGAGAGAACTCCCACAAGGGGGTCCATGATACCAATATGTATACCGCAGAAACATGAGTGTATTATTTATGAGAATGATTCCCATGAAAGAATTATAGACACCCTAACAATCTCTAAAAAATTTATGGTCAATCGTGCTAATAGTCACAAGGATAAAAAATAATATAATTTTTCTTGGGTTTCACCTTGATCAAAAGAGTAACGATAGTTTCTTATGTTTTTATTATAGTTATTTTAAATGATTAAATTGTGTTACATTATTTACATACAACATTTATTCATGTAATTTCTTTTTGAAGGGACTTATATGGGGATTTATTTAGTTGTGTCATATAAATTTGTACTCATATAATACTCATGACACCATTTGGATATAATGTAAACCTTATAGTTTTCAGCCTAGAAAATGGATTATCCCCTACTGTTGATTGTAAATCGTATAGAAAAGTTGGAGTTTTGGGTTGGGAACCAGTTTAGAGATCATCGATATTGGTGTTATGATATCTGTCTATAATTTAATATGTTTTACTTTTTGGTGAGTTTAATTGGACTAAATTATTGGCATTTCCCACCTTTATATATGTAAAATAATTTTTATATTTATGTTTTTGTGATTTTATCTTTAATAATTATAGTTAATTTTTTTAATATACATTATATGATGTTTCAATTATTTATGATGTCTTTAAATCAAATCATAGGATATATTCTCTACACCATAGATCCTATATACCCTAGATTATTTTTTTTATCCTTTAGAGAATGAAAATTCATGCTTAAGGTCATATAGTGAATAGCCATAAGGCACAAATATAGTTTTCTTTATGCTGAGATTCTAAAAAGTGGTATCATTGAGAGAATTTTCTTTATTATCAAAATTTTGTAATGGTTGAAAAGAAACTAAGATGTTGTTAGTTATTTGTAATGATCTCATTCATGTCTGTATTAGTACAATGTATGGGGGTAAATCCAAGTTTTTTTGTGATTGCAATTGATATTCATGATTTTTTACTTTAAAATTGATTCAATTCCACCCTGAGTCATGAAAAAAGGTGTGTTGTTATCAATTTCTCGGATTTCTACTCTTTGGGTAAAATGGAATTATGGTATTTTCAATCATTTATCATATTATGCACATGTTATTCATATTTAATCTATACATCTCATTTCTATGATAGTTATATGTTATTTATATATGATGGTGTTTAATATTTAAGATTCTTCATATATATTCTAGTTATTTATATAATATTATTGTTTATATAACTATGAAGTGTTGGTTATTTAAAGTATATATATGCAGTTTTATGGGGTATCACATATATTAATGTAAGGTGAAATTCCATGTGACCAACTACTTGGGTGACATTGTGTTAATTGGATGATATAATGGAATAACTAATATGATGGACTTGGTGATATATGATACCAAAAATATACATATAAGGTGTTTGAATTTATAACAATTGAATGGAATCCTATATGGGAAATCTCCAAAAAAAATAAAGATTAAAAAAATTACCTTTAAATATATGGATATTTGGAGAAGATAAAAAACTATATATATATTGTAAATGGGATCCCAATTAAATAAAATAATGGATTTGGGAAAATAAAATCATCGAAAGTTACTTATCAGGTGTCTTCCCTCGTAATTTAGGAAATAAATTTAATTTTCAAAATAATTGTAATGATAAAGTATATATTTTAACATAATAATGTGAATCCTTGTAGAAAAGTGGACTTTGTCTTTGATTTTTTGATAGAGACAAGGGGAACTCATGTTGTAACCTTGTGTGAAGTCCATTTACCATATTTATGGGCATGTTTCCCTAGAGATCATTCTTGTCTCATGATACCATTAGGGTTTTTGTGTGAGATCATTGATTCCGATATTTTTTTTAATATTTGGTGTTTCTTGATCATGAGATATATTTTAGTGTATTTCCTATGAGCAATGCCATGGAATTTCATTGTGTCAGAAGTAGGTTGAACGACATCTTATACATTAAATGAAGACCCATGTCAAAGTGAAAAAGTGTTCAGTTATCTATATGGGAGACAATAAGATCATCTAACCAATTTTTTTAATATTATATTCATATAGAATGAATGTACTCTTAGTATTTCATTTCCAGTTCGTTAGAGGTACAATTGAGTGTGATGTATTAAAACTTTTTGTGTCATGGGATTTATGAGGAAGAGAACAATACAAGTGAGTACCCATAATATTATGTATTGTTTTGGTGGGTGGGATATTATTGATGCCTATTTAGTTATCATCTAATTGGTTTTTTATAGATTGGTCAATGATAGTTCATGATGGGTGGGTTTTGGATTAGTGACACATTATTAAATTCTTTAGAATGGAATTGATCCACACTAGGTTCTTGGAGGTTTTTAATTTAGGAATAGTGATTACATTGGAATGATTGAATGAAACATAATTTTTTGGCAAGGTGTGTGGGTTTGGAAATGATTTTTCTAACATGCGAGGGTACCTGTGGACATGTTTTCAATGGATTATGATTTATCACATCATTTGAGCAGTGGGGATGACAAGGAAAAATCGAACATGGTACATAGTCTAGAAATGTCGGTGGGGTTAGTGTGAACCATGACCGTATGGGATTTAAAAATGTTAGGGTGGTTATATTCTTTATGATGAATTTATTCTAGTATAAAAATTTTCACACTGTACATTTTGAAATGAATGTAAATTCCATGAGTAAGAAATTGTGGTTTATTTGTGGTTGGGGTTTTCATTTTTGGAATCATAAGAAGTATGTTTTTTCTATACGTTTTTATCTCTGTTCACATATTGGTCAGTAGAGAATCATTTGGGGCATAAAATTTATTGAGCGATGATTTTGAGATGAAATCATGGAGATTTTAGTGTTGAATAGTATTCCTCACCCATTCATAGGAACACTATGAAGGATCAGAGTGAATTTTCCATCTTGATCCACAATAATACTAATGTAGGCATTTGGGGTATATGTTGCTGGTGGGAATTTTTAAAAGGATAAAAAACGTGTATGTAAATTTTTTATCCTCATGTAATAGATTATATTGTATAATCATAAATAATTATTGTGTGTTATTGACCAAATACTATTAATGGTTATGGACCATTCTCTAAAGTTGTTGTCAATTGATTCCATTGATGTTTTTCTTATAATGTCTGAGTAATGTAGTGATTGGTGACTCATGTATGATGC
This sequence comes from Viscum album, assembly GCA_963277665.1. Taxonomy (NCBI): domain Eukaryota; kingdom Viridiplantae; phylum Streptophyta; class Magnoliopsida; order Santalales; family Viscaceae; genus Viscum; species Viscum album. The sequence continues at coordinate 820,487,459 of OY728151.1, forward strand.
ATATATTTAAGTGGTGTTGTCACTCCCAATAATTTTATTCATCAATGAATTATACAAGTGAAATATAAATCATGAGTTTTTTCCTCGCTGATGGTATGGACACTCGTATTTTTAAGCGATTGAAATTGGATTTGGAATATTAAACCCTAACTTTATGATGTTGTTGGTATGGAGATGATAGATATTGATCAGGTAGATATAAATTTCATTAGTTCAAAATATTATTCATGGAGAAATTATATTTTCATATTAGATGTTGTTTGATAATTAACATTAGTTTGATACATTCTATATATAATATAATAATGGGTTTTTATAATGGGGAATTGATACAGGTTATAGAAAATGATTATCTACTTCTTTTGGATGGAGAATATAATATGGGGTTTTCGCAATCTGTTTTGTATGGAATTCAGTTTTAATGTTTGGACGATCATGGGATGTCTCATGTGTAAATGGAATCATGATTTTGTGCATGGGTGTTGCATTAAAAGAAAGATATGGGCTTCTGGAATGGATATCTACTGAATTTTCATGTGTTGTTTTCACATATATATATATGGGATATTAGATAATTGAGTGTTTAGAATCTGAGTATGAGAGATCCTAAATCTCATCATCTTGATCTATGATTTAGAATGAGGTTTCCTACAAATTTTTTGACATCATTCATACCCAATAATTGTTTTCTATTTACTGGACACATGGAAACAATGATATATGACCCATTCCATTATGTATCGGTTGGTCAATCTAGTAAAAATATATATATATATATTTCAGAAAAAAAAACATTGGGGGTATTTTTTAAATGATTTCGATAGGAATATCAGTAAATCAGCTGAGGGAATAACTTTTTTCTAATGTAATGAAGTGATGTTGAAACAGACACAATTACATAGTGTAATGAGTCTCGGTGAGGCCCATATCAATATGGTTTTTCTGAATTCTGTAAAAAGGGTCAATTCTATCACTCTTATGTAGTCATGTTAGGACCAAGAGAACATTGGTGATCTATGATCATCAATATGTTTCATAAAAATTCTTTTTATAAATAAACCCTAGAAAATGATTATGGTACATTAATGTAAACTAAGAGAGAATTAATAATTACATTACTATATTATCGTGGATTTAAATAAATATCATGATAAAAAGTAGATAACTAGGATATTCTATTTTTGGGAAAACATCAAGGATGGTTTGATGGCATAGTGATCATTTCATACTATTTTTTTGTGATTTTCATAAACTACGTGTTGATAAACCTAATAGGGTAATTATGATAAACTTGTGTGTGGGTGTTTGTTAATATTATTTTTTTGGTGTTAGATGGTTTAATATTTGTGAGTGGTAGCTGGGGGATGATAATCACATGTCCAAAAAAATATCAAGTTTATAGTTTTTTGGGTGAACAAGTCTATGATACATTGGTGTTTTGCGGTAAAACTTCGATGAAATTATTGATGGTAGGCCATAAGTTGTGTATAATATCAAAATGGATACAACAACATTACATGTAGTTTGAGTGAGTGTGGTTTGGTGTACACAAATGACATAAGCTGACATAATATGATGATAGGGAACACACAATTTGTAGATATCTATGATTGAGGGGAATCATGTTTTGGGTGTGTACTAGATTGACTTCATACTGCATAGAATAAATCGATTTTAGGCAGTGATGCTAGTTGATGTTGTTTTTTCATAAATATAACTAGTGTTGTGTATGTGATTCATTTGTGGTTATAGGGTTGGAGTCTCTTGGTTCTATTGAATAAGGATAATCTATTGTACTTTTGGGATACTGTAATACGTCATGTTTATATGCGTGTTTCATTTTCAAGGAAGGATTTAGTTTTCATTTAGTATATGGGAGAATTGTTCTTTTATAAATCCAATTAAAATTCAAGAGATTTTGACACATAAAAAGAGATATTTTGGATATTTAATTATGTTCTGTAAGGGTAATGGGGTATCAGGTGACTCTGGAGGCTCGAGAGCATGAGCCAAAATAATAGCAGGATGTTGCATTTCCATCCACTAGACAGTGTAGCGAAACTCAATAAAAACCCAGGATTTATGAGAAATTATTATTATTATTTTTATTATTTTTATTTTTATTTTAGATATCAATTATTATTTATTTTTAACGAATTGAAACACAATTATAAAATACTCCAAAAATGTTTTAGGCCAAAATAATGGTATATTATATGGTAAAATATGGGGCCATAAAATCAGTGAAAATATTACTATGTATTTAACACTATGGTTTATTAGTCCGAATTGATGGTGTATATCAATTTAAAGTGAAATAATAAATCTTTAAAATAGATATTATTCATGAAAATCATCATGAATATGATGTGTACATGATCATCTAAAATCCAAATGATCACAAATATATAAAAAAATATAATGAGGAGATCACCATGAAAAGAGAACTAATTAAGAAAAATCTATAATATTAAATAACAACTATTCCTTGTGATGTGGGAGTGGAATAAATATATGACTTATTGAAGCTATATATTAGAATAAAACTACGCCATTATAAATATGGTGATTGTAAATATATTCACTTCAAATATAGTTGTTCCAATTATGACCAATATTTTTTTCCAAAGATCATTTATCCAATAAGAATACTCCATTTCTATATTTTTATATATTATATTTAAAATCGTATAATCTGCATCAAAATAAAACATTATTATTAAAATATTATAAATATATTTATATTTCTATGTTACATATAAATATTAAAAATATTATTTTTTTAAATATGATTTGATATATTCATATTTAAAATAATTATATAAATTTTATTTTAATGGATTACTATATTTATATATTATAGTATAATTTAATAAATTGAGTTGTATTTATTTATTTATTTTTTAATATCCCAGTAATATTTCATGAAATCAACAAACTATTTGGTAAATTAAATAATATTAAATCCTAAAATATTTAGTTAAATATTTTAAATATTTTTATTTATGATCCAATATATTATATATTTTTTTATTATAAAATGATTTGAAATAATATTAAGATAACTAAATGATTAAAAATATCAAATTTTGAACAATTATATTATTGGTTTCATTTCATTTTAAAAAAATTAGTTAAATTTTATAGTCAATATTAAAAAATATATAATTTTAATTATTTATTTATAATGTTAAAGATATCATTTCGTGGTATTTTCTGGATTTTTTCTAAAAGCATTGATTTTAGGTGAATAATGAAATTAACTGAAACATTTACTGTTAAAAATAATTTATAGTTAATAAGAATTAATTTATGATTTTTGAAACCCTATTATAAGACAAAATATGTTTTTTATAACTGAATTTGTCATTTTATATATATATATATATATATATATATTTTACTTTATAAACAAATTATCATATTATATGATTTTTGTTTTATATTGCAATAATATTTTTTATTAAATATACATTTCTTATTTTTAAATGAAATTAATAAAAATTTTGAAAATTAAATAAAAAAATATTCTATAAATTTTAAATAGTTGGTATAAATCATTCCAATTTACATTGGTGGATAAATGATAAATTACCATGGTAAAAACGAGTTACCGTGTTGAAATCCAAAATTGTAAAAATGAGTAAACTAAGAGATAACGAACCTATAAAGTTAAAAATATGTCAATTGAGTGGTTGAAATTTTGAATTAAATTACCACTTCTCAACTATATTAATTCACAATTTTTTAACCATTTTATATTATATTAAATTTTTATTATTTATAATTTTTTTTATTTAAAAAATTGGTAACACATTTCACTTATAAAAGGGTCTATCCTCTCCTAACTTATCTTCAAAACAATATCCAATTATATTGGGATAAATACTACCCAAACATCTCATAGTTCCTACTGTACAAAACATAGAGGTTCTTTTATTATCACAAGACCATTCCAAAATTTTTATACACCTTTGTAAATGTGATAACCCTGATATTGAGGGATAGATTTCCAAACAGATTCTTCGATATTTATTTTTTTCTTCTTAAAATTTATAATATATAAAATTTCTATTAAAAATTAATAAATAAAAAATCATTATTTTTTATACTATAATTTTATTATAATTATTTTACTAAAACTGAACACCCTTTCTATTTTCCTGAAGAAAATAGAAAATGGTTTTTTTAAATGAACCACCACATCTACAAATGTCATGTTTCATTTTCCTTGAAAGACATACATGAATAATCCTGATGTGGAATTTAATAAATAATAATGATATTTATAACATGTTTTATATACATAAATGATAAACATACTATTCATATATACCATTCTATATAAAATTATATCATTTATATTTGTACTTATTGAGTTGCAACTCTATGGGTGGATTGAATTCATTTTTTTCTTTTCATATAATCTTTAAATGGATTGTCATGATAATTGGATCAATGGATAAGTATTATGATTATTATATAATTAATATTTATTAATTATATATTTTATAACCCAATAATAATTTTAGTAATAAACTATTATCATTAATTCAATCATTTTATACAAACATAATATTTGAAAAATATTTAATTCAATTTATATCAATCAATTACATAATATTCTAAATCATCTATAATTTTTATATATCACGCTATTAGAAACTAGATTATATAATTATTTTATTGGTGTAATGATATAACTAATAAATCAACACATAATAAAATATTATATTTTGATTTTCATATTTGGGTATATTTGACCACCAACATTAATAATGGTATTTTTTTAATAGTGTTATATTAAGAAAGATTAATCTCATATATAATGAGATATAATTATATAAATATTATTTTTGGTTTTGATAAATATTCTAAATATTTAACTCATTAATGAAGAAGACACCATTCCTAGGTAAAAAATCAATGATTTTTTTTACTGATTTCATCATATTGGATAAAGACAAAATTTCTTCCTAAATGAGATATAAACATCATATAAAAAAATTCATTCATTACAAAAAAATTTGAATACATTGAATGATATACATTGGGAGAGTAATTAATTAAAACATCCTTGTTATAATACTTTTTCGTAACAATGAATATTATCCACACCAAACATTGAAAATGGTAATAACTCAGTAATATAAATACAGAGAATAAATATAAATAAATATTATAAATAAATAAATATATATATATATATATGTGGAAGATGATCATAAATAGTTCATGAATTTTATTTTTTTTTTAAACATCATATTAATGTATATTCGACTAAGTGGAGAACTATGGTAAGGGTTAATTTATCTAAAAATTTATTTTAGCACAAATATTACTCAATGTGAGTAGTAATACCTTTAATATAGTGAAATTATATAATGTACAATGTATTTAACAATAATATTAGTTGAAAAATATATATATCATGTAATTTATATGAATTACCATCAATTTAAATGGTAATCATGTTGTACGGGTTTTTAAAAAAAATTACTCAAAACAAAAGATATTAATTACCAATATTATATTCATATTATTAGTTTTTTAAATAATTTATATTGTGAATTATTGTAATATATGAATCCTTTAATGATTTCCTTTTTTATTAAAATGAATTTATATGTTTAATTGATATTTCATTTCCCCTTGACACATATTTTTCTTGATGTGTTTCTTTTGTATTTAATCTACATGATCTTTTCATTTCAATTGGGAAACATCATTTTTCCTTATCCTAATTATGTTGACCCTAATTTTTATTACTATACTATTACTGATTTTTAAAATAATAAACATAATAGTTATACATTCTCAGATAAAAATGATTAGTATCATGTGAAAAAATTATCACACATCAACTGTAAAAACTAAAACATAAATATGTTTATCAATTATATTTTTTTAACTTTCTAAAATTTCATGTTATATAGAACATGTAGTAACCTTAGTATATACATCAAATAAAGTGTGTGATCAAATATCCATGTAAGAGTTGGAAGAACGGTAATTAATCAATATAAAATGGATGATAATAATCATCATCATAACAATATAAGAATATGATCATTATAATGTCAATCATGAGGGAAAAAATTGATAATTTAATGGAATGTGGAAATGACTAAAAATGATACATTATGTCATAATTGAAAAATACCAAACATAAGTGTGATAAATATTGAATCACTATCAAGAATAACTTATTTAATGACTCAATTTTTTCTGAATATTTTTCTAGAAATTATTTGGGAAACTTTAGAGACTAGGCACTAAGACGACATGTGTTTTCGAGGCACATCAGTACCTAGAAAAACTATTAAAAAATGTGATGTTTTCAATATCATGGGCACACAACATTTCAAAAAAAAGTAAAATCCCACATAAATGAGTGCTCATATCTGAAATAAGAGGGCTTTAATGAGCTTTGAGTAGCGGATTTACCCTAGGTGTGACCTAACATTGGTCTACGTAGGTCATTTGTAGATAAATTTACCATGGGTGAAACCATAAATAAAATAATAAGAAAAAAATATTATATATATAAATCCTAATAAATAATAAATAGTTACATAGATTTGAATTATGATACCACTATTGACTTTATACGGGATGTTTTCCTTAGGCGGGGCCTAACATCAATTAGTGAGGATCAGCTGAAAAAGTTAGTTTTTTGATGTGAACTTCTTTAAAATATTTAAAAGAAATATTTTATATGGATGTTATGTGTTGACACAGTGGAGGTTTATTTTTTTTAATAAGACATGTTAGATGAATTCAAGGTTATCACCATACCCCTAGAATTCCCCGGAGGTAATGAGAATGAATCTCTCTCCGAATGATGAATGTTAGAAGATCGAGTATTGACGATGAAAATGACCATTGTTATTCATCAAAGGCTGATGCAATCATTGATGTAGGGTGTCTATCTATTTGTGACATATTTTTCCATTCATATATTCAAAAAAAATGGGGACTAACCAACGCATTGGTTGATATGTGGCTCGATCATTTGTATGGGTGGGATAATTATTGCAGGAATAAAGGGAATATATTTGGTGATTATTTTTTTGTTAGTTTTTTTGTGATCATGCGAACATGAATGAATCATACCTGAATTAAAAAGGTCAAGACACGTTATTTGGGTGTACATGTGCTCAATATCTCCTCCCTAAATCTTTCAAATACTTATCTCTTTGAAACACTACATGAATGATTGATTGTGGGGCCCACAAACCATTAAGCAATGTTCTAAGACTAAAGGTTTTGATCTACACTCTCATTGCGGTGGTAAAATGAGAGTGAAAAAGGTATACATAAGAATATGGAGGAGGATGTGAAGAATGGTGGGCCATTAGAATTGTGGACGGTGGAGAGGGAAGTGCATGTCCCATCTAGATGCAAGATTATGACTGGGTGCACAGCCGCAGTCCAGAAGTATCGCTCCAGAGGGGAGGCCCACGATGTGGTAAGCTGCAACAGGTGGACATGTACCATGAAAGATGACATAGTGGCAGTTGTAGTGTGATGCATCTGAAAGGATATGTTTCCGTGATCCCGTAGTGGTGGGGAGGCTATGAATGGAATCCAGTAAGAAGATGGGGTCTGTATGGAACTTATAGCGGTGAAAGCCGCGATGAAGGGGGTTAGAATGTGATGTCATTCGTGTTGAATGAAACAGCAGCATTGTCTATGGGAGCACAACCGATAAATGTGATAAAGGTGCTACCCCACATTAGATGGGCCATTCTATGTGAACCAGGCCCCGGTAAATAGTCCATTGGGCTAATCCAGTTCGGGAAGTCCATACCAACTGGGTCTGGTTGGGTCGGGTGAACTGGTCTGAGTTGTGTATGCTGGACCGAGATGGGTCAGACCCGGACTGAACATGACCCTTTCTACTAAATTCGATATATGATTCATACCATGTGTATTTTTTAGAAGGATTTGGTGGTATTGGGACCCTTAAGACGAGGCTTTCCTTTTGAAATATTCTAATTGAGTTTTTGTGGAAGTTGGTTTATGACCTAATTGTGTGGGGAGTAGGTTCTCCTGGAACATGCACTGTATGAGCATAATCATACAGCTTGCTATGACTATGTTACTTGGGGGACTACTTGACCCATTGATGCTTCCTACACCATCAAATCTCCATGCATCATAGATTCATCATGTTCCATTTAATCCATCTTCTCCATCGATGCTCCAAGCACCATCGATGTCTCAGACAACATCAATTCCTTGAGATCCCCCAATGCTCCAGGTGCCACAAACACTCCATGGTCCATCAATTATCTATCTTCCATATAATTTTCATGCAATGCCAACATATATATTTTCATTAATACTGTAAGTTTTATAGAATATAACTATAAATCTTTCCCATCGTGCATTAGATTTGTACATGTTCGAGCAACCTTTATTGACTGTACATTATGTGTTTCCTTTATGGTGTATATCATGTGTTTCTTTAGTATTTTACTTCTTGTGTATACATCGTGGGGTATTTTTTTAAATTCTTAATGGGTTTATTTTGAGGTTTCAGGGTCCCTACCTAGTATTGTTTTAATGACCCCTACACAGGCTATGCATGCATGTGTCAGGTCTATTGCATATGATTGATGATTTGATGGAGTTCTTGGTGAACCGAGACCATAGGGTTCTTAGAGGGATCCCCTAAAGACGAGGTGTGATTAAGAGTCTTTAGATAGATATTTATTTACCTACCCTTTGAGTATGATTTTTTGCAGATGAGACTCAAGAGTTGTACTTTCCCTTTCGGTTGCAAATGTATTATTTCTCGATTTACTTATCAGATTATGTACTGTTGTATAATATTGTTTTAATTGTTGAGGTATGAATTCCTATTTACATAGTGTTTTCAGTTTAGTACCTTCGGCCTTGGAAATGGGTGTCTGTGTACATGTACTTAGTCAAATAACTCCAATTTCTAGGATATTTCTACTCAGTGCTAGTTAATAGCCCCTAGCATGTTGGAGGTAGGATTGGGGAAGTCATGGCACAGGCCCTGGGGGATGGGTTGTGATGGAGTGGTAACATATGGTAGGTGGTTTGTACCTAATGAACCCAGAGTCTGTGAGATTAGATTTGGGAAATAGTATCAAGTGTTTCAAGTTTGGCATAAATCTAGGGAATCTAGTGTGGGTGCGGAAGCTGACTTATCAACGCAAAAAGACTCTGAATTCTACTTTTTGACTCATTACATGAAAATAGATGTTGTAGGTAAAAAATGATACATGAATCATATAGGATTAAGTGTGTTCTCATGTCCTTCTTGAGAGAGTGTCAGCTCACCAGGTATACTTTATTGAAAATGGTTCGTCTTGATCTATTTTCGGATTCTTCATCCCTGACATATAGCCAGGATTCTAATACGTTATCACATGGATGATCCATCTTGTAATGATGCATAAGTACGGGGACTAGTACTAGAGATATCACCCCTAGGTGGTGTACCGGTGAAAACACCACCTGAAGGGAAGCAGATACTACCAGCATTACCAAAAGAGGTTGCGCACATATTGAGTGCATTTTGTGGGTTCAAGAGGTACTGATCTCCCAGGTTAAATGGTGAAAGACCCCTAGGAATTTGAGGATTTTGTGGGTGGGTGGGGTTTTACATGTGTCTTCCTCCAAGATATGATGACTCTCGACCAGATGAGAGTCTTAAGCGTGAGTCTTCTACATGGATCAGTGAGGAGATGGTGGAGCATTGTGAACCAGATGCATGGGGAGATGACAGTCACATGGTTAGAAATCAAGTGACACTTTATGGAAGGTTTTTTCCATGTGGAATTATGTAGCATGCATATAAAAGAGATACCATATCTACCGAAGTGCAACTAGATTACATTAGATTACTGGGTGAGATTTATCGCTCTTTCTCGTTACATGATGAATATGGTTTGGCACCGATTATTCCATGCCCAGACATTTGAGTATATTATATGCTAGGAGATAAGGGAATTCATGACGTCCCTTAACATCCCTACATATTCTACGGTACTGGAGAAATCACTTCTCATAGAGAGCATTCTGGAGGATAAGACACACATGGTGGGAGCTAACATTGGGGGTCATGTAGCTGTATCCTCGGTAGAAGGTAGCCAACAGATAATGTATGGATCCAATTGTATCAGTAAATTTAGTTAATGATCCTAGTAAATGAGGATAGCGGTGAAAAGAACACCTGGTAGAGTAATTAAGACGATGGACATGATCAGTTACTCATGCGACAGTCTGGGAATTTGGCTGGCGATTGTCTAACCCCTCATACAACAGATCCAGAGATAGAAGAGGGACCTCCAAAGAAGAGGATAAGGTTGGAATAGGGATGTCCAGTAGGATGTGACAGTGGTAGAGGAGCTGTATCAGAATTAGGTGGTGGGAATACGTTTTAATAACTACTACCACCACCCCTTAGTGGTACACCACTGGCTCATGGAGATGGTGGATAGGGACGAGGCTAGATCCAGGCGATTGAGGATTATGAACCCAGTTATCCATAGATTATTATAGGTACACTACATTTCTTTTCAACCCTATCTAAAATATTTATTGACATATGATCATGTCACTCTTTTCTCAACACATCTTTTGGTTCAGACATGACGATTCCTATCGAACAGTTGAAATGATCCATATGCTTATAGAATTATATATAAGGAGATTGGATGGTCACACACTGGTTCAAATAGTTTTCCCATACTCATGGGGGAGGGAATTTCGGTTGGGATCTATTGGTGGTAATTTCTAGGCTTTACGATGTCAACCATGGTACAGACTAGTTATTCACAGTCCCTAAATAGATTGGCAATTTTAGGTGCATAATGCGGTGTGTCTGTGGATATAGGACCAGGTTTCCCTTTGTTGGTGAAATAGAATCCCATTCAACATATGATTGATTCACAAATAAGAGTGTGATGCTATTCAAACATCATTTTTCAATCATGACCCTTAGTGTAGTGGATGAGATGAGTGGACAATTTCCTATAGTGGTGGACCTATACGAGAAAATATTTTTTGAATATTTTCTTGGATTACCGCCTTATAGAAAGGTGGATTTTTTCATTGATCTATTCCTTGGGAAGGCACATATATCTAAAATTAATTTCAAATGTCTCCAATAGAGATTTGTGAGTTAAGGGTACAATTGGAGGACTTGTAGAGAAAGGGCTTCGTGAGACATAGTGTTTCACCAAGGGCGTCCCCGATGATGTTTTCCATGTTGGAAAATTGTAGATTGTGGTTATGTGTGGACTTGGAGAACCTATTCCAAGTGACTGTGAAGAACATGTATCTACTACCAAAGACTAAAGACCTATTAGATTAGAAAAATTTATGGATGTGGTTCTTAAAGATAGACCTCAGATCTGGCTATCACAAGGTTCATGTATGGGATTGGGACATCTTGAATACCACTGTTAGAAGTCAGAACAGAAAATATGAGTATATAGTGATGCCTTTTTGGTGAGTTTAACATATTATAAGTGTTCAAGGGACTCGTGAACAAGGTATTATTTCCTTACATAGATTGGTTCATCATGGTCTTCATCAATGACATCATAGTTTACTCGACGTTTGAGGAGGAGAACACAATACACTGGAGGATGCTCCTCGACACACTTTGAGAGAACCAAATTTATAGGAATCTCTCAAAGTACCAGTTCTAGATATGATAGGTTCAATTTATTAGACATGAAATTTAGGATACTAGAGTGAATGTTGATCCCACGATGATTGAATCAATTATTGCTTGGGACCCACCCATTAGTGGTACCGAGTTCCGGAGATTTAATTGGATGTATGGATACAATCAGAAGTGTGTAAACAAATTTTAATATGTAAAATCACTTGAAATAGAAGGGGATGACTTTTTTTGGATAGATATTTTCCTTTAGTGCTTTTATGAGATGATGTAGAGGTTGGTGTGCTCACCCATCATCAGTTTTCTAGAGGATGGTGTCTAGTACGTGGTGTTCTGTGATACATCAGGGACTAGGATTTTTTGTGTCTTGATGCAAGGGAAAGCAGTTATTTCGAATGGTTCACAACAATTGAGGCATCATGAGTAGTACTACACAACCCATGATCTGGAGTTGGAAGCGGTGTTCTTCACATTGAATATGTGGAAACACTACCTTATGGGTGATAAATTATCTTCTACTTTGACCACAAGATTATCAAGTTTATATTCCTTTAAATGTATTTGAACTTGATATTGCGGTACGAGCCAGAGTTCCCGTGAAAATATGAATTTGATATATTCTATTCTACTAGGAAGGGGAACATGTTGGATTAGTTTCTCTGCTATAGATCGAGTTCACAACTTCTGAATGATGCATCAAAAAAGTTACCCTTGTTTTAGATATCCATTGTTGATATAGATGGTGTAACTTATCTCCCATCAATGGTGGTTAACCCTCTACCCTTCAAGTGAGTTAGAGAGGAATCTCTCATTGATACCGACTGTGAGACAACATGTTCCCAGATGCCTAAATGGCATGTCCCATCAGGATATTAAAAAAGAGGGAATCATGTCGTTCTCTTCGAAGGGAACACATCAGTGCCAATAATTTTATAGGAGTAGGGCATGAGTGAGTATCATACATCCCCATAGGAAGTACATCTAGGAGTGGAAATTGGTATTAAGACCTCTGATATCAGTTCTAACAGTTGGGGATAAATAATGTGGTGGTAGAGTTCATTTCTCAATACTTCAGTTTTCATCATGTTATGGCTGAGCAATAGGTTTTAGCCGATTTTAATCAACCCCTTGAGGAAGTAGAGGGAATGTGTGATGGGATATTAATGAAAATCATGGTACGGTTACCACACATTCCATGGGGACATGATACCATTAGTGTGATCATTGACCAACCCACCAATTCATCCCACTACCTACCAACCTCTAAGTAGAGCTCAGTAGAGAGAGTGAGATTACTTTACATTAAAGAGATAGTTTTTATTCCCCAAGTGCCACCAACAATCATTTCATATCGTGATTCTCATTTCCCATCGTAGTTGTGTAACAGATGCCGGAGGTGTTTGGAACTCACGTTCCCTTGAGCATGGTGTTTCATCCCATGATGGATTTCCAGATGGATAAGACCATCCAAGTTCTATAGGACATGTTACATGCATGCATCCTAGACCTTGTCTATAGTTAATAGGACCAAAAACCTCTGGTGGAGTTTTTATATAACAGCAACTACCATTCCATAGTTGGTATAACACTATTCAAGGCCTTTAACGGCTGACCATACATGTCACCACTATGAATCATAGACCCAAGAGAGTCATCACTCATGGTTCTAAAGTTTTTGTAAGCTATCATCGAGAAGATTTAGATCATCCAAGAGCATATGAGGATTGAATAGAGCTGGTGGAAGTTATTGATGCGAGGTGGTAGAGGATTTGTAGTTCAAAAAGAAAGACCATGTGTAATTTTATGTCTCATATCGACAAGGATTACAAGGATTTGGCTGACATGGCATGTAATCTTTGAGACAGATCATCCCATTTCAGAATCTGAGTAGAGCCATAGAGTTTCCATGCCACCTAAGTATACCCCTGAAGATGCAATAGGTGCATGATTTCTTCCATGTGTTGCATCGAAGGAGGTGTGTGCATGATACTTCTTACATCATCGACTAGGGATGGATTGACATTGATGATGGGGATATATTTTTGGAGTACTTATTGGTTATAGGGGATCAAATGGATTAGATCTCTTATTAGTGGTCAATTAATCTGTTGGATGTTCGATAGAAGTATGGGAGTATTTAGAAGAGAAATTGAGTGTGGGCGGCTTTTTTTGAACCATGATATTTTATGAGAAGTATATTTTTTATATCTTATTTTATATGAAACATCAAAGGAATCTTTCACTGCACACAACACTAGATTGGCTTATGTTACACGCAATCACGACCTTCCTTGATAGCGTGTGTAGTAGGCAATACCGAGTTTCACAAAACAACGATATATTGTTATAATATTATTATGTACTAGCCGTTATGAATAGTAGTAAATACATTTTGAATTTTATATCATTATTATTCATCTTAAATATTTTCTAGAACATTGTATGAGAACAAAAAAAAATTCGAGTAAAATAAGTATTTTTAAAAAAATGCAGTTTTTCCGCCTTTTGATGGCGCACCCACATTAAATCTAGTTTTCGACATGTTTATAAGTTCAATTTGACAAAATAAAATTCCTCCATGGAATCAGGATATAAAAATTTAATTTGGATAAATTTTACATATTATTCTGATAACTTTCATATTTTAATGAATAGTAAAAACACGCTATATTTTAATTAAAAACAAATTTTTTCATCGCAATAATTTATATAGATAGATTATATTCTTAATTGGTTTTAAAGTTTAATTTGAATATATTTTTACCATTTAATCCAATGTTGGTCATTGGAATTAATTTCACTTTAAATTTGGACATAAACAAGTGTCGATCTTTTAATAGTTATTGTTTCTTAAAAACACACTATTTGTTTTGAGAATGGGAATTAATTTTAAAATTAATAAATTCCATTTATATGTTTTGAATTTGAAAAAATAGACATCATTTTTTGAATTCAGAATATCAAATATATATTAGGCTGAATTTATGGTACTTTTCTGAAAAACTTCAATTTTTGATAAATAGTGAAACCACTTAGTGGTAGTCAAAAAAACTGACTCTTTCATTTTAATCAAATTTTACCACATCTGTGAATTTAATTTCTAAAATCCCACATACATGGTTGTTATTAATAAGTAAAATGTGGTTCAACAAGACGAAAATAATTTTTGGTGAATAGTATCTTTTGACTTTTATTTAATGCGGTTAAAGGTAAATCGGGTAATTCTAGGTTAAAAAAATATTATAATAATTCAAAATTACCTTAAAACGGGTCCTAAACATATTGGATGAGTAGTGTCTGACCAGGGGCATACATGGGTAGATTTTGGGACCCCATTGGGCCAATTTGTAGTGGTAATGAAAATTTGGATTAATTAATTTAATGTAATGACAAAATTGACATTAACAAAAAACCTTTTATTAATTAATTTTTATAAGGGTTATATAAATTAACTTTTTTCCAATAAGTATTCATTGGAATGATAAAAATATTTCCTACATGGTGGTGTCTTTTTATGATTTTTAGACATTAAATATATTAAATTATTTATGACACAATAATGATGAAGTATTTACATCATTATTAAATGATTTAAATAAATACGATTATAATGATTAAAATATTATCCACAACATGTCCAATTCTTATTTGATGATTTTATTTTGACCATGAGTCATATTATCTTCATCTTTAATGATTTTTGGGCCTTGGTAAACAAAAGATATGTTATAATAAAATAATATTTTCACACTTTCCAAAGGTTCCCCTATCCTCCCTTATAAATGGGAACATCTTCTCTCTCCTCTTTACACAACATTGAGCCTTCAAACATGGCCAAAACCTACCCATTACTCGTCTCAACTCCCCTAGTAATATTCTAGAGGTCATGGTTTTCTTCAAAGACTAACATTAGTGACCTAAGAAGAGGTCTCAAAGAGGCATGTTGAAGAAGAGGTAATATATGTTACCTATTCTTTCAAATTTATTTCTTCTTATACTTCCTTTTATTTAGTTGTTTCATTATGATATAATAAAATAAGTATCATTAATATACTGATATGTTATTATAAATATGAAACAACCCTATTTCACCTTCTATCCATCCTACAGAAAACGAAATCACCGTGCATCCTTACGTACGGAATACAGTCTCCACGCCATTGTGTAATCTGTTTTCCCCCACCACATTACATGGATGGGTATAATGGTGTAAATAATAACTATAGATGATTATTTTAAAATGATATTTATTATTATATAGTATACATATACTTCAATACAATTCCATGATCATGGTAATGATATCATCGCTCGTGCGTACGTACGACCTATCGTCTCCATGATGTTATGCGACTCGTTCTATATGATATTCTTTGAATAATGATTATATAAATGAATTGAATGAATAAAAATGATATATATTACACTGATATAATTATATAAATTACTTACCTATAACCTAAAAATAAGAATAATAATTTATTCGACAAAACATGCATAATAACATAAAGCAATGAACACCTGAATAACAAGTAGCAACGAAATATTACTAAAAAGAAGATAAAAACATGACCATATATGATATCATAACGAAGAATATGATTATTTAATAAGTCAATGAAATTATTTAGATCATTATACAGGAATATAGGATACGTACGAAGCAAATCAGACCAATGGTAAGGGAAAATCTCACAATCTCTTTTTTATATGAGATTGTTTATACTTCAAAATTTACTGTGGAAAATTTTTCATCCAAATCCATGTTTCCTCAATATTTAATATTATTTCTATCCTCCTAAATTTTTTTAAATACAATTTTACTCTTTGGTGAGTAAAATATATGAATGGGATCATTTTTCGTTTTTAGTACGAGGTACTTTTTGACTTTTCCGACCAAAGTATGAGAAGAATATTTTATTTAACTTGTACGACATGAATGGATTTTTATGATTCCATAGAACATTTTTTCCATGAAGCATCATTTACTTGTTTTCAAGTTTATTTTTAATCAAATTATTTAAGTTTAAAATTGTATGACACGTTAAGAATGGTAAAAAAAATTTGAAGTAGAAAGGATATTTTCCTCGAAAATGGAGTTCAAGTGTTTTATCAAAATAATTTTCCATCTAATATAATATAGGGTTCTGTTTCTATCCCTATTTTTACATTGATTTGATTATTATGGAATTAATTTTATGATATCCTTTTATCTAATATGGATTATGTTATAATGGAATGATGTTTAAGAATCCCATTTTTATTACATGGGTTATGCTATGATTTAGGATTTTGTGGCACACATAAGAATGGTTTCATTATGATATGGGTGGGACCTATATCTCACACCATTGCATTGGGTAATGATTTATATATCATGAGATAGACATGGATGGAATAGAAAGTTAAACTGGTTCAGTGATACAGGTCTAGAATGAGGAGTGAACTCGGTTCAGAAATGGACATTGTCCGCTATGATAGTCTTGGCAATGAGTCTTGACTAATAATAAATGATTTTCCATTATTATGTGTGTATGACACAATGTTTCACGTTTTATGTTATGATTATTGGGATTACATTTCACTACTATGATTTATCCCATGTTATGATATTATGATCTCTTTTACAAGTTAAGATTTTTGAAATGATATGTTCTTATGAATATGATATTTCTATTGCATACCCTTAATGAGCATTTGAGCTCACCCTTTTGTATGTTTTATTTTCCTCAGGTCAAGATGAAAGGTATTAAGTAGGATATGCCAATGGGACTCTATATATGATGAAATAAATGGGAGACAATGTAGATTCTTTACCAGTCACTTATGTTTCCTAGTTTCTAAAGACACTATACCTGGAAAGTCCTATCATGGTTTTGTTATTTGTTATAATATGTATGCTTCAATTATGAAGTTATAACCATGTATGTATATAATGGGTCGTTATAGTTGGTATCAAAGGAAAGGCATAGTCAACCTTTGGAAACTAGGATGTCAATTCCTTAGTAATAACTATAATGATATGTCTAAACATAGAACAAAATATTAGTGTTTCAGAAATGGTCATGAACAACCTATGATAAGACCTAAAGTGAGAAATTTTATTCTTGATTATGTGGTTTTCCTTGGATGATTAGTGTTTATCACACTATGCATCTTGGTTTTAGTTAATGTCTGGAACGCGAAAGAACCATGTTAATGCTGAGTGTGACAGGAAATGCAATTATTGTCCCCCTGAGCAACCAAATGTTATGGGAGTTAGAATAAAAAATATAGTAGCCATGCTCACACAACATTCTCATTTTATGAACAATTAAGGACTTCCAAACGAGCAAAGGAAGAAGCAAAATTCTGTTGAATCCTTCATGATGAAGCATCCACCCTCATTCAGCTAGTCTACTGATCCATTAGTGGATAAACAATGGATCGGTACCACTGAAAATATATTTTCAGTAATCTAATGTTCTGAACATGATAAAGTCATCTTAGCAGTATATCGTTTGCAAGGTGAAGCTGATCAATGGTAGAATCTTATTAAGAATATGAGGAAAAGGGATGAAATTGAGTCCATGGAATGGGATGAGTTAAAGAAATTATTTTTCAATAAGTACATCCCTCGCATTCTTCGAACAAATATAGAGAAGGAGTTTCTTGAACTGAAGCAAAAGGAAGACGAATCGGTTTGTATCTATGAAACAAGTATTACAAGGCATGCAAGGTATACATCTGGGATTATTATCCTACCTAGGAGTAATATCGATCAATTATTTAGTGGCTTAAAACCCAGTCTTAAGAGGGCGTTATCCATAAGGTACTTCAATAGCTACGAGGAAATTGTTTGATGTGCTCTTAAGGTTGATATCAAGATTGGAGTAAGCCATCAGTCATATGGGTTTGATAAGAAAGGTAAAATGTAATTCAAAGGGAAATAAAAAGACCAAAATGAAAAGAATATGAGTTTTCCCTTATGATCAAAGTGTGGAAAGAAACTTGGAGGGAATTGACTTAAAGGGACAAGTAAATGTTTTACGTGTGGAAATGAACGTCATCGGGCAGTTGAATGTCGAAATAATGGGAAGAATATGTCTAATGATGCAGACAAAGAATGGGATACACATAATGCACCTCATACCCTTCAATGGTATAAGTGGATGGAAAAGGTGAATTATTCCAATCAATGCCCTTATTCAAGGGTTGTTGATGATGATCGACGTCAAAAAACTCTTAAGGCCAAAGACAAAGCAAAGTCACATGCAATTTCTATCGAAGATGTGGAGTACGATAAAGAAGTGGTGAAAGGTATACTTACCATCCACTCTAAAGTAGAAATTTTTTTATTTGATTCAGGATCCACCCACTCTTTTATATCCGAAGAATTTTCTTAGTGTATCGTCGTACTACCTCAACAATTAGATGTTGAGTTAGCTGTGACAACTCCTAATGGAACAACAGTTGTGTCAAAAGTTTATAATTCTTCTCCAATTAATGATTGTGGGAAAGTTCTTCCTGCAAATATTATGATCTTTCCTACAGTGGAATTTGATGTCATTCTTGTCATGGATTTTCTTTATTTATATGGATCTCATATCAATTTTCAATGAAGGGGAATCACATTTAATATTTCAGATAAATCTATGATCGTCTATCGATTCAATGATGAACATAACCTTCCAGTGAAAATTTCTTCCATCTTATGGGACTTGATTCCACTAAATGAATGTTTTTTATCTCAAATGGTTGGAGAGAAACTCATGATTAAGAATATACCCATTGTATGAGAGTTTTATGATGTCTTTCCAGAGTAATTCTTATGTCTTCCACCAAATCTTGAAGTTGAGTTTTCAATAGAACTCATACCAGGTTCTTTACTTATTTCAAAGACATATTTTTGAATGGCCCCAATTGAGTTGAAGGAATTATAGAAGCAACTCTAAGAGGATCTTGATAAGGGATTCATATGCCCTAGTTCATCACCTTGGGGAGCACATGTTCTATTTGTTAAGAAGAAAGATGGATCAATGAGACTCTGCATTGATTATCGAGAACTTAACAAGATCACTATCAAGAACAAACATCCTCTCCCACACATTGATGATTTATTTGACTAACTAAGTGGAGCTCAATACTTTTCCAAGATTGATCTTTGTTTAGGGTATCATCAATTAAGGGTAAAAAAAGGATATACCATAGATGGATTTTTGTACAAGGTATGGACACTATGAATTTATAGTGTAGGGCTCACAATGAGGACATAGAGGACATACCATAGAGGATATACCATAGAGGATATACCATATATGGATATACCAAAGAGGATATACCATAGATGGATTTTGAGATGTAGGACTCACAATGAGGACATTGTTCTCTAAAGGGGGTGGTGGTGATTTTAACACCCCGGAATGATAAAGGGTTAAATGACTAAATGATATGACTAATGTCAACGAGGTTCACCTTCCTTTTTGGGAGCCTGTCTGATTAGAATTCCACGGCTAAGTGTGCTTGGCCTGGAGTAGTGATCAGGATGGGTGACATTTTGGGATGTTTCCCAGGATGTGTGTGAGTGAGGAAAAATCACATTAGAAAGGAAATGTGTTGGTATGTGGGGAAAATAATTAGTCAGATGACCCGTTCGGGCCGACCCAGGTCCGGTTGGGCAGGGTCGGACAGGACCAAGACCCCCCTTATCATACCAATTTTGGTTTTTCACCCATAGCATGAGCTATGTACCACTGATCGACGCACCGTTAGTTTTGTATGATTCCTTGGATCGAGATAGTTGTATCGGTATATCACACTCATGTTTTTGGATGAGGTTGGAGTATGGCCGGGTTGGATTGTACCCGAAATCAAACCGGCCCCTTGGAACGGAAATGCCAATAACTCTCATATCAGGCATCAGATTGATGCAAAGTCTATCGCGTTGGGTTCCTTATGATGAGATGGAACTACTCTATAAATCAAATCAATAATTCATGATAGTTGATGTATCAACACTTGGATCGAGGAGAGGACCCTTCCGGAATCGAGCGTGCTGTGTGTGGGAACCCTGGGCTGGCTGTGGCATAGATGATGGAATCCTTCGTGGGTTTGACAATGACGAATGCTATACCAGGATCATACGTGGGTTCGACAATGATGACTACTGTACTAGAATCATACATGGGTTTGACAGTGATGACTTCTGTATCGGGATCCTCTGTGGGTTCGACAGTAGTGACTTCTGTACTAGGATCCTATGTGTGTTCGATAGTAATGACTACTATACCAGAATCCTACGTTGGTTTGACAGTGACAACTTCTAGGCCAGGATCCTATGTGGGTTCGACAGCACTGATATTGTTCCAGGATCCTACGTGGGTTTGACAGAGGAAATGATTCACATGCTACATCTAATCATCTCTACCCCTGTAAGTGAGTTGTATACCTTTGTGAGCTGAGTCATGTATTTCAACCATTATCAATGTGGATGTTGACATTACATCCATTGTGGAATGGTTTGGGCTTGGGGATCAAGAGTTTGAGCTGGACTATGATTGATAAATTAGGTATATGTACGGACATATACCTGAGTAGGGTCAGTTGATACTTCATGATTGTATCATTCTACTATGGTTTATCCTTTGTGGATTTTGTGAGACCTTGAGGGTCTCGGGGTACCTATTGAGTATCGTTATACTCACCCATGCACATTCTATACCTAAACCTCATTGTGTTGGATGAATAAGACATATAGAGCTGACCAAGGCGGAGTGTATGAGCACTGGACGGTACCTGGAGGTGGACCTCACGACGAGTCGGTACCCGGAGGAGATGGACGGATGTGAAGCACTGAGGAGGCTATCTGTACCTACCCTTCAGGTAGGATCTGTGTGAGTGAGTGAGGAAAAATCACATTATAAAGGACAAGTGTTTTCCTGTGGGAAAAATAATTAGTCAGATGTCCCTTTCGGGCGGACCCGGGGTGGGTTGGGCAGGGTCGGACTGGACCCAGACTCCCCCTTTTCCGACCAATTTTGGTATTTCACCCATAACATGAGCTACATACCACCAATCGATGCACTGATAGTTTCTTATGATTCCTCGGATCGAGACGGTCGTTTCGGTATATCACACTCAATTTTTTGGATGAGGTGGCAGTATGGATGGGTTGGATTGTACCTGAAATCCAACCGGCCCCTTGAAACGGAAATGCCAATAACTCTCAGACCAAGATTCTGATTGACGCACCATCTATCGCGTTGGATTCCTTATGATAATATGTAACTATGTTATAAATAAAATAATGACTTCGTGTTAGTTTATGTATCAAAACATGGCTTGAGGAGCGGATCCTCCCGGAATGGAGCGTGCTGTGTGCGGGAACCCTAGGGCTTGTTGCGACTGAGATGACGGAATCCTTCGTGGGTTAGACAGTGACAACTACTATACCAAGATCCTACATGGGTTCGACAACGATGACTACTGTAACGAAATACTACATGGGTTCGATAGTGACGACTTCTGTACTGGGATCCTCCGTGGGATGGACAGTAGTGGCTTCTATTCTAGGATCATACGTGTGTTCGACAACGATGACTACTGTACCAGATTACTACGTTGGTTTGACATTGACAAATTCTGGGCCAGGATCCTACGTGGGTTCAACAACACTGATATTGTTCTAGGATACTACATGGGTTCAACAATGGAGATGTTTAGGAGGATACATCTAATCATCTCTACCCCTCATCATGAGTTGTATACTTGTGTGAGTTGAGTCATGTCTTTCAACCATTATCACAGTGGTGATTGACTTTACTTCCTTTGTGGAATGGTTTGTTCTTGGGCCTTGAGAGTTTCAGATGGATTGTGATTGATAACATAGATTTATGTATGGGCATATACTTGAGTAGGGTTGGTTGATAATTCATGATCGTATCTTTCTCCTGTGGTTTATCATTTGTGGATTTTGTGAGACATTGAGAGTCTCAGGGTTCTACTGAGTGTTGTCATACTCACCTCTGCACGAGCTATGCATACACCTCATTGTGTTGGATGTAGACAACGGACAATGCTGACCGTGGCGGAGTGTACGAGGACTGGACGGTACCTGGAGGTGGACCTCATGATGAGTCTGTACCTGAAGGAGACCGACAGACGTGGAGCACTGAGGAGGCTATATATACCTACCCTTCAGGTAGGATTTGTGGTGGACGATCCAGAAGTTGCTTGGAACCTTCTAGCTCTTTGTCTTTTTAGTTGTACCTGTTTTTATTTTCCCTGTACTTTACTATTGGGCTTGTATTTCTGGCCCTTTTACTATCAAGTACTTCTTCTTTATTCAATTTTTATTTAGATTTTACTTCTGATTATACTCTAGTTGTGTTTGTTTGTAGTTATAAATGAAATGCCTTCCCAGTTTAGGGATTTATGCCTTTTGTTCTAGTCGCAATCCCCTGGCCTATGGAAGGAAAGCTTGGGGAAGTTACAAAATAGGCCCCGAGGGGGGGGGGAACGGGTCGTGACAAGTTAATTCCATAAAAATTAATATGGATAATTAAGATTAAAAAATTGGTTTATTGGGGTTAAACTAAAAAGATATGTTTTAAAATGAAATAAAAAATGGTATAAAATCTATTTTATAGGCATATTTTGAAAATTATAACTCTATTAATCATTAATGGTTCATTTTTGTAAGCTTTTTATATATGTAAAATCTTTCTGCACTCAATTCATTTCCAAAATAACACACATGTCCTTTCCCCAACATAATAAATTCCACCCCTCTCCTCTCTTATTCACACAATCAAATCGTCTTGAATTATACAAGGCATGAGAAATTCACATGAAAAAATACCTCCATTTATCCGAGAATACTTATTTGTGGATTAGATCATTCAATTGATGGCTTTAGTGAAAATATAAGGATAATACCTGAAGAAGATTTAATGTTGTTCAACGAGAATCATTACTTAATGTATTCCTCCACCAAATTCAATTTTTTTGACCCATGATAATATAAGAAAAATAGTATATTAGATATTATATGATTATTATATAATTATTAAATAAACTAAAATCATCTCTACTTTTATCAAATGGGTTACAAAATAACTATTATTGTGTATGATAGACCACCACCTTGTGATCTAACGTAATTAATTTTTTCATTTCCACCTCTCAATGATCAGTTTTATGATGAATATATAGTATATGTATGATATATAAAAAAAAATTAAACCACTATATTCACCTAATAAAAGATATATTTTTACCTTCTATTCCATATGATGTACGATAATGACACTCATGATTATAACGAACTACCCCTAGTAAAGAGATGTGATTAATCTTTCACTAACGCTTTACATGATTGGTGATAAATAAAATGTTAATGATTATATGTGTTTTAAAATTATTTATTATGATGTTAATTAAATATTTTTTATTTTATAATGATTTTATATATAATTTTATATCTTTCCATTTCACTCATGAAAATATGATAACATCTTTCATGTTCACATGGACTACCACCTTAAAGCGATGTGATTATTTTTTTTATAACCATATCATATAGATGACATATAAAAGTATATATTATTCTATATAAAATATAATTACCATTTTTAATGATAATATATTTATTATCTTCTTTATGTAATGATCTGTGAAAAATGGAAATGTTAATCATGTGTACGTATGACCAACAATCTCCATGATTGTAAAATATTTAAATTTTAATTACAATCATTCAATATTGTTTTTAAAATTAAAATTTATTCAATAATATGATTATTATGCGACGATTATTTTTTTGGATATTATATAACATTATAATATTTAAAATAACTAGATCTTTTATAATGAATCAAGCTTGGGAAAATATGGTAATTCACATTCAAAAAAAATATAATAATGAAATATTATTAGCAAAGAAGATATATGATTTTATAAAATGATCATATGTGATATTATAAATATTATTTAAATTAAATAATTATTTTTTAACATTTTTAAAAAATTCTATGTGGGATGATAAAGGAAATTCACCCAAATGGAAATGTGAGCTGAGGGATTTCATCTCAATTTTATTATATTGGGGAATATTTTAATAAAATGCACCTATATTATTTTTAATGGTGTATAAAATGTTCATTAGAAGTGTAATATCATTAATAGTTTAATGTAAATTGAGTTTTATGTTTCAATTTGTATAATTTCATCTAAGGGTATTTAAATTAAATGTTACCCACTGGTAAGGAATTTTATAACTCTACTAATATTTATAAGATTGTATTACTTGTTCATTGTAATAAAATATAATATGATTATTTTTGTAATGAATTTTTATTATATTATAACTTTTTCTTATTTTTTATATGGATTTAAATCCAATATAAATTATCAATTTGTCGAATAAATTTCACATCAATGTTATAGAAATTATATTGGATTATTTGACATCTCAATTTAATAGAGATTATTTATTATTGTGTATTAGTTAGAGGAAATTATATTATCATTTAATAATAAACCCATTTATTTTTATTATCATATAGATATACATTATATTTTCAATAAATAGTACCATTTTTACACTTTTTGGAATGTAAAATTTATAAAACAACGTTCTTGATAAAATGGGAAATCATTCATCTCTTCAATCAAAAATAATTTTCACCCAAATCCTTATTTTCAAAAAATAACTAAATAGATTTTTAGAATTTTTGAAATGATCTATAAAGTTAATATTCACCTAAATTAAACAATAATGATTGTTTTCAAACGAAACTTTTTTCATTTTAAATATACATCCCATTTGGCTCTTACTAAAAATGTCAAATGACTCTTGTTTTCATTTTATGAACCATGAACGTTCCTAAACACTTTATCATTCAAATGGAATGTTATTTATTTCTTACATTTATGGAATGTGAGTAATCCTCCACCTTCAAAACTGTAATTTATTTCATGCTTCTTTTGAATTTTTATGAGGATGGTTTTATTGAATTTTCAAAATTTTATTACCAGTGAAAATGTATTTCATAATTCTATTCAAAAGATAATGTATACTTTTATAACGAATTATTTTATAAATATATTTATGGAATTTATATTAGAAACAAAAATAACCCTTTATTTATAATACAAGGGGTATATTTTCTATTAATTGAATTCTTATTCTTTCACTGGATGGATTAGGATCATTTTGATTAAGGAATGTATTGACATCCATTTCCCCAATCTAATTTTAGAGTCAATAAAAAACCATTAAAATGATCAATTTCCCAGGATCATTTAACATTAAACATCCAGTAAATAACTTTATTATTTATCACAAATATGTTGGATTCTTCAAAATTTGAGCATTTATACATACACTATATTTGTTTGAATTTTATATAATTAATTTGAGAAATATTGATAAATATATAGTTCTTACTATATATAAATATTTTTAAAATAAATTAGTTATGAGTTAAATTTTTTATTTGAAATATGGGTCATTATTTTGATAGGAATAACATACATGTGGCCTGTTTATTAATATCCCCACTATAAATTAGCAGTCTCCAGGGATAAATCAGTTTTATATCCTTCGATAATTTTTTTCACACAGTTTGTTTTAAACAATATTGTGAGTTTTCTTAATAGGAAATGTATCATGTACATGGGAAACATGATGTCTTATAATTTATTCTTGCATCCATTCACTATTCAATTATTTCTATGAATTATAATTTCACTATGGAGTTCCCTCTTGAGGAATTTAATTATCGGTTAACTAATTTAATGGAATTTGTTTTCTGTTATTCGAATTTACAAATTGATTATTCTTTATACATTTATGATCATAATGTAATTTATTAAATGGATTGTGTTTTCTACTATATAGCATTTTAAATTTATTATTATCAAATATATTTTCACATTGATATTATTTCTAGATACAACCCCATATAAGTTTAATAATTATATGGTGTATGTGTTTAGTTATGACTCTTATATATATATTATTTTAATTAATTAATTAATTATTCCAATATATTAGACACTTACTAATCATTTGACCTCAACTTAATATTGTTTTATTTTCCAAAGAATATATAAATGTTACTATGAATGAAATTGAAGAGTATTCCGGTGGGAATAATTATATTTTAAAAAACTATGTTTTAATTGGTTTTTTCCAATCTAATATGGGAATCATGTTTTCATCTTGTTTTCAAGACAACTATAATATTAGTTCTTTTGAAATGTGATTCCTTATATCTTATTGAAATTTAATAATATAGGAACTGACTATAGTATACAATGGTTAGGGTCACTAAGGTTTGGATTAAAGGATATTTAGTATACATTATGGAAATTAGATATTTTAGAACATATATTAGTGAATATTCCCTTCTGATATAATTTTACGGCATCTATATAACTACATAATTATGAATTTCAAATGATATTATGTGGGTATTCCTAGAAATAAATTCATTTATAGATTAGAAAAATGGATTTGGTTAATGACTAGAGGATCCTTGCAGTAATAATTCTTAAATGTTTAATTCTGAAATACCTAGTCATTTCATAGTTCATATAAACTAGCATTACATCATAGGTGGTTTGAAACTTTTGGGATATATTCTTAGGATAGAAAAAATATTCATTAAAAAAAATATGAAACATTTGAATAGATTAATAAAATTTATGTACTAGTTAAAACCTATGTTGAATTATATTGAATATAAGGTTTCAAGATTTAGACTTCTTATTAATGTTTTTTTGGGATTCTCACTATTTATAATATTTCATACAATATAATTTTGGATTTATTCATTTGATGGAACCTAAAAATAATTATATCATCTATCATGAAGAAAAATTTGTTGTCTATGAGAAGTGAAATGAGATGAACACTAGTTTTAAAGACAATTTTACTATTCATAATAAATTTTTCCAAAATATTATTAACTACATCAACCTTAACTGAATAAAAAAATAAAAAAATTTGAGAATGAAGAAGTTATATAAGATATTTCATGATGGATACCATAGAAGAAGGAAGGATCAGAATCCATCATGTTTGAAATGTGGAAAGAGACACTCATGAATGTGTCTCAATGGAATAGGTAAATGCTTCATGTGTGGAAAATAAGGGAATAGTGAAAACATATTTGAATGAAAAAGTAAAACTATTATGTAAGGAAATAAATCTCATCATAAGTATATGTTTATATTTTATTTTATTTAATGTGGGGATCCTAGAAATTACATAAGTTAATTCCATATTTTAAAATCCATCCCCAAAACCATGGGAGGACCTAGGTAGAAATAAAATGGATTATTTATTTATGTATTGTGATTCATGAAATAAAATTTTGTAATATTTTATAAATGGTATTTGTGTTTTATGAATATTTAACCATATAAGTATTATAAAACACTTTATAACAAATTATGTGTTCATTTACATAACGGTAATTGATATCATACTGGGTTATTGAGTTAGATATTTATAATACTTTCAATTTCTTGAAAACATATTTTATAGTTAGAAGTGGTAGGAATGTCACCCCAATAAAGATATTCCTTGAGAAATTTATTTCAACGAAATTTATTTGGATAGTATATATTTTATTGAAAATTTCATTTAGGGAATAACTCCTTCCCATATTATGGTCATTAATTTTAGTGTAATGATTAGATTTATGGTTAGTATAATCATTATAGTCATGTAAAATATAGTTTACTTTTCAGAAAATTTACATTCAAAACCATAATTAAAAATATCAATTAATTATCCTATATATTTTTAATATGTCCATAATAATTTTTTAAGAAAAGAATTATAATTATATTAATATATTTTACAAAATGGATAAACTATAGAATGGGTGAAAACCCATAATTTCTTAAAATTATGTAGAGATTAACACCATTACAGATACAAAATAATGTTTGGTGCCTACCATTGTGTCCTCTCCCCCCGTATAAATCATGTCCCACTCTTATCTCTTGATCACACTTTAACACCTATTTTTTCATGAAATACATAGACAAAACAATTCTTAAATTCCCCCACCTAATTATTTATGGCTTAGTTTCGGAAATAAATCCAAACATTGAAGCATTTAGCGAAAACCTATGGAGGATACACAACGAAGAGGTGTTGTTATTCAACGAGCATATTTAATTTAATTCACCCTTGACCACTATAAATTATTTTTAAACCATTATAATTCTATAAACTCAACATCATCCATATACGTGTTTTTTTATTTATTTAATAACAATAAATCACCTCCACATCCATTGATTTAGTAGAAAACATGTCATTTGTGTATACATAAGACTAATGCCTCGTGAATCGATGTTATTCATTTTTTAATTTCCACCTATCATGGATGTGAATGATGATATTTATAATATATATATATATTTTATTTATATAATATTTATAGATATTTAATTATTATACCATGTATATATTTTTACCTTCAATTCAATAAGAGATAAGATAATGTTGCTCTTTTTTACAATGGACTACCACCTTATGATTCATTATGATCAATCATTTACTAATTCTTCACATGTTTAATGTAAATTATTTTTATACCTGTTTAATGGACGAAATTAAAATTAGTTTTTATTTATTTTGGATTGTGTGAATTTTAAATAGAGATTCCTAATTAAATCTTGATAATTAGAAAACTCAACTGTGTGGATTTTGGATGTTTTTGTGGGCCTGAGAGGTGCCTTGAGAATCCCATTGAGTTTTTGTAGTCTCATGCCCCATAAATTCATGTTCATGTGGACTGGTAGGGGAAAATGGTTTTTCGAAAACTATGTAGCCCACTAGTCAAAATCAGGTAGCCATTTCAAGAGGGATGAGTATCCCTCTCGATTTTTTCCAACCGTGCACACCTGACTACACAATAATGTGGGTTGTTGTAGATCATTTATGGAAGATAAATATATGGTATGCACATAGTTTATATATCCTTACAGATTAACCTTGTATGTTCCCATCTTATTTATTTTATTAATCATGGTTTGTTAATGGTTCAGAAAATCATGCATCCAAACTGAGAACCACCTTAAATTGTATGGAAGTTAACCTTTTTCCTTAAGCCCTTTAATTTTTTCCTCCCGTTCATATCCTCTAACCTGCATGTATCATCTTCAGAGGAACTCTCCTTCCACTCCTCTAGGTATGAGGAAACCTCCATCACTCAAAATCCATTTAAATAATATTAAATTTTTTTGGATATCTCGGAGTGATTCTATGACACCTAATAACTATATTTTTTTATTAAAAATTATATCATAGTGTAGGCTAATTCACCATATTTTATGGGTAAAAATATGTTTTATCGATTTATATCCAACCATATTGATTATATACTCAATATTGAATTCATAAGGAGCCTTAAGAATGTGGTAGGTGGTCTATAGATTTTATCCTTATATTTTCACCATTAATAAATTACATTGTTTTGTGCACACCAGTATTTTCTATGAAACACCTCTCAAATTTGATGATAAATTTTTAGGACTAAACACACTAACTCATATATCCTTGAATATTAAATTTATTGGGTTGAGGGTCATACACCTCAATATTTTATCCAATAGTAAGGGTGTGCACCTTTAATGACTTCAAATAATTAATTATTTTCTCATAAAACCACTTGTTGTACTGTGTTGTCTTATAAAATTATAATCTCTACTATGTTACCCCTTAGATACCAAACAACCCTTTAATTGGTTATGAAATACATCTAATGGATCAACAAGATGAATCATTACGGCATCCCTTTTGGAATTCTCTATCTCATTAAAATATCTTTTATTTTGTTATCTTGGATGGGAATCCCACCAAAAAATAATAAATTTATCGAAATATTAGTATTCTTTGATAATGTAAAGGTAGACATTAATAAGGAAATGACATGATTAAGGGAATTTCTGTATATTTATTTTCATGTAATGGGTTATGGATTGATAGTATATGAATATTAATATCTCTAATAATTGCGATGAATAATGGACAAGGTACACTTTTTATGATAGTTTATGATGTTATGTGTTTATGAACATGACCCCCATTACATTTTAAAATTTATATTTAAATTTTTATGATATCTATTGAGTGACCCATGGGACCCAATTACTAAAAACCTTGGATTAGATCATAGATTTTTTAGTTTACATGTTTTTTTGGAAATACATGGGCCTCCATTTATGAAACTCTAAGGATAGGCTGATAGTTAACCTGAATTGGTATATACATTGGGAGTGATACATGTTATACCTTAAACATTATCCCCACGCATTCTCCTAGCTCCACATGAGTAATATCATTAAATTAGGTGAGACCCCGAGGATGATATCATGGGTATATGGTGACAACATCCCTTGAGTGATACTCATACCCAAATGTGGGATAACCAAGATTGGATCGAAGGGTTTGTTACTAGAAAATACCAAGAGTGATAGTTCGGATTCCATTTATGGATCAGCCAAGATTGACATTTATAGAATTGTGTATTTATAATTATCTAATAGATATAGTATGGATTCCCTTCTAGATCTCATTTTATTCTCTCACATTTTATATTATTAAACCTCAATGATAACATTTATATATGTATAAAATGAATTAAAAAATATTTCCATCAGATTCTTCTACGAAGACAAATCACATAAATTGGTTTGTTCCATCTCTCCAAACATATAATATGATCCCAATTATTATAATCTTATTATATATATATTTTTCCTTTCATTAAACATATATTTATTATCCCAATGAATATAGTGTTAGTAGATATTCTATGAGGAAGATAGAGTGATGTAATAATTATCATTCACCTTGCATTTATTTTATACATGGATGCTACTGTATTTTATAGTAATTTACATGATAATGAATTGTAACCTATTTCAGGTGGGTTTTTTAGTATTTCTCTCACTCAATTTAGGATTCCATTACACTAGGGTGCCGAGAATATATCATAATCGTAGTTCTATGAATTATTTCTTTTGTTGGTTATCTTATATGGGTGTTAGGAGCACAAGAATGAGGCAATTCTCATGATTCTCATTATTTTATCCATTGTGTATTTATTTATATTATTACATAGAGACATCATTTATTTTAATGCATGCTATTTTTTACCAACCAATACTCTATAGAATCATTTGGAATTTCCAGCACGCATGATCTCATGTTATTGGAAGATTCCATTTTTATTCACTCAATATATTTCACTTTCTCCTCTCTGTTATTCTAGATTAATGAATCCATTTTTTCTATTGATTCATAAGTTTTATGATATTGTTGTGCTACCATGATAAGGAGGGTATATTCTACCCACCATTTCACCATTTTCCCCTGGCTGGTAGTCAAAATCCTCCAGCATATGAGGAGGCACATATGAGGGCATGTGGAAACCAGTCTGGCTACTTATTTGTAGTTGATTAGGGACATTACAATATCTAATTGGAGCATTAATTTTCATTTATGTTGCTATTTTTGTGTTTGTCGACAAGAGAATAGGAATGTGACATCACATAGAAAAACATTGTTCCTAGGAGTGATCATCCCATATACAAGAAAAATGATAAGTTTTTATGGACATGATTATTGTTCATGATGTTCGATGTTATAGTTTATTATTATTTCAAATTGATTGTTTGGAGTATGTTCTAATAGATACTACTTAATTAGATTTATTATATTTCACCATTGGCCTAGTATGGAAATGATGTAACATTACATGCATCATAATAGGCACATAAATATTCAGGTCCCATGTATAATCCATGCCATGTAGTTTTCATTTCTAGACTATTTGCGTAATTTTATGTTACTTTTCTATTTATTAAAATGAATATGATTCACCATGTCATCATTTTTTGTATCATTGTTAGTGTTATACTAATTAGGTTATTTTATTATCATGAATATATTATTTTTTCTTCATCATTTACTTATATAAAATTCAATAGTTGTTTATTTCATAAGATATAACATACCAATAATTAAATTCCGTCTTTATTTGTCATTATTATGTGCTTATTGTAACTATGTTTCCTTGTACCTCTACTTGTGATAAAATTTCTACATAAATATTTGGTGTAAAATTGGTTATTAATGTTTGAACATCAATGTAAATGGTGTTTTCCCATATAGGATGTTGATGATTGCATAACTATGCAATCATGAGCTATTTGAGCCATGCACCATTGGTTACATGTGAAGAAGCATTTATGTTTGAAATTAAATGGGATCTAACTTTTAATCTATAAACATTATTGGAATTATATATATATTGTGGAATGGTAATCATATAACTTGAAAATTCAATAAGGGAATAATGTATCTGGAGATTGTTTTAAATATGAAAGATGAAATTTTTGACTTGTGAATGAATTAGTTTCCATTATAATATGTTGTAAATGTATCATAGGTTTTTGATATCCAATATGAAAAAATTTCCCAAATCCCAACTATACCCATGTATGTTAGTTGGGGAATGTTTCATATGAGATAACCTATTAAGGGTGTTTTGAAACTAGATATTGACTAACTCACATGGACCTATATAGGATGACTTTTATCCTAGTTAATGAGGACCCTAGTAGGTACCCATCCCTTTGATATGATTTAGTTCATAACCCCATGATAATATGATTATATTATAAATGGATGATTATTTAGTATGTCCACAATAGTTTATATGGTTATTATATGGACATAAGGTGGAATCATACAATAATGATCCCCTCTATAATAAATAAATTACCATGTAACTTACGTTGGAGCATTATTATTTACGATGCTTCCATTAATTAAGATATCAATTATAACCTAAATTTCATTCTTCTATAGTGTTAAATTCTTTTATTATTTTAAAAATATCAATTATTATTAAATTATTAGTATTTTAAATGTATTATATAAATTTACCAGAAAAAATTACTTAATTATGTTAAGATGTTATTTAAAATAAAAATGATTTAAAAATATGTTTAAAATATGTTTCTAGTGTTCCTTGTGGATTTAGATAAATAAAGTAGAAATTTACATCAATGTTATAACCAATACTAGGGGTTTCAACTCGGCCTTTACATTATTTCAATCATAAAATGATAATAAAAATGTCAAATTATAAAAAATGATGTGATCTTATTTACTACCCTCTAGTAAGTGTAGTGTAAATTGTTACATTGAGTATCTTCCATCGAAAGATAACATGTGCATTACACATATTCCCCATATCCAATAATGTAAACCTAAAGGATTGGATCATAATCCTTGTGAGTTTTGGGGTTCACCATTAGTACGGGTCGACACATTATGTTTCGTTAAGGGGATATCCTAAGGTATCTAGCTACGTCAACACCAATAAAAAATTTCTAAACCCATGGAAAGCTATTCAGGTTCATGGTATTATTTGGGTGTCATAGTTTTATTGAGTGATCATATTTATAAAGTAACACCTTTATTTTTAATATTTGTTATTTGATAATTTAACCCTTATTATGATTATGGGAATTGTTTAATTATTATCTCCAATAGGTTGGACATGACAGGGGAATGGTCAGCCACATTGTAGGTCATGTGGTCATTCTTCATCTTCCATTTCAGTGTTTGATGACTCGGGATTTCACCAGACTATTTTACAATCATATGGGATGGCATGAATCTATGATTTTTCTCTTTATAAGTCATTATGTTCTTTTCTTACTAGGGATTTCAATCCTATATATAATATCATGGATGTGTTATTTTTCTCATTAATATCAAGGTAGCATGAATTGTTACACAAGATAACCCTTTATTTTCTAAAATGGTAGAAAAAATGATTCCTTCCCAAAGATAATATTTAAATCATTAAGGTATTATCTAACAGACAAGATTCATCTCGAGATTAGAGTTAACTAAGAATTAAGGGAAGTTTTACTCATCTAAATACTTCAGATTATGCTTCAATTAGGATTGGAAATATTTCATATTGGCTAGTTTTTTTCCGTTATGCATTACACTGATGCATTCATGTACATAACAGGAGAAGAGTGTCAAAATTTCATTTAATTTAAATTTTCATATTGAACATGTAAACTATTATTCTATATCTTAGTCTAGTTTAACTCTTTCTAACAAAATTTTGGCCACCTCTCGAACCCAAGGTTAGTGGTCGATGGAGCATGTTCCATGTGATGTGTTACTTTTTAGGTAAATATGACGATAATGAAATTGATATGGTGTAGAGCATCACAACAATAACAAAAATTTTATTCAAATATAGGTAAGGAGAATAACCGAGTAGGACTACATGTAAATGGTCAGTACTAATTTTAAATGAATGTTATGCTTTTAAGAATTTTATTTCTCATTATTTGAGAAATCGCTACAATGGTATAGTTGGATGGGTACACAAACATTGAAAACTTCACTGGTCAATGATGAAATATGGAGGATGTTCTTGAGTGATCATGGGTTGCCTCAGGTGGTAAAGGCATTGTGGTTAAAAAATAATGACACATTAGGAGGTGTTCCACAAATCCTATAAAAAATGACCTATAGTGTATTGGGTCATATTCCTTCATGAATTTGGATAATGTGGGCTTGTGTTTTAGTTGAGAAGTTAACTGGGATGTAGTGGGAGTGTCTTAGATCCTTTTTTAGGATAGTTCAAATAGTTTTCGTTTACCATTGGATAATTGTTTATTATCATCCATGTACTGTCATCATCTGAGTACAGTGAGAGAGAGTAGGTTATATTCCATGTTAGAATATATACACCTTTTGGATTGGTAAATTTTCTCCATATTAGTTATGCTACCATAGAATATTATGTTTATAGACATTGTATTCCCTGACTGATGTGTGGGTTCTCTCGTAGGAATGAACAAATAGGACACATGGAATCCAACTGTTATCCAATTGACATACCTCTTAAGAGGATTCCATTTTAGAATCAGTTATTGTTCTTGATGTGTGGATGATTTTCATTATACTGACATTTCACATTTAATAATCTTGTTATAGAATAACATTGATGAGATCCTTAAACCCTAGTTGATGATTGTGAGCTTTCCCTGAACATCAGTCAGGTGAAGATGGTATGTATTACAAGCACTGGATTCAAATGAGATGGATCATTTGTATATTTAGTTCATATTGGGGTATTATAATATAAATTTATGTAATGGATAATAAAAACTCCAAAACAAGGTTATGAGATTTCATGAGAGTCCTAAAATAGAATACTATGTTTACTTGTTCTAAAAGCATTGGGTATGTTGTTTGAAATTTATTGGATTTTTAAGCCATGTGTTTTTAGGGTAGTTGACCAGAGATAGTTCAACATGATATCTCACTATCTTGTATTTTTCATTCATTGAGGAACCACTTTTTTTCACATCAAAAAAATGATATGAAGTGTCATTCGGCTAGGATTTTCATGAATAGATGGATTGAGCCATCTAAATAGGGATTATTTTTTGTCTTCCATTCATTCAAACAGAAAAAAATTCCATAAAAATATTTAGAACAATACACGAACAAATAGGTAGAAAATTCTGGTGGTGGATACACTATGGATCCAAATTGGCCATTCCATTAATAGATATAATAGTGGGGTGAGACATAAGACAGGTTATGTATGATAATATGATGTGATAATTTATCAGGTGTGATGGTATTTTGTATGAACTATCATGATGTTTTAGTATTGATGTACGATAAACAGATCGAGTTGAAAATGTATATATGCCATGAATTAAAATTAATTATTGCAGGCATGTTGGACATTTTGAATGAAACACAACCTTTTGAGTGAGGATTATAAACAAAATTAGGTCTGATAACATATATATTTTCCCTAAGGATTATCAATTATGAGATGTTCTATTGTTGATAGGTTGTAACATCCATGTTTTTGGACAAGAAAGCATTCATGAATGAATAATAATATTCAGTTTGGTGGATGTGAGGAATTGTAAATTGATATTTGGAATGAAATAATAGAGTTGGAACAATAATATGTATAATTTTTTCCAGTTTTGATGGATAGATTGGTCTTAGAGGTGTCCCATTAATTTTCTGGTGTTTCGGGACATAGAAACTCAAGAATTTGTGGATGGAAAAGGGCACATAGTTTTTTTTGAAACCATGAAACACACTAGAAGAAAATGTGTTGCATATTCAGGAGCGATGAGGGTGTCCCAATTTCTTTCCAACTATTCACACCTAGACTCACATAAGTGTGGGTTAATTGGGATCATTGATCAAGTATAATTACAGGGTAATGCATGGTTTATAAAACCATGTTCATGATCTGCTTAGGTCCCCTTCATGGGTAGCATCTAAATCATGATCGACACACATTTTTCCCAACTATATGGGAAAACTATGAATATCAATAAAGTGTTTATATACTTTCAATTTTACCTCTATAGCCAATTATTTCTTATTTCCCTTTCATATCCTCTTACTTTTTTCTAATCAATTCTCATTAAGTTTTCCCTCTCCTCCTTTATGTATGACCACATCTCCCTTATATGACCCCCATTTA
Organism: Viscum album; assembly: GCA_963277665.1. Classification (NCBI taxonomy): domain Eukaryota; kingdom Viridiplantae; phylum Streptophyta; class Magnoliopsida; order Santalales; family Viscaceae; genus Viscum; species Viscum album. Next base: position 820,524,701 of record OY728151.1, read on the forward strand.
GAATTTTATAAACTGCATTGGATTACCCTCGGTGATTCAAAGAATCCACTTCCCTATATTTTTTTTCAATTTTCTATATAAAATTATATTGTGGTAAGAGATTCTAAGAAATATTTTCAGAGAGAATTTCCGATTCATCAGTTTTCATTAGAATTCAATGATTGTAACCATGATATTGGTGATGTAGATAATTCTAAGTACCAGTTAGGTTTGCTATATCATTTTACCTTATAATATCACAATTTATAAATTACACTATTTTTTAATGCAGGTATATTCTACATGAGACACCTGTTAAAAGGTATTTTTACTTTTTAGGACCTAATTCAATAATTATTTTAGCCTTGAATGTTAAATTGGCCATGTCCAAGGTCATTCGCATCAAATGACGGAAAATCAATAAAGGTTTAAACCTTGAATTATTTTATATAAATTATTATTGCTATTAAAACAACTAGTTGAGGTTCACTATTTTATAAAATGTTACGCACAACTGTTTAACCCCTTAGTTACCAAACCACCAAAAATGTGGTTATGTACTACATATTGTGTTACAATGTGATGATTAATTATGGAATTCTTTTCGGCATGTCCAATATCATAAATTTTGAATGTATATTTGTATCATTCATTGGAATTCCATTTGGTCATAATACATCTAGCCATAATTTAGTATTCTGTGGTAGTAGAATGGAAAACATTATGATGGAAATGACATTTTTATGAGAACAAACCTATATTAGTGTTCAATTAATGAGTTATGGAATGATTCTACATAGCCTTTATTATCTCTAATAATTGTAATTATTAATGGGAATGAATGACATTTAATGATGGGTTAGGATGTTGAATGTCTATGAACATGTACTCCATTACTTATGAAAAAACATATTTGATTGTGATAAGTCCTGATTAAATGCCTTGTGTAACGCCCCGACCCCAGTTACCCAGAGTCGGTGCATTACTTCGTAACATTGGCATGATCACAAAAGATCAATTCTCGAAAGACTGATTAGTTTAGTAGCCTTAGAAACACTAGATACATTCATAAATGTTACATTACATCATAAAGTGAAAAACTACAATAATAAAGTCTCCATAGTCCACACTCATATCCTCTTCTGACTATCCCTGTAGGTCATTCATAAAATACTTCTTCACATCCTGGAAAATATTAAAACATTGAAAGGGGTGAGCTTAGATGCTCAGTAAGGATAACAATATAGTGGAAGCTTTAATAAATAAACATTAACATTTAAGGCAATGTATAACTAAAACAAAAGACTTTTTAAACATTAACTCCAGCATAATATGGAAAAAATAAATTAAATAATGCCATTTACTTACTCACATGGATATTCTACTAGTCTAATAATCACATGCAATATCAATAACCACTTTCATAATGATGGAATGCATAATGCCAGACTATCATAACCACGTAGTCAAGGCCTCGTGCCAAAACCACAAATAAGATTTTGTCAAGGCCTCGTGCCAAGACACTAGTTTGTCTCATGAGACCTACCGATGCATCAAGGATCTATAGCGTGCTCCACCCGTCAATTATTAAGTCCAATGCATTCCTCAAATGAACAAGTTAAAATTTATCATAAACCATAAAATAATTGTATCACATAAAACATGCATAAAAGAAAACATAACATTTCCACATTTCAATCACAAGATATAAATAAAACCCATTGATATAATAAAAACACTTTCAATACCATTTTCAATACCAAAATTAAAAAAAATTATAACTTTGTATTTATTTTTCTTTTAAAAAATGTTATGGCTTGTAGGGGAAGCCGAAACTCAAATAATGGTCACGGCGGCGGAGAAGTCATTGTCGCCGCATACGTACGAAAAGAAAAACATTCCTTTTTTCCTTTAGTAAAACGCTTCGTATAAAAGGATTCCTTTTGAATAAACGTAAAAGTCAAAGGGGTTTATACACTGTATAAAAGAAATTTGTGTATAAAACAAAATATGCCTCATTGAATGGAGATTGAGACAAAATCCTTTAAAAAGATAATTTTTAAATAAAATATATCTATTATGTGTATTAACTATATATACACATAAAAAATTATAAATACAATATAGGACATAATAATATCATGACATAATTTGAAAGTAGGAGATTAACCCAAAGAATGCAAATCGGGTTGAAAAGTTCCCATACCTCGTGTCCGAATTCACTCGACCATTCTTTGATCTCCTGAATAATAAACTAGAGTTAATTTATAATTGCATAAGAACATTTTTCATGTTATTTATTCCTTTTATATCACTTATTACCATGTTATGAAATTTATGTAATTATTTAAGTTAAAAAGGGTCGTTTTGTCGATCTTTGGTACTTCAGTCAAAAATAAGCTTCTTATAATTACAAGTTGTTCATGTGGTGATATATCCATTATATCCAGAATTTTATTCATGATATAGATATAATATATCTCATATATATCTATTACATACATGCATTTATAATATTCCATAACGTTTAGAGGTAAGAAATGAAATGCACCGTTCATGGAGACGGTAAGCCGTACGTACGCATGAACGCTACTTTCATTTCCATTTCATATTTAATGGAATGAATTTATAATTATATAAAGGTATAATATAATTCCAGTATAATATAATGTATAATACAATTTACTCCATCCTTTATACATCCCACATATGGCATTAACGATTCAAATCACTTTGAGGGGGCGGTAGTCCGCACTTCCTAAAATGAAATTATCGCGTTTACCCATAATGGAAATCATAAAGTATGACATAAATGAGAAATATAGAAGAATAAGGAAAACATAAACATAATATATATATCATATATGAAAATAGTGTCATCAAAATGGATACCATTAGCGGTGTTAAAAGAATATTGAACAATCATCGTTTCCTGAGGCAGTATTTCGCCACCAACAGAAACAGTATGTTCTTTAACCATTAGATGTATGTGTGTGTAAGTGTAGCTCGAATAATTCTTATAACAACATCCAAGTATATTTATTATACTGTTGTTGTTACAATATAAATGAATAAAAAGAGTTTAGGGGATTGGAGAAGCAAATTAAAAGAAAATAACATAAGAGAACACATTACCTCAAAATCGGGTAACTCTTTTTTGATTTGAGCCAAAGGCTTCCTTGGGAAGACTTATGCCCAAAGTGAGGCTCCTAGGAGTAATAGAGGGAAGTTGGGAGAGTATTTGGGCAGATTATGGCCGAGCCAAAAGGCTTTGAAAGTGTGAGTAAGGTGGTAGTGGTGGGGGCCTTTTATAAGTGGAGAGGAAGGGCACTCTTGGAATGTAATGAAATGTTACTCTATTATATAATGAGTTTCGTATTTTAAAGGTCCCATACATATATAATTCTAGGATAAGGTGATAAGGGTTCGAAATCTAAACATCCAATGGGTTTTTGACAAGTGTAAGCCTTGGATTTTACATTATATTTTCATTTTATTTAAATTGTTAATTAATGAGGTAATCGCTGCATCATCATTGTGTCATAAATAATTTAATTTATTTAATATCTAAAAACTATAAAAAAATATCATGATGTAGGAAATGTTTTTATATTTCTAATGAATATTTATAGTAAAAAATATGACTTGTATAACCCCATTTAAAAATTGTTTTAGTAAAACAACTTATGTTTCTTACATTTTTATTTTAACTTTAAATAAAAGTTATTTATGTCATTTTCCTACCAAAGTGGCTCAATGGGGTCCCCAAGTGGACCCATGGATTTTCTTGGTCGGCCATGACACATCCAATAGGGGTAGGACAAGTGTAAATGTATTTTCATGTTTTTATAATATCATTTTTACCTTAAATATCACTAATTACCTTTAATCACGATTAATTAAACTTAAAAGTTACTATTCACCAAAAAATTATTTTAATCCCATTGAACCACATTTTACTTCCTAATGACAACCATGAATGTCGGATTTTTGAAAATAAAATCACAGAAGTGGTAATGTTTCATTTAAATGAAAAAAACAGTTTTTAACTACCACTTAGGGGTTTCACTATTCATCAAAAATTGAAGTTTTTCAGAACGATCCCAAAATTTCACCCTAAGATATAATTGATATTCCGAATTCAAAAATGATGTATATTTTAAAAAATTCAAAACATTTAAGTTTCATTCATTAATTTTATAATTAATTACCGATGTCACAATAAATAGCGTGTTTTTATGAAACAATATATATCAAATGATTGACAATTTTTTATGTCTAATTTCAAAGTGAAATTAATTATAATGAACACCATTGGATAAAATGGTAAAAATATATTCTAATTATACTTTAAAACCACTCAATAGTATAATTTATCACTATAAATTATTTTGAATAAAATAGTTGTTTTTAAATATATTTCACTATTCAAAACAAATTGGAAGTTCTTAGAAAAATACCAAAAAATCAACATAGGCTAATTTCGATATTCAGAATCCAAAAATGAAGTCCATTTGGAAAGATAAAGTTTTTAAATTTTCAAAAATTGGGTATTACTATTTATAACGGCTACTTTGATTGGTTGTGGTGTGTGTTAGAACTCGAAGTTGCGTACAATGCAATGTATTGCATTATTGAAAGAGAGGCGTATCGTGGAAGCTTGGGGTGATACATTCTCCCCTCCTTCAAAAAATTGCGTCCCCGCAATTTAAAAATGTTCTTCGAAAATAAAAGTTTGAAAATAGAAAATACCTTTGTAGAAAACCCACGTCGGAAATAGGGTTAATAAAAATATAACTTTAAAAGATTGAAAGATAAGTACAAAGGTCACCCGAGATTGTCCATACTAGGATTCTATGAAAATATGGATATGGAAGAAAAACAAACCATCAAAGTTTGATGGAGATTTGTAGAAAACAGGATTAGGAGAAAGATAACCATAAGAAAATCACAAACTAGTGATTGGTTAAACGGTCATTGAATCCCCATTTGGAAAAGATAACCGGCAATGTTTTTGTTTTAAATTACCTTTTATAAAGTTGAGGAATTTATTTAGGAGATTTACTAAGAACGTAAGGGTATATACATACTTGTCATGTAGACTTTCATTCTTTAATAAATTTTTACCACAAACCCATATTTCACTCTAAAAGGTAATAGAACTCAAAAATATTCTATTTATCCTAATTGTATAAGGTTCCAAATATTAACACATACCATTTAGATTAGGAAAACTATTTTGTAATAACTAGGGACTTCCAGTAGGATAGTGGTAGGTAATAATGGCCTGTCGCACTACGGTAGTGGGTTCGATTCCTGTAGCTTTGTCCGACGCGACGAGTTGTGCCCCACCCTGCAGGTTGTCCTTTTCCTAAAACTATAGTATTATAATATTCCAAAAATAATCATCAGAAATGTTTTAACCTTAAACAATACTATTGAATGTTCAACTTAATCCATTCCAACCTTTATAGTTATCCAAAATACCTATGTCCAGACTTTCTCTAAAAGGTCTCTTAATTCCAAAATCAATTTATCAGATTCCCCAAACAAAGTAATGTTTTCTCTTATTGTCACATACTAAAAATATGATTACCTTAATCATATTAAAACCTTAATGAAAAAAAACAAGTACTTAAATACAATCCTTATATATATCACATTATCCTTATAAACAGAATATAATCCTTGAGTCCAAAAGCACCAATACATTAATTATTCCACTTCTACTATAGTAATAGAAAAAGATTGTACTTTATCCCTTGGCTTTTTCTGAGGTATGTTCCCCTGACGCTTAGGACATTCATTTGCATAATTCCCCATTTCCCTACAATTATAGCATTCAACATTGATAGCCTCTTTCTTTCCCTTACAATCACGAGCCTGGTGACCTTTTTCTCCACATTTGTAACAAACTCCCATTCCCTTTAGGCAAGTACCAGGTTGATTCTTTCCACAATTATCGCATAATGGAAAATCCTTCTTTCCCTTTTTCCCTTTATCTGTCCTTTTTTCCACAGTTCTCTTCTTCTCTTGATTTACTATGTTGTGATAAGACTCAAAGAATTCCTTTTCTATCTTGATAGAACACAAGACGATATCTTCGTACGTTGAGAAAGATTGTGATACTAATGCTCGATAGAGAAACAGTTTTAACCCATCAAAGAAACGATCGATCTTACTTCTTGGGTTACATATATAATCTGCAGCATGCCTTGCTATCCTTGTAAAGTTGGCCTCATACTTTGCGACATTCTCATCCTCCTTTTGTCTCAGACTCAAAAATTGCCTTTCCATATCTGCTCTATGGTCACGGGGAAATTACTTTTCTAAGAAAATATCTTTGAACTCCCTCCATTCCATATTTGATACTTCATCATCTTCCTTTGTGTTTTTAATCAACGACCACCATTTATCGGCATCTCCAGTGAGGCGGTAGACTGCCATGACAACCTTCTCCCTTTCGCTACTCCCCAAGGCATGGAATATTTTCTCTAAGGAGTTTATCCATTGCTCAGCTACTAATGGATTTGTGCCCCCATTAAATGTTGGCGGTTGTTTCCACATGAAGAGGTCTAACATTGATCCTCCACGTTGCGGATCAGGGTACTCCATACAAGTAAGGTTATTATTCATAACCTGAGTGAGTTGTCCCAGTATGGTGATAAGTTGATCAGCACCAGTTTTATCTCCAGATCCACAATAATTATCTTGAGCAGGAGGACTATCCCTATACTTAGTGTGTGCATTGATACAGTTTCCATTCCTTCAACTAGGCGCCATTTCTAAACAATGGCATAAACTAGATTAGTTTATGAATCAAAATACATATTTCCATACTTGTAAAATACTTAACATAAATTGAACTATTTATGGATATAATACATAATCATAAAAATATTTTCTTTGAGAATGTATATACTCATGACCCTTCATAGTGGTTTTTAATGAAAATGAGAATTATCCTAAGCATATCCCCCGGGAGTGTCGTAACCAAGAGTGCAGCAAGGCCCATTGTCATGCACCAGTTCCCGTTCGAGTCTAGCTCAAAGTGGTGTTTTCGGGTTTTACCCCTAAGTACATCTGTGCCAGAGCCGCCTCTACCTGCTCATATCCAGACAGGGATTTATTGCTCGAAAAACTCACAAAATCTCTATAGAAACAAAATTCTAGGAAGTTCTTCTATACTAATCCTCAAAGTCTATCTTTGGGATATGTGCTCTAATCAAGGTTTATCTAAATCTACCTTCCAATGTTATTACTAAACTGCCTCTGATATCAACTGTAACGCCCCAACCCCAGTTACCCAGAGTCGGTGAATTACTTCGTAACATTGGCATGATCACAAAAGATCAATTCTTTAAAGACCGATTAGTTTAGTAGCCTTGGAAACACTAGATACATTCATAAATGTTACATTACATCATAAAGTGAAAAAATACAATAATAAAGTCTCCATAATCCACACTCATATCGTCTTCTGACTATCCCTGTAGGCCATTCATAAAATACTTCTTCACATCCTGGAAAATATTAAAACATTGAAAGGGGTGAGCTCAGATGATCAGTAAGTATAACAATATAGAGGAAGCATTAATAAATAAACATTAACATTTAAGGCAATGTATAACTAAAAAAATCCTTTTTAAACTTTAACTTCAGCATAATATGGCAAAAATAAATTAAATAATGCCATTTACTTACTCACATGGATATTCTACTAGTTGAATAATCACATGAAATATCAATAACCACTTTCATAATGATGGAATTCATAATTCCAGACTATCATAACCACGTAGTCAAGGCCTCGTTCCAAGACCACAAATAATATTTTGTCAAGGCCTCGTGCCAAGACACTAGTTTGACTCATGAGACCTACCGATGCATCGAGGAGCTATAGCAGGCACCACCCGTCACTTATTAGGTCCAATGTATTCCTTATATGAACAGGTTTAAACATATCATAAACCATAACATAATCGTATCACATAAAACATGCATAAAGGAAACATAACATTTCTACATTTCAATCAAAATATATCAATACAACCCATTGATATAATAAAAACACTTTCAAAACCATTTTCAATACCAAAATTAACAAAAATTAAAACTTTGTATTTATTTTTCATTAAAAAAAAAGTTATGGCATGTAGGGGAAGACGAAACTCAAATAATGGTAACGGAGGTGGAGAAGTCATTGTCGCCGCATACTTACGACAAGAAAAACATTCCTTTTGTCCTTTAGTAAATCGCTTCGTATGAAAATATTCCTTTTGAATAAACGTAAATGTCAAAGGGGTTTATACACCGTATAAAAGAAATTTGTGTATAAAACAAAATATGCCTCGTTGAATGGAGATTGAGACGAAATTGCTTAAAAAGATAATTTTTAAATAAAAAATATCTATTATGTGTATTCACTATATGTACACATAAAGAATGTATAAATACAAGATAGGACATAATAATATCATGACATAATTTGAAAGTAGGAGATTAACCCAATGAATGGAAATCGGGTTAAGAAGTTCTCTTACCTCGTGTCCGAATTCACTCGACCATTCTTTGACCTCCTGAATAAAAAAATAGAGTTAATTTATAATTTCCTAAGAACCTTTTTCAAGTTTTTTATTCCTTCTATATCACTTATTACCATGTTATGAACATTATGTAATTATTTAAGTTAATAACGGTCGTTTTGTCGATCCTCGGTACTTGAGTCAAAAATAAACTTCTTATAATTACAAGTTGTTCATGTGGTGATATATCCATTATATCCATAATTATATTCATGATATAGATATCATATATCTAATATATATCCAGTATATACATGAATTTATAATATTCCATAACGTTTAGAGGTAAGAAATGAAATGCACCGTTCAGGGAGACGGTAAGCCGTACGTACGCATGAACGCTACTTTCATTTCCATTTCATATTTAATGGAATGAAGTTATAATTATATAAAGGTATAATATAATTCCACTATAATATAATTTATAATACCATTTACCCCATCCTTTATACATCCCACATATGGCATTAACGATTCAAATCACATTGAGGGGGCGGTAGTCCGCACTTCCTAAAATGAAATTATCACATTTACCCATAATGGAAATCATAATGTATGCCATAAATGAGAAATACATAATCATAAGGAAAACATAAACATAATATATATATCATATATGAAAATAGTGTCATCAAAATGGCCTCCATTAGCGGTGTTAAAATAATATTGAACAATGATCGTTTCGTGAGGCAGTATTTCGCCACCCAAAGAAATAGTATGTTTTTTATCCATTAGATGTAGGTGTGTGTAAGTTTAGCTCAAATAATTATTATAAAAACATCCTAGTATATTGAGGATACAGGTGTTGTTACAAAAGAAATGAATAAAATGAGTTTAGGGGGTTCGAGAAGCAAAATAAAACAAAATAACATAAGAGAACACATTACCTTAAAATCGGGTAACTCTTTTTTTGATTTGAGCCAAAGGCTTCCTTGGAAAGAATTCTGCCCAAAGTGAGGCTTCTAGGAGTAATAGAGGGAAGTTGGGAGAGTATTTGGGCAGAGGTTGGCCGAGACAAAAGGCTTTTAAAGTGTGAGTAAGGTGGTAGTGGTGGGTGCCTTTTATAAGCGGAGAGGAGGGGCACTCTTGGAAAGTAATGAAATGTTACTTTATTATATAATGTGTTTCGGATTTTAAAGGTCCCACACTTATATAATTATAGGATAAGGTGATAAGGGTTCGAAATATACACATCCAATAGGTTTTTGACAAGTTTAAGCCTTGTATTTTACATTATATTTTCATTTTATTTAAATCGTTAATTAATGAGGTAATCGCTGCATCATCATGGTGTCATAAATAATTTAATTTGTTTAATGTCTAAAAATTATAAGAAAATATCATGATGTATTAAATATTTTTATATTTCTAATGATTATTTATTGTCAAATTTATGACTTGTATAACCCATTTAAAAATAGTTTTAGTAAAACAACTTATGTTTGTGACATTTTTATTTTATCTTTAAATAAAAGTTATTTATGTCATTTTCCTACCAAAGTGGCTCCATTGGGTCCCAAAGTTGACCCATGGATTTTATTGGTCGCCCATGACACATCCAATATGGTTAGGACAAGTGTAATGGTATTTTCATATTTTTATAGTATCATTCTTACCTTAAATATCACTAATTACCTTTAATCACGATTAATTAAACTTAAAAGTTACTATTCACCAAAAAATTATTTTATTCCCATTGAACCACATTTTACTTCTTAATGAAAACCATGAATTATGGATTTTTTAAAATCAAATCACAGAAGTGGTAATGTTTTATTTAAATGAAAAAAATCAGTTTTTAACTACCACTTAGTAGTTTCACTATTCATCAAAAATTGAAGTTTTTCAGAACGATGCCAAAATTTCACCCTAAGATATAATTGATATTATGAATTAAAAAATGATGTAGATTTTACAAAATTCCAAACATATAAGTTTCATTAATTAATTTTATAATTAATTCCCGCTGTCAAAACAAATAGCGTGTTTTTAAGATATAATATATATCAAAAGATTGACAATTGTTTATGTCTAATTTCAAAGTGAAATTAATTATAATTAACACCATTGGATAAAATGGTAAAAATATATTATAATTATACTTTAAAACCACTCAATTGTATAATTTATCACTATAAATTATTTTGATTAAAAAAGTTGTTTTTAAGTATTTTTCACTATTCAAAACAAATTGGATGTTCTCAAAAAAATACCAAAAATTCAACATAGGCTAATTTAGATATTCCAAATCCAAAAACAAAGTCCATTTGGCTAGATAAAATTTATAAAATTTCAAAAAATAGGTATTACTATTCATAACGGTTACTTTGATTGGTTGTGGTGTGTGTTAGAACTCGAACTTGCGTACAATGCAAGCTATTGCATTATTGAAAGAGAGGCGTATCGTGGAAGCTAGGGGTGTTACACCTTGGATGACTACACTGTAGATTTTTCAACCTCATTATGAAAAATATCGACTCCCTAAGGGAGACACCATAGACTTGATCATGACTTGATTGTTACAGCAGACCATGAGTGATACTCAATCCCCTTTGTGAGATATTAATGATTAGATCAGAGGGTTTATTTCCACACCACGTTGATAGTGATACATGGGATTCCATTTATATATTTCTATTGGAGGAATATAATGATTTGGTTTATTTAATTTTTTATGTAGTGTGATAGTTGAGATTCCCTTATTGGTCACATTGGATGGAACCATGGTTCATCTTATTATTACTGTAGTATATCTTAAATATTAATAAAAAAATAATGAAAACCTATTTTATAGGGATCTATTCGCTAAGAAAAATCTCATGATCGGGTTCAGTCCATCTCTTGACACTAGTTCTATAACCCCCCGTATAACACCAATTTTAAATATTTATAAGTTTCCTTGATTTTTGAAAAATCATTCTACGCTATATCAGGTGGTGTTTGTCGGTATTCGATGACGAACCCAAAGTAACGTTTATAATAATTTTCAACTTAATTTATTTCATAACTTTACACTACTGTATTTTATTTTCATAGAATAGATTATGATTTATACACCATTGGCGGTGGCCTAATGACTATATATCACTCCCATATCAATCGTCTATCAACCTATGGATCCCGATCATATCTTATGTTTACTTGGCTATGTATTTTTTCTTGTGATGTTCATCATACATGGTAGTTATGATCACATGACGGAGCTAGAAATAAATATACTTGTGGGGATAACCTTTGGGATTGGATACATTTTATTGTACTGGGATATGATATATTGGACTTCCTAGTATATTTTCCCCTAGTTGTACTATGTAGCATCATCTGGACATGCAGGAATTCATGGAATCATATTATTGGATGAATAAATTTTTATTAAATCATTAAATTTATCTTATATTCCCCTATTTCGGTTTATTACTACTTTCTCTAGTGTCCATTAATTAATTATTTCCATTATAAATATGTGGTACTTTGATAACAGTTGTATTGACTCCCAGCCATACCACCATTATCCCCTTACTATTAGTCAACATCCATTGGCGTTTTCAGAGATGCACTTGAGACTATATGGTGACCAGTCCGACTACCTTATAGTCTATCAATCATGTATGTTATAAACCATAAAGTGATAAAGATAATGATTATAATTATATGAAATATAAATTAAATAATTATGAAATTAATGAAATATTTATTAGTATTTAAAGATAATATATATCATTATCTTTTGTCTTTTTGCTCACATAAATATGATTACATCGGTTTTATACATGTGGACTACCACAATCATGAACCCATGTGACCATATTTTCATTAACACAACACATAGATGACATATATAAGTTAATAGTTTGACACATATTATATCATTAGCATTTTAAATTTTTATATATTAGTTACCTCATTTCAATATAAATTAGTGAAAATGGAAACGATAATCTTCGGGCCACCCAGGCCTTCGGGTTAGTAAGTCCTTTGGGCTACCTCAAGGCCTTCGAGCCCCCTTAAATGCAGATGCAAACCGAAAAACCTACAATGAACAAGCTCTACATGGAGGATGTGCAAGGAGTTTTCACCATAGAAGAAGCTAAATGGATTGCAAGAATGGGAGGGTATGACACCTGCCATCGGGACAAGCATGTGCATGCACGAGAATGCCTAGCCAAACAGCCATGCAAAGGTGGAGAGCTGATTTCACGATGAAGATGCTGGGGAGGAGCAGTTCCACGTAGTTAGACTGGGTTGTATATAATGTTTGAATCCTACGGGCAATGAATTCCTCTAAGTCCTACGAGCCATGTAATACTTATACCTATGGGCCTTGTAAGGGTTCCACCTCATCCGTCGAACAGTGGATTATCAAAATCAATAAAAAATGAAGGCCTTCGGGCCATTGGAGGAAACAATAATCATTCATTTGTATGACTTACCATGTCCATGATCACAATATATTTCATTTTTCATAACCATTATCCATGATTAGTTCTTAATGTAAAATTAAAAAAAAATATGATAATTATGTCGGTATTTTTATTTTGAATAAGATAAAAAATTATAATATGTAAATGAACATGATCATTAATAATTAAACATGCATGATAAAACAAAGAAAATATTTCCCAAAATAATTAATATAATGATGGATTATTAACAATGTGTGATAAAATGTTATAAAAGTATCATATATGAAATTATATATATTAATATTATTCTTGAGTAAGTGAATACAATTTTTAAGTCACTATATAGGAGGTTGAATGAAATTCACCCTAAAATAAACTATAGGTATTGGATTTCATCCCATTTTAATTTCATCGAGGCATATTGTAATTTTAGGAACCTAGTTAATTTTATAACTTGTTTATACTACCCATTTCAAATTCAATATCCTAAAAAATTCACAATTTATCGAATTTTAATTTTAATTATTTCATATAACTGTATTTGACATAAAAGTTAACAAATTTTTTAATGAATTTTATAATAAAACTTCATTTCATTATGGTGTACTACTTCATCATTGTCGTTGATGTTATATGATTATGTTTATTATTAATTTTTTTTATATTTTATTTTTCTAAAACTATTCTATAATTATTTATATCTAATTTTCATAAAATAATAATTTAATAATTATTACATAAATGTTATGATAAATTTAAGGGTTTATTTCAAAATTTCAATTTAATTGAAATTATTTATTCTTGAATATTAGTTGGTGAAAATAACATGAAGTTTTTTTAATAAACACTTTTAATGTTATCATCCTTATGATTGTCATGTTTTTTTCATGAAGTGATTTCTTATACTCTTATATACATAAAATTTCATAGAGATATTGTTATTGAATATCTGACATCATTTATCCCTTAGGTTGAAATGATTTTTTATAAAAAATATAAATCCTTAAAATGATTAAAAATTAGTTTTAAAATTTGAAAGGAATTAGTCAAAAAACAATTAACCATTTTTTACTGATTATAAAATTAAATGAATTGAATATTATGTTATTTTAAAAATAATTCTTATTTGGATTTTACCGAAACATTTAATAAAAACCGTTTTTCATTTCCAGAAAAAGCCATATTCATACCCCATTTATAAAGAAATAGAAATGTTCTTTTTGTTCAATTTTTAGGAATGTTTATAATTAAATTCTATCATTACCTTAAACTTATTGACAATTTATTTTTATTTCAATTAGTATATTTTGAAATATAATTTTTTGAATTTTGATTTTGGTAGAAATGTTTTTTATAAATGTGTTCCCAAATAGATTGTATATTTTCATCAAGAATGATTTCAAATATATATATTTATTTATTATTTTTACTAATAAATTAAAAAACATCCTATTCTAACTCTAATTTGTATATTTACTATTTATACCAACCTTATTATTTATTTGTATTGTTTATTATTATTTTGAATAATGAAAGTATTGATATTCACTTCCTTGATCTGTTTTCTAGTCGATAACATTTCTAATAAATGATAATTTTTCATTGATAATTGGAACATAAATTTCCCATAAATATCAATATTATTTTTCATCTAAATGTTGGTTTTTAAATCATATATCATTTATTCAAACAATGTATTATATAGAAAAATATTCTATTAACCAAGGAAATATTGATGAAATAAAATTATGATATTATATTACTATATATATATGTATTAATTTAGTTATGTGAATCATCAAAACATTGTTATTATTATGAAAATATGATATGATGAATAAATATATATATATATCATGTAAATAGAATAATATCTATGTACAAGTAAATTTGAATTATAAAATATTAATACTATATTTTAGTGCTGTGTGTTTAAGAAAGATTAGTATAAATGTAACATTAAATTTGGAATGAACCGTTTTTATGTAGTGAGTATTTTATCCTAATATATTATATAGAAAACATTAATATTTTTATTATATATAACACAAAATATTACAAATTGTATAAAATTCAATTTTATCTGATCTAATATTAAAAATTCTTAATGAATTACAAATTTATTTTTTCAAAAAAATTAATTTCTATAATACTTTTTGTTTTAATTTTAAAACATAATTTATAAATTTATAAATATTTAGAATATAAATATACAATAATATTTATAAATATAATGATAAATATATCATCACATTCTTTTTTTGGATTTTTTATAAGTAGTTTGATTTTTTGGAGAGTAGTGTGATATACCGATACTGTGAATGTTATGACATTATTAGTATCTGAGTATGAATTTTATATTTATGAAATAATATTATAATAACATAAATGTATTTATTAATTCAATTAAAATTTAAAAAATATTATTTTATATTCCAATATTCTTCAATTTAGGTTTTATGATGTATTTTTCATATTTTTATTAAAAAATATAAAATCTAATTTTCATAATTATATTTTATAACATTTTAAAGTTGAATAAAAAATTGGTTTTTATATTTTAATACAATTTTTATATGTTAAAAAATTCATTCCATATTTATTTTTATCATTGTGTTTTAATTAAATAATAAAATATAGATACTGTTTTGGAAACCAAAAATATAAAAATTATTACATTAAGAGGGAAAAGGCATGATATATTTTAAAAATGATTTTATTTAGTTTATTATGTATGTATAAAAATTATATTGTTTCATATATATGATTAATAATTATTGATGTAAATCTATTTGATATTCATTTTCCATTGTTGAAAGGTTTGGGTTATTTAAACAATTGAAACTCATTTTGACTAAAAAAGGGGATCTCCTCTCTTCAGTTCTACTTACAAATTCACCAACTTATTTCATCAAAAATATTTATCAATCATATTCTATATAGTTGCATACACCCTATGTATATTATTTAATTCTAAAAATTACATCCCTAAAATGATTAACCCTATTTTCAATCGAAATAATCCAAATAGAGATGTAAAAATTTAGAATCCATTAATCTATATTTATCATAGATTATCGAAATTTATTCATTATAATGTTTATTTTAACCATAAAAATGATGAAATAATTATCCTTACTTTTAATTAAAGTAAAAGTAATTTTGGTTCATCATTTATCTACCCACAAATGTTTCTCTAAAAATATAAAAGTTAGATTTTGGCATGTGTGGATTGCCACTATACGAAAACAATATGTTTCATTTTCCATAACTGTGTTACATGGATTTTACAAATGATAATTTAAATAAATATTATTATTATTTTTTATATATATTATTTTTTAAATTATAAAACATATTATTCATTTCTCCAAATCAACAAAAATATTAAGTGGTCATGAATTCATACATGTTGATGACACCATCTATGGGATGATTGATTTCTAGTTTTCTCCTTATCACCAAATTTGATGGATGGTCATTGGAATGGGTTTAATGGATAACTATAATGTTTATGAAATCATTACTGTTATGTTTGTAAAAATTTTATAACCTATTAATGATATGATCAAAAAACAAATATTATTAATTCAATCATTTAAAACAAGAGTTATAAGATGAAAATCAATAATTTAGAGTATA
The DNA here is from genome assembly GCA_963277665.1 of Viscum album. NCBI lineage: Eukaryota > Viridiplantae > Streptophyta > Magnoliopsida > Santalales > Viscaceae > Viscum > Viscum album. The sequence goes on from OY728151.1 coordinate 820,541,310, forward strand.
AAATATTTTCCAATCCCTAGATTAATGATCAAAATATAATAAAAGTTCAATATTTAAAACATATAAGACCTAAATTATATCATTATGGTGATAGTGTTAATACATTTCAATTAAATCTCATTATAATCATACATTATGCAAGGCATGTTAATGATTTGGTCGGTTAAAGGACATACATGATCAATGATATGAAATTATACGATGGATGATTAGGAAAACCTAATTACCTGAATAATAAGATATAAATATTGAAATAATTTTTTTCTTTTATTTATTTAATATATAATCTATATTAAAATCATTAATTTAGAAAATTCCATTTAAACATATAAAATTTTAAAAAAGTTTCATCATTCATTTCATCATATTTGAAAAAGAAAAATGTACTCATGCAAGGAATTATAAAAATAATGAATCATTATTATTGATCAAATATGTTATATTTAAATAAAATTTAAAGAGACTTTTTTGGAGGAGAATTAATAATATGATAGCTATAATGATAGTTGTTCAAAATTATCATGATTAGCCACACCTGACAGTGAAAATAGGAAATAAATGACTTTTCTAAAAGTAATGAGTTATTAAAAATAAATATTATAAATGATTAAGTATATATATATGGTTCTAAAATATATTCATAGCTAATATTATTTAGTTACATATGATTTTATATTTCTTTCTAATAAGCACAAAAATATGTCAATTGATTCATTGTCACAAATTTAATTTCATGAAACATATATCTTAATGTGCACCATGATATCATTAATATTGTCTGATTACAACCCAATGATTTTATTTTACCATATTTTTTGGGATTAAATAATTTTTTTAGATATAATCTTTAAATTTAAAATGATTAAATCATACCAAACCATAATTAATGTTTTTTCAAAATGTTACTCAATTAGGACATCTTTAGTTTACAATAATAATTTCAAATTTATATATTTTTTAACTATAATCAGAATATAAATATATTAATTTTTATTAAAAAAATAATCACTTCATTATATATTCAATTGGCATTATATTTTCACACAATATTATATTTTCCCATGAATCCTATTTTATCCAATGTTTTTTTTAAGTTAAATCGTACCCATATCTTCATTTTAACTAAGAATATAACTATTTTGTTGGTTTTAATTCATTGAATTCACTTGAAAATATCCTTATCTATACATCAATAATTATTGGACATCATTTTACTAAACCAAATATTATTTTCAATATTTTCATGAATTTTTTGTCATTTATGTATTTTTCATTTTTTAAAAGAGTAAGTAAAATCACCCTGTAATGATTTCCTTATAGGCACCAAATTATACCATATATGTCATTTTCAATGATACATAGTTTGCAATGACCCATAAATTTCATGGAATTTTTTTAAATACTCAGGAATTTTATGAGTCCACAAAAATTGAAGGCGCATGATTCTGAGGCCCAGTGTGCCCTAAATCAAATTTGGAAGTTTTGTTTGATTACAATCAATAAATGTATGAGAAAGTTTTTATATCATTTGAACTGGTACTTGGAATTGAAATCCGAGGGCACCGTTGAACTCGCACCACCGATATTCGTTTAAGGAGACATTCACTTCGACAGTAGTGAGTCGAGAATAAAAGATAATTTTTGGGTTTTTGTGGAAATTAATAAAATATAGTGAGCTTCAATTTATTTTATTTGAGCTTCCATGTGAGTTATTGGTCGTTAAAATCTTCTCATGGAAGATAGAGGTGGGACCACCGCACCATAACCTCCCACGAGAGGTTATGGTGGTGGGGACCACCCGAACATAACCTCATGTGAGAGGTTACGATGTGGGGACCACACAAGGCTTAACCCCCTATTTATGGAATAGAGTAAAACCTCTCAACTCTCCCTCATTAATGAGGAAGATCCTCTTGCCCCTCCCTTTAATTCAAATTTTGTGAATTCCCCAAATTAATTTTTGTCAACACGTCACATTAATTAGGTGGAGGCAAGTAATTAATTCATTGTTTTTGAATTCTTTCCAATGAATTAATAGATAATATAATCTATTATTTGGAACACCATTATAATTTGGGTGGATGTTTTAGAAGAGGAGTGCTTGGATGTATTATAATTCTCCTAAAAAAGAACTAAGAACGAAGAACGAAGAATGCGTTCTTCCAACGAATAATGTCGGTGATGATAATTCTTTGACTTCTTCCCTGGACACCTACCGACGTGGAGCGTCTTCCATAGACAACGCAACATGGGATTAGAAGCGTGTGGTGGATGCAACGAACGACGAACTCCTTCATCTTCTTTCTGAAACTTCAACGTCGACGACCGACAATCAAAAGAATGTGGTTTTATTTGGGTATTATCCTTTTTCTATTATAATATTCGGTTGTAAAATAATCTATGCAAAGATTGAAAAATAATTGTTTTTCATCATACTTATTTGATGAACCAATTGATACCACCCTAAATGCGGAAGGTGGAGGACAAACAAACATGTCCTGACCCCTCTACTGGTCTTGTTTATGATGAACTTTGGCATGGAAATGAGGCGACGGAATAACGAAGGCGGCGACATCAAAGGTCGCGCTACCCACGGCATCTTCCAACCGCGCTGCCACACGGCGCTCTGGTTCTCCCAGCTAAACAACGTCGGCTCGTGCCATCCTGGGCCGCGCTGAACCGGCCAGCCCAGCTGCCTCCCAACCATCGGCCCCCCAGGCCGCGCCCTGCCCGACCGAACACTACAGGCCCAAGCTGCACCGAACTGGCCTGCTCGGCCGCCTCCCAGCCGAACTCCGTCGTCCGGCATACCAGCCTCCACGTGCCTCCCCAAACCAGCCCGCATGCCGGCCTCCTTGCACCCCGTGCGCCTCACCGATACAGCTACCTCACGGTCACCCAATCGAGCCAGTGTCCGGGCCGAGTCGGCGTCCTTGCTCCCTCGCTGCCTCCCGGCCGAGCCGACATCCCGGCTCCCTCGCGGCCACATGGTCGCGCCAGTGTCCCATCCTCCCTCACTGCTACACGACTGAGCCGGTGTCCCATCCTCCTCGTGGCCTCCCGGCTAAGCCGGTGTCTCGGCCCCCTAGTGGTTCCCTAGCAAACTGGTCCAGTCGCGCACTCTTGGCCGAGCCGCGTCGGGTCATGCCCTCATGATGCTCCTGGACGAACCGGCCCCGTGCCGGGGCCGAATCTCCCTCACGGTCTACTGGGCTGGGCCTAGAGGGCTGAGCCAAACCTAACAGGCTTGACCACTCAATTATCTGGGCCAAACCCATTAGGTCTGATAGGGTCGACCCAGACCTGGTCGGCCCAGAATGGGTGATGCCGAGTCGATCCGACTCGGTAGGACTGGACCCGGGCCTACTACTGAACCCATTACTTTATTTGGTCATATCATTGGCACTGGATGGACATTTGATGAACCATCAGCAGTGATGGTTTTCATGGAGCATGACAATCCCTCTAGGTATATCCCACTATAGTTTGGGGTAATATTTAGATGCGGTCAGGTTGGATCATACACGAATCCAACCGGGCCCATGAGACTAAAAGGATAACAACTCACAGGCTGGGTGTCCGATTAACATGTCGTGTATTGCGTTCAGACCCCTATGACGTGGAGGACCTTTGAGATACTTCATCGTGTCAGTTGGAGAATCGACCAGTAGCTCGTGGAATGGATCCTCCCAGAGACGAGCATTCGTAGTGTGGAAAAATAGTAGATGGCTGAGACTTGATGACTGCTGAACGATCCGACATGGATTGTTTCGACTAGCCCAGTTGGGAGCGCCTTGGTTTCGCGATAGACCCATAGTGGGGAGAACCTCTGTATGAGCATGGCAGACCCATGGTACTCGACAGGAAGAGTACCTCAGTTGACTACGAGGGGGAGTGCCTCTGTGTGATCGCGATAGACCCACGACGGGGAGTACCTCTATGTAAGCGTGGAAGACCGACGATACTCGATAAGAGGAGTACCTTAACAGTCCAAGGTTAGTGGGAAGTGCCTCTATGTGACGCAACCTACCCATTTTACTTGATTGAGCATGAGTTCTCTAGCATCTGTGGTTTCCATAATAAAAATACTGGATTGAGTTGAGTTAGTAACTTTTGTGTTTACCTCATGATTGAGATGGATTACTTGACAACATAGGTATATGTATGGGAATATACTTAAGTGTGGTTACCTATTGATTTCATACTCTATAATTTATCCTTGTTAGATTTTGTGAGACCTTGAGGGTCTTGGGGTCCCTACTGAGTATCATTATACTCACCCCTGAATGGGCTATGCCCACACCTCGTTGTGTAAGTTGTAGATGAAGGACAATGCTGACTAAGGCCGAGAGTAGCTGTACTAGACGACAACAAAAGGTGGACCACATGATGTGATGGTACATGGAAGAGATGGAAGGATGTGGAGCACTGTGGAGGATATCTGTACCTACCCATCACGTAGGATTCCCCGAAGGATGTCTCGGCAGTTGTTTTACTTTTCTTCAGTTGTACTTGTATTTCAGTTGTACTTGTACTTTCTTATTGGTCTTGTATTTCCAGCCCCTTTTACTTTTCCACACTCCTTTGTATTCAGTTTTTATTAGTGTTTTACATCAATATCATACTTTTTGGTGTGTGTTTACACTGTATAGAGGCAATTTCATATCAGTTTTGTGGATTTACACCTTTTGTGCTAGTCGACAGCACCAGGCCTATGGAAGTTGGGGATGGGGTAGTCACAAAATGGGCCCTGGTGGATGGGTCGTGACAATTTGGCATCAGAGGAGTCGGTTCTACCACAGAACATATGACTCTGATCTTTCTTTTCTGTGAAGCAACAGTGTTAGGGGTACCTTGTGTGGTTTTCAGTTCAGGGAGTCCTGTGTTGGTGTGGCGGCCAACCTATCCATACACTAGGACCCTGACTACTAATTTATGAATCAGTGCACGAAAACTCTGATTGCTTGTGTGTTTTCAAAAGTTTTTCATTAAGTCAACTCAACCAGGTATGCTAACCAAGTATTATCTTTTGACCGTGTGACATCTGTTTATTTCAGGATGCCTCCACGTGGACAACCATTGCATGTTCTGAGAGTTTTACGCACAGATATCCCATGGAGTGACGACGCCTCGGTGCAGGGACCATTTCCAGTATCGGCACCAGCGGTTCCACTCCCCGTTGGGCCACCGGTGTGACCAGCCCCAGTAGTAGACGATGCACACTACTTGAGCGCACTACATGAGTCCCAATTCAAGAGGCCACCCAATTTCAGGGGAGAGACGGCCCTTGCATGCAGCTGAGGATTGGCTGGAGGTTGTGGTAAGAGTCTTCATTCTAGTAGGGACACCATCTAACATCATGGTGATTCTTACTGACAGCCTTCTACAGGAAACAGCGGGACGATGGTGGAGATCGATGCTCCTGGTTCACGACGTGATGACACAAATCTGGGTAGAAATTGAGAGCCTGTTTTGGGCAGAGTTTGTCCCGGTCACCCTACGTGTAGTATAGATATATGAGCTACTTCATCTGTAGCAAGGTAGCATGATGGTGCCATAGTACTCATCAAGGTTAACCGACCTCTCGCGCTACTCCACATATATGGTGCGGTACCCATTCTTCAGAGCCCAGACCTTTGAGTTGTGGATCAGGTGAGAGATCATCGATTCTATGATATCCCTAAGCATCCCAACGCAGGTCGGGGTGTTGGAGAGATCCCTATTAGAGGAGAGTTTCCTTGATGAGCAGTTTCCAGCAGTAAGACCCACCACTAGTTGACATGCATCAGAGTCTTCTGTAGTTGGAAGTAGATAGTTTTCGTAGAGTTCCAAGGGGACCAAAACCACGATTGAATGACAGAATGACTTCGGATTGGTTGTATGAGTCACCCAGGGTAGAGCCACACATGCTATGAGTGGGCAGTGTTACTCAGGCAGCAGGCATGGTCACATGGCTCATGACTGTTCGACCCTCTTTTCAAATGATCAATAGAAGGTCGAAGGACCGCCCATGAAAAGGCAGAGATTTGATAGAGGTGATCCGTAGGGAGCAGGCGGACGTGGAAGAGGAGATGGACATGAATCTGGCACTGGGAGAAATCTCAAGGTGTTACCGCCACCACCACCAAGAGCTCCACCCCGACCAGAGGGAGCAGGTGAACATGGGAGAGCTCAGCTCGAGGAAGATGAGTCTTACGATCATGGAGCTCCGGAAATGATTTGAGGTACAATCAGTGTTTACTCCTCCTTAGCTACATTTATTATACACACAGGTGCCAGTAACTCTTTCATTTCCACTACCCTCATTTGGATCGTAGAGATTCTGATGGAGTTGTTGCCTAGATCCTTACGGCAAGAGACTCCTATGAGAGAAGACTCGACAATTACGCGCTGGTTCCGGTAGTGTGATATTACTCTAGGAGGTGAGAGCTTCGGCTGGGATCTCCTAGCAGTAGGGTCGAGGCCTTTTGACGTCATCTTGGGTATGGACTGGTTATATACAGTCCATGCTTAGATTGACTGTATTAGGCACAAATTATGGTGGGTCCGCACGGATGAGACTGGGTTCTCCTTCACCACTGAGAAGGGAGCCTTTGCAGCACAAGACAGACTTACTCAGAGAGTTTAGCTGATCACTTATCATTTGGCTTGCCTTACCCTTAAAGCAGTTTATGTGGAGAGTCTGACATATCATGTAGTGGTGGACCAGTACACATATGTTTTCCCTAATGATGTTCCAGGTCTACCTCCTCTTAGAGAGGTGGACATTTACACTGACCTTTACCCTGGGATGACACTGATATCTACACCAGCATATCGGATGTCTTCCGCTGAGCTTCGTGAGCTATGGTTACAGCTAGATGACTTGCAGGGTAAGGGATTCATCCGACCCAGTGATTCTCCCTGGGCATCCCCAATTCTATTTGGCATGAATGCAGATGGGAGCATGAGGCTTTGTGTTTACCACTATCGCCTAAACCAGGTGACCGTGAAGAACAAGTACCCACTCCTAAGGATTTACGACCTTGTTGATCAGTTGAAGGGAGCACATTGGTTCCCAAAGATAGACCTCAGATCAGGCTATCACCAGCTCAGTGTTTGAGATGAGGATGTGCAGAAGACGACTTTCAGATGTCGGTACGACCACTACGAGTTCTTGGTTATTCCTTTTGGAGTAACCAACGCTCTAGCAGTGTTCATGGGACTAATGAATATAATATTCCAGGAATACCTCGATCTGTTTTTAGTATTCTTTATCGGAAACATTCTGATATACTCTACTATTGAGAAGGAGGATGCCTAACATTTTCAGGTAGTACTGGACACACTCAGAGAGAACCATCTTTATGGTATGCTCTCGAAGTTCAAATTTTGTATCTGAGAGGTTCACATTTTGGGACACGTCATCTTAGAGGCTAAAGTTATAGTGGATCCACCAAATATTGAGGCAGTACATGTTGGGGAGCCACCCAAGAGTGTGACAGGGGTATGAAGTTACCTGGGTTTGGCTAGATATTACAGTAGATTTGTGCCAGACTTTTCCAGAGTTACAGCACCACTATCAGCCTTGACGAAGAAGAGGCAACCCTTCGTGTGGTCGGAGAAATGCCATAAAAGCTATCAGGAGATGAGACAGTGGCTGACTAGTTCCCCCATCTTCAGGCATCCAGAGGGATGTGTAGGGTATGTAGTCTACTCTGACGCATCATGGATAAGACATGGGCATGTCTTGATACAGGAGCGAGAAGTGATTTCATATGGTTCTCAGTAGTTGATACAGAATGATTAGAACTATGCTACCCATGACCAGGAGTGAGAAGCAGTGGTCTTCTCCTTAATGATGGGGTGACACTATCTGATGGGTGATCATTTTATTATGTACTCTAATCACAAGAGTCTTAGGTATATATTCTCTCAGAAAGACCAAAACCTCGGGTAGTGGCAATGGATTGTGTTCCTCTAAGACTATGACTTCAAGATAGTCCATACTCTTGTGAAGGTGTATGTTGTAGAAGATGCACTCATTAAGAGATCCGGTATATAGCTGATATGATAGGCGTAAGAGAAGTTGAATACCTTACAGATATCCTTTGTGGATACAGACGGAGGAGCCTTTCTACAGTCTCTTACAGTCACTCCCCCACTTCTTTAGTGAGTCAGGTAAGCACATCATGGGGACGCTGACTGTGAGACAGGACATGCTTTGAGATCCACATGACAAGCACCTAATGGATTTTATGAAGGTGGGGAGAACATCATACTCTTCATAGGACGTACTACGATACTAGTTTCACTTCAGGAGGAAGTGTGGAGGGATTTCCACACATCCCCTCTAGCGGTACATCGAGGAGTTGCGAAGATATAGCAGGACCTTCGACGACAGCACTGGTGGCCAGGTATGAAGAAGGCGGTTGAAGAGTTTTTCTCCCGATGCCTCACTTTTCGACAAGTGAAGACGGAGAACTAGGTACCATCAAGATTAATTAATCCTTTAGTGGTATTAGAGTTGAAGTGGTATGGGATATCCATGGACTTAGTGATAGGACTTCCACATACATTCTGGGGTCAAAACTCAATTTGGGTTATCATTGAATGACTCACCATGTCGGCCCACTTCCTACTGATCAGAGATCAGGGTTCAGTAGAGAGTTTGAGACGCCTCTATGTGCAAAAGATTGTGCGGCTATATGGAGTACCTACATCTACTGTCTATGATAGTGATGTATGGTTTACTTTTCGTCTATTTAAGGGGTTTTAAGAGGCTTTGGGAAACAACTTTATTTGAGCACGACCTTCTATCCTCATACGGATGGTCAGACTGAGTACACTATTCAGACCCTCAAGGACATGTTGCATTCTTTTGTCCTTTACTTCGGTCACAGATGAGAGGATCACTTACCTTTGGTGGAGTATGAATACAATAGTAGTTATCACTCCACCATAGGGATTTCACGTTTTTAGGTGTTATACGGGAGACCTTAAAGATCACCCTTGTGTTGGACAGACCCTTGGGAGTCAGCACTAGTGGGACCAAAGACGGTACTAGCTACCACATAAAAGGTGTAGATCATCAAAGAGCATATCAAGACTATAGAAAGTAGGCAGAATTCGTATGCTGATAAGAGATGGAGACCTCTGGAATTCGAGGATGGAGACCACATCTGTCTACGGGGCTCACCTCGATGAGGTATACAGAGATTTGCCCGAGGCGGCATGTTATCTCTCAGAATCATCGGACCTTTTCAGGACCTCAGCTGAGTTGGAGAGGTGTCTTACCACTTATCTCTTCCACATCAGTTGCACCAGCTGCACGACATCTTCCACGTATCATAGCTGAGGAGACACGTGCATGAACCTTCTTACATCATCGACCATGAAGTGCTGGATGTCGACGATGGGGCGACTTTTACTGTGGTTCCAATGGTGATTGAGGATCAACAAGAGCATGTCCTATGGGGACGGTCAATACCTTGGGTGAAAGTTCGCCGGCAGCACAGGAACCTCCAGGAGAGTACATGGGAGTAGGAGACTCAGTTACGTGCTCAGTACCCCCATTTGTTCCCTTAGTTAGAGTTGAAGCATACGGGGATGTAATTCCCTGAGGTGGAGAGAATGTAAAGACCCGAAACTCCGTGGAATTTTCTTTTCAAATACATGGAAATTTTAGGAGTCCTAAAAAATTAACGGCGCATGATTATGAGGCCCGATGTACCTAGAATCAACTTATGATGTTTTATCCAGGTATGTTCTATAAACGTACAAGAGGTTTTTTAAAACATTTGAACCGGTGCTCAGAATTGAAATCAAAGGGAACTGTTGAACTTGTAGTGCCGGTATTCTCTAAAGCAGACTTTCACTTCGACGGGAGTTCATTGAGAATACAAGATAATTTTTGGATTTTTGTGGAACGTAAAAAATTAAAGTGAGTTTAAATTTATTTTATTTGAGCCACCATGTGGGTGATTGGTGGTTAAAACCTCATCATGGAAGTTGTAGGTGGGACCACCACACCATATCCTCCCATGAAAGGTTATGGTCTTGGGTCCCACCCGAACATAACCTCCCGCGAGTGGCTACGACATGGGGAACACACGGGGCTTAACCCCTATTGATGGAAGAGAGTAAAACCTATCAACACTCCTTCATTAATGAAGGACAACCTCTTGACCATCCCTTTTATTCAAATTTTCCAAACTCCCCTATTTAATGTGTGTCAAACCTTCACATAATTAGGTGGATCTAGGTAATTAATTCATTCTTTTTGAACTATTTCCAACGAATTAATAGATACTCTTATCTATGATATGGAACATCATTAGAATTTGGGTGGATGTTTGGGAAGATGGGAGCTTGGGAGGATTATAATTATCCCAATGAAGAACGAAGAATGATGAATGAATTCTTCCAACGAAGAACGCCGACAATGATCATTATTTGACTTCTTCCCCAGACACCTACCGACATGTAGCGTCTTCCACAGTCAACGCGACTTGGTATTGGAAGTGTGTGGTGGATGAAACGAACAGCAAACTCTTTCATCTTATTCCTACGACATCAACGTCGACAACCGAAAATAAAAGGTAGAGGGTTTTATTTGTCTATTATTCTTTTTCTTTTATCATCTTCATTTGTAATGAAATAGATGTGGAGATTGTAAAATAATTGTTGTTCATAGTACTTCTTTGATGAACCAATTGATACCACCCTAAACGTGGAGGGTGTGTGCCAAACTAGCACGGCACAACCACTCCACCAATATTGTTTATGAAGAACATCAGCATGGCGATGAGGCGACAGAATGACGAATGCGGTGACGACAAAGGCCATGAAACCCGTGGCATCTGCGAACAGTGCTGCCCCCCAAGGCACTCCGATGCTCCTGACCGAACACCGTCGGTCTGTGCTGGCCTGAGATGCAGTGAACCGGCATCCTCGACCTTCCTGGTCGTTGGCCCTCCTGGCTGCGCCCTATCTGGCCGAACACTGCCGCCCCACCCCAGAGCACACCGCACCGAACTGGCATTCTCGGCTGCCTCCTGGCCACCGACCCACTTGGTCGTACCCTTCCCAACCGACCACCTCCGGCCCGCCTGCCAGCCTCCGAACGTGCCTCGCGTGCCTTGTAGAACAGGCACGCCTGCCGACCTCTGCGCGCCCCACGCACCACCCCGTGCTGGCACCCTCATGGAAACCTAGCTGAGCCGGTGTCCTGGACCCCTCGCGGCCTCCCGGATGAGCCAGCGTCCTGGCTCCCTCGCGGTGTCCTGGCTCCCTCGGGGCCACCCGGCCGAGCCGGTGTCCCGACCTCCCTCTCGGCCACCCGGCCGAGCCAGTGTCCCATCCTCCTCATGGCCTCTAGGCCAAGTCGTTGTCCCGGCCCCCTCGCGAAGCCCTCGCTGAACCGGTCCGGTCATGCCCTCTAGGTTGAGTCGTGCCGGTTCGTGCCATCGCAACACTCCAGGCTGAATTGGCCATGAGTCCTGGCCAAATAGCCCTCGCGGCCAGTTGTGCTGGGCCTAGCGGGCCGAGCCGAACCTAATAGGCTACCCCGCTCAATGGGCCAGGCCAGACCCAACAGGTCTGACCGGGTCGGCCCAAACTTGGTTTGGTCGAGTCGGTCCGACTGGGTCGCGCTGGTCATGTGCCCACTGCTGACCCCTTTACTTTCATTGTCCATATCTTTTGCACTGGATGACAGTTTGATGAACCGTCAGCGGCGCTGGGTTTCTTAGAGAATAATGGCCCATTTGAGTATACCCCACTAGTGTTCGGGATAATGTTGAGATGCAGTCAGGTTGGATCGTACACAAATCCAACCAGGCCCCCATACTAAAAGGCTAATAACACATAGACCAGGCGTCTGATTGACGCACCATCTGTTGTGTTGAGACACCTATGATGTAGAGGACCTTTGAAATACTTCTTCGTGGTACTTCTTAGAAGTTGGAGCATCTACCAGTAGCTTGTGGAGCAGATCCTCCCAGAGATGAGGGTACGTAGTATGAAGACCTAGTAGCTTGTTGAGACCTCACGACTTCTGACTAATTCAGCATGGAGTGTTTCGACTAGCCTAATGGGGAGAGCATTGGGGTTGCGGCAGACCCACAGTGGGGAGTGCCTCTATCTGAGCGCGACAGACCCATGGTACTCGATAGGAGGAGTACCTCTGTAGGCAACGAGGGGGAGCACCTTTGTGTGAGTGTGGCCGACCCACAGTGGGGAGAACCTCTGTGTGAGCATGGTCAACCAATAGTACTCGATGGGAGGAGTACCTCAATAGTCCACGTTAAGTGGGAAGTGCCTCTGTGTGACACGGCATGCCCACTGTACTCAATTGTGAAGGATTTATCCTACAGCTGTGGTTTCGAAAATGAAAATATTGGATTTAACTGAGTCAGTAACTATTGTGTTTACCTCATGATTGAGATGGATTACATGATAACTTATGTATTTTTATGTTCGTATACCTAAGTGGGGTTATTTATTGATTTCATAATCTGTAATATATCCTTTTTTGATTTTGTGAGATTTTGAGGGTCTCAGGGTCCTTATTGAGTGTTGTTATAATCACCCCTGCATGGGCTATGGCCGCACCTCGTTTTGATGGTTGCAGATGACAGACCACACTGATTGAGGTCGAGAGTAGCAGTACTGGACGACACCCGGAGGTGGACCACACGGCATGACGTTACATAGAGGAGATGGACATATGTGGAGTATCGTGGAGGCTATCTGCACCTACCCTTGAGGTATGATTCCTCGAAGGAAGTCCCAATAGTTGTTTTACTTTTCTTCAGTTGTACTTGATTTCAGTTGTACTTTTACTTTCCTATTTGGCTTGTATTTCTAACCCCTTTTACTTTTCACCACTCTTTTGTATATAGTTTTTCTTAGTGTTTTACTTCCAGCTCGTACTCTGTTGTGTGTGTTTACACTTTATAAAGGCAACGCCTTGCCAGTTTCAGGGATTTATGCCTTTGGTGCTAGTAGCCAGCCCCTGGCCTATGGAAGTCGGTCATGGGGTAGTCACGACACGGCCCCCGGGAGATGGGTTGTGACATAGTTTGTATGAATTAATGTATTTTTCAAAAAAAATTGTACACATTTAATTTCTAAATATTATTTATCAAAATTAATCCAAAATGATCATATATTTTTATTATTGCTGAGTGACTCTTCATAACTCACTTATGAAATGTTTTCATATATATGAATATCATTCATCATAAATTATAAATGGTCCTAAATATTATTCTACTTCATTCGCCCAACATATTACTATATATTCCCAATGTAATATCCTTATCTTTTGGAGGAATGATACTTGATTTCTTTTTTTCTTCCCTAATAAATGATTATGTGTGATATTATATTTTCAATAAATGTAGTTCCCTTGTGAATACTATATTTTTGGTTCATTTGATTCATGGGTTTTAATCTAGAATTTATTAACAATTTAATTTGTTTTAAATTATTCACTTATCTAAATTCTATTTCTCTATTTTGTGAAAATATCAAATTCTTTATCTTTTTTATTTGAGGTTATTTATCTATAAAATTACATGATTCCAATATATATACATTTATTTTAAAATTTAGTTATCCTATTATCATTATTTGTCAAATATTTAACCATTTCATTATTGGAATATATATGAAATCCATTTTCATTTAATGGGTTATTTGTTTTATTCTTAATGTGATTAATTATCTTTCAATTTCGTATTTATATAATAATGATGAATGATTTTTGATGATCAATATTAATGATAAATATATTTTATTCATAGGGTATATTTAATTAGATAATTTATTGAGTAATATATGAATTAATATGTATGGATATTGAAATATGGAACTATATATCACTGTTAAATCCATTACATTGTATTATATTTTGAATTGGAAATTTATTCCCTAGTATACTTTTCTCTCTCATTATGATAGGAATTGGATGTGTGTATCATAGATGTAACATTTCTTATTGTAATGTTCATTTAAATATTGATTGATGTGTCATAGTCTTATTGATACAATATTATATGTGGTACGCTATAATGGATCTTGTTATTTGGAAAAAAAAATTCAGTACCTGGATTCATATATTATGTTGTACAATAGGAATTTTCATGATTTATGATAAATTCATTTTTCATATTGAATATTATCATGAATATTTATTATAACCATATAATCATATTATGTTCACATTTTCTATTCCATTTTTGTCGCTTATAAGTATCCTAAATGACCATTCATGATCACCGCTATCTTGTGTTTTCATTTCTTAGGTCATAATGACTAATATAGCTTTTCTGAAGTCTAGAAGAAGTATATAATGTATTAATTATAGATAAATGTCTACAAGCGATGTACAAAAATTCTCTATATGTAAATTATATACACGACACTAAACCTTTTGAGCCTCATAGTGTGTTTCTTTTATGAGAATCACTGTTAATATCATGAGATAATTATAATATTTATGTTTTGTTTATATTTGATCAATATACACCAACTAGTTGATGGATGTTTTATTTGGGAGAAGGACATTCTAGGGTATCTATTTAGTTGATGGGGTTTGGATCCATTTTTTTAGAAGTTGGGAAGTGTCATTTCCATAGTTTCCCCTCTCTATTCATAAAATTTATTTGGATTGTTTTGTCCAAATAATAGCATTATAAAAAGCCTCCATAATATTTTATATAACATTTCTATTCCCCCAAGGATCTTATCTGTTTGAATTTCAATCACATTCCTTGGAAGGATAATGTGGAGTTTAACATTCATGATCTATCTTTTCCTATTTCATTAATATCCTAGTGTTATCAAAAAATTCATCTCATGAATTTATATTTTCATTTTTTGTTTAATATTTATTTATTTCTCCCATAATCCCTCAAAATGAAGTCCTAGAATTGATGAGTGGGAATATCTAATATTTAGATAGGTGGTACCTACTTTATTCCAATTTTCAAATCATTTTGTATAGGTTTATTCATCATGAATGATGTATGATTTCAATGAAAGACACTTTATTTTATAAATGATAAAATAAAACCCAATTTTTCATTATATAAATACAAATTTTAATTTTACATGGAAATAGGAAACTAATTCATCATGAATACATTTACCTTCTAAAATAATATAAAAAAATGGATATCATTTTATTTACATGAAATAGATTATATTATTTTTATTGATGGAGTGAGGCTTTGTGTTTCGTTTCTGTCTCCGCCAAGAGAAGCGAAGGGAAAGCTCTCCAAGAATATACCCTCACATCCTTCAACTTTTTTGGGGCCTCAATATCATAGCGCGGGAATGTGTACAAGATCACGATCAAGGCATAATCAATCACGGGAGTGCATCCCCTGTCGTCTCTCAGAGACCATGTCACCTAGGGTCAATGTCGGGCCTTTCCATTCTCTACGATACCCATCCTCATATGGAACTCTTGTGTCTTGGGGGAAAGGGTGAAAACAGATTATGTTTCTTTGGAATCAAATAAGAACAAGGTACAATTGGTTTTCATTCTTGAACACAAACAACAACTAGACATGATATGTGAGTTTTATCACAGGATCAAAGTGGGAAAATGCATGCATGCTACCCCTGAAAATGAACATATCTGGATCTTCTAGAATATATACATATTAGCGGGTTTGGTTCAGGTTGGGTAGAAATACATGGAAATTAAATTCACTAGAGATACGAAGTTGTTTCTCCTGTCAGTCAATTATGCAAGAAGCAATTACCAAAGGAGGGAGGTTCTATGTCATGAGATTTTAGGTTTTGACACAGAAGGTATTACTTGGCTTATAGGGAGATACTTCAATACAGTTATTGATCCAGATGAGAGGAAAGGGTGGGGACCTTTGCTCATGAAGGAAAGTATGGACTTCACCCATTTTATGGTGGGAAAGGGTTTAATGGATATGGGATACTTTGGCGATAGATTTACCTGGTGAAAAAATCAAATGGGAGAAAATCAGTGTGGGAGCTGTCTAGACCACTGTCTTGCCAAAATTCATGCACTCTACATGTTTCCCAACGTGTATGTTAATCAAATGGTTCAAGGTGTCTCATATCACTCTCCACTACTTCTTTCTTTGTCCAATACTCCATCCAACCATGATAGTTTCAGGTTTTGTTGCCAGTGGAAAGAGAAATCAGGGTACTATGAGATGGTTCGAGAGTCATGGGAGGAAGCAGTTTGAGGCCATACCAGGGTGGCGTTGTAAAACAAATTGAGGAGGCAAAACCAGAGCTTGCATTAGTGGTCTATGAAGCTTACACCATCCGACCTGGTCTTGGAAGACCGGATGCGGGTAGTGGAAAGCCTAGAAACTAGTTTGGAGGAGAGTTGAGATGAAACTATTTTTATAGAGCTTATGGAAAAGAAAAATGATATGGCTAATATGCACCACTCGAATGAGAAGAAGGCTAAGGGGAGATCGAAAATGAAATTGTTAAGGTAGGGAGACTAAAACACCGCCTTTTTTCATTCTTGAATAAATGTTAAGTGGCGGCCCAGTAAACCAAATATTGAGTTGGAGGATGGATCATATATAGAGGTCAAGGATGTGGTGGGAGGGATGGCGCATACCTTTTTCAGAGAGCTTTTGGTCGAGCCTAATTCTTCAATGTTTGAAGGCTACCCAACAGGGGGTGAGGATATCATAAGGGATCCATTGAACACCATGACTTCCCAAATTAATGTATCTTTGAAATATATTCTAGGGGAGGAATAAATATTTGAATCTATGATGAAGCTAAATTCGGAGAGTGGTCCGAGCCCAGATAAATTCCATATAACATTCTACAGGGGCTTGTGGGATCCGATAAATGGTGAAATAATCGATGCAATACAAGACTTCTTTCGATGAGGAGGCCTTCCTTGGGTGGAGAGTGTAACGTCTTTGGTACTCCTTCCGAAGATCAAGGATCCCACCTCAATTTCCAATTATAGAGAGGTAAGCCTATGTAACTGTCCATATAAGATCTTGGCCTATATCATCAACCAGAGGTAGTCGGTATTTCTTCCCAAATGCTTCTCTATCAAACAAAATGGCTTTGTACTAGGCAGATCAACACAAGGTGCGATGGCACTTACCCAAGAGATGACCAGGGATATTTCCACAAACTCTCATGGGTCTAATATTATCATCAAACTAGTCATTAGCAAGGCTTACAACAGGATAGAATGGGGATTTATTAATAGATTACTGAATCATATGGGGTTCTATGCATTGGCATGTGACATTCTCTTTTGATGCTTCAGTTCCTCATAGCTTTATGTTTCTTTTATGGGGAGATCTTATGGGTTCATCTAGGAAACAAGAGGGTTGTGCCAAGGATATCCCATTTATCTAAGAATATTTGTATAAATGCATGATGTTCTAAGTGGACAGATTAACGGAGGGATACTGGAAGGATATATCCTCCCCTATCGAAGGAAATTGTGTCTCTCACCGGTTTCACATCTAATGTTCGCTGATGACTCCATAATATTTATGAATTCATGAAGATGGTCAATCCAGGGAATCAACATAATTCTCGATAAATAATGCTACTGGAGTGGACAACCTATCAATATAGACAAAATAGAGTTTTATATCTCAAATAAATGTGACTCACAGAGAGAAAAGAATCTATGTAGTAGGTTAGGAATTCAACGAGGACAATTCCCTCTTGAGTACATGGGCACTCAAGTTTCACAGGGAAGAAAACACATCAGGGACTTCGATCAGGTGGTGAGTAAGATCACGAGAAGAGTGCTTAACTGGAAGAACCACCTTGTTTTTTTTGGGGGTCGTATTGCGTTAGTTAATATCCTTTTAACAGATACACCAGTTTCATGAAATGGCATCCAAAAATGTTCCAAAATGGGTTATCATGATCAATTTATAGAATTCTGGTGGGTTCTATTGGGGATACTACTTCGGAAGGGAAAAGACATTGGGTTTCATGGGGTAAGATGGCCAAGCCAATCCATGAGGGATATAACAATGTAAAGAGAATTGCGTCAATTATTCAATGCATGCATGAAAACTTAGCATGGGAAATTATTGAAGGGTGAACCTTTTAGGGAAAAGTTATGTCCTACAAATAGGGGGTAATGCAAGAAACCTCTTGGTAAATGGTTCTTTTCTCTGGTCGTCGATCAGTTCCATCATCCTGATCCTTCTCCAAAATTCACAATGGATTGTTGGAAAGGGTAACATCTATTTTTGGTTTGAAAACTAGGTTGGAGAGGCAATTGGGTACCCTGGCTGCCCTACCCCTACCATCTCCTTCAAAGAAGTAATCAGCTACCCCGACATCATTAGGATGGCTTTGGATGAGCTGTAAAAAGATATTTTAAATCTGATAACCACAAATCCAGATCCCAATAGATGATTTTTTCTCTTTCTATGGATAATTTTAATGCCAAGGAATACCAAAGTATTTGTAATCCTCATTCTCAAAGTGTTAGATGGAGCAAGGAGGTTTGGTTCAATAAGATACATATTAAATTATACTTCCTTTCATGGAAGATCAAGAACCAAGACATTCTAGTTGATGATACAATTAAAAAATTGGGAATCATCATGGTGTCATGTTTTCATTGTTGTAGAAATAAATGAGAGGAGGATTCAGATCACATATTATTTGAAGGAGAATGGGAACAAGCTGTATGGAGTTAATTTGGAGATTTTATAGTGTACTCTTATCAGGCTCATCAAAAAGAAAAATTTCTGGATATATGGTTTCAGCGGACAGACAATGCAAGAATGAAAAAGACGTCGTGTTCCATCATTATCAATGCAGGGTGATGGTTCTTATTGAAAGCGGGGAACAAGGCGATATTTGAGGGGCTTCCTTCTTCAGGGAGGTCCATCATCGCAAGGACTTGAAGCCTGCTTGCAGATCTGGTACCTTTCTTCAAGAACTGGATAGAAGTGACTTCTCTAAGGTCCCTTCTAGCTCTATCATCTATGGCCCAATCTTATTTCTCAAGGTCACTGGGTAACTAGGTGCGGTGGCTACCACCTGATGATGGTTTCAAGCTAAATACTGACGGATCATGAAAAGATGGAATTTCTCGAGGTGGAGGGGTTGTTTGGGAACAAAGAGGTAGTGTCATAATGGATTTTAAGTCTCACTATGACAGTGGTACAAGCATACTGGCAGAGGCTAATGCATTGCTAACTGAAATTATATTGAGCATTCGAGAAAATATTTCAGTATCTCAAGTGGTGACAGACTCGATGATCATCTATAAATCCTTACAATGTAAAATCAAAACTCCATGGTCAATATATTATATCATAAAAATGATTAATTCTTCTCAACCGTGACAAAAAAGTAACTCACACATAGTGAGAAGGGAATAATGTAGAAAATCATCTTTTCCCCAAGCTTAACATGCCCTGAAATTCATCAATTCTCCTAACATGTCATTCATCAATCTAGAGGGTGTTTCTTTAATATAAGGGGATGCCCTTGGACTGCATTATTTTAGGCCTCCTTAGGCTAGGAGAACTTTCTTGTTATTTTTTTCATCCTTTAATAAAAATGGATATGATGGTGATAAATGGTTTTTGATTTTTTGGTGCTATTTCTCTAGAATATAGAATTTTATTTTATAATTTTTATGATTAAGGTTTTAATATCCTATAGGGATTTTAGATGGAGAATTAGAAACCTATGGAAAATATATCAAATGAGAAAATTCAATTAGGTACGGTCCATGATTATATTTTATAGGTAAAAAATTCCGTCTCTAAAAAAAATATGCTAATAGTCAGTGTCTAAAACTTTTACATTGGAATTAGACACAAGGGTATACATCCTGAATGACTGATCAGTTTAATAGTCTTGCTAAACTAGATATGTACATGTGCCATTTATTATAAATGAATATAAAATTTTAAAAAAATCTTTTCTAGAATAAAATTATTCATCCTATAATATCTATATTCAATAGTCGTAGTAAATTACATCAAATCGTGGAGAATTAAATCAAAATATATTTCAGTTCAAATTCATATTTATTGTCAATTACAATGGAAGAAAAAATAATTCAAATAGAATAATAAATATGAAATGGTAAATAAATAACAAAATTACATTAATCATTAACTTCAACATAATATGGTTAGATAAATTCATGATCAAATAATTCCATAAAAACAATAACATGAGATGAAAACATAACCATGGATATTAGAACAATTTGAATAATATCATGGAATTTCACTAACTTAATTCAAAATGATGGAATTAATAAGTATGGGTATCTAAAATATAAGTCAAGGATTAATTCCAAGACATATAATACATTTATCCATTATGTATAAAAATAAAATACCACCAGGGTTTAATGTTAATAATAAAATAAACTTGAAATTCCATGGCAAAAACCATATATAATTTTTCCCAATAAATCTAATGATAGAACAAGGGTTGTAATAGGCCCCAACAATCACATTAAAAATAAAATGAATTTTCAAAAAAATAGGGTGAAATAGAATTAAAATACATATTTGAATTAATAATTTTATAAAAAATGTAATATATTTCTGAATCAAAAAACATAATGATAGTATTTTTATAGTAATGTAAGGGGAATGAAAATTAAAAATCCTCAGTTAAACTAACTATAAACCATATAGATATTTGATAAGGCTAATATCATTTCAATATATATCTATTATATTAATATTAATTGTAACACCCCGAGCTTCCACGATACGCCTCTCTTTCAATAATGCAATAACTTGCATTGTACGCAAGTTTGAGTTCTAACACACACCACAACCAATCAATGTAGCCATTATGAATATTAATACCTAATTTTTTAATTTTATTAAATTTTATCTTTCCAAATGGACTTCGTTTTTGGATTCGGAATATTGAAATTAGCCTATGTTGAATTTTTTGTATTTTTCAGAGAACATCCAATTTGTTTTGAATAGTGAAAAAAACTTAAAAACAACTTTTTTAATCAAAATAATTTATAGTGATAAATTATACTATTGAGTGGTTTAAAAGTATAATTATAATATATTTTTACCATTTTATCCAATGGTGTTCATTATAATTAATTTCACTTTGAAATTAGACATAAACAATTGTCAATCTTATGATATATATTGTTTCTTAAAAACACGCTATTTGTTGTGACAACATGATTTAATTATAAAATTAATTAATGCAACATATATGTTTGGAATTTTGTAAAATAGACATCATTTTTGAATTCGGAATATCAATTATAGCTTAGAGTGAAATTTTGGCATCGTTCTGAAAAACTTCAATTTTTGATGAATAGTGAAACCACAAAGTGGTAGTTAAAAAACTAATTTTTTCATTTAAATGAAACATTACCACTTCTGTGATTTGATTTTCAAAAATCTGAAATTCATGGTTTTCATTAGGAAGTAAAATTTGGTTCAATGGGATTAAAATAATTTCTTGGTGAATAGTAACTTTTAAGTTTAATTAATCGTGATTAAAGGTAATTATTGATATTTAAGGTAAAAATGATATTATAAAAATATGAAAATACCTTTACAATTGTCCTAACCCTATTGGATGTATCATGGCCGTCCTATAAAATCTATGGGTCAACTAGGGGACCCCATGGAGCCACTTTGGTATGAAAATGACATAAATAACTTTTATTTAAAGTTAAAATAGAAATGTCACAAACATGAGTTGTTTTACAAAAAACAATTTTTAAATGGGGTTATATAAGTCATATTTTTGACTATAAATATTCATTAGAAATATAACAAGATTTTATACATCATGATATTTTTTTTATAATTTTTAGACATTATATAAATTAAATTATTTATGACACCATGATGATGCAGTGATTACCTCATTAATTAACGATTTAAATAAAATGAAAATATAATGTAAAATACAAGGCTTACACTTTTCAAAAATATATTGGATGTGTATATTTAGAACCCTTATCATCTTATACTCTAATTATATAAGTTTGGGACCTTTAAAATACGAAACTCATTATATAATAAAGTAACATTTCATTACTTTCCAAGAGAGCCCCTCCTCTCCACTTATAAAAGGCCCCCACCACTACCACCTTACTCACACTTTCAATGCCTTTTGGCTCGGAAAACCTCTTCCCAAATACTCTCCCAACTTTCCTATCTTACTCTTAGAAGCCTCACTTTGGGCAGAATTCTTCCCAAGGAAGCCTTTGTCTCAAATCAAAAAAGAGTTACCCGATTTTAAGGTAATGTGTACTCTTATGTTATTTTGTTTTAATTTGCTTCTCCAACCCCCTAAAATCTTTTTATTCATTTCTTTTGTAACAACACAAGTATCCTAAATATACTAGGATTTTTTTATAAGAATTATTCGAGCTACACTTACACACACCTACATCAAATGGTTAAAGAACGTACTGTTTCTGTGGGTGGCGAAATACTGCCTCACGAAACGATGATTGTTCAATATTCTTTTAACACCGCCAATGGTGGCCATCATGATGAAAATATTTTCATATATGATATATATATTATGTTTATTTTTTCCTTATTCTTCTGTATTTCATATTTATGGCATACTTTATGATTTCCATTATGGGTAAACGCGATAATTTCATTTTAGGAAGTGCGGACTACCGCCCCCTCAAAGTGATTTGAATCATTAATGCCATATGTGGGATGTATAAAGGATGGTGTAAATGGTATTATACATTATATTATACTGGAATTATATTATACCTTTATATAATTATAACTTCATTCCATTAAATATGAAATGGAAATGAAAGTAGTATTCATGCGTACGTACGGCTTACCGTCTCCATGAACGGTGCATTTCATTTCTTACCTCTAAAAATTATGGAATATTATAAATGAATGTATATAATGGATATATATGAGATATATGATATCTATATCATGAATATATTTCTGGATATAATGGATATATCACCACATGAAAAAAGTTTAATTATAAGAAGTTTATTTTTGACTCAAGTACCAAAGATCGACAAAATGACCGTTATTAACTTAAATAATTACATAATGTTCATAACATGGTAATAAGTGATATAAAAGGATTAAAAAACGTGAAAAAGGTTCTTAAGAAATTATAAATTAACTCTAGTTTATTATTCAGGATATCAAAGAACGGTCGAGTGAATTCGGACACGAGGTAAGGGAAATTCTTAACCCAATTTCTGTTCTTTGGGTTAATCTCCTACTTTAAAATTATGTCATGATATTATTATGTACTATCATGTATTTGTACTTTCTTTATGTATAATTATAGTGAATACACATAATATATCTTTTTTTATTTTATGAATGATCTTTGTAAGGGAACTTCTTAACCCGATTTCCATTCTTTGGGTTAATCTCCTACTTTCAAATTATGTTATTATATTATTATGTCCTATCTTGTATTTATACTTTCTTTATGTGTACATATAGTGAATACACATAATAGATATATTTTATTTAAAAATTATATTTTTACGGGATTTCATCTCAATCTCCATTCAATGAGGAATATTTGGTTTTATACACAAATTTATTTTATACGGTGTATAAACCCTTTGACTTTTACGTTTATTAAAAAGTAATATTTTTATACGAAGCGTTTTACTAAAGGAAAAAAGGAATGTTTTTCTTGTCATACGTATGTGGCGATAATGACTTCTCCGACGCTGTGACCATTATTTGAGTTTCGGCTTCCCCTACAAGCCATAAATTTTTTTAATGATAAATAAATACAAAGTTTTAATTTTCTTTAATTTTGGTATTGAAAATGGTTTTGAAAGTGTTTTTATTATATCAATTTGTTGTATTGATATTGTGTGATTGAAATGTGGAAATGTTATGTTTCCTTTATGCATGTTTTATGTGATACGATTATGTTATAGTTTATGATATGTTTAAACCTGTTCATATGAGAAATGCATTGGACTTAATAAGTGACGGGTGGAGACCACTATAGCTCCACGATGCATCGGTAGGTATCATGATACAAACTAGTGTCTTGGCACGAGGCCTTGACAAAATCTTATTTGTGGTCTTGGAATGAGGCCTTGACTACGTGGTTATGATAGTCTTCCATTATGCATCCCATCATTAGGAAAATGGTTATTGATATTGCATGTGATTATTCGACTAGTAGAATATCCATGTGAGTAAGTAAATGGCATTATTTAATTTATTTTTTCCACATTATGCTGAAGTTAAAGTTTAAAAAGGCTTTTGTTTTAGTTATACATTGCCTTAAATGTTAATGTTTATTTATTAAAGCTTCCACTATATTGTTATCCTTACTGAAAATCTGATCTCACCCCTTTCAATGTTTTAATATTTTCCACGATGTGAAGAAGTATTTTATGAATGACCTGTAGGGATAGTCATAAGAGGATATGAGTGTTGACTATGGAGAATTTATTATTGTAGTTTTTTACTTTATGATGTAATGTAACATTAATGAATGTATCTAGTGTTTCCAAGGCTAATAAACTAATAGGTCTTTCGAGAATTGGTCTTTTGTGATCATGCCAATGTTACAAAGTAATGCACCGACTCTGGGTAACTGGGGTCGGGGCGTTACAGTTGGTATCAGAGGAAGTTTGGTACTAAACTTGGAAGCTATATTTAGATAAACTCTGATTAGAGCACATAGCCCAAAGATAGACTTTGAGGATTAGTATAGAAGAACTTCTTAAAATATTGTTGTTGTAGAGATTTTGTGAGTTTTCCGAGCAATACATCCCTGTCTGGATACGAGCAGGTAGAGGTGGCTCTGGCACAGATGTACCTAGGGGTAAAACCCGAAAACACCACTTTGAGATAGACTCGAACAGGAACTGGTGCACGACAACGGGCCTTGTTGCACTCTTTGTTACGATACTCCCGAGGGATATGCTTAGGATAATTCCTATTTTCTTTACAAACCACTATGAAGGGTTATGAGTATATACTTCCTCAAAGAAAACATTTTTATGATTATGTATTATATCCATAAATAGTTCAATTTATGTTAAGTATTTTACAAGTATGTAATTATGTATTTTGAGTCATAAACTAATCTAGTTTATGCCATTGTTTAGAAATGGCGCCTAGTTGAAGGAATGGATACCGTATCAATGCACGCACTCCGTGTAGGGATTTCCCTCCTGCTCAAGATAATTTTGAGGATCTGGAGATACAACTGGTGTCGATCAACTTATCACCATACTAGGACAACTCACTCATGTTATGAATAATAACCTTACTCGTATGGAGTACCCTGATCCGCAAAGTGGAGGATCAATGTTTGACCGTATCATGAGGAAAAAACCGCCAAAATTTAATGGGGGTACAAATCCATTAGTATCTGAGCAATGGATAAACTCCTTCGAGAAAATATTCCACGCCTTGGGGAGTAGTGAAAGGGAGAAGGTTATCATGGCAGTCTACCGCCCCACTGGAGATGCCGATCAATGGTGGTCGTTGATTCAAAACACAAAGGATGATGATGAAGTATCAAATATGGAATGGAGGGAGTTCAAAGAGCTTTTCTTAGAAAAGTACTTTCCCCGTGACCATAGAGCAGATATGGAAAGGCAATTTTTGATTCTGAGACAAAAGGATGATGAGAATGTCGCAAAGTATGAGGCCAACTTTTCATGGTTAGCAAGGCATGATGCAGATTATATACGTAACCCAAGAAGTATGATCGATCGTTTCTTTGATGGGTTAAAACCATTTCTCCATCGAGCATTAGTATCAAAATCTTTCTCAATGTACGAAGATATAGTCTCGTGTTCTATCAAGACAGAAAAGGAATTCTCTAAGTCTTATGACAACAAAGTAATGCAAGAGAAGAATGGAACGATGGAACAAAAGACATATAAAGGGAAAAAGGGAAAGAAGGATATTCCATTACGCGATAATTGTGGGAAGAATCACCCTGGTACTTGCCTAAAGGGAATGGGAGTTTGTTACAAATGTGGAGAAAAAGGTCATCAGGCTTGTGATTGTAAGCGAAAGAAAGAGGCTATCAATGTTGAATGCTACAATTGTAGGGAAATGGGGAATTATACAAATGAATTTCCTAAGCGTCAGGGAAAATTACCTCAGAAAAGGCCAAGGGATCAAGAAAAATCTTATGCTATTACTACAGTAGAAGTGGAATAATTAATGTATTGGTGCTTTTGGACTCAAGGATTATATTCTTGTTATAAGGATAATGTGATATATATAAGGATTTTACTGCAGTACTTGTTTTTTTTTCATTAAGGTTTTAATATGATGAAGGTAATCATATTTTTAGTATGTGACAATAAGAGAAACATTACTTTGTTTGGGGAATCTGATAGATTTATTTTGGAATTAAGAGACCTTTTAGAGAAAGTCTGGACAGAGGTATTTTGGATAACTATAAAGGTTTGGATAGATGAAGTTGAACTTTAAATAGTATTGTTTATGGTTAAAACATTTCTGAAGATTATTTTTGAAATATTATAATACTATAGTTTTAGGAAAACGACAACCTGTAGGGTGGGGCATAACCCGTCGCGTCGGACAAAGCTGCAGGAATGAAACCCACAACCATAGTGCGACAGGCCTTTATTACCTACCACTAACCTACAGGAAGTCCTTGGATATTACAAAATAGTTTTCCTAATCTAAATGGTATGTGTTAATATTTGTAACCTTATACAATTAGGATAAATAGAATATTTTTGAGTTCTATTTCCTTTTAAAGTGAAAGATGGGTTTGTGGTAAAAATTTATTAAAGAATGAAAGTCTACATGACAAGTATGTATATACCCTTACGTTCTTAGTAAATCTCCTAATTAAATTCCTCAACTTTATAAAAGGTAATTTAAAACAAAAACGTTGTCGGTTAAATTTTCCAACTGGGGATTCAATGACCGTTTAACCAATCACAAGTTTGTGATTTTCATATGTTTAACTTTCTCCTAATCCTATTTTCTACAACTCTCCTTCAAACCTTAATTTTTTGTTTTTCTTCCATATCCATATTTTCATAGAATCCTAGTATGGGCTATCTCGGGTGACCTTTGTACTTATCTTTCAATCTTTTAATGTTATATTTTTATTAACTGTATTTTTGGTGTGGGTTTTCTACAAAGGTATTTTCTATTTTCAAACATTTATTTTCGAAGAACATTTTCAAATTGCGAGGAATCAATTTATTGAAGGAGGGGAGAATGTAACACCCCGAGCTTCCATGATACGCCTCTCTTCCAATAATGCAATAGCTTGCATTGTACGCAAGTTCGAGTTCTAACACACAATACATCCAATCAAATTAGCGGTTATGAATAGTAATACCTAATTTTTTAAATTTTTTAAATTTTATCTTGCCAAATGGACTTCGTTTTTGGATTCGGAATATCGAAATTAGCCTATGTTGAATTTTTGGTATTTTTCTGAGAACATCCAATTTGTTTTGAATAGTGAAAAATACTTAAAAACCACTTTTTTATTCAAAATAATTTAGAGTGATAAATTATACTATTGAGTGGTTTTAAAGTATAGTTAGAATATATTTTTACCATTTTATCCAATGGTGTTCATTATAATTAATTTCACTTTGAAATTAGACATAAAGAATTGTCAATCTTTTGATATATATTGTTTCTTAAAAACACGCTATTTGTTATGATAGTGGGAATTAATTATAAAATTAATTAATGAAACTTATATGTTTGTAATTTTGTAAAATAGAAATCATTTTTGATTTCGGAATATCAATTATAGCTTAAAGGTGAAATTTTGGCATCGTTCTGAAAAACATCAATTTTTTATGAATAGCGAAACCAATAAGTGGTAGTTAAAAAACAGATATTTCCGTTTAAATGAAACATTACCACTTCTGTGATTTGATTTTCAAAAATCCGACATTCATGGTTTTCATTAGTAAGTAAAATGTGGTTCAATGGGATTAAAATAATCTTTTGGTGAATAGTAACTTTTAAGTTTATTTAATCGTGATTAAAGTTAATTTGTGATATTTCAGGTAAAAATGATATTATAAAAATATGAAAATACCTTTACACTTTTCCTACCCCTATTGGATGTTTTATGGCCGACCAAGACAATACATGGGTCAACTTGGGGACCCCATGGAGCCACTTTGGTAGGAAAATGACATAAATATCTTTTATTTAAAGTTAAAATAAAAATGTCACAAACATGAGTTATTTTACTAAAACAATTTTTAAATGGGGTTATACAAGTCATATTTTTTACTATAAATATTCATTATAATTATAAAAAGATTTCCCACATCATTATATTTGTTTTATAATATATAGACATTAAATAAATTAAATTATTTATGACACCATGATGATGCAGTGATTACCTCGTTAATTAACAATTTAAATAAAATGAAAATATAATGTAAAATCCAAGGCTTACACTTGTCAAAAACCTATTTGATGTGTAGATTTAGAACCCTTATCACCTTAGCCTCGAATTATGTAAGTGTGGGACCTTTAAAATTCGAAATGCATTATATAATAAAGTAACATTTCATTACTTTCCAAGAGTGCCCCTCCTCTCCACATATAAGAGGCCCCCACCACTACCACCTTACTCACACTTTCAAAGCCTTTTTTCTCAGCCAACCTCTGCCCAAATACTCTCCCAACTTCCTTATATTACTCCTAGAATCCTCACTTTGGGCAGAAGTCTTCCCAAGGAAGCCTTTGTCTCAAATCAAAAAAGAGTTACCCGATTTTAAGGTAATGTGTTCTCTTATGTTATTTTGTTTTAATTTGCTTCTCCAAATCCATAAACTCTTTTTATTCATTTATTTTATAACAAAAAAAATCTCCTAAATATACTAGGATGTTTTTATAAGAATTATTAGAGATACACTTACACAAACCTACATCTATTGGTTAAAGAACATACAATTTCTGTGGGTGGCGAAATACTGCCTCACGAAACGATGATTGTTCAATATTCTTTTAACACCGCTAATGGTGGCAATTTTGATGAAAATATTTTCATATATGATATATATATTATGTTTATGTTTTCCTTATGATTCTGTATTTCTAATTTATGGCATACTTTATGATTTCCATTATGGTAAAACACGATAATTTCATTTTAGGAAGTGCGGACTACCACCCCCTGAAAGTAATTTGAATCGTTAATGCCATATGTGGGATGTATAAAGGATGGTGTAAATGGTATTATAAATTATATTATACTGGAATTATATTATACCTTTATATAATTATAACTTCATTCCATTAAATATGAAATGAAAATGAAAGTAGCGTTCATGCGTTCGTACGGCTTACCGTCTCCATGAACTGTGCATTTAATTTCTTACCTCTAAACGTTATGGAATATTATAAATTCATGTATATACTGGATATATATGAGATATATGATATCTATATCATGAATATAATTATGGATATAATGGATATATCACCACATGAACAAATTGTAATAATAAGAAGTTTATTTTTGACTCAAGTACCAAAGATCGACAAAACGACCGTTATTAACTTAAATAATTACATAATGTTCATAACATGGTAATAAGTGATATAAAAGTAATAAAAAACCTGAAAAAGGTTCTTATGAAATTAAAAATTAACTCTAGTTTATTATTCAGGAGATCAATGAATGGTCGAGTGAATTCGGACACGAGGTAAGGGAAATTCTTAACCCAATTTCTGTTCTTTGGGTTAATCTCCTACTTTCAAATTATGTCATGATATTATTATGTCCTATCTTGTATTTTTAATTTCTTAATGTATACTTATAGTGAATACACATAATAGATCTATTTTATTTTAAGAATGATCTTTGTAAGGGAACTTCTTAACCTAATTTCCATTCTTTGGGTTAATCTCCTACTTTCAAATTATGTCATGATATTATTATTTTCTATCTTGTATTTATAATTTCTTTATGTGTACATATAGTGAATACACATAATAGATATATTTTATTTAAAAATTATCTTTTTAAGGGATTTCGTCTCAATATCTATTCAATGAGGCATATTTTGTTTTATACACAAATTTCTTCTATATAGTGTATAAACCCCTTTGACTTTTACGTTTATTCAAAGGGAATCTTTTTCTACGAAGAGTTTTACTAAAGGAAAAAAGGAATGTTTTTCTTATCGTACGTATGCGGAGAAAATGACTTCTCCACCGCCGTGACCATTATTTTATTTTCGTCTTCCCCTACAAGCCATAACTTTTTTTTAAAAGAAAAATAAATATAATGTTTTAATTTTCATTAATTTTGGTATTGAAAATGGTTTTGAAAGTGTTTTTATTATATCAATGTGTCGTATTGATATCTTGTGATTGAAATGTTGAAATGTTATGTTTCCTTTATGCATGTTTTATGTGATACGATTATGTTATGGTTTATGATATGTTTAAACCTGTTCATATGAGGAATGCATTAGACTTAATAAGTGACGTGTGGAGCCCGCTATAGCTCCTCTATGCATCGGTAGGTCTCATGAGACAAACTAGTGTCTTGGCACGATGCCTTGACAAAATCTTATTTGTGGTCTTGGTACGGGGCCTTGACTACGTGGTTAAGATAGTTTGGCATTATGCATTCCATCATTATGAAAGTGGTTATTGATAATGCATGTGATTATTCGACTAGTAGAATATCCATGTGAGTAAGTAAATGGAATTATTTAATTTATTTTTTCCATATTATGCTGAAGTTAAAGTTTATAAAGGATTTTGTTTTATTTATACATTTCCTTAAATGTTAATGTTTATTTATTAATGATTCTGCTATATTGTTATCCTTACTGAGCATCTGAGCTCACCCCTTTCAATGTTTTAATATTTTCCAGGATGTGAAGAAGTATTTTATGAATGACCTACAGGGATAGTCAGAAGAGGATATGAGTGTGGACTATGGAGACTTTATTATTGTATTTTTTCACTTTAAGATGTAATGTAACATTTATTAATGTATCTAGTGTTTCCAAGGCTACTAAACTAATCGGACTTTTGAGACATGATCTTTTGTGATCATGCCAATGTTACTAATTAATGCACCAACTCTGGGTAACTAGGGTCGGGGCGTTACATTAATGGGTTTTTCATTGATGAATATAAATACCATGAAATAATTATTAACATCATTCTCGAGGAAGACATCATATTCATTTTCAAAAATATTATAAAAAATATTTAATGTTAAAAGAAAATTTTAAGATATTTCCTCTAACAATATCCTCATAATATTAACATGTAATCATCAATTAAATGATGGTTATGTCAGTGAGTATTTATATACATGTCGTAAGGAACATTACTTTTTCCCAACTAAATGTTTTAAAAAGTATCTTGTTTATGAATCAACAAAAATATTCTTTTGAAAAAAATTAGGAAAAATAATAAATGGGTAAAAATTTATTTTAATAAATAATTTTTGAAAGGATAAAAAAAATATTGAAATCCTTTTTAGAAACACATTTTTTGTAAGAATAATGATTTTCGAACAAAGAGAGAAATAACGTAATAATTTATTAAAACATTTCTGAAATTATTTTAAGTACCAAACTGTTTAAAAATGGTTGAATTAATTGAAAATATCATGAATAAATATATTACATTAATATAAATTATTTTATAAAATATTTATTATATAATTTACTTGGATGGAAATTCATGAATAATCAATCTACATTAGACTGAATTATTGAAATATTCAATTAAACTTATTAGGATGTTGAATTTATAATTAATAATTGAATAGATAACATGTATAAATATTATATCCAAATAAAATATTAGTAAATACATAAATATATAGACAGAAGTAATTACACAATAAATATCATAATATTAATGACAATGAGGATGTATTATAACCAAATCAACAGTAATTATGTAATGAAATTCTATACCACATGGTGAATTTTTATTTGAATACAAAAAGAATAAATAATCAAAAAAGAAACATAAATTTACATTATGAAGTTATTATTAATTATATTACATTTAATGGGTTAGTATGTAAACATTATAAAGGTAATTTGGTGCATAACATTACAATATTCCTCATGGAAATGAAATTGAGATAAATTCCCTTACCTTAGGTTTCATTTTTTTAACATGATTTATCCTCATGTATAACAGGTTTATGAAAGTTATTAAATTAAAAATGAACCATATAAATATTTAATATATCCTATTTATTCGTTTTATACCATATTATTACGATCTTATTAATAATCTGTCAGTTTATTCATTGTTTTGGATAATAACTGCTTTGTTTTTTAGTATGTTTTGACATATTAATTTTTTCATTATTTATTCAACCATGATTTGAGGAAAAATTGAATAAAATATATTATTTAAATATAATATAAATTAATTATATATTTATTCATATTAATTTATCAAATTTTGTGATAGTAAATGAAAGACATCGTTCATGGAGATGGTAGGTTGTACATTCACATTAATGATTTTTTCTATCTTCCTATCATATTGAAAGAAAAAAAAATTAATAAAATATATATAATCATTATAATATCAATTTGATGTCATAAATATCCATATTTTTGTTTAAAACATCCTTAATACATTCTATGTAAATCATGAAAAAATTGAATTGCTTCGTGAGACAATAGTCCACCATACACATGAGTGACGTTATCATATTCTGAAAAAATAGAAAGAATGATTGTTTGTGAAATATCATACTCATATAAGAATAATAAAATAATTATTATCATATATATAATATATATACTATAAACCAATAATTATTCACATCTTTCAATGGCGGTAATTTAACAATTAATGATATCAGGTCTTGAGGCAGTGGTCCACCAAACAAATAAATAATGATTTCATAAACCATTTGATAGTTGTGGTTGAATATTATGATTGTAAAATTATAACAAAAACATATTAGTATACGTAATAGAAATAGTTTATTATACATGCGTGGTATAATAGTAATTTTATTAGTCTGAGAAGGAAATAAAATAAAAGTGGTTTTAAAATAACATTATATATTCTTCGGGTATCCATTGTATGTTTGAACTAAAAAAATAATGATTAATGTTTTCCAAAAATAAGGATCTTATATTGAGGGGATAGATTTTTTGGAGTTATTTGACAAGGTATTATCAAAAACTATGTGGTTTTATGGTCTGATGAAGTGAGGAGTGGGGGTGGTCCTTTATAAGTGTGTGGGTGGACTCACTTGTTATTTATAAAAGGTATTCAGTGTCCCTACATTTTTTTCATGTCCAATGGATCCAATAATGGAAAAAACAAGATTAAATATGGTATAAAGTCTAAATATGGGCATCCAATATGTTTTTTACATTGTTTGGGGGTATTTTTAAACTTTATATTCTATGATTAAACACTAAGTGAACTCACTTTTAACGTAATCAATTATATTAAAATTAATTGTTTTCATATATAATTCGAATAAAAAATTGTGATGAATATTTTAGATATTATATATTATTATGATTCCAAATATTGAATACAATTTTTAAAAATAAATCTAGAGAAGTTGAAATCATTAATTTAATTTTTTTTGATAGATGTCACGTGAGAGTGGGTTTTTATGGTTAATATTGTAAATTGTTTACTATTTTTTTATAACAAAATTATATGTAAAAAATGATTAAATTAACCTAAATTAGAATAATATATATATAATTAATCTAGTTTTACTATAAAAATAATTGAATATATAATTGAATATTTAATATTTTTCAAAAAAAATGTTAGTTTTTCGTTATAATTTATCATTTTTCACTTATTCATGAAAAAATTAATCTTCGCATAAAAATTCCAAAATATCACAGTAAAATATTTTTTGAAAATTTTCTCTTAAATAATAATATTATATTCTAAAATATAATTTATATTCATTTTTGAAATAAGTGAACAATTAATTATTCATAAAACTATGTATTGAAAAAAATAGAGATTTTATAATTAAAATTGGATGCGCACTTATCTTATACCTTTGAAATATATTGGATTATGTTTAAAATATTAATGAATATATAATATATAAATCTAATTAATATAATTTAATAATATTAATTAATTTAATTTCGAGAGATAAAACACCGTTGGGGTCATTAAAATTGATTTCATAAAAATATTTACATTCTATTACATTGTATTAATTTGATTTATAATTAATTAGTATTTAATGAAATCAATAATTTATTTTCATCATTTAGTTATTCTTGTTCCTAAACTGGTATTTAACATCTATGAGATAATTATCATAATGGTATTTATATTATTCTATAAACCGCAATCTTTCATGTAATACAAGGTATGGAAGAAATGTGTTGTTAAGTGTGATGAAAGATAACAATGTGTTGCATGAATTACAAGATATATCCAAGATTGAATTTATTTAAAATAGTAAATATATTGTAATTACTAGAGTTGTTATATTCCATTAATTTATTGGTGTTGTGTTTCACACACACTATTGAAAAAAGAAATCTTTATTTTTAATTTTATGGCGGTTCATTCTCCCTAACATAAATGAATTGTGTCCTCTAAATTTAAACAAGATCTTGGAAATTAAAGGATTGATATCTAAAAATTATTTTCTAGAAAAACCAACATCATAAAAGGGTAAATAAAATATCATATTAATAAGGTAAAAAAGGTAAGTATTATGGTCATATATAATAACATATAACTAGGTTTATATGTAGGATAACATTAATGGAAATTTAGGATATGGAATTGGAAGAAAAAATGTAAATAATTATAGAGTGTTATTGAGGATATTGTTAAAAATGTGTCTGGTCATTGGAATTTTTAGCAACACGAATCCATATTTATTTGAGAATCCAACAATTCAATTCCTCTGATATGAATGTCATGTGATATTATTTTCGTTTTTAGATCCTTTTACAAATGTGTTGTATTTCCTCTATTATGTAATTATATAAGGAAATATATTTACTTTATATATTTATACCAAAAACCTAATTTCATACATTTATTATTCTTCAATAAATTAAAAATTCATCCCTTACACAAAAAAATATAAAAAATTGAAAATATTTATTCCCGATGAACTAAAATTCACTTTTAACAGTTCATAAGATCCATATAATAGTAAAATTTGATTTCATCCATTTGAAATTATTTTTTTGAAAACAATATAGTAAGCTGATAAATATTTATAAGCTAATGTAATACGTTATTCTCTAAAACCTCACCCAAATTTCAACATAGACCATTTCATAAATGGTTATCCTTTCAAAATTTAATACTATATAAACTTTTGGAGGGAATGTCACTAAATTTACAAAATGATTGTATAATTAATCAGTTATAAGGTATTTAATAGAACCCCATTTAATTTTACCATATTAATGATTTTTTTATCAAGAAAATATTATCTTAATAATATTATAATATTAAAGCATGCCATTTTATGAACCCTCTGTTTTCATAAAAGTTTAAATATATACGGAACCAATTTTCATAATACTATTCAACATATTCTCTAAAGTCCATAATGAAATATTATTATATACAATTCATATAAATTTCAACATTCATATAACAAGTAAACCACCAATTAAATACTATACTAACATAATTCTAGAATCCAAAGATAAACATATTAACTTTTTATATTCATCTATGATAGTCGAATAAGCTATTCTGAGACCCATTAACCCGGACGATTGCTATTTTGGAAGGAGGGATAAGAAAAGCTCGCTCTGCTCCGCCTCCCTTTCCTCCCATGGTGTAGGTCATGGTTGTGGCGTCGTCCTCCCTCCATGGCCCCCCCGCACCCGGGGAGGGTGGCAGAAGCTCCTTCACTTTCATTCCCCTCTAGAGGACCTTCTTTTTCCCCTTTTATAGACCCATATTCCCTTTCTTGATTTCCCACTATTGAAGTGATCCCTAAAGTTTAGTCCAGTGTGGATGGCGATCTTTCTATTCCGATTTCTACACTGGAACTCATGGAATCATCGGAGCTACTGGACATTATGCTAGTAGCTCGTTTTCGGAAGAAGTGGCCCTCCGTTGTTTCCTTCTACAGGTTTGTCTTCTCTTCATAGAATTTTCAGGATCGGGCAGTTGTTGGAATTCTGGATTCAAGGAATATTATGATTCGATTTTCGAACGAGGAGGATATGAGGAAGGCTTGGGATAATTCTCCGCGAGTCATTGAGGGTTTTCATTTCTTCCACTTTCGGTGGTCATTCGAATTTCACCTATTACGCGACTCCCGGGTTATGGCGATCTGGATTTCCCTCCCTGGTCTCCTGTTACCATTCCAGAATCCAAGTATTCTTCGGTTGATTTTTAATATGATGGGTCGATACCTTTGTTCTGATGCCTGTACATGCTCGGTTTTCCACCTGATTTCTCCTAGAATTTGCGTTGAAGTTGATTTATCAAATCATCCAATGGGGTTCATAAAGATAGAGGTTGAAGGAGAACTACACTGGCACCAGAGGTTATGCTGCGATTCATGGGTTTAGTTTTGTGTATGATATAATAGTTTGTGACATGAAGTTAGTAGATTTCGTAGAATATCTTCTCCCTTTCCTTGGAGATATCCCCAAATGGATCTCCAGGATACTGATTCTATTGCAATATGCAAGGCCTCGGAGATGGGTCAGCAGGCTACTAGAGCAATTGGGAGTTGTTCCGTCACAAGAGAAGAAAGTGGATCGCTGATGACAAAGTTGAGAGCAGTGGCAGTTTTGGGTGAGCAAGTGGATATGTGTGGGGCTGCACCAGAGGTGTTTAAGGCTATTGGGCAACATGTGGAGGCTTCTCGGAAGCCTGCTATGACTGCTCATCATGACCCCACTGTTTCTGGAATTTTTAATAGACTGAAAGCTGATTTGGGTGTTGGGTTTTTTCCTAATGCAACATGTGCTGTTGAATGAAACAAGGTCAGCAGGACTGCTGGATTGGTGCAGAAGAAGGAAACAAGTCTGGAGGAGAGGTATCAACATTTGAATGCAAAGATGGTTAGGCATCATGATTCATTTTTACCCAGTGGTTCCATGGTGAGTGATGCATCGGGTGTGTACCCATCCTGTAGTGTTGAAACCTCTTTGTAGTTTCAATACATGTGTCGTGGCTCTGTCCAACCAAGGTGTCCGAACATGGTAGTGAAAGACATGGGGGAAAACCTTCATATTCCTAGAAGGTTAAAACTGGAGGCATGCTGAAAAATTATTTGAACCGATTTGACGTTTTGGGAGAAGAACACTATCAGATTCGTGAAGAAGGCATCAAGATGGAGGATACAAAAAGAGTGGACCCTTCTCTAGTGGGGGGCAACTCAAGAGGAAGGAGATCCAGTCCTAGACTTACCTGTTAAGACTATGGATGTGGGCTTGGTAGAGGAATACTTTCGATCCTCGTCAAAGGAGTGCAATAATACAATTATTGATTCAGAAGGCTTTATTAAGAATAACTGGAGGAAGCGAGGGAGAAAAGAGTACTCTAACTTACCTAGTCCTCCTATTAGGACGTATTCAAGTAAGGGTAAACTCACTCCAATGGGTACTAATAATGAAAACAACAATACAAGATCACGAGGAAGGGATCTGACGAGCATGAGGATGGTAAGAAAGTATGTGGCACACATTCCAACGACCGGGTGTCTGAAGAACCTATAGCTACTATAAGGGAAATTGATCTGTAGGGAGAATGGAAAACTCAATCTAAAGTGGTGATGGTGGCAATGGAGGTTGATCTTCAGAGGCCTTTCGAAGGGCCTCTTGTTGGTTGGCAGTTCTTGGGTGATATTGATTCAGATAATAAGATGGATTTACTCATGCACACAGGTGAGGAAATGAAGGAGGATGTCCTGGACATTAAGGCGATAAGGGAATATATTGATCGAATGATGAGTATATTTCTTCGTGAGGAAGGTAAATAGGAGAATGGGGAGTGGATTAACAAGCACGACTGTATATTGGATAGAGGATTCATTAAGGGGAATATTAGAAAAGAAGAATACATTCAATCCTGGGAATACCTGGAAGCTTGTTATGAATCACTTCATGAAGATGATCCAGACTACTAGGTAAAGTTTTTTCCATGGAAACAATCTAGGGAATTTGACTCCAACAGTCTCAATCAAGTGTTTAACAAGTGATTAGTCTTT
The DNA here is from genome assembly GCA_963277665.1 of Viscum album. Lineage (NCBI taxonomy): Eukaryota > Viridiplantae > Streptophyta > Magnoliopsida > Santalales > Viscaceae > Viscum > Viscum album. The sequence goes on from OY728151.1 coordinate 820,579,485, forward strand.
TTTGATGTTTGGTCTGCTGAACTGTGAGGGTTCTCACTTCCCCCCTTAAAAGTTTTGGAAAATTAAAAAAGTATATTTGTATGGGTGAGAACCATTAACCCATTTTGGTGTATATTTCATTCATTATTGAGAATTTTTTTTGTGTAGTTCTCCATCTCATTTAATTTTATTAATTTTACATTGGATGACATTTTCTTACCAGTAAAATCACAATAACATTGGTCATTTTCTCCAAACATGAAAATAATGTATTTTTTAAGACAGTACATCGGTGCTTTTTCCACAATTATCTCATGTAGGAATATTAATTTTTCTCTTCATTACTTTGTACATATTTTTCCCAGTTTTCATCTTTTTCTCATGCATACCTCTAAATCCATAATACATAAGTAATATTTTCATCATCTAATTAGAACATGATACTTTGTCCTCATATGATCATAATTTTTGGGAGACTGGTTCCCTTCTAAATATTTTTTATAATCTATAAAATAAATAATCATTCAAACTTTTTATATCACATGGTTTGGTTTAGTTCTCAATCCTTCTTTTATGTAATATTTCTACATAAAAATATTCACTATATTATGTCATATATTAACGGAAAATAATGCAGTCTATAAATTATTGAAATACATAAAATAATTGAATATTTCATGCTTAAATAACCTCATAATCAAAAATAAGTAATCATTGAGAATATCATTAATTACATATACCCTATAAAGGTTGGATAAGAAAATGAAAATGATCCCAATAATATACACCAGTATTCAAACTAGGTGTGTAGTACGACATGATATCTAATAATAGTTTTTTTCATAGTTAATCCTAACAAACCCATTTCAGAGCTATTATGCCATGGTAAATCTGTTCCAAAACCACATCAACATGTATGATCTAGAAATGGATATATTTATAGTAACACCAATATAATATTTTCATAGCAATTTAATTATGATATTATTATGAACATATCTCATAGTATATCATAGTGTTACATTCATTAATATGTGTTTTCAGAAATGTAGTTCCATGGATTCTACTAAGATTTTCATGATACCAACATTAGCTACATCATCCCAATATACACGAAGTCAGTGCCAAATAATATTATATTATAGAAAAGAAGCACAGAAACATATCTAAAAGATTCATTTTGTTTTTTAGTATTTGTATACTAGATATACACATGTTTGTAGTATTCTAATTGAATTCACAATTTAAAAAATAAATTTTATTTTTCAATAAAAGCATTATTTTATATAGCATGTACCAGCATTAAATACATAGAAACATAATAAAATTATTGAGGAATGAAACAAAATAAGGGTAAGATCAAATGATCATTATGGGTTATGTTGTGTGGAAGAAAAAACGATTCAATGAGAATAATAAATATTGTGAGGTTTATAATAAAATCAAATTCCATTAGTCAAATATTGATAATAATATTCTAGGAATTAATGTGGATTGAATAAATTTATATAAATAATCACATGAGCGTGATACATAACCATTTGTATTGTAGCTAATCAAATAATCACATGGGATATAAATAAACGAATTTATAATGATGGAATTCATAAAAAGATATATTTAAAACTTACAGTTGGGGTTTCATTCCCAACAATCAAATATTATTAATGAATCATGCGCGTATATAATACCATCAAAAATTCATGATGAGAGTCTAATATCTGTGTAAGGACTCAGGAAAAACAGTGTTCAGTTTATCTCGTGAAACCTAACGATGAATCGAAGGGCTATCACAAGCCCTTCCCATCAAATAAAAAATCCAATGAAATCACTACATTAATGGGTGGAAATGTAATTATCATATACATTTTTATTAAAAATACCTTATGAAATTTAAATAAATCCACATTTATTGAACATAATAATATTCATTCCAATGTATTGTAAATTGAATCAAAATAGAACATCTGTGATTAAATTGACCTACATTGATCTGAAAAATAATTAGGATGATATAATTACAATATAGACCCCTTGAGTATGGAAAAAGGGTTGATTTTATAAAATAATATAAATACCATAAAAATATATTTAGAAAAATTATTTTGGAAAATATCTTTTTATGTAGAAAAAAAATTGAAAATTCTTTTCATGGAAAAGAACTTTTACACACATTTTCATCCAAATGATCAACTTCATCTTGAAATAGAAGCATGAAATAAATTATGTTCATGTAAGTAGTAAATTTTGTACATGATGTAAGGAAGATTCCTTTTTTATGCTAATGGGTGAAATTTTTTATTATTTAGAAATCGACATATTGTTTCATTAGAAAATTTTATACCAATTTAAAATGTGTAAAAATATATATTAATAAATAAATTTGTGAAATCTAATAATTTTTTTAAAAAATTAATGGTTTTTTATAGGAATGATATTTTAAACTGGGGAGAGAAATGAAGTTTGAATTTTTTTTAAATATTTTCTCACATATTTTATATACTAAAGAGTAAAAACAGAAATTATTACATTAATATATCATAAATAAATGATTTTTATAAAAATTAATGGGTTTAATAATTAATTTTCATATAATTTAATTCAATTTATATGTAAACATAAATAATCTCAACCTGGAATAGATTGTTAAATAAACCCTTAAAATGTTTATAACGTTGAAGTGAGAAATAATCAATGAATCGATTATGTGTATCAACTATAAACCCATATAAAACAAGTTTTAATGCATCCCTAGATATTAAAAAGTCATTACACATGGAATTATATAATATCAATGTCAATGAGGTTTTAATATAATATAATTATTAAGAATTGAGTTATGAAATTCATTACCACATGGTAATAATTAATTCTTATCCCCTAAAATAAAATATTTTAAAATAAAATGTAACATAGTATTTAGAATTAGTTATTCATGATATTAAATTTCATTTGGATGTAGATACACAATATAAATTTAATTAGTTGCAGAACATTAAAATAATCATCAATAACATGAACTTGAGGGGAAATCTTACACTTTATGATTCTTTTGGTATGAACATGAACTACATTGTGCATAATGGTTTTTATAATTTTATTAACATAATTCAAAATGAATTTAATATTTATTATATCATATATGATCATATTATGACATATTATAAGTTTTTATGTAACAATATTTCATTATTTTCATCATTTCATGTAATTGTCATTTATTCTATTAGGTTTTGACTTGTTATTTTTTGTCCCACATACTTTTATAATGAATAAGTAATATAAAAAATAATCACCATGAATTAAATATAATATTTAATTAATTATAATATAATTTAGAGTAATATATAAATTTTAGTTGTAGAAATTTATATACACTGTTAATTGAGACGATACGCCCTAATTACACAAGACTATTATTTCCATTTTCTTATCGTTTTGAATGAAAGAAAATTTAACACAATATATATATTATCCTTAATGTGTGATTTTTATGTTGTATATATCACATATATTTTCTTAACCATCCATTATGCATTCCATGTAATTCTTGAATGAATCACAACATATTGCTTCGTGAGATTGTAGTCCATCACACACACGAATGTTGTTATCTTGTTCTCACAAAATGGAAAGAATAAATTTATGTTTTATATAATAGTTCTATAAAAATAAAATCATTATAAATTTCATTATATTAAATAAAAACTGATATTTCTTCCTTATTTATAACTGTGATAGATGAAAATGGGAAAACGAATGGCATTGGTTCTTGAGGCGGCAGTCCTTCACACACACAAACGAAAATTTCATTATCCATTTGATGAAATTGGAAAAAATAAGAGGTTTTATCAAAAAAATAAAAAAATATTAGTATACGTAAGATATACATTTTATTATATAATCTTGGTATAATTAGAATTTAATTTGGTGGATAAAGAAATAAAATGAAAATTCCTTTTGAAGAACATTACGAATTCCTTGGATATCCTCCAATAGTATTCACTAAAAAAATATAAGGTTTCAATTATTCTAAAAATAAGGATGCATGGATGCAGTCAGGGAATTAATGGAGTAATTTTTAAGACTTTGATCTAAAAAATAGTTTTTAAGGTGATATGGGAGGGGAGGGTGGCCTTTTATAAGTGTGGTAAATGATACACATGGTATATTTTAAATGTTTGGAGATATACCACATTTGTTTCATATAGAGTGACACCAATAATGGATAAATATCAAAGTTATAAGTTCTAAATATGACCATAGAATTGGTTTTCGACATGTTTGGTGTTAGTTTTAGACATTATATTCTATGTTTAACTACTAATTATACAAATTTTTACCTTAATCACTTCAATTAATTTTATTTTTTTCATTATAATTTTCATAAAATATTAATATAATCTTACTAAAAATTATAAATTATTATGACTAAATATATTGAATCTATTTTTTCAAATTCAATTAATAGAATTTATTAACGATAATTTAATATTAATCACACAGATGTGATGAGGGCGTGCATTTTTAAAGTTAAAATGTTACACAATTTTTTATGTTAATATATCAAAATTATCTATAAAATGATTGAAACAAACTAAATTAGATTAATATATTCACAATTGATCTATTATATCTTAAAAAATAAAATTATAATTTATCAATGTATATTGTATAAATGAAAAATCAATTTTCAATAAAAATTTAGTATTTTCACTATTCATTAAAAAATTAAAGACCACAAAATTTACCAAAAATTCACCACAACATAATTTTGAAATCGATATTTTTAATAATTAAGATAATTTTTAAAAAAATTATAAAATTGTAAAAATTAGTTTCAAAACAAGTCTACTATTAAAAGACTACAAAAAACATTAGAAAGAGTACATGTTTTTGTGTAAAATTAAATATACTTGTCATATTTTATTCCTATAAATTTCATTAGATGAATATAAATTTTATTAATGAATATATAAAACACAAATATTTAATTAAAATAATTAATTAATATTAATAAATATAATTTATCATGTTAATATTCCTTTTGGGGCATATAATAGTTTTTTAAAAAATATTTCCATTATATTCAATTGATTATCATTTTCCCATTGAATTAATTGGTTAAAAATTAATAGAAATGGTATATTTTTATAATATAGTTAATCCAACTAAATACTCAAATTTAATGTATATGGGATTATTTTCGTATTAATATTAATAAATTATGTAAAATATGGTATTGTGAGTAGTAGAAGATATCTAAAATGTCATCATTGTGTGAAAAACAGTCTAACTTAGTTTTACATGCATTGTAAGATATATAATAGCCTTAATATATTTAGTGTTTTATATATATTATAGTGTCTTATTATTTTATATTCCCTTCTACACCTGTTGGTGTGTTTTGTACACACTATTGAATAAAATTTCATTTTTTTAGAATTTGAGGGCGTTACGGAAAACACCTATAGGGGCATCCATGGTACTATTTATTTTCTATGAAATAGTTGTCGGGGAGGTCCATGATACCAAATTTTATATTAGAGATTACTAGGATTGTTAAATTTTTTTGTTGTTCCATATGATGGACTCAGAGAAACCCTAAAACTATTTAAAATAGTATTGTTTGAGCATGGTCCCAGATATGAGGACCAAAATCTGTATATCTATACATGGGAATAAATTCAATCAATAGGTATTAGTGGCATGTCATTTGTGTCCTAAAAAAATTGAACTATGAGTTTTTTAAAAATTATTATTTAATGAAAATTTTAAAACATTTCATTATAATCTAGATTTATTGGGGGACTCATTATGTGGAGGACTATAGTGTTTTACTCCAAACATGCATGAGTTTTTATTTTTTACCCGAGATGACTTCATGGTTACATTTCTAGATAGTGGAAAATTACATACCACGGATACAGGATTGTATAGTTTGGATGGATTTTGGTGTTATGTGTCATGATTGAAATATTGAAATCTATATCTATAATATCTAATATTTTTATCTTTTTTTGTGTTCTGGGATGGTTGTATTTGACAAATTGATAGGTACACCCTGCCTCAATGTATATAGAATTATTCTGAAATTGCATGATATAATGAATTGTTATATAGTGAATTCTCATTATTTATTTTTATGTAATTATATAGTATGTATCTATTATTTCATTTATGTTTGACTATAATAAGAGGGTATATTTTTAAACCATAACTCTATTTATTGATCTCAAGCCTCTAACATATAAGGATGCACAGTTGAGGCAATGTTTTGAAAAATACAAAGGTATATGTGTAGTGTCCTCAAGATTATGATACTATTTTAATTATATATCTATGATTACCATAATAGAGAAGCTCAATTAAAATAAAAAACATATATATAACATTAAATATGGTATACATAATGGTTATTATTCAAAAAATTAGATTATATTTATGTCACATGAGTGAAATATCTATCATTATATATTTTTTAAACCTATTAACCTTAAATGTAATAATAACTCATGAATGTTTATAATCAAAATCAATTATGCCTAATATAGTAATTTATATCCAAGAATTATGTTATATCTATATTTCATCATTTAATATGAATGATAATTTATTAACATTCAATTCATAAAAATACATGATAAAACATATTTTTAACTATTGAAATTATTTTTTTTATACAAGTTGTAATGGTATAGACCTCCCCCATCCATTCATTTTTCCAAATCCAATGATTAGCGTTATCTAAGAGAAAATCCTAGATCATTATATTATTTTTTGAATTTTTATTAATTTAAATCAGTTGGATGTGTAATTGATTCACCATCAGTGGCTTAAATTTGGTAACTCGAGCATCGATAGATTTGGAATCCATTGGTCAGGGCCTCACCAGGTTACGGAATCGATATGTTAGAGTATCGGTATGTCAGGAATCTATAGGTCAGGGTGTTGGTGGCTCATGGAAAAGGTAGTCCATGCATCAGTAGGTCAGGTGTGCGTAGGTAAGGGTGTTGGTAGGTCGGGCATCGGTTGTTAAAGCGTCGGTGACTCGCATTAGTGTGTCAAGCATTGCTGAGTTACATTAGTGACACATTGTCGATGAGTCACATCAGTTACTCATTTTCAGTGAGACATTGTCAGTGACTCATGTCAGGGACTATCGTCGGTGACTCACACATCGATGTGTCCTTTCAAACTATTTATATCATTTTTAGTTTCACCCATATTATGTTTTATTTGACGTAAATTGAGTTTAAAAACATATTTCAGCATTTCTAAAATAATTTCAAAGGATATTAATTATATCATTAATATACTAAAGCCATGTATACTTTGAAATTGTCAAATCAAGTAATCATGACCATGATCATACTTTAATGCCCCTTGAAACAATTTACCTCACATTGATATAGGATTAGAATCTTCCAAGAAGAGATCTTATCATACCCATGTGTTGCCATTTTTTATCGTAGCACACCCATAGACTTCACTCCTCAAGGAGTTATGTGTTGTGTTACCGCCTTTGGATTTCGTTTTCCCATGGAATCCTTCTAACTACATTAATGACCCTCTTTTTTTTGGCACAAGGAGGTGTTTTTGATCAACTTTTTATTGAAGTAGGGATTATTTCATCTCTCTTTTAATTTTTTATCACACAGGGTTGGTAAAATCGAATTCATTGAGAATATGGTTGAATCAAAATATTAATTAAGGCTGCTATAAATATTAACATACATTTTAAAATAGAATATTTGGCTACCATAGAATTGAATGAGGGTAAAGGGAAGATAATGATAACATTTGTGTTGTTTTATCAATTATTGTTGACCCATTCTGTGAATTTTGTTGGAAATATTCCTTCTAAAAATCATGGCAATTACTGCTCTCTATTTGTGCACCCGACAAATGAATACTTGTTTTTGACCTTTTCTTAGATAGATGTGAACATTAAAAATTTATTAATCACATATATTTGGTTAATTAAATTGATTCCCCATGAAAAAACTTCTTCTGTGATCACCCTTGAATTTTCAAGTTCAATTAAAGAACAAGGGTTGCTAAATGAAAATACACCATGCTTTTTTGTGGTAGATGTGTGTTGTGTTTGCTTATGTTCAACCACGTGATTGGGCTAGTCATGTGGTCTTGTGGATGGGTGTGTGGATTTTTCTATGGTGTGGTGCAAGCAGTGTAATAGAATCTCATGTTGAGATATTGTTTGATAGTGGAATATATTACATTTTTGAACTCTGGGTATGCATCTGGGTAGTGTTATGCTTGTTGGGAAATCTCTGTTGGGGTAGCAGAACTGCAATCTAGTGAGATTTTTTGTGTGGGATGTGGTGATTTTAATGTATTTGGGATACTTTGGATGGTTTGGTAGGGATGTTTTTTTAAGAAGGAGGGCATTACCTTGCATGGTTGTTTCACATAGAGTTTCCACGTGCAATTATTTCAGGAAAGGGTGTTATTGTTGATCCTTTTACCCTTTTTATTTATTTATCCATTTTTATTTGGTAGTGGACGGTATTGATACTTTACCCTTATAACTAGTGAAGTGTTGGTTAGTATACCAGGTAGGGATGGAATCAATAATTTTGGCATGATTTAAAAAATATTTTTTTAAGTTGGGGTTATTAATTATGATTGTGGATGGTTGTGGTTATGCATTAGAGGTGGAATAAAGGGAATTTTTTTTTGGTATGGGTGGGTTTTTGGAAACCAATATTTTTGATTTATTTTTTTATAATTATATATATGTGTGTGAGTAAGTTCATTGTGATCTCTATATGCACCCCACCCATGGTGTGAACTACATGATGAACACCCCCATTTTAATAGAAAATGGTGTCCTTAACTACCCACCATGATGGTGGATGGATGATCTGTTATTGGATCTACTCTAAATCCACTTTTAGGCATTAGTATCCGAAGATTCAATGGGTAGTTTCTGTTTTGGTTTTGAGGACCAGGTGCCTGTGGCCGAGGTATGCTTCCAAGGTGTCTTTATGATGAGGTTGTTGTTTTGTGGACCATCTGTCTGTGGGTGGGATTGGGTGTGGTTGTGGACCAGGTGTTTGTTGGAAGGATGTGGTATGTGGACAAATTTTGTGATGTACGGTTGTGGTTGTGGAGCTTATAGAAGGGCTTGGTATCATCCAGATGTTCATCGTTAGGGATGAGCAGTTAACAGGCGGGGAGTGGTGCGGGGTGCCCTAACATTGACGTGAATGTTAATTTATTTTACTTTAGTAGTGTTATTTATTAAGTGTTCCTTGGTGCGATTATGGTGGATATTATACTTTGCTATGTGATTTTGTGTGTCTTCTATATTTCTCACGAGGGCATTAGAATGCTTCACCCACATGTGCACAAGTTACTTTATATTTTTTTTACCGAGTATACTTGTATTCTCAAACTATGTATATAAAAATATTTTCAGGTTTCTAAGTGGATTATGTGGACTATGTTACAGTCTAATTTCCTTAGTGTTGGGATAGTTTTAGTGTCACTTCGTAGCTTTTTTCTTTTGTTATTTACTTGTTTTTATGGTATTTCTAGATGTTTTACATCAAAAATGAATAATTGATAGATTTTGGATTATTTTATTTATATTTCATGAAGTTGTTTTGAGTTTGATACATCTTATCTCCCAATATTAGTTATTATAATAAAAGGTTAAGGCCTCTCATTTTGTAATATTCATATACCCTTTGTGATGGTTGCCAATATGGGGCCTACTGGAGGCAGGACTTGGAGGTCATAATGTATTTTTCATCTTGAAGAAAGAATGTCACAAAATATTTCCATCCCATACCTCATCTTGATGAATGAGGTTCATGAAATAATGGTATCTAGGGAAATGGTTGAGAGATATAATAGAGGATGTAGTTAGGAACAGTGAGGATAACATGTGTTGTTAGGGAAATAGTGTATGTAGATCTTGCTGTAATATTTTGGCCATGGAATACTGTCTAGGATATGGGAGTTTAGCGTCCCCCATGATATGATGAAAGGACACTGAGCTTAACAAATTTCCATGTAAGACTACACCATTTGCAGTGTAGAGACTGAAGGAATGGTACGTGCATCATGATGACTTGGTTTTTTTTGGTATTTTCAAGAAATTAAAATACAAAATTAGTTAAAATGAATCCTAAATAAGTTAAATACCAATTGTCCTTAGTATATTATTATTTACCATTCAGGGATGGAACATGTTCATTTTCATTGAGTTCCTTAGTTATTGGAGACTCAGTGGGCCAATCTGGCTGATCTATTGAAGGTTGATTCCAGAGGAGGAGGAAAACCAGTGGAAGAGAACATTACATTCATTCTATTCAAAAAATATAGGAAATTATTAAGTTAGTGTCTCAGACATGGAGAAAGAGAGATCAGTCAAGAATCTTGATATCACTGTCATCCTGATATGTTCTTTGATGGAGTATTGTATTTCATTGGCGGTTAGTCAGATGAGGGGTTCAACACATCAATATTTCATGTTGAACCTATTGGGGACAAGGTAGGATTATGTTATATGGGTCAATTTTGAGATGTATTTTCAGGGATAATTCCATACTTCGACCATGAAGGCTAAAGAGCGATAATATCTACTCTCCCTCTAGCTAGGGAGTATATCCATACAAGAACTAGGGTTTTGGGTCAGGAATCTCTTTCATGTTTCTTCAAATCTATTTCCAGATGAGGAGTCTCAGGAGAGACTCCTAGAGGAGGCACTCAATACCACTCCCTAGTACATAGCTACTCCCTTCACTTTTTTGACAAACCGAAAGTTCTAGAATAAGGTAAAGGTAGTTAAGGTAATTAACTCATGAGTAATTATACTATAGAGGGGATCCATCTGGCTCTTATGAAGGGAAAGGATTCCACCCATAGGTCATAGGTTCTGGGTCCTTTGAGGTTTTTTCCATTGGGGAGTTGACCTGAGAAGTTTCAGTTTCATCCTTCCGGTACTCATAATTTTCCCATAGGTTTATTATCAATGTATTTCACTTGTGGATGCCATGGGAAAGATCATATTACGTGCCCATTTTGAGCTTATTACGGTGGAAGTGGGAAAGTTCAGCACCTGCATCAGCTGTAGTTTCCAACCAGGTGATTTTTTTAGTAAGGATAGTATGCTCCTGCTACACTAAGGGGAGATGGATCTGACAAATAATGATATTAGGGCGTTCCTCAGGGACTTTGACCTATACTTGGTTGAGGATGTGGTCAATAGTAGAGGGCATATGAGATTTCATTTTTCAATTGCATTTCATATAGGAAACAGTTCCAGCATGGCCATAAATCGTTTGAGGTACAATCTGTGTGTCCAGTACACTTCGTTGTGCTTTGTTTGATTAAAGAGCATCCTAATCCTTAATTCCACCCCCCATTTCTCATGTTTTGGGACAATAAATTGAGATATATTCTGTGTCGAAGATTATACCCTCATGTTTTATGTTTCATAGGTAAATACAATGTTGTTGGAGATATATAAAGGTATCTGGTGTTTATTCATGCTAAGGATGCCGCCATATGATTTCATCATTAGCATTGAATTATTAATTTTCAAATGTGATATCATCAAATACATGTGGAGGAGATTAAAATTTTCAAATGTAGATGGCCAACGCATTGAAATCATTATGAGCGGAGTTGAATGAGTGGTAGTCAGCATGTGGGGATTATTCCTTGCTGGCTGAGCTATCAGTGGAATCTGTCAAATATGATATGGTGGGGGTTCCCATTATTTTTGGGGAGATATTTTTTGTTTTTACCAAGGAGTTTGTGACTCAACCCCCACAATGTGATGTTGAGATTAGGATATAAATACAGCCCGATACTTCTCTGATTTTGATGGTTCCTTATCAGATGGAACCGTCGGAGCTACAAGTGGTATGGATTGAAATAGAAAATATGATGAAGAATGGATTTATCTGGCCCAGTGTGTTACCATGGGGTTATCAAGTCTAGTTTACAAAGAAGGTAGATGGTGGTGTGGGGTTGTGTATAGAATACCATATGTTCTATTAGGTAACAGTCAAGAATTGTTACCCTCTCCCAATGATTGATGAGATTTTGAAAAAATTGAAAGGATCATGTTGGTTATCTGAGATCATTATATGGTGTGAATATTCCCATCATAGGGTGAAAGAGGATGATATACTGAAGACTTATTTCAGGTTCAGGTATGGGAACTTAATGTTCCTCTTTATTCCATTCGGTGTTACGAATCCACAAAATGTATTCATGGGACATAATAAAACTCTATTTCATGAGTTCATAGACTAGTTCATTGTTGTTTTTATCGATGAAATTATGATCTACTTGATGTCATAGGTGTAGCATACCGACAAACTCATGACTATCTTGGTGGTTCTTTGACACCCCTGTCTCTATGTAACGTTTTCAAACTATATGTTTTTGACCCAAGAGGTCCACATCCCTATACATATTGTGTGTCAACATAGTGTATCAGTGGACCTATCGAATTTTGATGTTGTTGTTTCATGAGTAGCAACAAAAAATGTGACAGAATTTTGAAAATTTCTTAGCAAAGAAGGATATTATTAGATATTTGTACCAAATTAATCTCAAGTAATATCTCTATTGACAGATCTAACCATAAAATTCTATTCCTTCATGTGGAGTGAGTTGTGTCAGGAATCATTATACTATCTGAAGGGAATGTTAGTCAATGCCTCAGTGCCCATGTTACTAAAGAAAGGGATGTTGTTCGAGGTGTTTCGTGTTGTTTCTTATCTAGTCATGGGGTTTCTATGGATTTAGAAATGGGGAGTGATATCTTATGGATCTTTTAAGTTATGTCCCCATTAATGTATCTTTGACACCCAGGATTTGGATATAGAAGCATTCATGTTTGCATTGTTGTTGTGGAGGAATAAGCTCATTGGGGAGATCCTTTTGTCCATCATAGATCACAAGATCATTAGGTGTATTGGATCCTAGCGAGTCCTAAACTTGAGGTAGTAGAAGAGGATGGAGTTTTCATGGGATTGTGAATTTGAGATCTCTTAAACATCTGGAAACAAAAAAATTTTGGTCGATGAGTTCTGTAGGGACTCATAGGAGGAGGTATTATAAAAATTTGAAGATTCTTGGGGGGAGATGGAGGAGTTGGATGCCTTGTACATAGATGTAAGAATTATTCGTTTTAGAGGCTATCTATTTTAGATGATGGTGCAATCATATATGATGTAGAAGGTGGAGGACTCTCATTAGATATAATAGTAACTGGAGTTTATTCTTGATCACATTGAAAAGTGTGATTCTCTTAAGGTATTTTCGTAGGATTGTCAGAATTAGATGTTGTTCTATTAAAAGCTGTTTTTTCTAGTGGAAATGCATAAGGGAGTTTTCTGTGACTCCCACAACTTACCCCTAGTGGTACACCCTAGAGTTTCTCTGAAGTAATGTGCCTTAAGGAAAATGTTTTGGTGGCCCTGGATGAAGTGGGTAATGGTGAAGTTTGTGGCCATGTGCCTAGTGGTCATGTAATTTAAGGATCATCACAATGTTCACGGTGGATTGTTGCATCCCCTAGATGTTCCTGAGTGGAAGTTGAATAAAATATCAATGGATTTCATCATACGATTACCCAATCCTCTTGGAGGATGTGATTAAATCTTGTTAATGCTGGATAGGCTAATAAAATCATCTCTCTTCATATCAATTATGGAGTCGGTCGAAGGGGATACCATAGCGCATAGGTATGTTAACAAGGTGGTGCAGATTCCTGGAGTTGCAAGAGACATTCTCTAAAATCATGATATGTGATTTACCTCCTGAGTTTTGAGGGGATTACAACATGCATTGAAACACAGTTATTCCTGAATACTACTTTCGAACATCAGATAGATGTGAGATAGAGAGGACCATCCAGACATTGGATGAAATGATGTGGGCATGTGTCTTGAATTTTGCGTGTTTTCAGGTGTGGAATTTTCTCTTGTAAGTGTCTTCTTAAAACAATATATATAACTATTCCATTGGATTGGATATATTTAGAAGGTTATATAGACGTAGTGTCATTCACCATTGTGCTAGACCAATGTTGTGGAGGCAGTAGTTCATGGACTTGATGTGGTTCCAGGCATGATAGATAAGGTTCACCTCATTCATGAGAGGATAAAGACTACATAATACTATAATATTTTGAATGATGATCACAAGAAAAGTCCCATAGATTTCAATGTTTGAGAAAACCTATTATTAAAGGTCTCCCCACAACATCATAAGTAGTGAATTGTCTATGGAAAAAAGATTTATTCCAGGTTAATTGGACCCTTCGAGGTGTTGGGGAGAGTTTTCAAGGTAGATCACCTGTTGAAATTTCCTATGTAGTTGGAGGGGATCCACAATGAAATTCATGTCTCCTTACATCGTCAGCAACTTCATGATTACACCCATGTCATAGACTGGGGAGAGTTTGATATCAAGGACAAATAAATGTTCATAGAGTATGTAGTGGAGGTCTACAATAATCTAGAGAAGTTGCTTCATGGAATAACCATTCATTTGGTTTGTGTGTTGTAGGGGCATGGTGTTTTAGAGGAGAGTATTTGGGAAACATAGAAACCGATGTGGGCCCAGTAATAGGAGTTTTTTGAGGTTTTATGGTTTGTTTTTATTTATTATTTAGTTTCTCAACCTTGTTTTCTATAATATGGGTTTCTTCCATGTTCTGTAATATTTCATGAAGTCCGAATAAGTGAATAGGGGGAGACATGATTCCAAATCATGACACATTAATTGAGATGTGATTAAACACATGAGGATGAGTCTGTGACACCAAGAGGGGATAAAATCATGACATGGAAGAATGAAATCCATAATTAATCTATTTGGATGGTAAAGACGTGGATTTTTCCTTGTAAATTTTTTAATTAAATGGAAATATTATGAGTCCATGAAAATTGAATGGTGCATGAATCCGAGTACCGACATTCTAGGAATGAATTTCTAAACTTTTTATTCGGCTACCTTTAGTAAACGTGCGAGCAGGTTTTTGTAAATTTTCAACGGGTGCTCAGAATTGAAATCTGAGGACACTGTTGAACTCAAAGCACTGATATTCACATAAGGATACCTTCACCTCGACCATAGTAGGTCAAGGGTAAAAGTAAGTCTTCATTTTTTGCATGGGAGAGTAAAAAAATAACAATTAAATAAAACAAACAAGTTTTATTTTATTTTAATGAAACCTCCCAATCGAATTCCAGGTGGTGGGGACCACCCAAACTCTATTGTTTAATGTCTAAGTCCCTTGGAAACCTCCCAATTAAATTTATGGTGATGGGGACCACCCGAACCCCGCTATCAAAAATAGGAAACTTTTGGATTTCTTCAAATTAATGTTCCAACACCTTTTGATTAATTATTAAATTAATCTTATTAATTTGGCACCTCGCCTATCATGGGAAACGGATTGGAAAAGGATGAGAGATCTTTGGAGTGTTGGGAAGATCATTCTTCAACAAAGAAGTTCCTCCAAAAAATAACAAATTACAGAATAGTAGAACGAGGAAGCGATCTTGGAGTGTCTTGTGGGAGTGACGAACGCTAAAATCAATCATAAAAAATTTCTTCTTCTTCCTCATGCAACCTCAAACGAAAAATCTAGGCATGAGATTTAATTTGATTATGTATAAATAAATTTTTATTGATTCATCATATATTTGTTTCACAACGACAATTTCTAAACTAACATGGCCATCATACCGCACTTAAACCATGTATTTTTTTCTTTTGTTATCCTCACATTCATTATTTCCAAATAATTAATGACTCTAGAAACACCATGTTTTGCTAAGCGCGACATATGGATGCTGATCCCTCAACCCAGGATTGTGAATAAGCAAATGAAATATTTTTTTATCTTGGAATGAAGTCACAATGGCTTGCGGAAGAAGGAGGCGGTCAACACACGACCTTCCGCAAGGAAGGAAGGGCCACACACGTTCACGCAACCAGATGATGAGGAAGACACAGTCCATCCCTTTTGGAGGGGTATGGAGGGGGATGACGTATGGCCGGCCACATGGCGGAGCGATGGCGCGTGTTTGTGCCACCCGTGTAGGAGGAGGCTGAAGAGAGGCCGACCGTGTTGGCCATGGTGGAACCGTGGCGCGCAACCACGTCGCTAGGAGGAGGACCGACCCGAACACCAACTGGTCGTTGCGTTTCAGCGGGAACCCTCGGGACCCACGGTGACATAGAAGCCCCTAAAGACTCTTCCCATTTCCATTCCGAATGGAAGGGGGATGATCCCCCTTTGGTGCCAGCTCAGGTGGACCATGCCACCTGTTCGTGCCACCGGGCCATGCCACTGGGCCGTGCCACCAGGCCGCACCACCGAGTCATGCCAGTGGGCCGCATGTAGCGTGGTCCAGGTTGGGCCGCCCCGTACGTTGTTTGAGATGGACCACAACCTAGTGATCCAGGCCCTCTAAGGCCTAGTCCTTTCGGGCCAGATTTGGGTTATGTCGGCCCAGGCCGGGTCTGTCCGGGTCGGTTCGACTGTGTGGGACTAGACCTGGGCCCATCAGGACCAATTTTTTCCTTTTTGACTGTAACATGAGAACCGGGTGTCCATTTGACGAACTATCTACGACATCGATATCTTCGGATCGAGATGGTGCTTTTGGTATTCTCCACATGTGTTTTTGATAAGGTTGTAGTATGTCTGGGCTGGATCGGACCCCAAATACAACCGGGCCCTCAGAGCAGAAACACTAATAACTAACAGACATGGCGTCCGATTGAAACACCTTCTATTGTGTTGGGTACCTTATGATGTGATGGTAATTTGGGATATTTCCTAATGGTACATCAGGGGGTGGTGGGGTTGAGGTATGACTGATGAATTGGGGAGTGGTTTTCCCTAGAGTGCTACATAGGGAACCCTGCGACTGGCTGAGACATGACGACTACTGACAGTTTCGACTTGGAGTGACGTGACATGCTTAATGGGGAGCACCTCTATTTGACGCGGAAGACACAAGGTACTCGATAGTTGGAGAAACTCAGCCAACCATTAGGGGGAGCGCCTCTGTGTGACACGGAAGAACTATGGTGGGGAGTGCCTCTGTTTGACGCGGTAGACCCATGATACTCGATAGGTGGAGTACATTAGATGTCCAAGGATAGTGGGAAGTTCCTCTGTGTTACGCAACAGATCCACAGTACTCGATTGATGGGGAGTTCTCCAACAGCTGACGTATTCGACGTACTGACTAGGGATGTTACTTGTTATTATCCTTATTGAATCATGTGGCTGAGTATCATCTTTCATGATGATCCTTTGTGGGTAAGCATTATAATCCTGTTTCTCAGAGTTTTATACCTGTTTTGAGCGGAGTCTTTTATCTTCATGGTGTACTTGTGTGGTACTTTATTTTCTTGGTATTACCTGTGTGGTATTCTTCCCTCCAGTGTGAGGTGGGTATATTCTGATAACATAGGTATATATATGGTCATATACCTAATTAGGTTTGACCGTTTTTTCTATGTTTTGTGGTTTATCCTTTGTGGATTTTAGAGACCTTCGAAGTTCTTATGGTCCCTACTATGTATTGTCACACTCACCCCTACATGGGCTATGCCCGGCCTTGTTGTGTCTGGTGCAGACGACGGACAACACTGATTGAGCACGAGGGTACCTGGACTAGATACTACTCATAGGTTGACCTTTGATGAGGCGATCCATATAGACGATCGTTCGAGAGCTGTACATACCCTTCAGGTAAAATCCTTGGTGGGTGTTCACAAGAGGTGTACTTAGTTTTACTTGTACTTTCTAGTTTTTCTTGTACATTTCAGTTGTGATTGTATTATGGCCCCTATACTTTCTGTGCACACCATTTTTACTATATAGATTACTTTTTTCTTGTATTTGGTTGTGTGCTTGGTTTGTGTGAGTTTACATTTTATAAAGGCAACACTGGTTGCGCCCAAATTTACCCTACGGGTAAAAGCGATCGATGTAGTACATGTAGGGGTCGAGTCCACAGGGACCGAAGAAGTAACCTTGAGACGCTATGATTTGGTGAAGGATGGGCTATGAAGTAGCCAACTTTGGTTTTGATTTTGGATGGTTTAAATAACACTAAGACACCTACGTGAATTCAATTTAATGAAAATGGGTTGATCTAGGATTATGCTCGGGGTGGATTGAATGAATTTTTCTTCTTTAAACAATTTTGGTTTTATTAATTCTTGATGAATCCATTCTTCAAAAATAACACTACCTTCATCATTTTCTGGTTTGGTGCTTACTAAACACAATTACTAATCCCCTATACACTTAGAGAACCAAATTCATGATCTCTCCGAGGTATATGGTCATTTAGTAATTGAATTTATTTTGCTCAAACACAGTAAAGATGAAGAGTAGAAATAACTGAAGAATGGATGTCTTAAATTAATTATCCATTTAACAACAATTCGTTCATAAAATAATATTCAATCCAGCCTTTGCATCCTCCTAAGATCAACCCATTAAGGGTTTATCCCTCCATTGATGGTATACTCTCAATGGTGGGCGGAAGATGGCTAATAAGAATTGGATTGAAGAAATTAAAACCGCGGAAATAACGAGCACTCCTCCGTGTGTGTGAATGAAATTCACACCTATGTGTGAACTAATTCACAACAACACAGAGATATCACTGTGCTTTGTGATTATAAAGTTTTAATAAATGAAATGGAAAATATATAAGAGAAGAATTTGATTAAGAACATAAAGATACAAAAATAAAACTTACATGGAAATGGAAGACATTACAAAGGAAATTTGGAAGCAAAACATTACAATGAAACAAAGCATCCAAGATGATAAGAAAATTTTCCACACCCATTCCCTTCACCAATAGCTCCTTATATAGGCATATTAGGAGCCTTAGGTACATCCCCCAACAATTAATTCACCCCCCAACAATTAATAGAGTCAAATGGAGGGTGAATAATCAAAAGGAAATTGATGTTTCGAATTTGACCCGGAAAACTGTCCAGATTCGTCCACCACATTGACGTGTGAATTTGATATTGAAGAAGGCCGAATCCGGAGGGGCTGTAGAACAGAAATATATTCATCCATCTGTCCTATATGAGCTGTAAACATTTCAGGAACTTTCGCCCAGTCGTTTGGAAGTTATAGTCGAAATGGTAGGACAGATTTTTGAGCATTAATGACGAGTCCACCATTTAAATCTTAACTTCATATCCCTTTATCATCATGAAAAAATCATAATTAGCTCCGGCCACAGTTGAATAAAATGATCCTCATATTTTTATCTTTCTACTGTATAAATTTGAGCTTCATTGGGCTTGGTGTCTGGGCCCCACATTTGTTTGATGGGCCTTAGGCCCATTATGCTTTTTCCAGCATGTTTCTGCCTTCAGGCGCAAAATTCTCCATCTTCCTTTGGGATTCATCCATTGGACCTAAAAGATAAAATGTTCCAAACAAAGGGATAAATCATATCCCAAAATTTCAAATTAAAATGATGAATATTGTAATTTCCACAAGTAAATTATTGAGTGGGACCAAATTGACATTTTAAGCATGAATTGCACAATGATGGGAAATGAAGTTCAATTTCTGAATTGGACTAAAATTGATGTTTATGAACTTTTAAATAAATTAATATTAAGATCTTAACAATGAATATTAGCCACTTTCAGTGACTAATCACACCCCCCAACTTGAGTTTTGCTAGTCCCGAGCAAAATAAATTACAAATATGAAATTCAAATCCCCTTTTCCAGAAACATTTAAATACACATTGCTCACTCAAAAGATCTCATACCAAAAAAATTATGGAACCCATCAAAATCATTTAAAACAAGCTAGGTTCATAAGCATATCCCAATCCCAAGCCCATTCCTTTGTTCAAATTCATTGCCACATTTCATCCAATTCCAATTAAGCATGATAAAGTGTTGTGCATCATAAAAGATATGGGGCCCATTTTATTGTTCAAGGGAAAAAAATGGAAGCGCTAGGTGGGAATCACATTAAACCTTAAGATGAGTATCCCTTTATTTATTTATTTATTTTTTATTTTTTTAACCACAATAGATATGAAAAGACTAACTCTGGGCAAGACAACTATGGAGTCACGATCCCCAAGTGTCGGACGCCACACATATTGTCAATTTCATGCTCTACAATAGAGATATAAAGCCTAAATCTGGGCAAGAAAACTATGGAGTCACGATCCCCAAGTGCCGGACGCCACGCATTTGGACAAAACATTGCTCTATGTGGTATTTTTTTTGTTTTTTTTTGTTTTTTTTTTGTTTTGTTTTTTTTTTGGATACTCAAATTAAACTAAAAGTGACCCCAGAACCCTATGCTATAATGAAAGGGACCCAAGAACTCAAATTTACACCCACAATCCAAAAGACGTGCATTGTGGCATTTTTATTAAGAGGATGAAAATGTAAACTTTGAAAAATCACATTGGACAACCGCACTTTCCAAAAACTATGCTCATGAACTTAAACTTGCATTAAAATCAGAATCAAGGCATGCAAAATTTATTTGATATCCAATTTTAGAGTTTGCAATGTGTCTTTATCATGTTTATGGTTAATGGAATTTTTTTTTCATGCATGTTCTTATTCAAAATAAAAAACATTTTTTATCCCCCCCCCAACTTAGAATAACACTGTCCCCAGTGTTTAAAGAAAAAAAAAGTTAGAAGGGGGTAGGAGAGAAGTTCAAAGAAGAAATTTTAAATGAAAATCATGGAATGAAGTCACCTGGTGGTTGATGATGATAGCGCATGCCATAGTCTCCCTTCAATCTTAGATTTGAGTCTTAGCGGCTTGGATGATGGTGAATGGATTTTCCTTATGGATTTCAACATGTCCTTTTATTTTTTTTTAACCTATAAAAAAAATAAAACAAAACAAAATAAACTGATGATACATTGTCTTCTTTATATTTTCTGGGTAAGGTATTACTCAGAGATCACACCACGTGACACGGATGAATATGGAGCTCCCCTTTCATACCCATCCTTACTCATAAAAGAAGAACAGGTCAACAGCTTATGGTAATTTATTATATGAAAAATAAAATGATTCAAAATGACTGGAAACAAGGAAACCATGGGTTGCCTCCCATGCAGCGCTTTTGTTTAACGTCGTTGGCTCGACTTGTACCCCCTAACTTATCCAATTCCAACTTTCAAAATTTTAATTAACCCATCTTTCTCCACTTCAACAAGATTGATATTGATTGTTTTTTTGAAATTTGTTTCGTATGAAATCCTATTTTCTACAATGATTGGTAAAATCCAAGGAATATCTAAAATGGTTGATCGTGTTTTATCTGGATTATTTCCTAGGATTTCAAGGTTCATTCCTACATGGTGAGATTCTTGATGAAGAGTGATGATAATTGAATGGTCTTGGTTATCATAAATATAGGGATTATTGAGTAGGGAAGGAAGTATTAAAACATCGAGTTCAGTTTGATTGAATTTTCCTAAAGAAGAATGATAATTTGAATCAAAAATTGTTTCTTCTTTAAAAACATTTGAAAGAATTGGTTCCTTTTGAAAAGATGATTCATCCAAAAAGTTTTCCATTTGAATTTCATGAGTGGGTATAGACACAATATTCTTTATATCTCCCAATGGTTCAATGATCGGTGATTCTAAAAAATTGTTATTGGAGCAATATTCCGAACACTCAATCCATGAAGACAAATTCTCCCCTTGTGAATTAATTTCATCCTGATTTAAATACCCTTCAACATTTCTTTGATCTTGTTCAGTTATCCCATATCCAAAGGTTAGTTCTTTTTTCAATTCATGGGAGGTTTTTGGGATAAAAGATTCATCTATCAGTGATGAGGAAAGAACATCTTGAGTGGGAACGGGTTCCTCAAAAGTCTTAAAGCTTTGTAGTTCTAATCTAAAAGATGAAACTTCTGAATTCATTTTATCCATTTGTTCACACAATTGTTCAAGAATTTTTTCAGGATTAGGGTTGATATATGATTGTACATCATGGACTTCCTCATTATTTATCTTTTCAATCATTCTTGATAGGTATGGAAATTGATCTTGTAAACATTCAGCATCCCATTGATTGTACATCTCATCTGGTGTGGTGTATTCAATTAAGGATTGGTCAATGAAATTCCCTATGTGAGGTGTTTCCCAATATTGATTTCCGACTTGATTACAACATTTATTTATGAAGGGGTATTTTGGAGGATAATCCATTGGAATTGATTGAAAATTAGTTTTGGGGTTTTTTTGGACACACAGAAATAGAAAGGGGAAAAGTGAAGAGAAATTAGGGTGAGAATAGAGAATTTGGGGTGAGAAAAGAAGATTTGGGTCTAAGGTACTTACTTGGGTCCCCGGTAACGGCGCCGAAATTTGGTTGCGCCCAAATTTACCCTACGGGTAAAAGCGATCGATGTAGTACATGTAGGGGTCGAGTCCACAGGGACCGAAGAAGTAACCTTGAGACGCTATGATTTGGTGAAGGATGGGCTATGAAGTATCCAACTTTGGTTTTGATTTTGGATGGTTTAAATAACACTAAGACACCTACGTGAATTCAATTTAATGAAAATGGGTTGATCTAGGATTATGCTCGGGGTGGATTGAATGAATTTTTCTTCTTTAAACAATTTTGGTTTTATTAATTCTTGATGAATCCATTCTTCAAAAATAACACTACCTTCATAATTTTCTGGTTTGGTGCTTACTAAACACAATTAATAATCCCCTATACACTTAGAGAACCAAATTCATGATCTCTCCGAGGTATATGGTCATTTAGTAATTGAATTTATTTTGCTCAAACACAGTAAAGATGAAGAGTAGAAATAACTGAAGAATGGATGTCTTAAATTAATTATCCATTTAACAACAATTCGTTCATAAAATAACATTCAATCCAGCCTTTGAATCCTCCTAAGATCAACCCATTAAAGGTTTAGCCCTCCATTGATGGTATACTCTCAATGGTGGGCGGAAGATGGCTAATAAGAATTGGATTGAATAAATTAAAACCGCGGAAATAACGAGCACTCCTCCGTGTGTGTGAATGAAATTCACACCTATGTGTGAACTAATTCACAACAACACAGAGATATCACTGTGCTTTGTGATTATAAAGTTTTAATAAATGAAATGGAAAATATATAAGAGAAGAAGTTGATTAAGAACATAAAGATACAAAAATAAAACTTACATGGAAATGGAAGACATTACAAAGGAAATTTGGAAGCAAAACATTACAATGAAACAAAGCATCCAAGATGATAAGAAAATTTTCCACACCCATTCCATTCACCAATAGCTCCTTATATAGGCATATTAGGAGCCTTAGGTACATCCCCCAACAATTAATTCACCCCCCAACAATTAATAGAGTCAAATGGAGGGTGAATAATCAAAAGGAAATTGATGTTTCGAATTTGACCCGGAAAACTGTCCAGATTCGTCCACCACATTGACGTGTGAATTCGATATTGAAGAAGGCCGAATCCGGAGGGGCTGTAGAAGAGAAATATATTCATCCATCTGTCCTCTATGAGCTGTAAAAAGTTCAGGAACTTTCGCCCAGTAGTTTGGATGTTATAGTCGAAATGGTAGGACGGATTTTTGAGCATTAATGACGAGTCCACCATTTAAATCTTAACTTCATATCCCTTTATCATCATGAAAACATCAGAATTAGCTCCGGACACAGTTGAATAAAATGATCCTCATATTTTTAAATTTCTACT
This sequence comes from Viscum album, assembly GCA_963277665.1. NCBI lineage: Eukaryota > Viridiplantae > Streptophyta > Magnoliopsida > Santalales > Viscaceae > Viscum > Viscum album. The sequence continues at coordinate 820,603,252 of OY728151.1, forward strand.
GTATAAATTTGAGCTTCATTGGGCTTGGTGTCTGGGCCCCACATTTGTTTGATGGGCCTTAGGCCCATTATACTTTTTCCAGCATGTTTCTGCCTTCAGGCGCAAAATTCTCCATCTTCCTTTGGGATTCATCCATCGGATCTAAAAGATAAAATGTTCCAAACAAAGTGATAAATCATATCCCAAAATTTCAAATTAAAATGATGAATATTGTAATTTCCACAAGCAAATTATTGAGTAGGCCCAAATTGACATTTTAAGCATGAATTGCACAATGATGGGAAATGAAGTTCAATTTCTGAATTGGACTAAAATTGATGTTTATGAACTTTTAAATACATTAATATTAAGATCTTAACAATGAATATTAGCCACTTTCAGTGACTAATCAAACACCATCCCGTTTTAGGGAAAACGCCTTTTGGTGCTTGTCTCCAGCCCCTGTCCTATGGAAGGTGGGATTGGGGTAGTCACGAAACGGGCCCTAAGGTATGGGTTGTGAAAAATTGGTATCAGAGGAGTTCAGTTCTACTGAAGAACTAGGACTCTGATATTTTCTTTGAAGAAATATTGTTAAGTGTTATGAGTGCGGTTTTTAGTTCAGGGAGTCTAGTGTTGGTGCGGCGGCCGACATTTCCATACACTAGGACCATGAATTTGGATTTCTGACTCAATTAATGGAATCAATAATTGCATACGTGTTTTTGAAAAGTTATCTTTGTGATATCTTGGAGTCATCTCATTAGGTATAATCATAATGTTCGTGGCACACCTATTTCTTTTCTAGATGCCTCCCTGCATACAGCCAGCTAGGATTCTAGTTAGAGTATGGTATGATAGCCCACCAAGTGATGATGCATTAGTATACGTCCCTCTTACGAATGTTTTACCATATGGTAGTGTACCAGCAACACCACTACCCATTGCGCCACTGTTGCCCCGGCCCCAGAAGTTGAGGTTGCATGCTACTTGAGTGCGTTATATGAGTTCCAGTACTAGAGGCCACTAAGGATCCAAGTCAAACTGTTCTACAGGTGTATAAAGACTAGAAGGAGGTCGTGGTTAGATTTTTTTGACGGGTAGGGACGCCAACTGATCTAATAACGATCATTGCCGCTAGTCTCCTTCAGGAAGCGGTGGGTAGATGGTTGTGCATGATGCTTTAGGATCACAATTAGGTGACTCTCATCTAGGTGGACTTCGGGTGCCTTTTCAGGGTATAGTTCTTCCCAGAGAACCTATGATCAGTGTGTATACAGGAGCTTATCCACCTACAGATGGGTAGCATAAATGTAGCTCAGTATTCTGCGAGGTTCACCGACCTCTCATGCTACTCCACTGATATGGTGCAGGACCCTTTATTCAGGGCCAGGGGCTTCGAGTAGGGGCTCAGACGAGAGATTAGATCATTGATGCTTTCTCTCAGTATCCCGAGGTAGGTGGTGGTGTTAGAGATAGATCTCTTAGTGGAGAGTTTCCTTGCTTAGTAGTCATCGACCGCGATACCCATCACCAGACGACAAGTAGAAGAGTCGTCGGCAGCTGGAAGCAGCCGTATAATGCAGAGGTCTAAGAGGACCAGACCTATAGGTGGAAAGCCGCAGGATACATGGTCGGTGGTTCGGGGCTCTCGAGGCAGAGTAGGGTAGGCGAGGATCATGTAGCGTTACTCGTGTAGCAGGCATGTCACATGGCTCACAACTACCAGACCCTCCATATAGACGACCATAAGATGCTCAATGGACTGCCTGGGAAGAGGAGAAGATTCGACTGAGGACATCCGCATGCAGGAGGTGAACGTGGAAGAGGAGTAGGATGTGTAGTAGGTAGTGGGAATCGATTTTAGGTTCTACTTCCACCAAAACCACAAGGTCCACCCCGACTGTAACACCCTAAGATTCTACGGTACGCTTCTCTTGGAATAATGCGATAGCGTGTGTTGTACACAACATCGAGTTCTAACACACCACAACCAATCAAATTAGCTGTTATGAATAGTAATACCTACCTTTTGAAAATATATATATTTTATATTTCAAAATGGACTTCATTTTTGGATTCAGAATATCGAAATTATCCTAAGTTGAATTTTTGGTATTTTTCTGAGAACTTCCAATTTTTATGAATAGTGAAAAATACTTAAAAACAACTTTTTTAATCAAAATAATTTATAGTGATAAATTATATTATTTATAGGTTTTAAAATATAATTAGAATATATTTTTTCCATTTTATCCAATTTTGTTCATCATAATTAATTTCACTTTGAAATTGGACATAAACAATTGTCAATATTTTGATATATATTTTTTCATAGAAACACGCTATTTTTTGTGACAGCGGGAATTAATTATAAAATTAATTAATGCAACTTTTATGTTTGGAATTTTGTAAAATGAATATCATTTTTGAATTCGGAATATCAATTATATCTTAGGGTGAAATTTTGGCATTGTTCTGAAAAACTTCAATTTTTGATTAATAGTGAAACTACTAAGTGGTAGTTAAAAAACTGATTTTTTCATAAAACTTAATTTTACCGCTTATGTGATTGGAATTTAGAAAATACAAGAGACACGGTTAATATCAAGGAGTAAAATTTGGTTCTATGAGATGGAAATAATTTTTGGTGAATAGTAACTTTTTACTTTTTTTACCACGGTTAAAAGTAAATAGGGTAATTAAGGGTAAAAATGATATTAATATTACCCTAAAACATGTCCTAATTCTATTGGAAAAGTGTATCTCGACCAAAAACAACCTTAAGAATAAAATATAATCATTTAGGTCCACTTGGATTAGATTAGGACATTTATTATTATTTAATTCACTGAAGAGTTAAAAGAGTTAAAATCAAAGTTTATTCAATAAAACATTTTTAATATAGGGTTATACATAAGATAAATTCTATTGTAAATATTTATTTGAAAGATAAAAATATTTCCTACATAATGATATTTTATTTATTATTTTTAGATAATAAATAATTTAATTTATTTATGACACAATTATGATGCAGTAATTACCATAATAGAGAAAAATTAAAATAATTGATATTATAAATACCCAAATAAATATAATTTGAGACTTTTAATGAATTAAACTAATTTTATTGGATAATATGACATATTAGGATTGATTTAATTTACTTTTTTAGAAGTAATCATTCTGTTATGATTTTTACAGAAATCAATTATTGAATAGTGTCAAAATTGACATAAAATAGTTCTTTTAAAACAAATATTATATAATTAATTGATATTAAATTCCTAAAAATATAAGGTTCGGCCAAGAGACTTATATCATGATAGGTGTATCATTAATGGACCACTTGGGGGTCTCTTGGATGTATATAGTATGTTTATTAACCATATAATATAAAAATACAAAGAGACATTGTAAAAGTGAAACTAATAAACTAAGAGCTAATACTTAATGTTAAGGTTTATATAGTAACCCAAACCTTTCTAAATTCTATTAGTTGAGTGGTTTTAGACCAATCCCCACCTTAAACTTTAAATAATCAACTTTTTATCCATTTGAAACCGAATTTGAATTTATTATAAAATTATATTTCTAGCTTTTCCAAAGGTGCCCCTCACCCCTTTTACAAAAGGATACTCCTCCTTCTCATTAACTCACACATTAAAAGCCTTTTGGCTCGTCCAAACACTGCCCAAATACTCTATCAACATCTCTCAATTAATCCTAGAGGCCTTACTTTAGTCAGAAAGCCAACCTAAGATCCCTTTTGATCAAATCAAAAGGAAGAACCCGAAGAAGAGGTAATGATTTCACCACCCTTTTCCAAGTTCCTTTCTTCTTCCACTTCTTCCTTCTCTATTATTACCATTATAAAATAATAACTCCAGTATCATACATATACAATGATTTTATTATAAATATGGTACAACCACATTCATTATTCTATCCATCCTTTGAATAAGATGTCACCATACGTGCGTACGTACGACTTACAGTCTCCACGTCGTGGTGTAATTGTTATTCAATAAATTATTATTTGGATGGGTATAATAATGATGTGTAACTCATGTAAATAATAAATATACCATGATAATGATTCTGTATATATGTTATACCATCCAATTATATATTATTTTAATATCAAAAAATGATACTGTCGCTCGTGCGTACGTACGGACTACCATCTCCACGAACGCGATAAGATTCATTCTCCATTATATCCATTCAAGTATAATTATCATTTGATGATTAATAATAGTATATAAAGACCTTATATAATTCTGGATATGATTAAGATACAACCTATCTATGACAAACATGGCTTACATATCAAAACATATAAATGAAAATGAGTAAGTTAACACCCGAAACGACGATAATTCTAAAATATTATTAACAAGGCAATGTTAAAAGATCATATATGATATCATATTAATATATATGATTCTTTTATAATTTAATAACAATTATTTCACCATTATAAATGAGGTTAACCTACCCTCAACCAAGGAAATGTACATGTTAAGGGTTTATTTCGCAATCTCTTCATTGACCGAGGTTGTTTATATGTAATAATCTACTGGGATCTCTTTATCATCCACATCCATGTTTCATAAAAATGCATTTCAAAACATTTTTACTATTTACTAGAATATGGGTTAAAGTCATTTATACCCTTGTTTGACTTTTTATAAGAGGTTTATAAAGGAATCTTTCCGTCGTTCTCCAAACAAGGTGCTTTTTAACCTTTTCGACAAAATTAAGGTAAAAATGTTTGTTTAACTTATATGGAGGGTGCAGCTATTTTCCACAGTTATAAAATCGTTGAAGCTTCCCTTAAAATATTATAATAATATTTTCAATGAAAATGTTTTATTTTCTAAATATATGACTCTTATATGATTTCTAAATAAAAAGAGATATTTCTCTAAAAAGAGTTTTGATTTCATCTATGTCAACATCCTTTGATGGATTTTATGCTTATTTGAAGTTGATTTATTATGAAACAAAACTTATATATTGTATTGAAGGTTTTTTGATATGTTTGACTGTGGATGTGTTATTTTTATACCATTCATGGTGTATGGATGAAGTATTTACATTTCGTATGCCATTTTTAATACGAATGATTATGTCATGCTTAAACCTTTCTATATGGGAATGCATTGGACATAATATGTGATGGGTGGATCCCTCTATAGCTCCTCTATGAATCGGTAGGTCTCATGAGACAAACTAGTGTCTTGGCACAAGGTATTGACAAAATATTATTTGTAGTCTTGGCACGAGGCCTTGGCTATGTGGTTATGATAGTCTGTCATTATGCATTCCATCATTATGAAAGTGGTTATTGATATTGCATGTGATTATTCAATTAGTAGAATATACATGTGAATAAGTAAATGGCATTATTTCATCTTATATTTTCCATAAAATGTTTAAGTTCAAGTTTAAAAGGCTTTTGTTTTAGTTATACATTGCCTTAAATGTTTATTCTTATTTATGAAAGTTTCTTCTATATTGTTATCCTTACTGGGCATTTGAGCTCACCCCTTTTCTATGTTTTATTTCCCCCAGGATTTGAAGAAGTTAATTATGAATGACCTACAGGGATATTATGAGGGGATAATAGTGTGGACTATGGAGACAATATGTTTTTGTAGTAGTTTTTCACATTATGATGTAATGTAAAACTTTATTAATATATCTAGTGTTTCCAAGGCTTCTAAACCAATCGGTCATTCGAGATTTGATCTTTCTTGTGATCATTCCAATTTTATGTAATAATGCACCGACTCTAGGTAACTGGGGTCAGGGCCTTACAGTTGGTATCAGAGAAAGTTTAATACAAACCTTGGAAGATAGATTTAGATAAACTCTGATTAGAGCACATAGACCTATGATGAAATTTGATGATTAGTATAGAATAAATTCCTATAATTTTGGTATTTTAGAGATTTTGTGAGTTTTCCGAGCAATACATCCATGTCTGGATATGAGCAGGTAGAGGCGGCTCTAGCATAGATGTACCTAGGGGTAAAACCTGAAAACACCGCTTTGAGCTAGACTCGAACGGGATCTGGTGCACGAAAACGGGTCTTGCTGCACTCTTGGTTACGACACTCCTAGGGCACTACAACAATAACCAGGTATAGAGGTAGTTTTGTGGAGGCGGTTCACAAAACCGCCGCTAAACTTTTTTGCCGAAATGTTTCGCGGCGGTTTTTAATAAACCGCCGCAAAACCCGAAATTTTTTTAACAGTCACGACCTTTCCCTAACCCCACCCCGATCTTTCCCCGAAACCCCCGCACCCTCCCTTCTTCCCCTAACCCCTCCGAAGACCCGCAACCCTCGACCCCCAACCGTCTGACGACCCGCGACCTCTAGCGACCCCGCGACCTCCGGAGACTCCACGACCTCCGTCTCCGGTGACCCCGCAACCTCCATCTCTGGCGACCTGTATTTTCTAGGTATGTATCCATTTAACTAGGTTTGAAATATAGAAAATTTTGATAGACATCATGCATGGTGATAATATTGAGAATGATTGGTAGGTGATCGTTTCATTGGAGGTTTGAACATGGATTCAATGATTTATGACACAATAGGTTAATATTGAATATTTATATAAATCCTAGAGTACAAAGGAGCATAGTTGAAAAGATTAAATGGGTGGTATTATGGAATAAAATTGAGATTATGGATTGTGTAGTGGGGATATTTCCTCCTTTAAATGGTTGAAAAGAGGGAATGAGTGGGTTTTTCTGGGACATGACTTGGTTATATGAAAAATGAATGTTTGTTAGTTTCCTTATGGAATGGAATATAGTTTTTAATCATGATCATGACATGGGGTTTGATGGAATTAAAAAATATCATGGGTAAATATTAAAAAAATAAGTCTTTTAATTAATGGTTAATAGTTGGGAAAAATATGGGTGATGGCTGCATGGTTTGTCATTAAATATGATTAATATAAAATATAAATAATGTAATATGGTTAGTGAAATGAATATATAAATGGGATAAATGATGAGGCATGATGGTAAATTATTCATCTTTATTGTGGATCATTGTATAAGATGTGGGGATGGTCATTGTGTTATTGTTGGTAGTAATGGTAATGTGAGGTAGTAGTAGTGTGTTGATTTTTACTAGTTATAGAAGTTCTATTTGTTTATTTATGTCTTATGTTGGTCTTGTGTGTGTCTATAAATATACATAAATATTATTATTTGTGGTTTTTGAGTACATCCCACTTTAGTTAGATAGCCTTATCGAATCCCAACAAGCTCTAGGTACTAGGTTGTTTCCCCTAACATTCGGGTTTGTGAGGGAATGGATGCATGCCTACTACCCCGTCCCCACTCTCCCTTCTAGTTTTAGAGTTATCTTTTATGTATTGAGGTGGGTAAGATCATAATTCTAAAGTATATAGTGTAATAAAATACCCTAATGGTTATTTATGTGAAGGTATATTACATATTAGAAAACCCTTTGAGTTATTGATGACGATTATAAACTAGGTGTACTATAAGTCCCTATGGTGTATTGAGATAATGATATGATGTAAGTAAAATAGTGGACTATAAGTGGTATTTATGGGATGGGCTATTGTGGTGTTGATGTAAGGATATATATTAGAGGATGTGCATGGTAGGTGGAGGGAATTAGGTTAATGTCCTTCATGATTTTGATTCCCAATAGTACTGGATTTGATAAGTGTTGATGATATGTGATATGTGATAGTCGCTATTGGCTAATGATGATGTTATGGACAAGGTTTGTGGTATGGTTGTAATATGAGATATAGTATTATATGGAATAAATGTTAAAGATAATGGGAGAATATGACATTTGATATTAGGGTGCAATAGTGAAAAAATTAAGAAATTGGTTTTAGGGTGCCTTTGTGTCCTATTCATCTGATATTATTTTACTATGCATGATTATGATATTTAGTAATCGAGTCTTGGTGAGTATTTTCAATAGTAGACCTACTAGGTGCTTACTAGTTATGTTGTTTTTTCAATAATGTGTTATTATACTCCTTTAACATTTTCATTGGAGGTATTTTGTATAATCATACTAAGGATACATATTATGATAAACCCCATATTTATAAAAAATTCAAGATTCCTAGGATATTTTTTGTGACTAAGTTGGGTTGTACTATCTTTGTGCTTGGTGTTTGTTGTGAAATCACTACCATGGAGATTTATTTGGTATTTTTATCTTGGGGTTTTTATTTTTTTACGTATTAATTAATTAAAGTATTATTGTTGATTTAAATTTATATATATATATATATTATGATGTTGTTCAGTGTTATTCTTTTTTTATTATTGGTACATATGATGGTAATTCCTCTCATCCTTATTTTTTATACCCCTATTCTAGTCATCAACCTGGGGCCTGTAGGAGGTTGTATATGAGGGTCACTCTCATCTTTAATTTAATTCTAGGAAGAGTTGCCTTTGAGGTTGTGTATTGAATTGACCCGGGTAACCCTCAAACATGGTAACGACCCATTCTGTTACATACCCGAAAGTTATTCCCGATCCTCGTGGGTTGGACGCAAGCACCAATGCATCAAAAAACACAACAAAGGGAAAAATTTATCCCAACATGATCAAACACATTTCATATATGTATACACAAAATGAAAAGGAATGTGGAATACTAAAGGAATATATATACCATAATAGTCAAAAGAAAGTAGAAAAGAACAATTAAAAAAGTAGTCAACGTTTCGAAAAAAAGTCTAACTACATGGACTAAAACCAAAAACTACTCCATGAGATGGTGTGGATGAACTCCCTCCATCTCCCCACCAGCTACCCAAAACCATCTAACACAAACCTCACCACCTCACTTCAGCGCCTTTCCCTTCCCAGTATTTGAAGACATACAAATGTCTACGTACCCCTAAGGAGGTGCACAAGGTGTGAGATCACAGCCTCCATATTATCCCACCCGGGTGTTCCATATCAAGCCTCTATATAACTATTCATGTATTCATATTTTAAATATAACATGGAATGATAAGCAGTAATGAAATTTTATAGAAAACATGGGTAAACATTTCCCTTTTTCCTAGTTCTAACCAAAAGTAGGTACATAATGTATATCAATTATAACTCAGAAAAACGATCAATACAAAATAAAATAAGCAGTAGATGCATAATTACGAAGGAAAAATATATTTTATACTAGAAGAATACTTATACAATAATAAATCATGTGCACAATCCAATTCCTATAACACATTCCTAGGAAGAAGAGGAATACCCCTTGAGTAAACCCCCCCCGAAAATCCTAATAGTTGTCTCCTAGAACAATGGGACTAGGAAACTAGGGAAATACCCATGAGAAAACATCCTAATAATCACAAAACATGGACTATGGACTCAAGATAAACCTTCCACCTAAGTAACCAAGGTAACCTAAGTGCTCATTTTTAGAAATCAAATTCAATATTTTAAGAGTACCCATTTCATTTTCATCTATCAAAAATCATGGAAAAACATTTATCTCAAAAACCCCATCTTAAACAAATGAAAATACACAAAGATTCAAAAAACATAGGCCACTAGATCTGATAATGTTACCCTAGGGTGCCACCATTATCAAGAGAAACGAAGAATCAGAAATATTTCTTACCCAGAGAGATGCACCACAACTATAATAAAAGATCCAATGTTGAATGGATCAATCTAGATGGAGCATAGTCTCCGAAAATAACCCGAGAAGATCTCTAGGTAGGGATCCAAGGGCCTAGAGAAAAGAACTGAAACCAAAATAGCCACTTGCCTATTTTAAAAACTACACGAGGTCCATTTGATGATGTGTAATACTATTACCTGCTGTGAAATCCATGTTGTTCTAGTATGTTGAAAAATCCTTCACCTCGAATTAAAAATCCTTTATTTTAAAATTTATGATTTGAAACCACTCTTCCCGAGGTGTAAACTTTCACAAAATGAATACCCTTTCATGACTTGTATCTATTAATAGTTACACGGTGTGTATCCTAGTTATACAGGGTGAAAGACTTTTGAATCATGTAGAAAAAGCTGGTTAAAGATGAAAGTACAACAAATATCTGACTTCACCATTTTAGGTATCTTACCAATTCCTTCCTAGTCCTTTACAGACAATTGAAAAAAGGAAAACCATGAAGAGGATAAAAAATACCTGATAGATTCGTAATAGGATCTTAAAAACTCTCCACTATAAATAATTTTTCTCCTCAATATGTCATGTAAAAGATGTAATCCATGGAAAAATATGAGTTCACTTCTCCTTCATCAACGACTCGTGTTCTCTATCTCCAACTCAACGACACCCTCAAGAGGAACTCATGGAAGGTACAACCATGTAATATATATGGATAATAGATATATGAATATTTTTCTTTGCATTATGAGGATAAATGGGATAGAACCATTTAATTCTTTTAAAAAAAGTATCATCACTCAAAATAAAAGATCACTTGAACCATATGTTTATTATATAAATAAAATGTACTTGATTATATTTAATTAAAAGATAATAATTTATATTAATGTTGATAGAGACCAAAAAAATAAAACTCATCTTTTTAATGAATTAAATAATCCTTGTCCATCTTTGATGAATAGGTAATCACGACTAAATAAATTGTTAATGGATGAAAAAACATTGAAATTATGTGGGGGAATTATCATAATGTGTTATCACTGTGTTGGATCTAGTGAGAAGAATATTAATTGGCTTATAAAAAAGTATCAACAACATTGTTCAAATTATGAAACTAAATATGTTAAAAAAATATTCCATATTATTTTTATTGATCTATAATATTGATAAGTGAAGGTAATGATTATTAAACATAATCCAATGAGGGGAAACACTAGAAATGGGAAACCATGCATTGGTATTCTATATTAGTGATTTTGGATGGATGTTATAAATACCGACTGGTATCCCATTTCTAGATATGGAAAAAATAATAAAACATTTAATTTAGATGAGAAAGCACATGAGTATATGAGATTTTTAGGAAAGTTGTAGTATTTTTTGTGAGGGTGTGGAAGTAATCTGAGTGGACCAATGTATCTCATTAATGTAGTGGGGATAGAAATTGTTTGAGGCAACATAAATGTGTGATTGATAGTGATATGATAATTGTGTAACCCGATATTCTTACTACTCCTCAATGCGGTGTTCACGCTGTCTCTTAGGGACCAGACTTGTTTGGTTTGTCTGGGCATGCTAAGTAAGTGGTAAATGTGATCAATGAATCATCTTTATTATATTATGCATACTTTATGATCAATGGTTCATCTTTATTACATTATGATTCTGCAATCATACAATATTGTATATTTTGTGTAGGCATATTGTGATTTACATGGATAAAAGCTGGATCACATTACTGAAGAACACACCTCAGTATGTTAAGGGTTTGAATGAGTTTTTAGATTTTGCGATTTATAATCGATCCATTGAAGGGTGAATAATATGTTCATGTCCTAAATGTCAATTTAGAACATGGTTGAAGAGAGATGATGTTTATGACATTTAATACCGAAGCAATTCCCTGGTCAATATTTGTGTTGGAATTGGCATGGAGAATCGAACAATACAGAAGGATTGAGCACTAATGTTAATCCACAGAATGAGGTCCCAAGTTCATCGAAAATGGAAAATGAAATTCAAAACCTCATTAATGATGCATTCAGAACTGCAAGACACCACTATCAGCATCAAAACATATCAGAACAACCAAAAGAGGGTGCTACAAATTGCAACGTGACAAGTGATGTTTTTGAGACTGTAAAACAAGTAGATCAAGATTGGAACATATAATTGGATCCTCCTCTTGATTCTGTAGAGACAAATGTAATGGAAAACTTCACTGTTAAAAATTTGTTTCATGATTTAGTTGACGATGGAAATCATGAGTTATATAGTGGGTGTTTGAAATATTCAAAGCTTTCATTTCTGCTGAAGTTGTACCATATCAAATGTCTATGTGGAATTAAAAATAAGGCAATGTCCATGATATTGGAATTGATTCGTGATGCATTTCCTGAAGCAAAAATCCCAGAATCTTTTTATTATATGAATAAATTTATTAACAAGCTTGGTCTGAATTATATAAAAATATATTTCGTGTCCCAATGATTGTATTCTTTATTGGGGAGAGGATTCAAGTTGAAAGAATTGCAAGAAATGATCTTCTTCTAGATGGAAGTCAAAGGGTGATGTTGGATGTCTGAATGAAAATAATTTCATGAAGAAGAAGAAAATTAACACACCTGCAATGGTTTTGCATTACTTTCCTTTGAAGCCGCGATTGCAAATATTATTCATGTAGTCAAAAACCGCCAAACACATGAAGTGGAATTATGTAGATAATAACAATGATGGGTTAATGAGACATCCATGAGATTCTCAATCATGGAAGACATTTGATTCATTACATCCAGATTTCTCAACAGATCCTAGGAATGTTCGATTGGGATTGGATGCTGATGGATTCAACCCATTTGGGACTTTGAGTACAAGTTATAGCATTTGGCCAGTTGATTTGATCCCTTATAATCTACCTCCATGTATGTGTATGCAACAATCATCGTTTATCATTTCAATGATTATTCCTGGAAAACAAATGCCTAGAAACGATATTGATGTATACTTACATCCTTTGATTGAAGAATTGCAGGAGTTATGGAGTAATAGTGTTGAGACATGTGATGTTTCTTCTAAAACAATGTTCAAAATGCATGCTGCTTTACTGTGGACCATTAGTGACTTCCATGGGCTTGGGAATTTATCTGGTTGGAAAACATATACGGGTTTGGATTTTCCCGTTTGTAACTTTTATTTTGAGCCCAAACGGCTACCTCACAATAGAAAATGGTGCTTCTTATGACATCAAATATTTCTCGATGCATATCATAGATTTCGGCTGAACAAATCAAAATTTAATGGTTTTAATGATCGTAGACCACCTCCAAAGTTGTTAACCGGTTCTGAAATATTGACACAACTTGAAAATGTTGAAATAGAATTTGGGAAGGATCATCATTGGAATCATAGCGGAAAACAGGTCCAAAGTGCATCGTCAAGTGAAATCAGAACGCAACAATGGAAGAAAAAAAGTATATTCTTCATACTTTCGTATTGGGAATTTAATTTGTTGCACCACAATCTTAATGTGCTGCATATTTAGAAGAATGTCTGTGATAATTTGATTTTCACATTACCTAATGAGCATGGAATGTCAAAGGATCATCTTAATGCTGGAAAAGACATACAAGTAATGAACATAAAACGCGATCTCTGGCCATATGAGAATGAAAAGTATGCTCCAGACATTTTCGCAATAAAAAATAGGGATAAATATATGTTCCTTCGAATTTTAAAGAATGTGAAGGTATCTGATGGGTATTCGAGTAACATATTGAGGTGTGTTGACTTGAAGAATCGTATGTTACATGTATTAAAAAGTCATGATTCACATATTTTTTTACAGAAGATACTACCATTGGCATTGCATACATTATTACCTAAAAAAGTTACTGCTGTTGTACTCCAATTCTGCACATTTTTCAGGAAATTATGTGAGAAGTTTTAACATCCATTTCAGCTTGACAATCTCTAAGAGGGGTTTGTATTGACTCTTTGTGCAATGGAGATGATCTTTCCTCCATCGTTTTTTACTATCATGATGTATTTAACTGTGTATTTGGTTGAAGACGGTAAATTAGGAGGCCCCGTTCATTATTGATGGATGTATCCAATTGAGAGGTAATTTATTTATATGTTTTCCAGTTAAGTAAACAATTTTTGACATTTAAATAAATGCATAGTATTATTATTTTATTTCACAGATATCTTGGGTATTTCAAATCATATGTGAGAAATAAAGCTCAACCAGAAGGATCTATTGCTGAAGGCTATTTGGCCGAGGAATGTATTACCTTTTGTTCCAGGTATTTAGATGACATTGAGACAAGATTTAATCGAGTTGGACATGTTGATGACACATCAACTCAATCTCAAATGCATCAGAAATCAAAAATATTTCCTGCTATTGGACGATCAGTTGGGAGGACCTCAAATGTGACACTGACATAATTGGAATTATTACAGGCACATAGATATGTGCTGCTAAATAGTGAAATTGCAGATCCATTTATTGAAGAGTTGAGGATACAAAAAATGAGACGAATAAGAGGCCGAACATGAAATGAGAAAGATATAATGGAAGATGTGAATAAATAGCATGTAGAATGGTTTGCACGACATGTAAGTTCATAAATATTGCAATAAATATGAATATTAGTTTGACACATACAATTTGTAAATCTATTAAATTATATTTCTTTTTTCAGATCATGAATACTGATACTCGAGAAGACTTTCCAGAATATTAGATGTTTCTTTCTAGAGGTCCTATAATACAAGTTATAAATTTCGACGCTTATAATGTGAATGGATTTAGATTTCATACAGTCGATCGAGAAGTGGGTTTGAAAACAAAGAATAGTGGTATATTTACATTTTATGAAGTGGGATACTATAGAAAGCTGCATGATATTATTGAATTAAACTACCATGGACATTTTTATGTTGTTTTATTCAAATTCAAATGGGTCGATATTATCAGAGGTGTTAAAAGAGATTCATTGCAATTTACTGTTGTGAACTACCTCGCTTGATGGATGTTTGTGATCATGAAATGCATGATTCATATATCTTAGAATCGCAAGAAAAAATGTTATATTATGTGAATGATGTTTTGGATGAAGGGTGGAGTGTAGTTACTCACGTAATACAAAAAGATTTGTATGATATGGGTGATGAACTAGAAGATTTGACCTCTGAAATTGAATGTCATCAACAACATGAAGAATAATTATTTTTACATCATGATATTGAAATTATTAGTCTTGCAAGGATGAATGAATTGGATGAAGCAATGGAGCAGGAAACCGACATGATTTAAGGGGAAAATGATTGTATGTACAATTATTCATTCATGCAGCAACCACTTGTTTCATTTCTACAGTCATTCATTATCATTCTTATATATATTTGGTTTGTTAGTACTGGGCATCTATTATCATTTTTAATTTTTTTTTCTGCATACTTTTTTTGAAATATATATTATGAACTTAATTTTATTTGATTAAATGATAGGAATGCCAAGGAGGAAGCGGTATACTATTTCTTCTAGTTCTGCGACAAATGACGATCCATATGGGTCACTCCCCACAACATGTGAGGCACCTAGCCCTGAACCATCTCCCCCTGCACCATCTCTCACACCGTCAGAGGGCCTCCCATTAGAGGCTGAGTTGTCGACTCCCCCTACAGGTGCCTCATCAGTTGGGCAGTGACAGACCCCTTCCAGTTCATCCCGGACATACTGGAGGGTCACAGTCATAGTGATATATTTTAATTAAATTAAATTATTTTATTTTGTTTATACAAATTTTTTGCTCATTGAAGATGAAAAAAATAAAACCGTGGAGAAAAACATAAAAAGCTCATATGTTTGGAACTTGAATGGGAAACAGATAGTCATTCCATTTGATTCTTATGGGGTCCCTATGGATGATGATGTGGGGTTACTTGGCTAGATTATAGGTCAGTTGGCACCGGATCCCATTTCCCTTCCCATTTCATATGACGATTGGAGACATATGCCTCCAAACTGGAAAAATGAAGTATTCGATTCTCAAATAAAAGTAATTTTATTACATTATGGTTTAATTGAATGTCATGTTACTAATATGTTCAAAATGAATTTCGGTATACAGATGTTCTTCCACTTCACAGTTGTTGATGTGATAGCACGGAAGTGGACTTTGAAACATCTTGGTAAAAATGGAAGGATTTCAAATGGAGATTGTGGTGTGATGTAAACGATACTTCGTTGACCTTGGAACAAATGTATGACAGGCTACCCAGTGGGCTACCGAAAGAGCAGTGGAAAGTTTTTGTCGACAGGCATCATGATGAGAAGCGGATGGTATTGAAATATATATTAATATATTATCATCATTTTTAATTAATAAATGTATATGAATAAGAGATGACATTGGATACATTAATGTTAAATTGAATTTTATTTATTTCAGGATCTCTCATGACAGAATGCATCAAATAGGGTGAAGCAAGTCATCCCTCACACGACGGGCTCAAAAATCATTTCTAGAAGCCGAATGCCATTTGTAATATTTTAAATAGTTTAAATATTTATAATACAATATTATCTATTTAATATATTGAATTTTTTATTTATCTTTTCTTAATGCAGTCACAGAATTTAGGGCACGAAGCCTCCGAGACTGAACTGTGGTTGGATGTTCACAGAAAATCAGATGGCTCTTTTGTTAATGAGCCTTCCAAAGAAGTTGGGGTATGAAGTCAAATTTTTATTATAATAACTTATTATCAGTTTTTACTATGTTAATATGTATTGATATTATATTTATTGGTAAAAAATAAATTACTATGGGATGTCAATCCTGGGGAGTCCTACTCAGTCTCCCAGGATGACCCGGTTTCTCAAGTCCTTGGGAAGGAGAATCCTGGTAGAGTGCGCGGGATGGGTTTGGGACCCTTACCATCTGAGGTCTTTAGCAGGCCATCAGGGATTCAAGACGCATCTAATCCTGGTTATAGTCAGCCCATACCTGAAGATTCTTAGAGGGAGATTTATTCTCTACGAGCCACAGTTCAAGACCAAGGGGCTCAGATATCAGCTATGCAGAAAGCGTTGACTGATTTATATCAGCAGATGAGCAGATATTCCCCCAGTGGTAGTGCACCGAGTGGTGGTGAGCTGGTAAATCAAAAAAAATACAAATAATTTAGTTTGAAAACTTTTATTGGTTTTAAGTTTAATTATAAATATGCAACAATATTTAATTTTCAATATAATGTTCTTATTGGTGGTAGCAGGAGATGGAGGTGGAGAGGGTGACGATGCTTCATCGGACCATGAGTAGTATTGTTGATGTGTTGAACAAATATGGGAAAGGTTGGTTTGTATATATAACATGTGTGGTGTATGGAACCTTTAAAAAACCATTGGTCTTGGAGGATCTTCAGTGGCTTACCTTGAATGATCACAATATCCTCAGGTGGTAAAGATAACGATGTGTTTGTTTCATTGGTTAGATGATCTATGGTAATAGGCTCTTTGATGTTTCTGTTGTAAATTCAGCATTGGTAATTGGACTCATTAGGGTGTTTCATGTCCAAATAGACATGTTGAATGGATATTACAAGATCAAGATTGTTTTCTGAGATGATTTTCATGATCATTAATAGTTTTTATGAGGCACGTAACCACATCACATGAAAACCAATGCAACTCCCCTCCCATGAAGCTTTACTCTTTTCTAACTTTTATTTTATGAACATATTGGGAGATTGTTAGATGACATGTCATATGATAAAAAAGAATAATCAGATGGGTTTTACATGATTAATTGGGATATTTGATGGGGATTCACATGATTAGGAACAGATCACATGAATTGCATAACCCCTTTGCATGATGTTCCTAGGGTCATGTGATCATGAGCCTCATTGAAGTTCACATGGTCCTTGTGACCTAGGTGATTAATCTATATGTATACATGCTAGAATTTTCTTTCCTTTGGGTATATATTAATTTCTATGCTTTGGGAATTTCTTTGTTCCTAAAATATACAATTCTCATTTGGTTGGCGTCAAACCCCCCCCCCCACAAAAGTGATGTTCGAAAGGGCAAGGACTCAGTTATGAGGGAGGAAATGACTTCATGAGTCTCTTATGCTTTCTCTAGTTGGAATTCAAAACATCTTTTTGACTTCTATAAGTCCATTCATATTCATTGAGGTTCCCTATAAATAGGGGTGAGAGGATGGTCATTTGACCGGTGACATGAGGCTACATAGCTCTCAAAACCTCCTCTCTCGTGCGATTGTTTTTCAAGACAACTTTGCATGACCTCATCACAAGAACCATACAAGAGACCTAATCATGTGATCATGTCACTTGACCTCTTTGTGTGATCACCTTGTCTAAATATCTCACTTAATCAATCCATGAACTAATCAATGGTAATTTATTTGAACTTTGATGCACACCCTTGAAAATTAGTCTATCTTATGTGATTCGGTTGTCTCTTGAGGATTTTTTCATGATATACTAATCTTTATGTGATACATGTGACCTTCACATGGTAACATGGTTATATGTATTAAGAAAAATCATGTGATCAAAATATGTTTTATGGGTTATGTGATTTTCGTGACCTAGAATGGATCATGTGGTCCACATAATTTTTTCCATGTTATGCACTTATTTTGTTTGATTAGCACAACTGATTCTCTCTTAATGGTTACATATCTTCTAATATATTCTCTATTATCTTTAAATATGTCCTCTATTTCTAAAATGTCTTCTTATGTGGTAGACTGGAGAGACCTTATTTCCTAGAACCATAATGTCAATCATCAATACAAAGTATTTTATAACAATGATGTTTTAAAGGTTCTTATTCTGACTGAACATCAACCCATTTAATCCTCATCCCTCCTCCTTATAGGACAAACGACTAGTAGTGATCCCCCCCTCTATTATTTGGCATATTTTGATCCATACACTTTAATTCTTTATGGAATCAGATATTTTCAATTTTGATCATCTCTAAACTATAAGTATAAATCCTTGTGACCCCCAATCTCTTGTTTCATTTGATTTTATCTTGTGTTTCATTCTAAATCCATAATTTTAGGTATTTTGTATGCATTACGTATTCTTATTGAATTGGATCAACTTTTTCATCAACATTAAATGAAAGGGTGTTTATGAATATTGTGTTGGTGGTGCATAAATTTTATCCTTATTATATATATGATGTATGTGTTGTTTGATGCACTAGTGTAGAAGGTAAGGTAACAATGAATCAGGATGGAACAAAATTATATTTCCTCATAGATGAGATTCAGGAAAGGTTTGTTAGGGTTGTGTAAGGTCCTCTGGTTTATAATTATTAATCATGTACATCCATGAATTAAATTGAAATTGGTGGTAGAACTTGGAATGATAACAATGAGGGGTATGTATTAATGTGAAATGATAATATCTTAAAAGTTATTTAAAGAAATTCCTCAATGATGGTGAATTATATACAACATAATTGATAGTGGAGATCTTATCCAAGTAAGAGTGAATTGAGTAAAATGATGTATAATTTTGCTTGGGTGTAATTAAATTCTTGATATTACTTGGTGCTTTAGTTGGGTTTTATTCCAATGATGTTTCTATATTTTTAATTACGTTTTGCATAATGCTAACCATTTCTTTTGCATGCTATATAGGTTGGATATTTTTTAACCATGATGAACACTTTATAATAAGTTGTATAAGATGCCAACTATCATTCATATTGGTATATGGGTTGTGTGTGATTCCAACCAAATTGTTGTGGTTATGTAGGTTTTACATGATTCTAACAATTTATCTTGGTTTTTACATAGATTGGGCATAATTCCAAATATTCCTATGACTTCTTATATGGGTTGGGTGCAATTAAAACTAGTGTTCTTGTTAGTTACATGGGTTGAATGTAATTCCAACTATTTTTATTATTTATTATATGGGCTGGGTGTAATGTTAACCATTTTTATCTTCATGTATATATGATGGGTGTAACACCAAACCTTCTCTTCTTTGATCGTTGTTTTGGGTGTGATTAAAACCGTGAATGTTTTTAGAACTTGTGTTGGTAGTGATGTTAACCATATTGGGTGTAACACCAAACCTTCTCTTCTTTGATAGTTGTGCATGCTATTAATCATTATGAGGAGACATATATTTTTTAGTTTATCTAGTACCATAAACCATAATTCCATAGTGAGTTGATTAGTTGATGGTTTCTAGGAACCAAAACTATAAATCTATCCCATGGTGAGGTAGAAATTTTCCTATGAAATATTTTTAAGCTTGGGGGAATACTTCTATTAGTGGAAACATATGATGAATCCCTTACCGTTGAGAATGTTTGGCATGATAAATGGTTTCTTGTTTGGTATGTTTTTTAGGGCAGTGGTGCAGTATAAGAAGAAATGGTATTTTTTTCGGGTCAGCATTTCACGGCGGTTTTAACCGCCGCTAATGTTTTACCACTTATAAATTTAAAGGAAGTTTAAAACACCGCTAAATGTAATCGGAAATACACTTAGCGGCGGTTAAAACCTCCGCGAAATCACGCCGGAATTAGTAGTGGTTTTAACCACTGCAAAGAAGGCACATGGCACGCCTTAATTTCACGGCGATTATAGCCGCCGCTAATTAAATAGCCTGTAAAACCGCCCCTAAATTTACCAAAAACCACTGCGAAATGAGGTACAACGACGCTTTTCATTGACCACCGCGAAATGCATAAAACCACCGCTAATAGATTTCCAAAACCCAGTTTAGAGGAAGTTTCTGTAAACCACCGCCAAACCATATAGCGGCGGTTTAAACAGCCGCTAATAGGCGGTTTTCTTGTAGTGGGGGATATGCTTATGATAACTCTCATTTTAATTAAAAATCATTATGAAAGGATTATGTGTGTATACTTCCTCAAAGAAAACATTTTTATTATTATGGATTATATCCATAAATAGTTCAATTTATGTTAAGTGTTTTATAAGTATGGGATTATGTATTTTGATTCATAAACTGATCTAGTTTATTCCATTGTTTAGAAATGGCGCCTAGTGGAAGAAATGGAAATCCTATCAATGAACGTACTCCATGTAGTGATTTCCCTCCTGCTCAAGATAATTATAGTGGAGCTGGTGATGCAACTGGTGCCGATCAGCTAATCACCATACTGGGACAACTCACTCAGGTTATGAATAATAACCTTACCCGTATGGATCACCCTGATCCGCAGCATGGAGGATCAATGTTAGATCTCATCATGAGGCAACAACCACCAACATTCAATGTTAGTAAAAATCTATCAGTAGCTGAGAAATGGATAATTTCCCTAGTGAAAATATTTCAGGCTGTGGGGAGTAGTGAAAGGGATAAAGTTATCATGGCAGTTCACCGCCTCACTGGAGATGCTGATCAATGGTGGTCATTGATTCGAAACACGAAATAATATGATGAAGTATCAAATATGGAATGGAGGGAGTTCAAATATCTGTTTTTAGAAATATTCTTTCCTCGTGACCATCAAGTATATATGGAAATGCAATTTCCGAGTCTGAGACAAAAGGAGGATGAGAATGTCACAAATTACGAGTCTAACTTTACTAGGTTATCCAGGTATGCTGGAGATTATATATGTATCCCAAGAAGTAATATTGATCGTTTATTTGATGGGTTAAAACCATTTCTCCGTCGATCATTAGTCTCACAATCCTTCTCATCGTACGAATACATTGTCTCATGTGCTATCAAGACCAAAAAGGAATTCTCTAAGTCTTATGAATTTAAAACAAAGAAAGAGAAGAAGAGATATGCTGATCAAATTGGGAATGGAAATAAGGTGAAGAAGGGAATGTTTGAATATCCATCCTGCGGTAAATGTGGGAAGAAACACCCCGGTACTTGCTTGAAGGGAATGGGTGTCTGTTACAAGTGTGGTGAAAAAGGCCACCAAGATCGTGAATGTAAAGGGAAGAAGGAAGCTACCAATGTTCAATGCTACAATTGCAGGGAGATGGGACATTATGAAAATGAATTTCCTAAGAGTCTGGGGATCATACCTCAGAAAAGGCCAAGGGATCTAGGCCAAGCTTATGCTATCACTACAGCTGAGGTAGAAGCTCCAAAAGACGTGGTGGCAGGTAATTTAATGGTTTCATCAAGTTTAGAAAATACATTATTTGATTATGTATCATCACATTGTTTCATATCTTCCAAATTTTTTATGAAAATTACATATTTATAATTTGATTTAACAAGGTATTTGTCAGTGAAAAATCTTAAGGGATGTATCATTGCAACAAAGTTTTGTGATTCAGTCCCCATTAGAGCACATAAATGTTCTTTATCTACTGATCTCATCGTCATACCTATGATTGGGTTCGATATAATACTATGTATGGATTGGCTTTCGGATTATGATGCAAAGATTTATTGTAATAAAAAGGAGGTTACGATTTTTGATGATGATGATAAGGAACACCTTATATTTAGAGCAGAATCGTCACCACCTAATTCTTATCTAGATCCACCCCCAGTAGCTCAACTAAATTCAATTATTGGGGAGGAAGAAAATGAAATGACTGTGGGTGAGGAAAGTAATGTTCAAATAGAGGATGTACCTATTGTGAAAGAATATGTAGATGCGTTTCCCGAAGATTTACCTGGGTATCCTCCAGGTAAATCTTATTCAAATAGAGGATGTACCTATTGGAGGTTCCCTAGAGTGGTAAATCATTTTAAACCTAGGATTGATACCCATTTTTTATCATAGGTGATCCTCATTTATCTTATACCATTGGTTGTTCCCCATTATATATCATGAAATAAGAGTGAACTTGATTTAGATTATAAAAATGTGTGAACCCCATTATAGCTCACAAGAGAGCCCGATATAGCATATATGATTGGTGATCCCTTTTATAGGTAAATATTACATTTTTTAGTGATTAAAATTTATGTGTTTCATATGGCCATTTCATTTAAATTTTTTTGAAGGGTTCAATCAATGTGTTCCAGTATGTTTCAAAAAAGGATATTTTTATTTCTATAAGTTTTAATATATTTATTATACCACATAGTATGTGAATTTTTATGATAAAATTATATCATTGAATATCACAATGATGTTTAATATTATGTAAATATTGAATAAGATTTCAGGTTATTTTAACTCGAATTATGGCTTTTTTGCTTTATGTCCCTTATAGAGCCATTTTATGATTATCCCAAGATTATAAAATATTTTAACTATGTAAATGCTAATTTGGGACAAGGATGAAGATAATATGATAATTTTAATGATATATCCAAAAAGAAAAAATTATTTTTAAAAAGGTTTTACTTTTTTGAAAAAAATGTATACATTGTATGAGTTTCCACTTTTACATTATGTGTTTAAATTTTATGAGATTTTCCAAATTCTAAAAACTCATATACTATTTGATCATTGGGATTATAATATTTTGTAGATTTATGATAACTATAATATGTACTATTTACAGCCGTTTCTTTTCAAAACATATTATATTATTTTATAAGGCCTTGAGAAAATACCCAATAAAATTTCTCTTATAAAATATTTTGATTCATTGAGGGACTATGTAATTAATGGCCCCACAATTCACATAATAATTACAAATAATTACCCATAATAATTATCCACACAACATAACAAATATGCCATAACATTCAATAACTTGATACATTGGAGGAACTGGAAAGAATTATATAAATAATTTCTTATGAGAAATATGATATTATAAAACTAAGATAAATATGTTGGATAGATTTGATAGAATGTGAAATTAGTGTAAGGTTCAATAATGCATGTTCACATATATAAAAATACATTTATAATGCCACTATAAATTTTCATGATGAAAATACCAACCTCACATTGATGTTACTTTTGTAAATTCATAAATTCTATGAAAACATTATGGGTAATAATTTCACTAAAATTAATAATGTCATATTTTATAGGAAAAATCAGTGAAATTAGTTTACAAGTTGGCATGTAATTCCATTATGACCATATAATTTTAAAACATTTCCTTCACGCTATATAAAAAAGGTATATAAGTACAATATTCAAAAAATATGAGGAAAATTAATTTTAAAAAATTAATAAAAATTAAAGAATGTGTAAAAATATGTATAAAAATAATTAGATAATATTAGATATAGTTATTTCAATAATGTAATTAAAATTTTTTAATAGATGAAAATTATTTTTTAGAAAAGAAAATAAGTGCATTTTTCTTTAAAAACATATTTTTGGTATCTTGAGTACATAAAGAGACTAAAGTTATAAAGAAAAAAAGATAATAAATTTAATTAAATATAATATTACAATATATATTGGGTTAAAGAATGAAATATAAAATAATTCCCCCAAATGGAGACATAAATCTAAACAATCACAAAAAATGATGAGATTGTGTAGTAAACCCTTACCTAATGTTTGACATTTTTTTATTTTTATGATCCTCATGTATAAGAAAAATACTTATTATAAATATATTATTGATAATTAATCATATATATAATACCATAAATTATTTACTTATAATCATTTATCACAATTTTATTAAAAATCCTATGTTAAAATCAATATTATGGGTAATAACTAAATTGTGATTCAAATATGTTGTGGTAATTTTAATATTATCATGGTTACACTATATAATAAATTAAAATGATCATATAAATATCATAAATTTTAATTATGATTTTATTAGGAGTAATCTATAGAATCTTGTGGTATAAAAATGAATTTTATTGTTTATGGAGACGATTGGTTGTGCGTACACATAAACAATGTTTTCATTTTTCAATGGATTGAATACAGGATAGATAAACATAAATTAAACATTATAAAGTGATAATTATTTTATATGTATCATATATTTTATTAAATCCATCATTATTAACATTTATGTAAATAAAAAATGAAAAAATAATAACACCACTCAGTGGAGGCGGTAGTCCACATTTATGTATGACTGACGTTTTCATTTTCAATAATATTTCAATGTAATAATGTAGATGAAATATTATAATTTTAAATATATAAATACAACCTATATAAAATACTTAAATGTTAAATAAATAATAATATTCAATAGTGAGAGGTGGTGATGTAATCAAATTACAGCAGTTTAGGGGGAGGTAGTCCTCCATATAGAGGATCAATAGGTTCGTTTCACATTTTATAGAATAGGAAATTAATAAATGTGATGTATTAAAATAAAATAAAATATAGATATATGTGATAAAATGGTATTCTTATTTTAGCATAGTTTTAGAATATATTAATGATTTATAAGAAAATAAAATAAAAAAACATGGTTAAGAACTATACCACTTTTGTTTTCTAAAAGCCTATTTGGTTTGAAACTAAATTAATATAAGGATGATTTTATGTCAAAGAGTGGACACTATTCCCTAGAAAATGATATGAAGAATATATTTTTTATGTTTTTTGATGAAAAAATGTATATTTATATGTAAATATTGGTAAAGTTGGGGGGGTTTCATTTATATGTGTGACATACAATACAATTGGAATTTTTGAGATTAATCAATTAATAAAATGTCAAGATCACATGAAATTGATCCAAAATAGAATATTGCAAAATATAAAATTTTAGAAGGTAAATATAGTTCCATCCAAAAGATATTATATATTATTTAGTTCATTTTATCAAGTACTAATTTTGTTTAACTCCCAGTAAAACAGTTTAACATTAACAATGATAAGAGAGTTTTACTATAGTTATCCATCATTATTATAAAATTTTATATAAACCTTATTATATAAAAATAATAACGATTATTATAAATATGGAATCCATTTTATAAAAATATTTTCATAAAATTGTTCCAACCTAATTTATAATTAATCCTGCATTCCTGATAAAACAATAAATTTCCAAAGGAAACATTTGATTAAGTACGAAATGTTTTGGAATCATAGATCAAAATTTAATATATTCCATCAAACAAAAATTGATTAATAATAATAATATAATATAATTAAAATTGTACAAATATTTAAAATAAAAATTCTCCTTTGTAGATTCTTTAAATGAAATGATAAATTTTAGTATAAATCATTATTTTTAAATACTCATTGAGAAATTAATAATTTTAGAAAATTTAAAATATTACTATAATTTTTTTTAATATTGATATATAAAGATAAATAAATTTTATACAATAATTTTTTAAAAAATTAAAAAATTAAATTTAGAACAGGTTCCCAAAAAAGAAAAAAAAATCATATTTAAAAAAAATTGTTTTTTAGAAGAACATTACATTTAGTTTGAAACGATTTTTATTTCAACATGTAATGAATTGATAACCAATGAATTATTTTATAACATTTTAAATTATAAAATATTCATCATTTCATCAGACTTATTTGTACATTCTAATTTAATGGTTAGGTTACATTAGTATACTATATTACGGTTCATTTAGACATGGGGGCGTGAATATCAAAAAATATAATGGAGACATAATTTATTATAGAATGATACATTATAAAATAATATTTTTTACCTCACCAATTAGAATCCAATTTTTAATATATTCTGAATAATACCAATTAACATTTATGTACCATATGATTTCATTACGGTGTGCATCAATCTAACTAATTAGCCAACAATGTTCATGAACATAATTAATATATTATTTAATGGTTACCTCCACAAATATAAGTATACATTCATATATGATATTATGATATACTAGAAAATTATGCAGAAGCATGAGGGTTTTTTTATACTATTGTAAATACACAATAAAATATGAATCTATATGCATGTATAATAAATGTGGGTTTTTGATGGGGGATATCATTATTAGAGAGTTTCATCACTACTGAAGAGATATCTTTTGGTACATCAATGAAAAAAGTAAATAAAATAATATTTTAAACCATATTCAGTAATAGATATCGATAGTCTCCATGGAATAGCTAGGTAATACATATGATTTTTGACAAACTTCTCACAATTTTCAAACACTCCAAACATGTTGACTCAAAATGGAGTAATGTTTTTCTAGAAATTTGAATGTGAATAATACATAAAAAATTAAAAAAATAGGATTTTCACTACCCCGGTACATACACAACCTGTATTGATGGAACTATTCATGTTATATAGTGATTCATTAATGAAATGATTATATTATTTACTAATACATGATGATTATGGAATTTCATATGCCTCGAGGTAGATTCTATTTCATAATCAGAAGTGCCAACTCATTTCATTGAGTAGAATACTTTAATTTTATTACTATTTATTTAAAGGCATTATCTTCTGGGTGAGAATTTTTAAATACTTATATAACTATAAGTGTCCTACGGTCTCTTACATTGTGAGGTTTAGTTGTTGGGACTTGTCGAATGAGGCTTAGAACGAGTTGGGTGATTTCAATTTCTAAAGGATCAAAAAGAGGGATTTCATGCCATGAAACTAGAATACATGATGGGAAACTCTTCTTTATAGATTATCGTGCTGTTTTCACAATATGAAAATATCATACAAGGTGTGAAAAAGGGTTTCACGATTTATAATATTTCAGGGTTTGAAAAATAAAACAAAATTGTTAGGTGAATTTTTTTTGGTGGAACCCAAACCCCATGAATTACACATCATGAAAGGGTATTACACATTCTGTAATACCCAAATCTAGTGTAGTTTTAATAATTTTATTTTGATGAACCATTAATCATTCTAGTTTTGTTTCTTTTTCCTATCATTATAGGTGAAAACAAGTTTCTCTAAAGATTCCATAAAGCCCTACACCTCCCTCTATGATCTAGAGATTATTATGGTAGTTTTTTAGTGATCTATGTGTTTTCTATGGTGAATTTTATACTCTTTCTCATTTGTTTCCTCTTATTATTTTACCAGGATTCACTATCATGGTATGATATGGATTTATTTGGATGTTTGGGGATAATTTTTATAATATGTTAGCATGGAATATGTTGATCCATGTTTCTAGTGTTATAGTTGTCATTTGAGGAAATTATTCATTTTCCTACGCTGCTCAGATGAGTTGAAAAGATTAATCATGGTATGGTTTTCCTTATTTTATCCAGGATTATGAATCATGTTAGATGGATCTACTTTTTTATGCTTGTTGTTCATAGTTGATCAACACAAATCCATGATAAGAACTCGGTAAATGAATAGAAAAGGTTAGAGGGATCACAAGCACATTTTTTTTCTAGATATGATGTTAATATGATGTTGTTAACTATATAGGATAAATTTCACACTGAAAATCAAGGACTTTGGTCAGTCCTTGGTTGCACACTAATCATGTTTCATGTTGTTTAATTACTTTTAAATACCTGTATATGGATGTTTCTAAATCACGTACACTTGGATAATCAACTAATGCCTCAGGATTAACTAGTATTTGTATAACACCTGAATTGACAAGTAGAATTCAATTAATGATGCCTCATTAAATCCATAATTGTGTTATGAATTTTTTTGTGGGGTAATGTGTTTTGTGGGATAGTGTAGATGTATGTGTGTCATAGATGGAATGTGATGTGGTTATGTTGTAATGTGTGAATATGCTATGGTTTTCATTGTGGTACATTTAGGAAGCATATGTGTATGTTGTGGGTTGGTATGGGTTGTGTGGTGGATGAACTTATTGATGATACAAAAATCATACTAGGTAATGAAATATTATATTGAGGGATTTCTTTTTCGTAATTTATGAGAAATCTTGGGTAGTGAGGATGTTACCAGGTTGTGTGGTGAGGTGTTTCTTTTTAACTGGTGTTGTTTTGTTCATGGTAGTTTCCCAAAAAATATTGGAATAAATTAATAAATAACAGTTTAATAAATATAGTAATAGGATAGGGCTAGGTTGGTTAACAGAATGAATAAAGGAGTTGTGAATAAGAATGGTAATGATTAATTAAGTTGGATAGAAATTGAAAGGATGTTGTGGATTTAAAGGTGGTATCATGCATTTAGAGGTAGCAGTAGAGATATAAGTGTTTTGAACTAGTTTTTTGTTGATAACCCATATATTGGGATTGATTTTTTGATATAATATATTTAGGTACATTTACATTCCTTTTGTGATTTATATATTAATCCCACCCTATTTGAGCATAACGTGAAGAACAACCCCACATCCACGAGGGAGGTTATCTTTCCTAAACACTATAGTGGGATGATGTATGGCTAAACACCCACTCTTCCCAACTCCCTCTGGTATGTAGTTGTAATCCTTGATTCTTATGGTATGTCGTGGATTGTAATGCACAAATGTTTGTGGGTGATTTGGGATTTTCAAGGTGTCTTCGTAATAAAATTAGTGGTTCTTTCCAAAGTGTCTTCGAGAAGAGAGATGTTGTTCATTCACATGTTTTTTCAGGATGAGGTGTGGTTTGTGGGATGGGTGTATTTAAGTGTGATGTGATGTTATTTTTGGTCCATGTGTCTATGGGTGGGATGTGTTTTGAATTGGGGCTAGGTTTTTATGGATAGTATGTGATGGGGTTTCTGGCCTAGGTGTTTGTTGGTGGTATGTGTTGTAGTTTGTGGTCTAGGTGTCTTCAGGTGGTATGTGATGTGGTTTGTAGCCTGGGTGTGTGTGTGTGATGGTTGTGACACAGTTACTCTTGAAGAGGTGGGAGCAAGAGTAAGTTGTCCAGTAATCTAGAGAGGCTAATATAATGGTATGTGGTGTGGGGTACCCTATTATAGATGTACATACTATATTACTTTACATGGATTTTTTATATGGTGATCATGCCCTGGTGAGGATGGTACAACTTGTAGACCTTGTCAGGTGTTGTTCGGTACTAATATTTTCCCAGAGGGGTATTAACATTATCCCTTTCCCTTATTCATGAGAGACTTATGGTTTCCTACAAATATACATGTATGCTCACCCAATGTATATAAAAATGATTATTGGGTTCTAGGAGGGTTACATGGAGAGTGATGGAAATTACTTGCTTGAGATTGGGGGAAGTTGATGAGTTATTGCATTATCATTCTTTAGGTACATAACTTGGTGTTTTTATTTCACTTATGACTATTTTTATTTTAAACATTCATGTGGGTTGGATTTTCTCCTTCTATATTAAATATGTTTTGGAGTTGTTCTATTGATGACAATCATATCTTCAAATACTATAAAAAATGGTAATTCCTTCAATATTGCATGACCTGTATACAATTGGTTCTAGTCACCAACCCAAGGCCTATTGGAGGCAGGACATAAGGATCATTATCTCCCATTCATAAATTACATCCCAACATGGATATCCTTAGAGGGAGGGGATCATGACATAATGGTTTCAAATGATCATGGTTGAGAGATATGAATTGAGTTTTGAGTAAGGATCTATGAGTATTTCATTGTTTGATAGGTAAATAATTTCAGGTGATCATGGAGAGTGACCTAGGGTTGGGACAACCTATTGGGTTATGGGATTTTAGGATTCCCTGTGATCTGATTCAATGACTCTGAGCCAACCTAATGAACAAGTGAGGCCACACCAGTTTCATGGTAGATACCATAAGAAATGTACATGCATTATAATGACTTATTTCCTTTTTTGAATTTGTTTGTTTAGGGAAATTAAAAATGGAAATGAAATCAGTTAAATGAGTTAAAATGAATATTAAATAAAATTTCATACTATTAATTCTATGTAATTCATATTTAATTTTTAGCTATGGAATATGGTCCTCATCCATGTGTATCTCGGTTGGTTCCTGGTCAGAAGGCTAATCATTTGTATTGGAGGAGGGTT
Source organism: Viscum album (assembly GCA_963277665.1). Lineage (NCBI taxonomy): Eukaryota > Viridiplantae > Streptophyta > Magnoliopsida > Santalales > Viscaceae > Viscum > Viscum album. The sequence continues at coordinate 820,633,762 of OY728151.1, forward strand.
GATCAAGTAAAGGTGGATGAACAATAGTTGAGAAAGTTCAGCACTTTTGGACGTCATGGTTTGGGAATATTTTAGGGAAGGGTGTCAAACATGGGGATATATATATGGCATGAATAGCTTGATACCTTCTTTAAATAGATTCATATCCCTATGGATTACTATGTTTCTTTGGGGGTTAGTCTGATGTGAATAGTTTCGTGTCAATGGTTAATGCTATGAATGGGGGAGATGAATATGGATGACATTCTATGGGTCATTTTTGGGAAGGATTTCCAATCCTAATTCCATTCATTGGCCACAATGGCTGATAATAGAAAGCAGTTACTCTCCCCCTAGTAAAGAAGAATTTTATTACAAGATATGGGGATCATATTTAAGGATATCTATCATTTTTTCCTAATAATTTCTGAATGAGGAGTCTCATGCTTCAAATATAGAGACGGGATCCATCTTTCATTCCAATATGTTTCTACGATCTGTAAATTTACAATTAATCTCGATGTCTATAATAATGTAGAGGTGATAAACCAGATGTACTCTTCAGGAGGTTTACAGTGAGAGGAAATACTATATATTTCTTTGAAAGGAAGGTTTACCATCGGCAGGTCTTAGGGGCGAGGACCTTCAAGGTTTTTAATGGAGGGGAGTTGACCTCAATATTTTCCTTTCAAGCATTATGGATTAAGTGCTTCCCATTATTTTTTCTAGGTAATGTGATTGAAGTGTTTTATTTTTTTTGTGTTCACATTCATCCTCAAAATCACTACCCAGTGGCTATTCGAGCTCATTATAGAGGATGCGTACATGATTAGTCTGATCCTCTAAAACCATTACCAGTTAGTCCATTTCAATAATAGGGATAGTGGGCTCATTATCCACCAAGGGGTGATTTTGTAGGTATGGTATGACCTCTAAATGTACCGTAGTAACCTCGACCTGTGCATGGTTATGGAGGAAATCAACAGTAGTGGGTCCAATGAGCTAGGTGGAATTCGCTTCATACCATTGAGTATGTAGTTCCTGCATGGCCATATATTTTCAGATGTACGATAATTTTTTTCAGTACCATTGATTATGATTTGTTTGATTTAGAAGATTCATACAACATTGTTTCACCCACACTATCCCATGCTTCGTGGATAGACATTAAGAGGATTCTTGTTCCTCTGGTAATGATTATGAAATTCGAAGTTCAGAACAACTTTTTTGATTCATGGTGGGGATGTAGATTGATTATGGGACAACATCAGTTCTATGAGTATTTTTTCTTTCTAAAGATGCATCCATATGATTTCATTCTTTGTATCAACTAAATGAATTTTCGACGTACTGTTATCTATTGCTTCCAGTGAAAATTTGTGTCTTCTGATGACGATGGAAAAAGTGTAGTACATGTTGGGAGGCGAGGTTATCATGTGAGAAATCGGTATGTAGAGCATCTATTTTTATTTTTGGATGAGTTGTCTATTGGATGAACATACATTGAGATATTGGAGCATCCCAGAGACATTGGGGAGTTCCTATATGTTTTCCCCATGTTGGTTGTAACACTACCCCCTCGACGTGATGTTGAGTTAGAGATATATTTACAACATAATGATTATATAGACTCAGGGGATCCCTATCAGGATGAACCTTCTATGTTGTGAGATTTGAGGATTCATATATATGATTTGAAGAATAAGGGTTTTATCTGGAAAAGTGTGTAACCGTGTGGTTTTCATGTGTTGTTTTCAAAAAAATCATGATGGTATGAGGTTGTACATAGACTATAAGAGGTTGAATCTAGATATGGTTAAGAATTGTTACCCTTTTCCAAAGAGAGATGATCTTTTGACTTGAAAAATGGGGTAATTTGGTTTTCTAAGATAACTATATGATTTGGATACCACCAGATGAGGTTGAAAGAAGGGGATATCCTGAAGAGTATTTTCATGTGTTGATATGGGCACTTAGAGTTCATAGACTTGTCGTTCGGTGTAAAAAATGCACAAGCTATGTTACTGGGGATTATAAAATCTATTTTTCATGATTTAATATATAGTTTTTTCATCATTTCCATTAATGAAATATAGATCAACAAAAAGTCAGAGTGGGAAAATCCCAAAAATCTTAATACTATCTTGCAGGTTCTTCATGCCACCACCACTTTGGAATTTTTAATTAGTGTATGTTCTAGATAGAACAGTTTTATTTCTTCATTCATGTGTCATCCCAACAGTGTATCGATGTGGACCTGTCAGAAGTCTATGTAGTTGTTACATGTCTGGCACATATGAATGTGGTAGAGGTTCACAGTTTTAACTTTCTCTCGGGCTGTTGTCAGATGTTTGTGCCATATTTCACTTGAGATCCCAATTGACATCTCTAAATAGGAATGGCCATGAATTTTTTTGGTGTTAGTATTTCCATGTAGTGTTTAGCTATCTGAATTGAATGTTTTTTAGTTCCCCGAACTCTAGTTTCTAGAGGAAGGGATGATGTTTGAGGTGTGTTGTGATGATTCCATTATATGATTCAGATTCTTCATGAAGAAAATAATGAGCACCAATATATTATATATCTAAGCAGTTATTTCCCCACAAGGGTAACCATTCCACCCATGATATAGAGTTTTCAGCAGTCATGTGTTCATTTAATTTTTGGCGACATTACCTAATTGGGGAGATCTTTTTGGTTTGCACATGTCACAAGAGTTTGAGTTATATCTTTTCCTGGTGAGATCTGAACTTTTAATAGTGCAGGTGGATGGAGTTTCTTCATGAATATGATTTTGATATCACCTACCCCAAAATAAAGAGTCGTTTTGTTGCTGATGATTTGATTGAGAAGTCACGTAAGGAGGATGTTTGACAAATATATAAATATTATGAAGGAGATAGAGGAGATGGAATACATTCACATTGATATATTAGTGGAAGGTGGTAGTGGCTATTTGTTTTCGATAACAATGCACTCTTTTATGTTGTAGCTATTGGTGGATTCTATGTGGGGAGACTCAGAGGTAATGTTTTTTCACGATCCTTTGACCATAATGATGATCTGGAGAGATTGTTAGAGGATGGATTGATCCAGATGATGTTTTATGGTAAGATATTTGTTCTGGTAGTGTTTCATAATGAGGTCCTTCAAGCGATTCATATCTCACCTTTAGTATTGCAGCTACGTGTTTATGTGTTTTACCATGGGTTCAGAATGTAGTTTTTTATTTCCAAGGATGAAACCAAGAGTGGAAGAGTTTTTGGAATGGTACATAGTTTTCCAGGTTGTGAAGGCTAAGCACCGGGTTCCCGGTTGTTTTTTTCACCCCATTGATGTCCCTGAGGGGAAGTGGGATGAAATATAAATGGATTTCAACATAGGGTTATCCATTTCTTAGATAGGCTATGATTATTTATGGGTAATGGAAATTTTGTTGATGAAATCAGGTCACTTCTTAGTGATTAATGAGCAAGGGAATGTGGATGCCTTGGTAAAGTGGTATGTAGATGAGGTGGGGCAGTTGAAAGAAATTTCTAGGATCATTTTCTCACATCAATACCCTAATTATAAATTAAAATTATGGAGGGGACTTCATCATGCTTTTGCAACCCATTTTATCCATATCACATCCTTCCACCCTTAGTCAGAGGATTAGATTGAAAGAACTACCCAGAGGTTGGAAGATATGTTACGAGCATAAATCTTGGACTTTATCAGATCCTGGGTGAAACACATACCCTTTTGGTGTTTTATTTTAGTAAAAACTATCACTATTACATTATCATATATATATTAGAAAAAATATATGGAATATTTTGTCATTAAACCTTGTTCTGGATGTAGTTTGGAGAGATATCTATTATTGGATCAGAGGTTTTGTAGAGAACGAAAGAGAAGATTTGGCTCATTCCTGAGAGGATAAATTAGCACCGGACAATACAAAGACATATTACAATCGCAAAATGAGGACCATGGAGTTTTAGGATTGGGTAACATGTGTGGTTGATGGTTTCACCTTGACTTGAGTGTTATAGGTTTGGTAGAGGGAGTAATATTTTTCCCATGTTCATTGGACCCTTTGAGATTATGGAGTGAGTTTGTGAGGTGGAATAACATTTTTCACTGGCACCATCATTGGATAGGATCCATGATCTCTTCAATGTATCTCATCTTCATCAATATATTCATTATGACTCCAATGTACTTTAATGGTGATACAAGGATATCTAGGATGACACTACATATTTGAATTGGAAAATAGTGATACAAGATCATTTAGATAAGGTGTTTTGCTATTGAAACATTCCTTTGGTTCATGTGTTATGGAGGCATTGTGTCCCAGAGGAGAGTACTTAGGAGTGGGAAACAAATATGTGTTTCCAATACTTAGAGCGGATAGTATCTTCACATGGAGGATATAATTCTCTAAATTAGATGTTAAGAAAACTTGGTTGTAGTGTTAGTGTGGCACACCATTTTTAATTGGGTAGAATTTTTCAAAAGATGTGTTCTTTGATGTGGGGGTTTTTAATCATAATTTCAAACAAAACATTGGAGTTTATCATTTAATATTAATTTATTTGGTTGCTAGTGTAATTTCAATCATAGAATGATCCTTGAGATGTATCTTATAATGTAGTTTTTCTATCCCTACTATCATCAAGATTTAATTTAGTTTTCTAGAGGGAGATAATAACTTGAGATGTATCAATTGTAATTGTATTTTTCCTCTAGGTTTGTTACTTTGTGAGTTTGGGTTGTTGGGAGTGCTCGGAGGAGGCTCAAAAGGAGTTTGGATGATTCAGTTTAAATAATAGAAAAGCGGGGATTTCATGTTGTGTGATTGTATTACACGATGTGAAACCCTGCTTCTGGTGTTTTCATAGATTTTTTTATGATGTAAATATATTTTACAGATATTGATGAATAGCTTCATGGATTGAAATATTTTTTAGTTTGAAAAATAAAATGAAATCCAGAGGTGATGTGTTTTTTGTTCGAACCCAAACCCTGGGAGTTAAATAACATGAAGGGGTACTAAATGTCATGTAAATACTCAATCATGTGAATCATTAATAATTAATTTTTTTTGAAACATTATTCATTCATCCATTTTTTTATTTTTTCCTATCATTCTAGACACACCCTAGGCACTCCAGGATTCATTGAATTCCTACCCCCCTCTCAGTGATCTTCTAATTCCATATGTTGTTTGTTGGATATCTATGATCGACTCATGGTGAGTTTTCCCATATTTTTTTTATCAATTTACACTTTTTCATTCTTTATGATTGACTTATGCAGAACCAATTTGATTTAGTTGGATTTTTTCTGGGAATTTTGATAATCATCATGTGCATAATAGGTTGATCTATTTTTCTTGTGGTGTGGTTGTCGCATGTGGATATTATTCTTTTCCATGCAGTGCATAGATGGGTTAAAAATCATCTTCAAGGTAGGGGTTTAGTTTTCTTATCCTTAATGATATATCTTGTGGGAGGGATCTACATTATTCCCTACAGATCATAATTATTCCATACTAATCAATGATAATAACACTAAAAATTAATTGAAAGGTTTATAAGGATCTAATGCACATGTTATTATGGATTTTATGTTAGTGTGATGTTGTGAACTCTAAAGGCTAAATATCATTCTGAAAATAATTGTTGTTTATGTTCCTTGAATGTGAATGAAACAATTTTCAATTTGATTTATTATTTTGGAATACATGTATATGGATGTTTGTTAATTTGGTACACTTGTCTAGTAAACGGATTCCCAAAGATTTCCGAGTTTTTATAAAAACTATTAAATAAAATGTGGATTTATATAAGGGATGCCTCATTAAATCTTTAATTTGGATATTATTTGGTATGTGGGGGTGATGTTTTGTGTGGGATATTGTGTTTTTATATGTGGGATATATATAATGTGAAGTGGTTATGTTGTGATATGTGGATATGCTCTGTTTTCCACTATAGTACATTTGGGAATCCCAAGTGTGTGCTATGGTTTTGTATGGGCTATGTTTTGGATGAACATATAGATGATACATCATTCTTACCATGTAATAGAATCCCAATTTCATATATTGACTATTTTTTTATGGGATGAGAAGTGTTCTACAGCGGTTCTTCAGTCATATTGTTTGCTGATGTGTTGTTGTGTTGGTTGTTGTGTGATGTGTTTGGTAGTTTCCTGAATAGTAGTGGAATAAATGAATAAACAAATTTTTAATAATTTTTTGAACTACATTGGGTTGGTTTATTTAGGTTAATGAATAAATGAAAAGTTAATAAGGAATGTAAATTGTTAATTATGTTGGATGGAAATTAAAAGCAGGTTGTGGCTTCGAGTGTGGTGTTGTGAGTTTAGAAGTAGTGGTAAGGTTTACTTTATTGTGAGATAGATGTTTGTTAAAACCAATATGTTTGGATTGAGTGTTTGGTATCATATATGTATGTACATTTATTTTTCCATTGAAATTTCTATACGGACCCCCTATTTAACCACTACATACAAACACCGACATCGCCATAGGGGTAGTTTCATTCCAAAAAATCATGGTGGATTGATCTATGGTGGGCCACCAACTATTTCCTACTCCATATTCAAAGAGGTGATAGCCAAATATTATTCTGAAAGGCTGTGGTTTGTGGGGACAAGATGTTGTTGGGAAAATTTTGGTTTCTAAGGAGTCTTCAGAATGAGGTGAGTTGTTCTTTCCTAGGTGTATTTGTGATGAGAGATATTATGCATTCCCTGGTGGCTACAAGGTGAGGTTTAGTTTTTGGAACTGGTGTCTATGGGATGAACGTGATATGGTTTTTTTCTGAGGTGTCTAGTTGTGGGATGTGTTGTGGTGTTTAGATCAGGGTTCTGCCAGTGGAATGTGATGTGTGTTGTGGACCAGGTGTCTATAGGGGGTGTGTGTTGTGGGTTTTGTCTCATGTGTATATGGAAAAGATGTTATATGGTTTTTTTCCTAGGGGAATATGGGAATCTTGTGATATGGTTCTTTTTAATGAGGTGGGATCATGAGGACATTTTTCATTAGTAAAGAATTTCTAAATGAGTGGGAAGAATTTTGAGGTACACTATCATCGATGTGCATACTGTATTGGATTACTTGATATTAATTACATGGTGAGCATGTTTTGAGGATGATGTTGTGGCTAGTATTCCTTGTTAGGTTCTATTTGTTTCTACTATGTTATCATAGATGAAATAGTATGATCCCTTTAACTTATGAATGAGTTACATAGGTTTTTCTACGGAGTATAATTTCATTCCCACTCTATGTATATAAAACAATTTTTAGGTTTTCAAGAGTATTACATGGAAAATGATGGACATTACTATATCAGGATATGAATAAGTTGTCGATTATCTACCATATCATTCTTTTCTTACTTACCTATGAGTTTTTATTTCACTTTCAAATGTTTTAATTTTAAACATTTTTGTTGGTTGGATTTTTATTGTCATTTATAAATATGCCATGGAGTTGTTTTGTCGACGATGAATTATATATCCTGATCATCTTTTAACGAAAAGGGGTAAGGCCATCCATATTGTGAGACATGTATACTACTGGTACGATTCGCCAATCTGAGGCCTACTAGAGGGGGGACTTATGGGTCATTATATCCCTTTTATCATTTCCATCCCAGGAAGGATATCCTTAAAGGTGGGGGTTGTGAAATAATGGTATCTGAGGTTAATGGTTGAGAGATAGGATGGAGTTTGGAGTTAGGAATAATGATTATAGCATGGGTTTGTAGGGAAATTGATTCATGTTATCATGGTATGTGCCATAGCCCAGGGAACACTGACTAGTACATGTGGTTTTAGTTACCCCCGCAATCCAATGCAGGGACTCTTGGTCTATCAAATGACCATGTGAGCTTACACTAGTTCCATGGTTGAGACCATAATAAAGGTAAATGAATCACAATTATATTCAATCATGTTTGAATTTATATGTTTTGGAAATTTTAAATGGATAAATATCTGTGTTAAATGAGTATAAATGAATCCCAAATAAAATTATATAATATTAGAGCATAGGAATTAATTGTTTTCCTTTCACCTATGGAACTAGATCATAGTCCACATGTGGTTCGGGTAGTTGAGGCTTATGTGGGTGATCAGGATGATCATTGGAGGTTTGATCTCGTGTAGGTGGATGACCAGTGGTGGTTAATTTTAGGTGATTTCAAGTATCAGACATGGAAAATGTATAAGGGAAATTTTTGAGAAATGTAGACAGAGAGTTGTCTCAGTGAACATAAGATCACCTTTAAATTTATCACGGCCCTAATGCAGTACTGATTTACATTGGCGGTTAGTAAAATTTGAGGAGCTCTGCTTCAGCAATGGACGATGTACTTATTGGAGTGGAAGGAGGCTGATGTTGTACTCGTCGATTTTGATAAAAAGTTCCATGTAAAATTCTTATCATTAACCATGAAGGATGATATGTATCTGGAGTTACTCTAACCCATAAAAATAGTATGTCCTCACAAGAGACATGGATCATGTTTAAGGTTGTACTCTATTTTTCATAGATCTCAATCCACGTGAGGTGTCTCGTACGAGATTTCTAGTAGAGGTAAACCATCTATCGTTCCCATATGTTTTCACAGCCTTTCCATTTCCATCATATTGGGAGGTCCAAAAATATATATTAGAGATCTAGTGAATGCACTCACGAGGAGGTCTACTATGATAGGGGTGAAAAAAAAGTTCTTTAATAGTTAGGGTTAACTATATAAGGCGTCAGGAATAGGGACCTTCTTGGTTTTTATCAGAAATAAGTCGATCTCAATAGCTTCTCTATCAACCTTCTAGTGTCGGTGATTCCCATGATTTTCTCATGGGATTGGGGATAAAATTTTTATTTTGTGGAGTTCAAGGTCATCATTAGAATTTGGGAACAAGAGTTATTCGTTCTAATAGGGTGGTGGAGGATAATTTTATCCCCATCCCCATGAGTAATTTCTAGTTAATACATTTCTGCAGTTGGGATAATTGGCTCATTCTCCACCGAGGGGAGATGGAATAGGTAGCGGATGAACTCAGGATGTCCCATAGGGACCATGACATTAGTTTGGTTGTGGAGGATGTTTTTAATAGTGTGAAATAGAAGGTAGGTGGGGTCAAATGGATGCTGCAACGAAAGCAGTTCTAACAGGGCAAGATATTGTAATAGGTACGATCAATTTTGTTTATTATCATTGAATTTGTTTTTTATTCAGGATCATCAAACTATTTTGTTTCACTTACTCTTGCCCATTATCTGGGATAGAAATAGAGAGGCTTTCCATTCTCCTTGTGATGAGATTCTAGTAAGAGGTCAAACCATCTACTTTGATGCTTTCCAGGGACATACACTAATAATTAGACCACATAAATCATGTGCCTATCTTTTCTCACTACATATGTATCCATATGATGTCATCATTAGAATCGACTGGTTGAATTCCAATCATTTTGTTATTGAATTATACCAGAGTAAGTTTTTGTTTTCATTTTTGGATGGCCAATATGTTTTTTTCAAGATATGTTATCAGGTGGGTTGTCTCCATGTAAAAGCCCCACATTCCTCTTTGGATAGGCTTTCAGCGGGGTAAGTAGATGTTGGGACAATGCTATCTCCCATAGTCATTGAGAAGATCCTAGATGTTAACCCAAGGAGGTTTTGACACCACACCTCGATGAAATGTGGAGTTTCCGATAGATTTAAAAAATAATGCTTCTCCAATTTTGATGGATCCCTATCAGATATAAAATTATTAGATGTGATATTTGAGAATTTATATAGATGATTCGATTAATAAGGAATTTATCTGACCTAGTGTGTCATTGTGTGGTGATCCTATGTTTTTTACAAATAATAGTGGTGTAGGTTTGAGGTTATGCATAGAATACTGGAGGATAAATATGGTTATGTTTAAGAACTGGTACCCTCTTCCAGGTATAGATGATCATTTCAACCAGTTAAGAGGGGAAATATGGATATCTATGATCGATATACAATCTGGATACCACCAGTTTATGGTGAAGTATAGTGATATCTATAACACTACTTTCTCGTGTAGGTATGGGAACTTAGAGTTATTTGTCATGTCATTCTATGTTACAAATTCACCTACTTTGTTTATGGGGCTTATGAAAACCATTTTCAATGAGTTCCTGGACCATTTCATCATCATGTTCATCAATGAAATATTGATCAACCCAATGTCATTGGAAGAAATTTCCTAGTATCTCTTGAATTTCATGTTACATGATGCCTCCAAATCTATAAAAATTTATCCAACTGTAATTTCGTGACATGATTGGTGAATTCACTCCTGCAAGTGGTGTCACAACAGGATGCGGTAGTGGTCCCATAAAAAGTGGAAGTAGTTGTTTCATTGGAGGAAAATAAGAATATGGTAGAGGTTTTATGTTTTCATGGACACATAGGCTATTATTAGTAGTTTCATAAATATTTCTCTTGATTTTCATGCCTGTTGTTAACTGAGACAATAAATGACCATGGTTTTGTGTGGAGTTAGCAGTTCCATGAAACATTTAGCTATCTAAATGGGATGTTGTTTTGTGATCTGTTTCTCTTGTTTTCTGTGTATGGGGTTGTGTTTGAGGTGTTTTTTTATTCTTCTCATCTAGGATTTTGATTCGTATTGATGTTTCAATGAGTAGTAATCTCTTATTGGTCAAGGATGTTATATCCCAAAGAGCATATCTAAGCCACACATTATTTGTAGCTATCCATGATCATGATTGTGCTGATGTTGTGGTGTAAGTACATCTTTTGGGAGTGCATTGAGGTCATCAAAAATCACAATAGTATTACTTATACATTTTCATTGAGGGAAATGATCTGACGACATCGAAGGTGGATGCGATTTCTTCAGGATAATGATTTTACAATCTCTTACACCTTAGTAAAGGGAAATTATGTCTCCACTGTTTTGAGGAGGATGTCACAAAAGGATATTTTTTGGGAATCTATGGATTCTTGTATGGTGATGGAGGAGTTGGAGGCCTTTCATTTAGATACACTAATGGGAGGGGTAGAGGATGTTGGTTTCATATGACAGTGAAGTCTTCTCTGATACAACTGGTGGAGTAGTCTATCTGTGGAGACATGAAGCCAATGGAGTTGTGTGATCATGTTGCCATGGTGATTCATTGAAGGTATGGTCGGAGTATGGTCAAAACTGGATGTTATTCAATGGTTAGTTGTTTGATCCAATATTGGTGCATGATATGTTCCTTCCTGATTTTTAAATATCACATTTAGTAGAACTTCCATGAATTCCCCAGATTTATGGTGGATCGAGAAAGAAGTATCAGTTTCCTACGATGAAACAACCAATGGACGAGTTTGTTAAAAGGTGCACAATTTTCCAAAAGGTGTTGGTTGAGCACCATGTTCCCCATAGTTTCTTATAACCCATGGATGTCCCTAAGTTAAAGGGGGATTAAATATCAATGTATTTTTTCATAGGGTTGCTGAGATATCCAGGTTGATATGATACTATCTAGGTTGTGGTGGATCATTTGATTTAATCAATTCACTTCGTAGGGATTAAGGAGTCGACCATAGTTGATGCCTTGAAAAATTGGTTTGTAGATGAGGTGGTGTAATTGAATGGTGGTTCAAGGTACATTTTCTTATATTGGGACACCCATTTTACCTCATAAGTCTAGAGGGTATTGTTTTATTCCTTTGTAATGTAGTTATGACACATCAATTCACTCCACCCTCAGAAAGATAGGCTGGTTGAAAGGAATAGCCTGAATCTGGATGATCTTGTACAAGCATGCGTCTTGGACTTTGGGGGATCCTGGGTGTGACACATACCCTTGGAATATTTTTATTATAATATAATATATCACTCTTCTATTATCATGGATATATTTTAATATTTGTATCGAAGACAATGTTGGTCCACCATGTGCTGGGCTGAGGTAGTTGAGATAAAAATTCATGGTCCTATGGTATAATAGAGAAATAAAGAGATGGATTATCTCATTAATTGGTGAATGAAAGAAAAACAGGAAAAAGAATAGTCATATGTCGATCACAAATAGAGGTCCTTGGAATTAGAGTTTTGGGACCACATGTTCTTAAACGTATCCACTCGATGTGGCAGTAAAGGTTTTTCATAGGGAATAAAATTTAACCCAGGTCTCTTGGAACCTTTGAGGGGTTAGGGTGAGTTGGTGAGGTGGAATACCAGATGGAATTTTCAAAATATTTGGAGAGGTCCCGTGAACCCTTACAAAACTATCATATTCGTCAGTTTCTTCACAATGTCTCACATATACTTGATTGGAGAGTGGTTAATATCGATGATGACACGATGTACATGGAAAAGTATGTGTAGATCTAGGATAATTAGGAGAACATGCTTTGTGGATGGTCCATTCAATTTTTTCTTGTGTTTTGGAGTAATTGTGTAACAGAATAGATTAATTGGGAGTGTGAACTACATATGTCTTCCTTGTACTCAGATGTGGTTTTTGTTTTAGTTTGTTTATTTTTTAAAAATATAATGTTTGGAAATTTTTGGTATGGGATGAGCTGTTTTCTCTTGGTAGGGTTATGTAAGACATGTTGTGTGATATAGTCCTGGCATGGAAAATGGAAAGACCATATTCTTAGTCAAGAAGCATTAACTGAAAATCAATTAAACCCATATGATGGAGTCATCGTCTCCCAGAGTGGATATTATCGTAAAATGTGGGATGGAATTCCCAGTTTCAGATGTTTGGATAGTGTGGTTACAATGCTTGTGTGGTTTGACTTGTTGTAATTGGGTTGATTTTTTCTAAGGAAATGATATTGGATGTAAGAGTTTCCACTATAGATTTTGAACAAAAAATTTTGGTTTATCGTTGAAAATTAATGTGGTTGGTTATTAGCATCGTTTTTAGAATATCAAGATACTCGAGAGGAATATCCCGGGTTGGTTTATTAGAACACTATTTTTTATAGGATTGGTTTTGGATTCACTAGATAGAAAATAATTCAAGTGGTATCAACTATAACTACATGACTTTTCTTGAGCAATGTCTTTGTGAGTTTTAGTTATTGGGATTGTTAAGAAGAGGATCAGATGGTGTTTAGAGGAGTACAATTTCTGAAGGATGAGAAAGGGGGGATTTGACGACATGTAACTATAGAAAAAAACATCAAACCATACTTTTAATCTTGTCTTGGAGTTTAATTATGTCATGTTATTTTACACCGTGTGAAGAAGAGTTTTAAAACAAGTAATATTTTTGGGATTGAAAATTAAAACAAAATTGAGTGGTGATACGTTTTTTAGGATAACCCAAATCCCATGTATTACACTACTTGAAATGGAATTACAAGTCTTGTAATATTTCAATCATATATAGTTTTAATATTTATTTTTATATGAACCAGTATCCATTCAGATGTGGTTTATTTTTTCTCTTGTTCAAGATGAACAATGAGTTCCCTAAAGAGTCTTTTGAGCTCTTCTCCTACCTCAATGATCTAGAAATTCTATAAGTTGCACCTTGGAGATCTATGATCGATCTGTCTTGAATTTTCCCTTCTCTCCCATATGTTTTATCTTGTTCATTCCCAGGTATTTGCAACTATTGAATGATTTGAATTTATAAGGAATTTTTGGATGATTTTTGATAATATTCTGGTGCATAATTGGTTGATTCTAATTCTATAGATGCATTCATCAATTGTGGGCATTATTATATTTCTTGATGAGAACAGATTAGTTGAAATGTTTCTTCAAGGTATGGTTTTCCATCATTTCTCCTTGACTGATAATCATGTTGGAGGGATATACATTTATTTTCTTTTAAATCATAGTTGTTTCACACAAATGAAAGATAAAAAACTAGGTAAATTAATTAAATAGGATAGAGGGTTCTGATTGACATGTTTTTTTGTAATTGGTGTTATTGTGATGTAAAAAACATTACATGCTAAACGACATGCTTAAAATCATGGTTTTCGATGTTACATGGTCATGAAAAAAAATAGGATTCATGTTTATTGATTAATGTTGGACACATTTATATAAAAATTTGTAAATCATGTACACATGGCTAATAAGTGTATTCCCTAAGATTACTTCATTTTGGTGATAACCATTGAACAGACAAGTTGAATTAAATCTGGGAAGCCTCATTAAACATAGAATTGGGTAATGATTTGATTTGTGGGTGATGTGTTTTTTGGGATAGTGTGGTTGTGTGTGCGGGATAGATATAAAGTGAAGTGGTAATGTTGTTATGTGTGGATACACTAGGTTTTAAAATGTGGTATGTTTATGAATCACAGGTGTCTGTTCCAGGTTGTTGTGGGTTGTGTGGTGGATGGACATGTATGTGATACATCAACCATATAATGTAATGTACTTTTAGGTTGATAGATTGATTAATTGTTTCTTGGATTATAATTATTGTGAAGTGGGGATATGATTAGGTTGTGTATGGATGTGTTTCTATATTTATTTTTGGGTGATGTACTGGGTAGTTTTGAGAATAGTAGTGGAATAAATTAAAAATTTATTGGATAACATACTTTCAAACATCATTCGGTTGGGTTGGTCAACATAATGAATAAATTATTTGTGAAAAAATGAATTTTAATGGTTAATTAATATGGATGAAAATTGAAAGGATGTCGTGGCCTGGTGCATGGTGATGTCCATTATTAGTAGCATCGAAGCTGGTAGAGTTGTTAGATGGTTGTTTTTTGAGGATCCATAGGCAGGGACTGAGTTTTTGGTATCATGCATGTATTTACATGAATATTTACCTTGTTATTTATATATTTACTCTGTTCTAGTTGGTCACTACATGCCGACCACCCCCATCAACCTTGAAGAGGGTACCTTTTACAAACATTCATTTTGGAGGATGGATGGATGGCCACCCACTCTTCACTACTTCTTCTTCTAGTTGGAGATATCCCAAAATTCATTAGTTGGGTATTGTATTGTGAGACCCAGGGTTGTGTGGGTGAGTTGTGATTTCCCAGGTGACATCAGGATGAGATGACCTATTCCCTCCCAGGTGACTTTGGGATGACAGATGTTTTGCATTCCTAGGTGTCCTCGGGTTGAGGTTTGGTTTGTAGACCGTGTGTCTATAAGAGGTATGTGATGTTGTTTGTGAACCATGTGTCTATGGGTGAGATGTGTTTATATTTTTTGGAACATGTGGTTGCAGGAAGGATGTGATGTGGTTTTTGGCCTCAGTGTCTATGGGCGAGATGTGTTGTAGTTTTTGGCGATGGTGTCTATGGGCGGTTTGTGATGTGGTTTGTGGCCTAGGTGTGTGTGGCCTGGCTATGTTGTGGTTCTCTCATAAGTGATAGTGGTGTGAGGAAATTTTTCATTAGGAAAGAGTGGATAATCCATTGTTATGTGGGGTGGTGTACCCTATCATCGACGTTCTTACTATATTACTTTTTTTATCTCGTATTACTTGGTGAGTTTTCTTTATTGAGGATGGGATGCCAAGTATACCTATTTTGGTATTTTTTGGTTATACTATTTTCTCATTGGGGAATTTGTATCCTCCCTTTCACGTGTAAATGAGTGACATTGGTTTTCCTACTAATTATACTTGTATGCTCACCCTATTCATATAAAAATGTTTTCAATTTTTTTTGGAGGATTACAAGGACTGTGTAGGGTATTCTTGATCAGGCATTGAGACACTTATTAAGTCACTACATCTACTTCATTTTGGTACTTACCTTATAGTTTTTATTACTCTTGTAAGAGTCTTTATTTAACACATGAATATGTTGGTATTTTTGTTTTCTTTTATATATATATTGTGGAATTATTTTTTTATTATCCATCATATCTTCTTATCATGATTAAAAAAAGGTAATGACTTTCATAATGATGGACCTATATACCCTTTTTGATAGTCAACATCTCAGGTCCTATTGATGGAAAAAATCAAGAGTTTATTATCTATTTTTCTTAATTTCCATCCCCGGAGGGATATTCTTGGATGGAAGGGTTCAAGAAAATTTATGGTTCATAAGATCCTAAAATATATATTCACAACAGAAGAGTTAAATAATCACCATCAATGACTATTAAAAATGGTCAAGGACAATGAATGTTCAATCCTCTTCAATCCATAGAATGAAAATATCACAGAATATTTTCATAGGTAGAACAGATGCTATGAAATCATTTATGATATTAATTGAGAGGGATCTAATCATCATTGTATTGAAAATGATGGACTTGTGATTTCAAAATAAAATAATTAGATCCTTCCATCCATGAATGATTTTGAAATAATTAATTTGGAGAAGATAAGATATTCTTACAGAGATGATGTGGAAATTGAAAATATGGAGGAAGTTATATAGAAATAGAAATCTATATAATTCAAAATTAATGAAGAAAATGTGTTCTGATTTGGTACACGAATATGTAAAAAATAAAATCATAATATAAAGTATTTTTTTTATCAATATATAGACAAATCATGACGTTATCCAACCTACTGGGGGGAAATAATTTATATCTACATCTTTGAGATCACAATTAGAGTTACCATATAAGGAAATGGATAACATAATATACCTCAATTTTATTACTATGTTAGTAGGGGAAGGATAAAAATTAATAATCTATGGGGATGTTACAACCATCACTGATAACCACGTAGAAAAAGGATAATGTAACCATGGATTTACACATAGTGCTTCTAAAGGTATCAAATGAAAACAATACTATATGGATTGTGGTGGATCTTCGTATAAATACTAATCAAATATAAGTAATTAATGATTGATTCCCACTCAATAATTTATCAATGATTTGTATATGATAAGTTATGAGTCTTTAGGTAAAAACACTATTGATTTTGTAAGATTGATATATGATATTTTCCAACATGTTATGGAATATTATTAGAAAATTTTATATACATTGTTTTATACTTTTTTTATTATCACCCCAAACTAATGGAATATATATCTGGACTATCTAAACACTATAAGACATTATGGTAGAAATCTCATTTGACATCAAAGTATGATGTGATAAACATCTTTATATTATTGGGATCTCAAAGAATAATATATTTCACTCAAGTTTCTTTATTTATCCATATGAATAAATTTATTGGAAGAGATATACAACAACTATTTGCATGGATAAAATTTATAGACATAAGATATTGTGAACTATTTTTTTTGGAAATGGTTTAAATGGCTCTGACCAATCAGTAACACATCATGGATTCATAGATTTCATAAAATCACAATTTGAAAACAATGAATATGACCTATAGTTTGAGTTTTGGTAAAATTTACTCCTAATAATATCATGGTGGAAGGGGTTCATGAGATATAGGAAAAATGGGAATGATATGTTTTTGTTGCATTATACCCATATTGATTTGCGATTGCATTGGTGTTGTGAATTATGAACTAGAAAACCAAACAATATTTTCTAATGTTCAACGTGAATTGAATGTATCCATCTTGAAGATGTAGATACATGATCCTTCACATTTACCAAAATTATATTATATACACTAATAAAATGATAACACTTAAAATGAGGAGCTGGTGAAGATTTTGTAGCATAGAGAAACAATTTTCTGCAATAAGATAACTCTCTTAGATAATGTATCATTGAAAACTAAATCTTTGGAGAGGTGACAAGAAAACAAGATGAATCCATGAAGCACAAGTGTCATCACATTCTTCCAAATTATTATGTAAAATAATGTTTTGTGGGTGAAATTTCTTAATGGGAGAAGAATGTAATGACTTAAAAAAATTTCAACAGAATTTTCTAGATGATTATATAATTGTGTCATATTTAGTAATGTAGTATTATATAATAAACATAAAAAACATGATATAAAAAAATTAATTTAATAACATGAACATTAAATCCATCGAATAAACTTGTCCTTATGAATTTGAAATATTAAAATTAGATAACAAACTTAAAATAAGATAACTAAAATGTTGACATGTTGATATTCCATAGGTACCAGAATATCCTCACTCATGAACAAAATAATAAATGAAAAAAAATAATAATATGAAAACAATCATAGAAAAGAAAATGTTTATACACATAAGGGAATAAATTAATGTAATAATGAATATAATATGATGTATTATTAAAAGTAGAGAGACCATATTACCTTAAAAATCTGACAATTGGAATTGTAATATATATGTTATGAGTAATAACCATGGAATTATAGTAGTATAAAAAGTTATGAAAGTCTAAAATATTATATAGGAATAATAGAAAACAATGTTATGACATGTTTATAGCCTGAAAATATTAAATATATTTTATATTCAAAAAATGTGTGTTTATAATTTTCAAATCCATATATATTTTATTTTCTCATTTATAAAAAATATAAAAATATAAAAAATAAATTATTTAATTAAAATATTTTTATAAATTAATATCAAGTATTGTTGTATTGATAATATAATTTTTGAGATCACATGTAAATTTTATATGAGTCTAAAAATTAAATATAGTATTAGTTTTCTTTTCAAAAAAATCGTAAAATCAATTTCACAATAAGAAATTCATTTTAATAAAATGTATTTAATTTAATTATTTTAAACATCGAAAAAACATTTGGGTGAATTATTGAAATTTTTTCATAAATATTTTATATTTTAGTGAATAATGAAATACAATAAAATAAAGTATTTAATGTTATAAGATAAATAAATGAATGATTATATAAATGATTATATAATAAAAAATTATTAGCAAATCATATGAACTTCATAAATTTTATAGTCACATTAATAAGAAAGATTTTTATTTTTTAGAAAATACAATAAAAAAATAAATATAATGTTCAAAAGACATGTATCTTCCCTTTATTGTACCACCCTCACTCCCCATCTCATCACATCTTATAATCGTAAATATTAATAAATTTTTGCTCAATTTTGTTTCAAAATCCCCCCCCCATGTCCTAGTTCTATTGTTATCATCAGATGAATAATTTCTTGCATAATATGGAGTTCTTCAAGGAGACATCATTCAAGAGGTAGAATTCTCCGATTATATATTTTATAATATTATAATTGTCTATATTATCCTAAATCTCTCATTAATAATGGAATAATAACTCTATTATCATATATTTTCTTTAGTCTTTTATTGATAGTGAAATATCTTCCATTTATATTTTTCTCTTCTCTTATTATTCTAAAAATGAAACCACTATTTGTATTATGTCGGTTCTCTTGCTCCATGGATGATCAATTCTCTCTTCCATTACTGACTTCATGATAGTTCTAATTATAATATATTATTTAAAAGGAAAAGTAATATAAATATTACATACTTTTTTAACATTCGATAATTAATATATGATAATAATACAAAATGTAATTAAACATGATATTGATGGCCACTAAATTCGAATAAATAAGAAAACAACAAAAAAATAATGTTTTAACAAAATATATCATCCGTATGTTATAACTCATGTTTTTATTTGGGACCATTTAAATTTTTGTAAATTAATTAATATCATTTAATTTCAATTCCTGAGTTTTATTTCCATTTGAAATGAATCACCATATGTATCATCAGGTGATTCGACCCTAGAACCATGAATCAAACACCTGCAGAATAGTGGAACTAAACCATATATCTCATTGAAGTGGATGTAAATTAAAAAAATATAATTATAAAAAATAAAATATTGATGGTAAATGTTAATAATTATGTAATTAATAAATTGAATTTTATTATTTATTATGTTAAGTGAATGTGAAGTGAAATTCTAAAATATATGGTAATGAATATATTTGAACAAACATTTTTTGATTGGGTTACACAATATATCTATTTAATTAGTTTTATTAAAAAAAATTTATCATTTAATAATTCTATATTTTATTTATACATATCCCCAAAATATAAACCTAGTTTAATAAACCTCTGTTTTTTGGGGATATACATGTTTCAAATGGATTCATTCCCAATTTCATTTATTAGGAAATCCAGATGAATGAGAACATCACCATAATTTCAAACATTTTATAGTCCTCTATATATAAATGTTCCTACCCATCCTTGGTTTCTAAAAATTCACAGTTTATTATGGAAAAAACATTTTGGGTTATTTATGGCTTCTTTAAATTTCAAACGCACTTTACCGCATTAAATACTCTTTACCCTTTTCCAATTAACCCCACTTAAGAGGTGCATTCTGAAGTTACCTATCCACAACTTTTCACATATTCAAATCACATAAAATCCTTTTCAATTAACCAAAAATATTTTTTATCTATTAATATCCAACAATGTTATAACCCCTTAATACAAATAACACGTTATGATATTGAATTTGGTTATGTTATATGATATGGTTATGAAACCCATTTCACTCCATGGGTAATCTTTATGTTTATGCATTATGATTGATTATATATCTAGAACACCGGTGCTTGAATATTTTAAAATGGGTTAACCCATATGGTGACCCACATTCATTGGGTAAATATTATATCTCATGAGAGTCTATTCATTGGATTAAGAAGCAATACTAATATATGATTGTAGTTTTTAACCATGTGATGTTTTCCTAGTAATCCTCCTGGACATATACTTATTTAATTTTTTATATTTCTTCCATATTCCAATGTGTAAAACATATTATAATTCCATGTTCATTATTCCATTATCTGAATTATCATTCACAATCATTTACATTAATGATATTATATTGTAACTATTGATCAAGACAATCTTCATTTCCCTGTGTATTTGTTTTTTGGTATTTTTAGGTCTCCTATTTTGATTATATATTACCGAGGTAATACTAAAATAATTTATCTTATCAAATGTATTTCATATATCATTATAGATATTAAAATAATGAGTTTTTATTTTAGAATCATGTTTTTTATATACATAGTCTCCAAAATATGTTTTTCACATCGATCCTTATATAATAGTTATTGATTATTTATGAAAAAAACATACAATAAAAATTTTATAATTCTTCAATCAATATAATTATACATAGCCTTTCTTTCTAATCAATTAAATATCATGTTGATCTAAGATGAATACATATTTAACCCTTCACTGTATCCTTATATTAACTCTCCATGTTGTGATGGACCTACTTGTTATCAAATATGTACCTCATTCACTGGTAATGTTAATATCCATCCATTATGTCATCTTTTATACACATATAATATCATAATTCGACTCATCATAAGAATATTATTTTAGGTATATTATTTTATTGGAACACTGTGATTAGACTATCCTAAATTCAGGTTACATAGTCTATTTTAGCCCATGGACTATTACTGTAAAACATCAATAATCTCACAAGGCCTCTTATAATTATACCAACACTAAATTAGATAATTACCAAAAAAATTTAATTATTTAGGGTCATAATATGATTGATTAAACCACCCAAAAAACTTATCCTTCAAAAAATATGCATTACTGAAAAAATAATTAAACAACAGAATTCCATTTAGAATTATCATTTGATCATGATGGGAAAACCTAGTCCACTTAAAAATTAATGTTAACCCCGATAAACACTCGTTACCCATAATAATAACCAATCCATTACATAAAATTAATAATATTTACCATTCATCCCAAATATATTCATTGAGATCAAAATTAATGTTTCCTTCTAAGAAAATTATGTTTAATTTATTAATATTATTCATCTATCTTCATACAAAATTGTGTCAATATATATCACATATCCCTTACCACATATAAAATTTCACACAGAAACACATATAATTAATTGATAAAAATTTCATATAACACCTACAATATTTCTAGATATGATATATTTTAGTCTTTCTCATAGTATTTCTACCCATGTTTTCATCGATCCTTATCCAAAACTAATACCCCTTTCTCAATAAACAAGAATTTATTTTTTAAGAAAAAATTATAATACTATTATCTTAATTATATAATAAATCATAAATAATAAAAAATCATAAATTTTTATTATTAACAACAAAAAGATTATAACGATGATTGAATATTCAATGAAATCCCCCTAAACTTCTAATAGAAAAGTAATAATGAATTTGAACATGATAAATTATCTGTTACAAAATTAATTTAATAAATGTATAATAAAAAATAAAATGAAATGTATTTTGATTTAAATAGTTCAAATTTATACGAATTCATTATCCATAATACTACTCAATATACGACGCATGAAATATCGATAAATACGAAATGATTAATTCGTGATTCAATATAATCATAACTCATATACCTAACTCAATCCATCCAAATCAAAGGATGAAAAATGAAATGATAATGGATGGGTTATTGGAGATATCTAACATCAAATTGGTGGATGGAATAACCATAATAAGTATATATCTGTGTTTTTATCTAAGGTTTTAAAACCCCACACATACATATCTTTGTAATATATACATTAATTTAATTCAAAAATTTATTCAAAATGAAATACCAGAGTCAGAATTTATTTGTATATATGAAAATGGTACATCATACCTCATCCGCCAACACATACACTCTCTATATATTTTAATTGTAACACCTTGACCTCAGAAGCATAGATCTAGTGCATTATTTTAATACATTGGTTTGATTACAAGGAATCATGTCCCAAAGTATCGATCCGTTTATTAGACTTGGAAAATATATTACATACATGAACATTACATTACACATTAAAACATAAAAAAAACATAAATAATCCTTTAGTAATGTCAATATTGTCCTATCTTATCCCGACATATCAAACATAATACACTTCTTGGAATCCTGGGAAAACAAAACATAAGAAAGTGGTGAGCTTAGTTGCTCAGTAGGGGTAAATAATTTAGTGGAGCTATAAACATTTAAGGTTGGATGTGAAATAAAAATAGAAGCCTTTTAAACATAAACAAGAACATAATATAGAGAAAATAAATCAATCACTACCATATAAACATGCACATAGATATTCTACTAGTCCAATAATCACATGTAATAATTAATTTCATAATGAGGGAATGCCTAACACCGGACATCATTACCATAGAGTCAAGACCTCGTTCCAAGACTACAAAGAAAATTTTTATCATGTCCTTATGCCAAGACACAACTTTGTCTCATAATAACCACCGATACATAAAGGGGATATAGTAGGCCCCACCCTTCACATATTAAGTCTAGTACATTCCTCATATGAAATTATCGAAACATAATATAAACATTCATATTAAAACTATCATACTAAATGTCAATAGTTCAACCATAAACCATGAATGGTATAAAAATAGCATATCCACATTCAAACATATCATAACTCATTCGATAAAATATGGTAGTTTGTATTATAATAAATCAACCTTAATGAAGATTAATATCTGGTAAATAATGTTGATGTAGGTGAAAATGATCAGGAAAAAATTTTGTGATAAATATCCCTTTTTGTAAAATCATATAAAGGTAACTCATTTATAAAAGAAGTCATTTAAAAATTATTGTTGAATCAAAGTGTCCCATAGCACTTTGAAACTTTTGAATGTAATTAACATTATAAAACAATAATGTCAATATAAATAAATCTTAAAACAATTTTGAAAACATGGTCATTAATGAAAAATATTGAGAAAAAAAAATATTTTAAACATTTAAAACAATGTTTTAGTCAATGACTACCTGAAAATAATCATTTTGAAATTTTATTTGTGAATCATGGATATTGATAATAAATATGTCACAGAAAATACTTTCACATAAACAATCTCAGATAACAATGAGATTGAGAAATTAACCCTTTCCATGAAATTTCTTTTGGTCGAGGGTATGTTTAACCTTCTGCATCATTACCATAGTATGTTATTAAATCATACCAGAACCATATTCATATTTATAATATCATACATGATTCATTTATGAATTTATAATAACCATTCAATAATGATTTCTATGGTAAATTTACATTTCCGGTAATAATTTCTTTCTTTATAGTACGTGTTTTACCTTGTTATTTATTAATCGTATAATTTAGATCATGATTTAAATATGTCCAGAATAAAAAAAAATGAATTATATATAATATATATTTAGAATATAAATTTGAATAATAAATAGACATATGAAATGGAAAACACTGTTTATGGAGACGGTAGGTCGTATGTAAGCATAAACGTTGTTTCTGTTTTCATATCGTATTGTTCGGAACTAAGTGAATAAGATATATGTAAGTACACACACACACATATATATATATATATATTCATTATAATTATTATGTCATATATTACATAATTATTAATAATATATATTTTTATAATCATCGTTGAATGGTGAACATGAAAATCAATCTCATCGAGTAGTGGAGACAGTAAGTCGTACGTACACACGTGCGATGATATCATTTCCTTAATGATTAAGAGGTGTTGAATTGAATGGTATATTAATTTTACAAAGAAATAATCATGTTAGTTTTCATTATTTATATACATATTACTCATCATTATATCCATCGAAATAACATAGTGTTGAATAACAAATTACACCATGGCGTGGAGATGGTAAGTCATACGTACGCATGTATGTTGATATTATCATTCATATGATGGATTTAATAATGAGTATGGTTGTACAATATTTATAATAACATCACAGTTTTTAGATGGTACTCGTTTTATTGTTTTAGTTTTGAAATAACAAAGAATGAGAAAGCAGAAGAAGATAAGAACGTTGAATGAGGTGATAAAATAATTACCTCTTCTTTGGGTGTTTAATTTTGATTTGAACAAAAGGGATTCATAGGATAGATTTATTCTCTATTTAATACCTCTAGGTTGAAGTGAATGAAGTTGGGAGGATATATAAGTAGGGGATGGCCGAGAAAAATGGCTTTGTAAATGAGATTTTTAGAGAAGGGGATGTACCCTTTTACAAGAGAGGTGGGGGTCACATTAGGAAATGTAAGAAATATTTTTTTATTATAATATCATTTTCGGTTTCCAATGGATCCAAATTGATTTATTTTAAAGCTAGGGTGGTTATGGGTCGAAAAAATCTCAACCAATATGTTTTTGACATGTTATGGTCAACGTATTAACTCTATCTTTTAGATTTTACTCTTAGATTAATAGTTTAACTTTTACCATGTGCTCTTCAATTATTATAATAAATGGTTAATAAACTTACTATAAAAATCCAGGAGAACCCCAAGTGGTTCATTCATGATATATATAACCTTATCTATGTACTGTGGCCAAACCATATATTTTTAGAAATATTATATTATTTAATAATATAGTATTTATATTAAAAACTCAATTATGTATTTCTTAACACTATTTGGTATATTGTTTTTATTAAAATCATAAAAAAATTATCACTTGAAACAAAATTTATTTAATGAACAATGATATATCATTTTAACATAGAAAATCATGGATGTAATAAAAAGCTTCAATTTTTATTTTTTTTATATTTATAATTTCATATATTTTAATCTTTCAATGATAAAGTAATTACTACATCATCATTTTGTCATAAATAAATTTAATTATTTAATCTATAAAAATTATAAATAATATACCATTATATAGGAAATATTTTTAGATTTATAATAAATATTTATAGTTTAATTTATCTAATGTATAATCCAATATTAAAAATGGTTTATTTAATAAACATTGAATTTAACACTTTTAACTCTCCCTTAAATAAAATAATATTAAATGTCCTAATATAATCCATGTGGACAAAAATAATCATATTTTATTCCTAATATTTATTTTTTCAAAATACACTTATCCAATAGAATTAATACATGTGTTAGGGTAATTTATAATATCATTTTTACATTTAATTACCCAATTTACTTTTAACCGTGGTAAATAAAAGTAAAATGTTACTATTCACCAAAATTATTTACATCTTATTGAACCACATTTTACTTACTGATATAAATCATGTCTTTCAGATTTTTGAAATTAAATTCACAGAAGCAGTAAAATTATGTTCTATGAAAATTTGCAAATGTGCCTATAAGGTGGATAAAAAATGTTAAAAAGATCAATAAAATTTTATAAATCTAAATTTATGATTAAATGACTCCAATATATTACATTGAACATATATATGAATTATATTACTATTTTAACATAAACTAATTTTAAATAAAATAAATAATTAGTTATATAAAAAGTCAGTTTTGAACAATAATGTAGTGTTTTCACTATTCATAAAAAATTGAATGTTTTCAAAAAAAATTCAAAACATCACCCTAATATAATTTTGATATTAAAAACAAAATAATGAATTATATTTTACCAAATTCAAAACATATAAGTTTTATTAATTAATTTAAAATTATTTACCAGTGTCAACTCCAAATGGTGTGTTTTTAAAATAGAAAAAACTATCAAAAGATTGACATTTGTTATTGTCAAATTTAATTGTAAAATTATTGATAATGACCTGAATTGTATTCAATGAAAAAAATTTAATCTAATTTTACTTCCAAACAATTCGAATTCATAATTTAATACTATATTTATTCCTAATAAAAAATTTGTTTTCAAATAAAATTTACTATTTTTTACTATTCATCGAATATTTAAAGTCATCAGAAAAATACCAAAAATTTATCCGGACTAAATATGTATGTCTCACTTATAAAGAAGAATTTAATTTCATTAAATTTAATATATAAAAGTGTAAAATGTTGGTCTTAAAATTTGTCCCCTATTAAAAGGTGATAAATTCCAATTTTTGAAAAATACTTTTTTTATTTGAAAAAATATTAATTTGTTCTTATATGATGTCTAAGAAACACATAATATTGATTCTAAATTTATATTTAGTATATAAAATTCAAAATTCAATCTATACTATTGATAACCGCGTTTTTAATGGCTAGTTTGGTATATCGTGGTGCGCTCGAACTCGGTGTTCTGTGTAGCACAAGTTATTGAATTTATTTCAAGAGATAATGTAATATCAAATATTAGGGTGTTATATTCACCCCACATTCAATAATTTTCTTCCTCGAAATTTGAAAATTTTCTTTGAAAATAAATGGTTAATAATATAAAAATACCATTGTCGAAATCCCACATTAGAAATTGGGTTAATAAAATTTAGTCTTAATATGAGGGAAAGGAAAATGAAAAAGTCACCACCAAATTATGAACTCTATTAAGAGAATAGTAGTGTAAATTATGGACACAAAATTGGAGTAAAAATGTAAATTTTTATAGGGAGTGATTGAGGTCATCAATCTCAAACATGTTTAAAATTGAGGGCCTCAAGCCATCAATCTATGATAATTTAAAATATCATCAGTTCAACAAATCATTAGTTTTTAGGATTACAAATTTTTTATTTTATGATCCCTTAACTAAATATTATGAATTAATTTATACATTGAATAAGAAAAAAACATATAATTGACAAGTACAGATTCATCATTCAACTAATTCCTACCACAAACTCAAATTTCACTCTAAAAGAAAATAGAATTCAAAAATATTTTATTTTTCTTAATCGTATAGGGTTACAAAAATAAGGAATTTATAATTTATTTGTCAGAATATTAAGAAAAACACATTATAAAAACTAGGACATCATGTAGACTGGTGGTAGGTGATGCACCCTTATCTCCCTTCGGTTGCGGGTTCATGTCTCATGGCCATTCCAGACGCGACAGGTTTGCGCCTGACCTTGAGGTTGTCATTTTTATAACAATAAAAAAATTCATAAAAAATGCTTTAACCTTAACCATAGTATCAATGCTCATACATAATCCATTCCAACCTTCAGACATATCCAAAATACTTCTGTCCAAACCCAATGTCCAAAATTCATAAGAAAGGTAAGCACAAAGAAGATATTTTTTTCCAAATAATAACATGTGAATACCTTAATCATGTATTCTTTTAAAAAATGGTAACACCATGAATTACCATTAAACCTTATGGATTACATTAATGCACCCTTATTCCTTATTTATATCAAAAAATTTTGTAAACTCCAACAATAATGGAATAAACAAAAAATTAATTAGTTTCATAATAGTCAAAAATATCAAATATAATTTATCCAAATCAATCACATTTCATTCCAAAATCCCTACATTTGTATCAGAAACGTATTAAGGTTTATCTTTCCTTCAACCATGTATTTTTAAAAGTGTTTAACTTGAAATTGAGTCACTTTTTTAGAAACATATAATCTCAAATCCTCAATGAAATAGTAATACAGTACAATCCTTATTTATTTACATAATTCATATAACCAATACATCTTTGATTAAACAGTCAAATGAAATAATTCTTTAAAAACAACATAAGAACACTAGTCATTCCTCTTCATCTGTGGTAGTATCATAAAAATATTATTATCCAATATCATCATTTGGCGCATACACTGATTATTTGGATATTGATTCACGTAGTGTCCCAACTCCTTGTAGATGAAACATTGTATATTTGAAACCTTTTTCTTACCCTTGGAATCACGTACATAGTGTCCCTTTTCACCACAATTGTTACAAAATATCATTTACTTCAAGCATTTACCAAGTTGATTCTTTCCACAGTTATCACATATGGGAAAATACTTATTTCCTCTTTTCTCATTATTCCCTTTATCCATCTTACTCTCTACCATCATTTTCTTCTCATTCTTTCCTTCAAGGCCAAAGGACTAAGAGAATTATTTACTTATCTTATTAACACATGATACTATTTATTCTTATGATGAGAATACATTGTAGACTATTTCCCTTCTAAATGTTTACTTAATTCTATGATATATATTATCCTTCCTACTATTTCAATTATGTGTATTGCTAGAGTTCTCATTCCATCTACTGGGCACCATTTCTAAACCATGACATACTTTAGGTTAGTTTATGAATCACAAAGAATAATTAAAATCCTATAAAATACCTAACTTAAATTGAAAAGATTATTAATATAATATATAATCATAAAAATAATTATTTGAGGAAGTATTTACTCCTTAATCCTTCATAACTACATGTAATGAGAATTTAAATAATCCTTACCATATCCCCCGGGAGTTTCGTAACCAAGAGTGCAGCAAGGCCCATTGTCGTGTACCAGGATACCCTAGGTCAAGCTCGAAACTCCTTGTCAGAGTTTTCACTCTTAGGTATATCTTTTCAATAGTCGCCTCTAAATGCTTGTATCTAGATAGGGATGTATTTCTTAAAAAATACACAAAATCCCTATATTACCAACATTCTAGGACGTTCTTCTATTCTAATCCTCAAAATCTATATTAGGGTAATGTTCTCTAATCCAATTTTTTCTAAATCTAGATTACAATGTTTGTACTAAAATTCATAGGATACCAACTGTAACAACCGAATCCTGAATCCCAGAGCCGGTACATTATTTTAATAAATTGGCCTGATTACAAGGAATCATGTCTCGAAGGACCGATCTATTTAGTAGTATTTGAAAATAGATTACATACACGAATGTTACATAACACATTAAAAAATAAAACAAAACATAAATAATCCACTTAGAACACCATTATTCCCTTAGATTTACCATGCTTATCAATCATAACACACTTCTCAGAATCCTGGGAAAACAAGCATTATAAAGGGTTGATCTCAGATGCTTAGGGAGGGTAAATTTTTTTTCTAAAGCAATTAAAATTTAAGGATATATGTTAAACAAATACAACAAACTTTTAAACATAAACATGAGCTTAATATGGAGAAAATAAACCAAAAATTACCATATAAACATGCACATGGATATTCTACTAGTCCAATAACCACATGTAATTATTATTTCCATAATGAGAGAATGCCTAACTCCGAACATCATTAGCACATAGTAAAGACATCTTGCTAAGAATACAAATTAAATTCTGTTCAAGGCCTTATTATATGACACTAGTTAGTCTCTTGAGACCTGCCGATGCATCGAGGGGCTATTGAGGGTCCCACCAGTCTCTTACTATGTCTACTGCATTCCTCATATGAAAATTTAAAAACCTAACATAAACATTAGTATTAAAACTAGCATACAAAATGTGAATACATCAACCAAAAACCATGAAGGGTATAAAAATAGCACATCCACATTCAAACATATCATAAATCATACGATACAATATTAGAGATTGTATTATAATAAATCAACATTTATCAAGAATAATATCCAGTAAAGAATGTTGACGTAGTTAAAAATGATCAGTAAGACTTTTTGAGGGAAATATCAATTTTTCTAAAATCATTTAACATTCACACATTTATAGAGGAATTTATTTAAAATATACTTTTGAATCCATGTTTCTCATACCACATTGAAACTTTTTAATGGAATTAACATTTTAAAACAATAATGTCTATTTAAATAAATTCTTAAAAACATTATGGAAACATAGACATTAATGAGAATGATTTAGAAGAATTAATATTAAAATCATTTAAATTTATGTTTCAGTTAAAAAATATCTTAAAAGAATCATTTTGAAATGTGTTTTATAAAACATTTTCATTGATAATAAATATATCCTAGAAAATACATACATATATACAATCACGGATAATAATGAGATTGAAGAATTAACCCTTACCTTGCACTTTCCATAGGTTGAGGGTACATTTTCCCTCCTGTATAATAACAATTGTATGTTATTAAATAATAACAGAATCGTATTCATATTTATTATATCATACATGATTCATTTATGACTTTATACTACTTATTTAATAATTATTTCAATGTTAAATTAACAATTTGGGTAATAATCGATTTCATTATCGAACGTCTTTTAACATGTTATTCTTGATCAAATAATATATATCACGATTTAAATACCTCCAGAATATAAAAAATGATTTATTTACAATATATATTTTGAATATAAATATCTATAATATATAGATATATGAAATGAAAAACACAGTATATGGAGACGGTAGGCTGTATGTATGCATAAACGTTGTATCCATTTTCTTATCGTATTGAACAGAAGTAAATGAATAAGATATATGTAAGTATATATATATATATATATCTAGTAGATTTATTATGTCATATATTACATACATATTAATAATATATATTTCTATAATCCTCGTTGAATGGTGAACATGGAAATGAATCTCATAGCATCAGGAAGATGGTAAGCCATATGTACACACGAGCGATGACATCATCTCATTAATGATTAAAATGTGTGGAATTGGATGATATATTAAATTTATAGAGAAATAAGAATTTTATTTTCATTATTTATATACATATTACTCATCATTATATCCATCCAAATAACATAGTGTTGAATAACATATTACACCATGATGTGGAGATGGTAAACTGTACGTACGCACATATAATGGTAATATCATTGATAGGATGGATTGAATAATGAGTATAGGTGTACCATATTTATCAGAATCTCATAGTATGTAGATGGTAAACAGGTTATTATATTTATGTGGAAATAACAAAGAAATAAAAAGTTGAAAAAGAAATTATCTTTGATAGAGGAGATAAAATAATTACCTCTTCTTTGTGTGTTTCCTTTTGATTTGATCAAAAGGGCTCTGTAGGATGGATTTCTACTGAATGTAAGGACTCTAGGTTGAATTGAGTGAATTTGGGATGATATTGTGGTATGGTTTGGCCGATTCATATTGCTTTGGAGTTTTGATTTTGAGAGAAAGGAAAGAACACATTTATAAGAGAGGCGAGGGTCATTTTTGGAAATGTTTGAAATATTATTTTATTATAAAATCATTTGCGATTTCTAACAGCTCCAAATTGATTCTTTTCATATATAAGTAGGGTATGGGTCTATATAATCAGAAAAAAATAGGTTTTAGACATATTTATGTAACCGTATTAAACCTATCCTTTATATTTAACTCCTAGTTAAATAGTTTAACTTTTACCATGTCCTCTAGTATTATAATAATAAATAGCTAATAAACATACTATAAAATTCCAAGAAAACCTTAAGTGGTTCATTATTGTTATATATAACCTTATATATTTACATTGACCAGCCATAGAATTTTTGAAATATTATATATTTTAATAATATAGTATTTGTTTTAAAAACATGTTTACGTCAATTTTGACACTATTTGGTATTTTGTCTTTTTAAACCATAAAAACATTATCACTAAAAAAAATATTCAATCATCATTAATATTCCATATTAACCACTAAAATTCGTGTATGGAAAAGAAATCCACAATTTCCAATTATTTTTATATTTATAATATCAATTATCTTAATCATTCATTGAGAAAGTAATTACTGCATCATCATTGTGTCATATATAAATTTAATTATTCAATATCTAAAATATAGTAAGAAAATACAATTATGTATGAAATCATTATATATTTTTAATGAATATTTATGCTCGAATTTATCTTCTTTATAAACCTATATTAAAAATGGTTTAGTTATTAGACATTGAAATTATGACTTTTCATTCTTCTTTAAATAAAATAATAATAAATGTCCTAATCTAATCCAAGTGGACAAAAAGGATCATATATTATTCCTAAGGTTGTTTTTGGTCAAATTACACTTATCCAATAGAATTAGTACTTGTTTAATATAATTTATCATATCATTTTTACCTTTAATTACACTATTGACTTTTAACTGTGGAAAATAAAAGTCAAAAGATTCTATTCAAAAAAATTATTTTCATATTATTGAACCATATTTTAGTTAATTTTTTCAACTATGTCACATGTATTTTTTAATCATGTTTACAAAAGCGATAAAATTATGTTTTATGAAAATTTGTAAATGATCCTAGAACGTGGGTAAAAGATGTTAAAAAGTTCAATAACATTTTTTACATCTAATTTTATTATAAAATAACGCTAGTCTATTAAATTGAACCTATATAAGTATTATATATCTATTTTGGCTTCAAATTTATTTAAATAAAATAAATAATTATTTTAAAAAAATTACTTTTAAACAATAACGTAGTGTTTTTTACTATTCATCACAAATTGATGGTTTTTAAAAAAAATTCAAAAAATCACCCTAAGATAATTTTGATATTACAAATAAAAAAATGAATTAAATATTTCAAAATTCAAAACAAATAAGTTTCATTAGTTAATTTAAAATTAATTCCCATTGCCAAAAACCAAAAAGTGAGTTTTCAAAAATAAAATCTATAAAAGATTAACATATGTTTATGTCAAATTAAAATGGGAAATTACATATAATGACATAAATTTTATTAAATGATAAATATATTATCTAATTAAACTTCCAAAAAATTCAAATTCATATTTTAACATTATAAATTTTTTCAATTTAAAAAGATGTTTTCAATTAAAAGTTATTATTTTTCACTATTCATCAAAATATGATTGTTATCAGAAATGTACCAATAACTTATCCAAACAAAATTTTTATGCCCATATTTTAAAGAATAATTTAATTTCATTAAATTTAATATATAAAATTGTCAAATATTGGTTTTCAAAAGGGTTCGCCATTAAAATACAATAAAATTTCATTTTTAGAAAAATACTTCTTTTATCTAAAAAAAGTAATTTGTTCTTATAATATTTCTATGAAACATATAATCTGGATTTGAAAATTATATGGAGTATTTAAAATTCAAAATTCATTTTATAATATTCATAACGGCTTTTTTAACAGATAGTTTGGTATGTCGTGGTGCACTCGAACTCGGTGTTGCCTCTAGCACAATATATTGAATTATTTTTGAAGAGATGATGTACAATTAAATATAGGGGTGTTACACTAATACACTATCATATATTCGCAATATTCAATTAATATGGTATATTACCCCAAAAATCACTTAATGAAATTAAGAAACACATTAACCGAGTGTGTTCCAATAATTATTAAATGTGTAAAATTTCATAAATTGAATATAAATGAATAATAAATAGATAATAAATAGGTTATATATGTGACCATGATAGAAGTAAAATTATTAATATAACAATTTCATGAAATCATATGTTATAATTGTGATAAAATTATTTCAAAATCAAATAACATGTAATATAATCAATAATTGGATTATCCTTAAAGCAAAACATATTCCATGGTGTATGGATGCGAAGTTATACTTTATTAAAAATGAACCATAAGAATTTAAAATAGAAATATGTTATGAAATAATAATGTGTGACATACATATAAAGATATAATATCAATAATATATGTCGTGGTCAACACACAATTCATTAAAATCATATTTTATAATTCCAACCACAAATCTCCATAAAAATAATGGAATGTGTTTTCCAAATATGTCCTGTTACTATATATAATAGGATAACAACTTGTGTCCCATAATATATTATCCTTACTATATAGAAATATTTATTAAAATCATTTAATGATAATATATTTTTTCAGGTACCACCTAATTATATATCCATACCTATAAATATACAACATGAATTCAAATAAAATAATTGAAATGTTAGAAAACATAGCATGGTTGACGTGTGAATATTATAAGAACAAAAAAAATAAATAGAGTATATATTGGTAAAAACCATTCAATGAGACATATATTTTTATTTAAATAGTTTTCTACAATCAATAAAATAGTATAAAAATTTAGTTGAAACCTCATCTGTCCAAAAAATGAAATATACATGGTCTTTGATTTTAAAATATTAGCTTAAAGGAAACCCATATATAATGATCATTTAATTTAAATATAATGGAATTGATGGATCATTACTCTCATATATATTTCCCTTACAACTTATTATATATTCAAAATAATGTTCATAATGAATTAGAGGATTATATTGACATATTTACCACTGATATGAAATACAATTAAAGGAAATTTTTCATTATAAATGTCCAAGGAGTGTAAAATCATATAAAATTCACATATAGGATTTATTTTTGTGTAAAATATAAAAATATAAATGTTTCATCATAAAATATATTAGTGTTTACGTAGTGTAATGAAAATAAGGGAAATATCCGTTAAAAATGTAATTTATGTTAAATATTATTTAAAATTTGACATTTTAAAAATTTGTAATTTTTAGATGAATTATTAAAAATAATATAATTTAAATATAATATTTATAAATATAATTTATTATATTATAGAAATTTTGGAAATGGTTTTCTAAACATATAGGGATTTCATTTTAAAAAATGTTAAATATGTCACTTCGAATAATAATATCAAACTATTGACACAATGGATTTTAAAATATTATTTAAAATATTATATATCACTATAATTAAACCTTTAAAATAAATATAACTAAATTTAAAAGAATAAAAGAAACACATTTTTTAAATTAAATTATTCTGTTATATAAATCATTGGGTCGACCTTAATGAAAACATATGAAGTGAACCAATAATACATAATATTCTAAGAAAGTGATTGCAAAATAAATTCTATAGAATATAATGAACGCATTTTCAAAATATATATTAAGCTATATATTGAGATAAAGAGTTAAAATATCAAATAAAAAAAAGGAAAACATGTGTGACATAAGTTCCTTATATTCATTTTATGGTTTTGACAATAAATCATTTTGGGATGTAATATGATAATAATAACTAAAAAATAAATTGAAGATCAATATAGAATAAATTTTGAACATTTTTTAAAATGATATAGAAAAACATATTTACAATAAGGAGACAATTTATAAAAATAATGTTTAATTTAAAGATATCCCCTCACGATGAGTCCCAACTCACATTGACTACCCTATAACATCATTTATAATAAAATTATCATAATTATATACAATAGTCTAAAAAAGAATATATTTTATTTAATTATTAGTATAATTCCATATTATATATTTATTATTCCACTGTTAGTTTCATTATTTTTATATTGGAATCATTTGATCAATAACTCTAAAATAAATCTTTTATAATTATATTATTTAACAGTCCTTCTCAAGATGTTCTATAATCTATATGAATATCAATGAATATTTTTTATGTATAGATTAATGTAAATGAAATAAACATTCAATATATTATTTTAAATCTCTCTATATTAGCTTATATATTATCGGAATATTAATTTATATTGATTAAATTTCCATTGATTTTTAACATTATTTCCATTATTATCTACATAATTTAAAAATTAACGAGTAAAAAAATGTTATGAAATTAATATTAATATTATATTTTTATAATAATTTCTTTAGAGTATCCAAGAAAGTAAAATGTAAAAAATAAAACATCAAAGTTAACTTAGGCATAGAAAAACATACAATAGTTGATTGATTTTTTAAAGAGACCATATTTATAAAATGAATTGAAAATTTTTATTTTCACTAAAACATTACAGTAGAATATTTTATCTATTTTAAGGTTAATTTTGTGATACATCATATTATAGAAGGGGTAAGAAGAGAATTTAAGTAAGAAAACATTGATTTTTATAACAATAGTTTTACAAATAAAGAACATTTGAAAAGGTTTAGAAAAAAGAAAATGTGTAATTGATCATAAATAATAAAAATATTGGATACTAATGCCATAAAATTATAACCATGGAATAAAATTATGAATAATTTCAAAATCATTTTATTCAAAAAAATTTAAAATAATATATTCAAAGAGGGTTTTTTATCCCATGCCTCACACATTGATTCACCGCATTTATAATATATATGGAATCCCAATAGAGGTTCATTGAGATAGAATATGTAATTAGTAATGTATCTATGATCATTT
This sequence comes from Viscum album, assembly GCA_963277665.1. Taxonomy (NCBI): domain Eukaryota; kingdom Viridiplantae; phylum Streptophyta; class Magnoliopsida; order Santalales; family Viscaceae; genus Viscum; species Viscum album. Next base: position 820,670,561 of record OY728151.1, read on the forward strand.
ATATTGGGATTTGAATAAATCTTCTTCTAATAAGATGGTAGGGATGTGTGGAAAAAGGCTAGCGGTGGGATATTTATAATCCAAGGGGGATGGGTATCATGTAATTAAATATTGACTAATAAGATATTTAGTATCAATATTATGTATAAAATTAATAAATAAGTGTAATGGCGCAGATGTCCCTGGTCTATTACATTGTGAAAATCAAGTGTTTGGCATGTTTTGGGACATTCCATTAACACATTTGAAGAGTTTACCAAACTTGATGTTTTTACAATAGTGAGTTGTAGTGGTTAGTTAAGACAGATGAGTCCAAATTGGTATGTCTAAATAGTGACTGGCATTAGTGACTAACAATGAAGAGTCGCTAAAAGTAGTTCACGACGATAGGTCACCAATAGTGAGTTGTCTGATGGTCACTCACCCAACGGTGTGTCATATGACAATGACTTGTCGAACCATGAATCATCAAATAGTGAGTCACAAAATGGGGACTCATCCACCATTATCACATCATTGATATCTCACACTAGTGACTCATCGACCTATGAAATATTTTCAACAGTTTTTCCAAAATCCAGAATTCTCATGTTTTCCCAGTTTTGACCCTTTGACATTTTCTTTGATTGTTAATGAGTTACATACCCTATTTAATGGTTTTGGGAGCAGTTTCGGACTATATAAAATATCCACAAACCTGAATCTTCTATTGAACTTCCAAATCACGTAGTCATGGTCAATATTTTACTTCAATGGATTCTAAAAATGGTTTCTCCTGTTGATTTTGTATATGGAATCTCTAAAGCAGAGATCTACTAGTCCATAGGCATTTTATTTTTATCTGTATATCCCAAAAAACAATATTCCTTGAGGATTTATGCATTGTGTTGTTGTGATTAGATCACATTTTTCCATAGAGGTTCTTTGTAATTCATGGGAACTCCCTATTTTTGCTAAATAAGGACGTTTTGAATAGTACTTCATCAATGTAGGGATTACTTCATCTCTATTTTATTAGTTTATCACGCATGGTGGGTGTATGAATGTATATTGTAAATATAATAGAATAATAAATAAACAATGATAAATTAATTAGTTTAAGATCAAAATGTGGGGCTAGGAAAAAATTACGAATGATTCAATTTTACTAATTTTTTGCTATTGTGTTTTTATTGATAATATCCCACTGAAAATCATGATCATTGGGGGGGGTATCTATTTTTAGATGTGATTCAATGGATTGAATGATTATTAATCTTGGATTAATGTTACGATATGAAAATAGTCAACCATTTATACATGTCTAAAAAATAGATTCCCCAAGATAACACAACTTCCTTGATAACCCCTGAATTAACTAGTGTAATCAAAGAAAAAATACTTATAAAATCTAACCATGTCTTTTTGTTTGTGTGGTGGTATGATTGTTAGATTATTTGTGTGTTTTTGGGTGGTAATAGTTATTTAATAGAATTAGTTTTTGAGATACTGTTAAATTGTGGGATGGATGTGAAATGTTGTGTAGTGGGCCTCTATTGAGTTATGTTATGTTTCTGTTGATCGATGTGATGGGGGATGTGTGTTCATGAATATGGGTTGTAGAGTGTGGATATGGGGAGTTTTACTGTCTGTGTCTATGAGTATGGGGTTTGTTGTGGTTGAGATGATGGATTGGGTGGAATGACATTGAAAATGAGGATGGTAGTGGTTGGTATGGGTTATTTACCTGACGTTTCTACATAATTATCATGCGGAAATCTTCACTCAGTTTCTCTATATCGATACATAGTTGTTGAATGATTTTTTTTAAAACAGAGATTAAATGTGATGTGTGATAATTTATCTGGCTTTTCACCTTCTCAAATGAATATGGTGGTGTTGATTGTTTTTTATGTTTGTTTTTTCCATTTTTGATTATTTGTTTCCCAAGTAGAGATGGAATGAAAAAATGAACATATTACCAAATAATGAGAATTGGTTAATTGAATTGGTTGGGGTTACGAAATGAGTTTTGGGCTTATTGTTATATGGCTTTTATTTATCAACATCCAACATAACTATTGCCGATGTTGATAATTTCTTCTAGAGGTATCAAGTGTAATGAATTTTATAGGTTGGGATTAAGGGATTATTGTTATATACATATATATGTATTTCCTTATGACTTATAAATAAAACACACCAAATTTAACACTATGTTTCGAACACCCCCATTGTCATTATGGAGTGTCTTTTCCCAAATATCATAGTGGGAGGATGGATGGATGGTCACCCGCTATTCATTAATCCTTCTTCAAGTTGGTGAAAGCCTATGATTCTCAGTGAATGTTTTAATTTTTTAGGCCCATGTGTATGATGGTGATTTTTTTTCACAGGTGTCTTTGGGATGAGATGTGAGGTGTTCCCATGTGTCTTTAGGATGCGATCTGGTATGTGGACTAGGTGTCTATGGGAAAGACATAGCATTGAGGCCCAGGTTTGTGCGAGTGGGATGTTATGTGGTATGTGGCCCATGTATCTATGGGTGAGATGTAGTTATGTGTACTAGGTGTGTGTATTCATGCTGTGACATGGTACTTTTAGAAGAGGTGGGAGTTCAATAATGTTTTCTATTAGGGTGTGAGGGATTCTTATCTATTCAAAAATGGTTCAGCGTACCCGATATTCGATGGGATGTATATATTACATGACATGATGTGCATTTCATGGGTTGAATGCGTGGGTGAGGTGGGGATGGATACAATACCATGTTAGTTACTATTGGTTCTTTTATTTTCTCATGAGTTCATTATTATGCTTCACCGAATTGTGCATGAAAAACTTTGGATTTCCCCATCGAGTATACTTGTATACTGACCCTATCCCTTTACACAAACATTACATGATTTTAAGAATAATTATACATCATTGTACAATCAAAGGATCATCAGGTTTAGAATATTTGAATACTAGGTGCATAAAACATAAAACATGTGGCTAAAAAACACATCTTTATTTAATCTCTATAAAATGATCCAAACATCGTCGGAGCCCTTAAATCTACATTGGGTACCCTGGGGAACACATGAAAAAAGGTATGAGATAAAACACCTAGTATGGGACTGAACATATGAATAAATCATAAGCACATGAGCTAGGTGTAATGACATAATGATATCAAAATCATGGAATGTATGAAAACATAACATATAAACATGGTATCATATAAATGATGAATAATCCTAAAACTTGCCTTCAGTACAAGTCAAGGATAACCATCAATCTAGTTTCCTATAGTAGTACGATTCATGGATAACCACTAATCTTGTTTCCCATATTCGTATGCATCAAGGCTAACAACCAATGTCAATACCCATAGTGTTACACATCAAGGCTAACAACCAATCTCACGTCACATCGCATCTTATGATAAATAACACTTCCCAATGCATTGGAGTGCTATCTTGGTCCACAAATCTCAACATTTTAATTAATATTCCTTCCACATGAATAATCATATGTAATCAACCATAGATAATCATAAGGCATACCAGTAGAAAAAGTTGGGTACCACAATCCTGACATAAAGCATAACCAATGGATGTATCATGAATGTGCCAATGAATGAAAGGAATTAGAACACACATGGAAGTTCATAAGGTAAAATAGGAAAACATCATGTCATGTGACGTCAAACATAAGTTACATCATTTAGGAAATGTATTTGTGAATGTTTATCTTTAAATTTTTTTTCCCGGTTTTAAGGAAAATACTATAGAGGTTTTAAAATAGAAAAGACTTCAATGTTTTATAGAAAACCAAAATTATACCAAGAATGTTTTCATAACAAAAATACTTAATTTATAAATGATTTTCAGGATTAAAATATTAGATATACTGTACTGGAAATTGGGTAAGTATTCTAGAAGTTCCCTTAAAATAGTTTTTCTTATTGGAATGTAAGGGAATATTTTTAAAAACATGCATATCCCCAAAAGAGAGTGATGAAAGGGTATTGATAAATGTATTTTTTAAAACTAAAACTCATTTATAATACCTACATAAACAGATAAGATATCTCCATTTTAGTATAAAGAAATATAAGGCAACCCAAAAGAACAAAGGAGGTTCGGGTAAAATTCATTACTGTTTATCGGCATGGTGTCGGGTGTACATAAGTAGGATATATGATTGAGGAAAGGGGTTTCTTATTATAAATACATAATTATGGAAGTATGGGGTAGGTTTGAATATTACCACATAATATTTAGTTACACAAAAAAAGTTAGAGCGTAGAGTACAATCTTGATTTAAGTGTGAAATGGAGAGGACCCCTTACCATATGCCTGATGGTGATCATTACTTGAACATAATGACCTGAATAATAAAATTATGTTTATTAATTAATAATTTCATAACCACTAGTATGTTTATAATAATTATTATAATCAATTTATGTTCAATTATTACCATTCTGATTGGTTGTGAGGTAGAATTTCATTGTTTAGGTCCATTTTCTTACTTGTTTTTAATGATTACTTCACTGATATTCATGTTCGGATAAAAATGTATGATGAAAGATGTTGTCCAGAATTGAAGTTTTATGTTATTAGTGAACATATATGATATTACATGGTTAAATAAATTCATTCGTTTATTAGGTGTGAAGATGAATTATTATATGAAACCTTAGTGATAGATGTTTCGATTAATCGCTAGGTTTTGATTACAACGAACATGTTTTGCATTATAACATAATAACATTTGTAAAAAAGGATTACATAACAATAAAAATGAAATATTACATATATAATAATCTAGTTCAACCATAAAACAAATGGTTTCATGATAATAATTACTGATGATAATAGAAATTGGTAAATCTTTGTCCTTTAATGTGCTAAATTAACACATCTCAAACGTTGTTTTTGTTTCCTTCAAAAAAAATGAGGAAAAGAGAGAAGATAATGAAGTATCACATTATAATAATATAATTCTAGTAAATGTATGTTATTGGAGTTATCATACTATTTGGTTGAAGGTATGTGAGGAATGAAACACAATGAAAATAACTTAAATGAAATGAACAGATTGAAAAGAGGAATTTACCTCTTAGTTCTCCTCGTTTGAGAACATCTTAAGGGGAGGGGTATGGGTATTTTGAAGAGACTTGGGGACTTTGGACTTGGGGGAGGATATTTGGTGTTTATTTGAGCAGAATATTGGGAAGGTACATGTCACACACCAGGCTGGGTCGCCATCCGACCCGGCGCCCAACCCTGTCTGCGACATAACCTGAAGGGCATTCCCGATCCCCACGGGCTGGCCCAGGTTCCCGGGTATCAAAACTAACACATGGGAACGATTTTACTAGAAATATCAAACACAAAACAACTAATAAGATAAGGAAAATGAAACTGAAAATAGACAACTAAACAGGGCCTTAAACAGAAAACAAAATCATAGGTTTACAACTTGAACCAACATCCAGAATAAACGACGATAAAAGAATCTAAGACTCAAACTCTAAACTCCAAGAAACAAGAGAGGCGCAACATCCACACATCACAACACCAACCTGCACGAGAAGACCATCAACTACAAGAACCAACATTGATGAGCACAATGTCATAACCTCGAATACACAAGAAAGAAGTATACATACACCCAATGTTATATGTAGTGTGTGAGCCAAAATCCTAGTAGGACACCACCCAAATAAAAAGGTTCCATGTATAAACATTAAATGACAAAAACATTTTTATGCTAAATAAATGAAAGGACACCAAATCTTAGATAACATTAAATAATCAATTTCTACAAAGAAAGCGCTTTTAATGAAAACAACTCAAATAAAAGAAAACACTCTATCATAAGAGAAAACTCAAACCATCACAAACCTAAAAGTTTCACTGTATGTCGAAGGTGGGTGTATAGTAGCCCAAGAGCACCAAAAGTGGGAGAGGCCCTAATGTACTAAAGCTGTGTGGGGCCCTAGAATCTCAAGCCTCGGTGAACCATATCATACATTCCCGTGCACGAGCCACTGGTAGGGAAACACCTCCTACCGTAGTTGTCTCCAGTCATCATCCAAAGTTTAGTTAGTGTTGTAAGTGTAAATCCAGCTAAGTGAAACTGGGCCGGAGCCACTCCCATATTAGAAGCATGCTATTCTAGTCCGTCCACCAAGTACCCAGGCTTCCCCTTTTTGTGCTCAACGTTTTTCCAATCTCACATTTCATGTCAAACTCAAACAAGTAAAACAACTAGGGTGTTACATAAACCAAACTCCACACTTTAACACACATAGAAAACCATTTGGAAAATGACGCACTCCAAAAGACTTTACCCAGCTTAATTAAAACAATTTCTACATTGCTAATAATTGTTTATTAAAAACATATTAAATTTTCATCATTGATAATTTTATTAAAACATATTAAATTCTTTGTAAACAAATTCTTTAAGAAGAAATATAACACAACTTTAACATAGAAAACCACTCAACCCTCTTTCATGACCAAACACACCCAACACCACATCAAGAACAAAATTGCACACTTTGCACATTTTCACAAAACAAACACAAAAATTTCACTTTCCATAAGTGAAAAACTAACTACAAACATTAATAAACACTAGAAATTGACTAAAAAAAGTTTCCAGAAAAGAAACGCACCAACTGCAAACATTAATAAACACTTACACAATGAAATACATCAATTGCACAATTAAAGAAACCATTCCAGCGATTAAAAAAACCACTAAGAAAGTTTATAAATAAATTTTAAATTGTGTCGCATAATTTTAAACACTAAAGACTCACTTAATTAATCATTTGTGACAAAAAAATATCAACACCACCTATAAACATGATCCACATCCTTTTTAAAATTCAATAACTAAATTCACAATTTATAAAACATGATCAAATGTCACAATATGGGTTTTCATAAAAAATGCACCACATTTCATATAAGCATGATACTTAAAATAAAAACACATATCAAACCCATTCAAAAACTATTTTTGCATGACACAGATTAATATAAGAATGTACTAAATTAATTAAGCAAGCAAAGAATTCATCAAATAACCCTTAAACGCAGAACCACCTACCTTTGACGATGAATTTTCCACAAATTGGTGCGAAACTCTAATCGCACGACGAACGCACCACGCAAGGGTCAAATTGAACTCTAAAACAAGAATTCAAACCAAAATTATTTAAAAAGGTTCCCTAAAAGACCCAACCCATTGGAAAAAAAGAAAAAAACAAGGTTCAATGAAATGAGGGAAGGGAACTCTCTGAAGGGGGGGTGCAGTGTGTGTGAAAGGGGAGAGATGCTCCGGTGGAGGGTCTGAAGCCATGCCAGCCCGCAAGAGTGGAGGCGCCGAGCCAAGACACGACTAGCAGGGTGCGACGACAGATGGATGTCGGAGGAGAGGGTTGTTCGCCGGAGGTGCTGCACGGAAGGGGTGGTCTGGCGGCTGGTCGAGGAGGGTAACGGTGGATCAAGAAGAGGTGCGGGCGATCGGAGTAGCCAGGTGGGGTTGCGCTTCGACCGGGCTAAGAGGGGGAGGCCGCCAGATAGGAGGAGAGGGAGGTGGCGAGGGGGCTGAAGAGGGAGCAGGGGTTCGACAGGCCGATGGGGACAAGGCAATGTTAAGCGGGGGGGGGGGGGAAGGTGACGTGAAGGGGGTGGGGAATCTGGGGGAAAACACACAGCAGCAGCCCGAAAAAAAATAAAGAAACCATAAGAGTTGGGAGACAAAAAATAAAAAGATAAATAAAATATAAATTAAACCAAAATAAAACCAGTAATATTTATAAAAAAACTAAAATTAGAATAATAAAGGTAATAATAATAAAAATAATAAAACACAATTGATGGTAATAAAATAAATTATAATCTATAACAATTATGGTAATAGTGATAATAATAATAAAAATATCCTTAAAACTATTAATAGTTGTATTATTATTACTCTCAAACAACACTCGCACCATTAACATTAAAACAATTTTTTAATTTTTATTAAAAATATAATTTTTTTATTCCTATTTGTTTATTCATTATTATTTCATCATCCCATTATTAGTCATTTTTAAAGCGGTTAGACCGCGCGGTCTCAAAACCGCACCCCACCCGTGCATCCGGTGACGCAAAGCCCAAAACACTACTAAAAATTAGAAATAATAATAATAATAAAATAATAATAACAACATAATAACATACTTATTAATCTAAATAATAGACTTTAAAATGATAAACATAATGAAATGATATTAATAAAAATAATGCTCTTAATTAAATTATTATCCAATATAATAATAATGATATTCTAAAGTGACATTGATATTATTTATTTTTGTTATTGAAATCATTCCTAAATCATTTTATTTCAACAAATTAACATTGGTAAGGTGTGGGGTGAATTGGGAAGGGTCGCGCGGTGGCCCATGAAGGCCGCACGACTTTAATCTCGGTGCAATGGATGTAGTCAAGGAAAAAACACATGTTTTTTAAATAATAATTCAACAATTTTATATCAAGCCTCGACCCGATCTTCCCGGTGTCTAGAAAGATTAAAAAAATAAAAAAATTAGAAAATAAGGGTGTGACAGTACAATTCTTGAGAGGAGTGGCGAGAAGGGGTAGTGGAGGGGGTGGGGGTTATAGTGGAGGAGATGGGGATTTTCAATTTTTTTATTCAGTAGTTTATTAATTTCCCTCAAGATCCAAAATAGAAATGATTACATGACCATGAATTTTTATAAGTGCATGTGAGTTTGATATTTTGTTGCTGACATCACTTATGATATCATGAATAGTGTATTCAAATTAAAATGTATTTACATGGCAAATTAATGTATTTTACTATTCACTAAAAAATCAACTATTTCAGAAAAATCAAAAAAATTCACCCAAACCATTTTTTGATGTATGGATTGCAAAAATGAAATCCATTTTTCCCAAATTATTTTTTAAATATTAATAACATAATATTCAATTATAATTATAATTTATTATTAAATACCAGTTTTAAAACATTGATTTTTTAATTTTAAAATATTGGTAAATTATACATTCATTTGAATATTATTTTTATAATATCATTGGTTAGGTTTCATTTCATTATGGTATATCACTATTCATAAGGGTTTGTTAAATTAATAACGGTATGTCACTATTCACCAAAAAAATTATGCTTTTATTATTGGACCCCAAATAACTTACTGATTGCAACAGTGTATGTCAAATTTTCAAAATTCCAAAGATAGAACTGAAAAACATATTTTTAATGGTCACATAACACTTATTAGTTCATTGTGTTATGTTTTCATGTGATTTTATGATATAATTATAATAAAAATATACATTCAAAACATTGGGTCGTTACATTATTCCCACCTTATGAAATTTCTCCCTCAAAATTTGGTTTTACATTCTAATCCTTATAAAAGTACATGTACTTTTCCTTCATTTCCTCATCCAGTTCCAATTTTTCCTCTTCGTACTTATTGTTTTTCCTTAGTACCTTAACTGGTTGAGTATTCTTGTTACATAGAAATTTATCTCTATGATCCAATATCTTCACTAGATTATACTTATAATAAAGATCATCCCCTTACTGTACTATCACTAATGAGAGTACATGCGAAGAATCTAGTATGTACTTCCTTAAGAGGGATACTGTAAAAAGATCATGTAATTAAGACATGGTTGGTGGATGTGATTGACATTAGTCCATAGCCTTTCCATGATCAGGATTCTAAAAGGGTCTGATATACATTGGACATAACATCCCTTTCTTTCCAGACCTTATAACCTTCTTCGTTGGAGATATGTTGTAAAGACCCGTAAAATTCAAGGGAAATTTTTTCTTAATTTTCTTTAGAATTTTACAAGAGCGCGGTTTCAGACGGCACCTGATTCCGAGGCCCGGAGTGCCCGGAATTAATTTCTGAAGTTTGGCTCGGGTACGTTCAGTGAACGAACGAGCGGGTTTTCCTAACTTTTGATTCGGTGCTCGGAATTGAAATCCGAGGGCACCGATGAACTCGCAGCACCGATTTTTGCTTAAAGAGACCTTTTTGGAAGTTGCGTTTGTTGCGGGTTGAAAGTTAGTTTTGGGGTTTTTAGTTTGAGTTAAATAAAATTTGTGAAGAACAAATTTTATTATAACTTGATAAAACCTACCAAAGGGGGTTGGAAGTGGGACCCACACCCACTTAACCTCCCTTGGGAGGATTAAGTGTGGTGGGGCCCACACGAACCCCTAAACCTTTCATCTTCTCCCAACTTACTTAACCCCTCATTAAATGACACGAGTTATTTAATTTGGAGTTAATCCTTTTGAATTTCAAACTTTGGAAATTCTTTTGTGTTCATGTGTTAATAAAATAAGATAGTGTCTTATTTTATTTTGGTTAATAGCTTTGGCCACCTTGAGAGCTTTTGGGAGATTTTCTTCTTCTTCTTCAACTCTGACGAAGAACACGAAGAACGCTCAACTTGACGAAGAACGCTCAAGTTCCGACGAAGAACGCCGCTCCGCTCTTCTTCGTCTTCCGTGTCAACGAGAGGGAACGCCGATTCCTCCTCGGATTCCCTTCGTCGACATAAGAGGTTTCGCCAACGACGTATCACATCAGACACATCTCTTCGTCAACGGAATTGACGAACGACGACCGCGACGCCCGATCTCCGCGACGTTGACTTCCGCGGACATTGTCAAATCTTCGAACCTATACCCGAGGTAGGGGTTGTTGTTTATTGTTTAATTATTTTTATTCTTGATCGTGGATTTAGCAAGTCTAACGTGTGGCTTTTGAATATTTAAAGTTGCGTTATTATTTTAACGTGAGGGGGGCCGAACCGCATGAACACGGCCGAACCCCCTCCATCGTTCTTGTTGTTTAATCTTGCGGGAGGAAGCAAGGTGGCGTGGTGCCGTCGCACCACGCGAATAATTGTATGTTTATCTTGCGCGACGTCGTCATGCGCGCACCGAGGAAGAATCATCAAGAACGCGACGCCGTCGCGCCGCGTTGAAAGAAATCAAGGCACGGCGGAGGGGCGCGGTGCCGTCGCACCGCGCCGGACGACGAACACCGCGGCCGGTTCCGGGCCGCGGCGGAAAGAGAAGACCGGTGGCCGAGCCGCCGGCGTTGGAAGCCGAAGAGGGGACCGGATTTTTCCGGTCCCGTTGGAGAAAACCGGCCGGCCAGCTGGCCGGCCGGAAGGCGTTAAACCGGGGAAAATTAATTCCCCGGCCAACGCTCAAAACCCCCCCTCATTATGAGGGGGGCGGTTTCCATGAAGGGAGGGGGGGCAGCAGCCCCCCCAGTTTTAATCCAAGCCGGCCCCCACGTGGGGGGCCGTTTTCTTGCAAAGGGCACGGCACAAAGGCCGCGCCGCCTTCCCAATCAGCGGGGGCTTTGCCCCCCGCGTTCGGCCACCGTGCGGCGCCAGGCCGCCGCGGCCCCCGCGCCGCCGCGCCGCCGCGCCGCCGCCGGCCACCGCGCCGCCGCCAGCCGCCGCGCCGCCGCCGCTCCGCCGCGCCGCCGCGCCGCCGCCGGCCACCGCGCCGCCGCCAGCCGCCGCGCCGCCGCCGCTCCGCCGCGCCGCCGGCCTGCCGGCCGGCCGGGCCGCCCCAGGGGGGGGGGGGGTCGGGCCGGGTCGGCCCGAACCCGGACCCCCCGTTTCGAACCAGTTCCGGTCTTTTGGCCATAACTTGAGCCTCGGACCTCCGATCGACGAACCGTCTGCGGAAACACGATCCTTGGATCGAGACGGTCGTTTCGGTATATCGCACTCAAGGTTTCGGATTACTTTGAGTTCGGCCGGGTTGGTTCGTTCACGAAACCAACCGGGCCTTCGGAGCGGAAACGCTCATATCTTGAGCTACGGACGTCCGATTGACGTGCCGTCAGTCGCGTTGTGTTCCTCTTAGTGAGACGGATCTTTTGGCATACTCCGCCCGAGGTTTGGACGCAGGTGGAGTACGGTCGGGTTGGTTTTGCCTTAAAAACCAACCGGGCCCCGGGGACGAAAATGTCAATAACTCTCAGACCGGGCGTCCGATCGACGCGCCGTCTGTTGCGTTGAGTTCCTGTTGACGATACGGAACTTTTGGATACATCAACTCTGGTCTTGTGACAGTTGATGTATCAGCCTCTCGGCTCGTGGAGCGGACCCTCCGAACGAGCTTGCTGTGTGCGGGAACCCTAGTGCTGGCTGCGACTGTTACTGCGACTGTTACTGCGACTGTTACTGTGACTGCTACTGCTACGACTGCTACTGTGACTGCGACGACAGTACAGAGATCCTTTGTGGATTCGACGACTACAGCACTCAGCGATCCTACGTGGATCAGTGCTACAGGTCCTGTGTGGGCCCGATCCTGTGTGGGTCCAATCCTGTGTGGGTCCTTGCGCTCAGCGGTCCTATGTGAACCAGCGCCTACAGGTCCTGTGTGGGCCCAATCCTGTGTGGGTCTTTGCGGGGGTTAGTTACCTATCGATCCTTCGTGGGTCCGACGACTTAGATGGATCAGTGATCATCTTTATCGTCCTTTGAAGAAGTATACCTGTGTGAGCTAAATCCTGTTGCTTTCCTGTGTGGATTGTGTTGTGCAATCCTGTGTGGATTACGTTTTGCTTTCCTGTGTGGAATACGTTTACTTTCCTGTGTGGACTGAGTTGTACTTGGGCTCGGAGGTTGGAGCGTATTTGAAATTGATGACTTAGGTATATGTATGGGCATATACTTAAGCAGTGTCGGTTGTTACTTTGTGATTGTACTTTTCTTCGTGGTTTATCCTTTGTGGATTTGAGAGACCTTCAGGGGTCTCGGGGTCCCTACTGAGTATCTTATACTCACCCCTGCACGGGCTTTGCCCGCACTACGTTGTGTTGGTTGCAGACGACGGACATCGTTGACCTTAACTGAGGCTTGCATAGCGGGACGGTACCCGGAGGTGGACCACTGGGCTGGACGTGCACGGAGCAGACGGTGGGACCTGTGGAGCAGAGGAGCTATCTGTACCCACCCTTCAGGTGGGATTTCCAGTGGACAGCTCGGTGTAACGGCATTTACTTTTCAGTTGCTGTTTTCCCTTTCGAGTTATACTTTACTTTCAGTTTTGGGTTTGTATTCGGGCCCATTTACTTTTCCGCACTTTCAGTTGTACTCTGCTTTTGTTTAGTGTTTACTTTCCGCTTGCTTACTCTGTGGTGTTTGTTTACCTTACAAAGGCAATGCCTTCCCTTTTTATTGGGATTTACGCCTTGGTGCTAGTCGCCAGCCCCTGGCCTATGGAAGGCGGGCTTGGGGCAGTCACGGCACGGACCCCGAGGGCGGGTCGTGACAAATTGGTATCAGAGGAGTTCGGTTCTACCGCGAACTCTGATCTTTTCTATGTGAAGCAATAATGTTTAGCGTATTGAGTGTGGTTATCAGTCCAGGGAGTCCAGTGTTGGTGCGACGGCCGACGTATCCGTACACCAGGACCCTGACTTCTGATTTCCGACTTAATGCACGAAAACATTGATTGCGTGTGTGTTTCAAGTTTTCTTTGTGATTACTTATATCAGCTCACCAGGTATACTGTTCTGATCGTGGCGCACCTGTTTCCTTTTCAGGATGGCCCCACGACGGCAGCCAGCTAGGGTTCCGAGAGTCGAGCGTGACGACAGCCCACCGAGCGACGAGGCCTCGGTGCAGGGCCCTTTGCCAGTAGTGGCACCGGCGGTAGCACCACCCGCCGAGCCCCCGATGCTTCCAGCAGCAGCCGCTGACGATGCACGTCGCCTCAGCGCACTGCATGAGTTTCAGCACCAGCGACCACCCAGGTTTCGCGGGGAGACGGATCCCCAGGCAGCAGAGGACTGGCTGGAGGCAGTGGTTCGAGTGTTTAGGCTAGTGAGGACACCAGCAGACCTCATGGTGATCCTCGCTGCGAGCCTACTACACGCAGCAGCAGGACGATGGTGGAGCTTGATGCTCTAGGTGCACGATGAGGCATCTCTACTTTGGACGGACTTTGAGAGCCTTTTCCGCTCGGAGTTCGTCCCATCCACCCTTCGTGCGGTGCGTATCCAGGATCTTCTACAGCTGTGGTAGGGCAGCATGACAGTCGCACAGTACTCAGCGAGATTTACTGATCTCTCGCGCTACTCGACCGACATGGTACGAGACCCATTCTTCCGGGCCCGGACCTTCGAGCAGGGTTTGAGACACGAGATAAGGGCATCGCTGATCTCCCTCAGCATACCGACTCAGACAGGAGTACTGGAGCGGGCCCTTCTGATCGAGATCTTCCTTGCTGAGTCTACACCAGCACAGAGACCCACCGCAGGGCGGCACGTGGCAGAGTCATCTGCAGCAGGCAGTTGACGGATGACTCAGGGGTCCAGGCAGACCAGACCTTCGGGCAGACGACCACAGGACACTGGCTCAGCAGTGCGGGGCACACAGCGCGGAGCCAGTCTTTCGAGAGCAAGACAGTGCTACTCGTGCGGCGGGCAGGGCCACATGGCTCGTGACTGCCCGACCCGCCGTGCCGAGGAGCAGCAGACGGTTGAGGGACCACCGAGGCAGAGGCAGAGGGTCGACCGTGGCGGTCCGCAGGGAGGAGGCGGACGAGGCAGAGGAGCTGGACGAGCAGCCGGTGGTGGGCGACGCTTTGAGGCTCTGCCACCACCACCACCAGGAGGTCCACCCCGACCACAGGGAGCTGGCGGGCAGAGACAGGCACAGCTCCAGGCATCAGAGGCCTACGACCACGGCGCACCCGAGATGATTTGAGGTACTATCTGTGTCTATTCCACCCTTGATGCAGTTCTTATAGACACAGGAGCGAGTCACTCTTTCATAGCCGCTTCCCTTGTTCGGAGCTCGGAGATTCCGACAGAGCCGTTGGCTCGATCCTTACGGATAGAGACTCCTACGGGAGCAGACTCGACGATTACGCACTGGTGCCGGCAGTGTGAGCTTACTCTAGGAGGCGAGAGCTTCGGCTGGGATCTTCTTGTAGCAGCGTCGAGGCCTTACGACGTCATCTTGGGCATGGATTGGCTATCTACGGTCCATGCACAGATTGACTGTTTTAGGCGCAAGGTGCGATGTGTACGCACCGACGGGAGCAGGTTCACCTTCACCGGCGAGAAGGGAACCTTAGCAGCACAGGATGGACTTCCGCGGAGGAGAGGACAGCCCATCACTCATCAGTTTTCTAGCCTTATCCTCGGAGCAGTTGACGTGCGGAGTCCTGGTTTTCCTGCAGTGGTGGATCAGTTTGCGGACGTTTTTCCCGACGACGTTCCAGGGCTACCTCCTCACAGATAGGTAGACTTTTATATTGACTTGTACCCCGGGACAACCCCGATATCCACTCCAGCATATCGGATGGCCCCCGCCGAGCTTCGAGAGCTACGGGTACAGTTGGAGGACTTGCAGGGCAAGGGGTTCATCCGACCCAGTGTTTCACCCTGGGCTTCCCCGATATTGTTCGCCAAGAAGGCGGACGGAAGCTTGTGACTTTGTGTTGACTATCGTCGCCTGAACCAGGTGATAGTGAGGAACAAGTATCCGCTACCGAGGATTGATGACCTCTTTGATCAGCTCAAGGGAGCACGATGGTTCTCGAAGATAGACCTCAGGTCAGGCTATCATCAGCTCAGAGTCAGAGACGAGGATGTGCAGAAGACAGCCTTCAGATGTCGGTATGGGCACTATGAGTTCTTGGTTATGCCTTTCGGTGTAACCAATGCTCCAGCAGTGTTCATGGCTCTCATGAATAGGATCTTTCAGCCATACCTCGATCGGTTTGTCGTGGTCTTCATCGACGACATTCTGATTTATTCTACGACAGAGGAGGAGCATGCCTATCACTTGCGAGTTGTTCTTGACACACTCCGAGAGCACCAGCTTTATGGTAAGCTCTCGAAGTGCCAGTTCTGGATACGTGAGGTCCACTTTTTGGGATATGTTATCTCTGAGGTGGTAGTTGCAGTGGATCCCGCGAAGATTGAGGCTGTGTTAGCTTGGGAGCCACCCAGGAGCGTGACTGAGGTTCGGAGTTTCTTGGGACTAGCTGGATACTATCGGAGATTCGTGCCAGACTTCTCTAGAGTTGCGGCACCACTCACAGCTTTGACGAAGAAGGGGAAACCCTTCGTGTGGTCAGACAGATGTCAGCAGAGCTTCCAGGAGTTGAGACAGAGATTGACCTGCGCACCTATCTTGAGGTTGCCTGAGGAGGGAGTAGGGTACATAGTCTACTGCGATGCATCAGGGACCGGACTCGGATGTGTTCTGATGTAGGAGCGGGCAGTGATCGCCTATGGATCACGTCAGTTGAGGCCGCATGAGCAGAACTACGCTACCCATGACCTGGAGTTAGCAGCAGTGGTCTTCGCTCTGAAGGCATGTCGACACTATTTGATGGGCGAGCGCTTTACAGTCTTTTCTGATCATCAGAGTCTCAGGTATATCTTCTCTCAGAAGGACCTGAACCTGAGACAGTGGCGATGGCTCGAGTTCCTCCAGGACTATGACTTTGAGATAGTCTATACTCCTGGGAAGGGGAACGTAGTAGCCGATGCCCTTAGCAGGAGGACGGGCATTCAGCTACTTGAGGAGGCGACGGAGCAGCTAGCCTCTTTGCAGATATCCTTCGTTGATAGAGATGGAGCAGCCTTCCTTCAGTCTCTCACAGTCACCCCACCACTACTGCAGCGAGTCAGGGAGGCACAGCGTGAGGACGCTGACTGTGAGGCACGGCGTGCACAGATATCCTCGGGACAGGCACCTGATGGTTTCTCCCTTGGAGCAGAGCACGTCATCCTTTTCAGAGGACGTACCATGGTACCAGTCACTTTGCGAGAGGAAGTGCTGAGGGAGTTTCACACTTCTCCTTTGGCGGTACATCCTGGAGTGGCGAAGATGTACCAGGACCTCAGACGACAGCACTGGTGGCCGGGCATGAAGAAGGCTGTAGAAGAGTTCGTTTCTCGATGCCTCACCTGTCAGCAGGTGAAGGCAGAGCATCAGGTACCAGCAGGCTTGGTACAGCCCTTGGAGGTTCCAGAGTGGAAGTGGGACGACATATCTATGGACTTCGTGACTGGACTTCCACGCACTTCCAGAGGTCACGACTCCATATGGGTGATTGTTGACCGACTCACCAAGTCGGCACACTTCTTACCCATCAGAGAGCAGGGCTCAGTAGAGAGCTTGGGACGTCTCTACGTTCAGGAGATTGTGCGGCTCCACGGTGTACCATCATCTATCGTCTCCGATCGAGATGCCCGCTTTACTTCCCGGCTTTGGAAGGGGTTACAGGAGGCGTTCGGGACGCAGCTACGTCTGAGCACAGCCTTTCACCCTCAGACGGATGGTCAGACGGAGAGGACCATTCAGACTCTCGAGGACATGCTCCGCGCATGTGTCCTCGACTTTGGTCGTAGCTGGGAGGACCACCTACCCTTGGTGGAGTTTGCATACAACAACAGCTACCACTCCACCATCGGGATGGCACCATACGAGGCGTTGTACGGCCGACCATGTAGATCTCCTTTGTGCTGGACAGACCCTGGGGAGTCAGCACTGGCGGGACCGGAGATGGTCCAGGCCACGACAGAGAAGGGCCAGGTCATCCAGGAGCGGATGAGGACAGCTCAGAGCCGGCAGAAGTCATATGCTGACAGGAGGCGGAGGCCACTAGAGTTCGAGGATGGCGACCACGTCTTCTTGCGGGTCTCACCTCGACGTGGTATTCGGAGATTTGGCCGAGGAGGCAAGTTATCTCCGCGCTTCATCGGACCCTTCCAGGTCCTCAGCAGGGTTGGCGAGGTGGCTTATCGCCTGGCTCTACCACCTCAGTTGCACCGGGTGCACGACGTCTTCCACGTATCCCAGCTGAGGAGATACGTGCACGACCCGACGCACATCATTGATCATGGGGAGCTTGACGTTGACGATGGGGTGACTTTTACGGAGGTCCCGGTGGAGATAGAGGATCGACAAGAGCGGGTCCTGCGTGGGCGATCGATTCCTCTTGTGCGCATCAGATGGCAGCACGGGAATCTCCAGGAGAGCACATGGGAGCGGGAGGCTCAGATGCGTGCTCAGTACCCTCATTTGTTTCCCTAGTTTTTGATGTATCTTTACGGGGACGTAAAGCCCTGAGGTGGGAGTAATGTAAAGACCCGTAAAATTCAAGGGAAATTTTTTCTTAATTTTCTTTAGAATTTTACAAGAGCGCGGTTTCAGACGGCACCTGATTCCGAGGCCCAGAGTGCCAGGAATTAATTTCTGAAGTTTGGCTCGGGTACGTTCAGTGAACGAACGAGCGGGTTTTCCTAACTTTTGATTCGGTGCTCGGAATTGAAATCCGAGGGCACCGATGAACTCGCAGCACCGATTTTCGCTTAAAGAGACCTTTTCGGAAGTTGCGTTTGTTGCGGGTTGAAAGTTAGTTTTGGGGTTTTTAGTTTGAGTTAAATAAAATTTGTGAAGAACAAATTTTATTATAACTTGATAAAACCTACCAAAGGGGGTTGGAAGTGGGACCCACACCCACTTAACCTCCCTTGGGAGGATTAAGTGTGGTGGGGCCCACACGAACCCCTAAACCTTTCATCTTCTCCCAACTTACTTAACCCTTCATTAAATGACATGAGTTATTTAATTTGGAGTTAATCCTTTTGAATTTCAAACTTTGGAAATTCTTTTGTGTTGATGTGTTAATAAAATAAGATAGTGTCTTATTTTATTTTGGTTAATAGCTTTGGCCACCTTGAGAGCTTTTGGGAGATTTTCTTCTTCTTCTTCAACTCTGACGAAGAACACGAAGAACGCTCAACTTGACGAAGAACGCTCAAGTTCCGACGAAGAACGCCGCTCCGCTCTTCTTCGTCTTCCGTGTCAACGAGAGGGAACGCCGCTTCCTCCTCGGATTCCCTTCGTCGACATAAGAGGTTTCGCCAATGACGTATCACATCGGACACATCTCTTCGTCAACAGAATTGACGAACGACGACCGCGACGCCCGATCTCCGCGACGTTGACTTCCGCGGACGTTGTCAAATCCTCGAACCTATACCCGAGGTAGGGGTTGTTGTTTATTGTTTAATTATTTTTATTCTTGATCGTGGATTTAACAAGTCTAACGTGTGGCTTTTGAATATTTAAATTTGCGTTATTATTTTAACGTGAGGGGGGCCGGACCGCATGAACACGGCCGAACCCCCTCCATCGTTCTTGTTGTTTAATCTTGCGGGAGGAAGCAAGGTGGCGTGGTGCCGTCGCACCATGCGAATAATTGTATGTTTATCTTGCGCGACGTCGTCACGCGCGCGCCGAGGAAGAATCATCAAGAACGCGACGCCGTCGCGCCGCGTTGAAAGAAATCAAGGCACGGCGGAGGGGCGCGGTGCCGTCGCACCGCGCCGGACGACGAACACCGCGGCCGGTTCCGGGCCGCGGCGGAAAGAGAAGACCGGCGGCCGAGCCGCCGGCGTTGGAAGCCGAAGAGGGGACCGGATTTTTCCGGTCCCGTTGGAGAAAACCGGCCGGCCAGCTGGCCGGCCGGAAGGCGTTAAACCTGGGAAAATTAATTCCCCGGCCAACGCTCAAAACCCCCCCTCATTATGAGGGGGGCGGTTTCCATGAAGGGAGGGGGGGGGGGGGGGGCAGCAGCCCCCCCGGTTTTAATCCAAGCCGGCCCCCACGTGGGGGGCCGTTTTCTTGCAAAGGGCGCGGCACAAAGGCCGCGCCGCCTTCCCAATCAGCGGGGGCTTTGCCCCCCGCGTTCGGCCACCGTGCGGCGCCAGGCCGCCGCGGCCCCCGCGCCGCCGCGGCCCCCGCGCCGCCGCGGCCCCCGCGCCGCCGCGGCCCCCGCGCCGCCGCGGCCCCCGCGCCGCCGCGGCCCCCGCGCCGCCGCGGCCCCCGCGCCGCCGCGCCGCCGGCCGCCGCGCCGCCGCCGGCCGGGCCGCCCCAGGGGGGGGGGGGGGGGGGTCGGGCCGGGTCGGCCCGGACCCGGACCCCCCCGTTTCGAACCAGTTCCGGTCTTTTGGCCATAACTTGAGCCTCGGACATCCGATCGACGAACCGTCTGTGGAAACACGATCCTTGGATTGAGACGGTCGTTTTGGTATATCGCACTCAAAGTTTCGGATTACTTTGAGTTCGGCCGGGTTGGTTCGTTCACGAAACCAACCGGGCCTTCGGAGCGGAAACGCTCATATCTTGAGCTACGGACGTCCGATTGACGTGCCGTTAGTCGCGTTGTGTTCCTCTTAGTGAGACGGATCTTTTGGCATACTCCGCCCGAGGTTTGGACGCAGGTGGAGTACGGTCGGGTTGGTTTTTCCTTAAAAACCAACCGGGCCTCGGGGACGAAAATGTCAATAACTCTCAGACCGGGCGTCCGATCGACGCGCCGTCTGTTGCGTTGAGTTCCTGTTGACGATACAGAACTTTTGGATACATCAACTCTGGTCTTGTGACAGTTGATGTATCAGCCTCTCGGCTCGTGGAGCGGACCCTCCGAACGAGCTTGCTGTGTGCGGGAACCCTAGTGCTGGCTGCGACTGTTACTGCGACTGTTACTGTGACTGCTACTGCTACGACTGCTACTGTGACTGCGACGACAGTACAGAGATCCTGTGTGGATTCGACGACTACAGCACTCAGCGATCCTACGTGGATCAGTGCTACAGGTCCTGTGTGGGCCCGATCCTGTGTGGGTCCGATCCTGTGTGGGTCCTTGCGCTCAGCGGTCCTGTGTGAACCAGCGCCTACAGGTCCTGTGTGGGCCCGATCCTGTGTGGGTCTTTGCGGAGGTTATTTACCTATCGATCCTTCGTGGGTCCGACGACTTAGATGGATCAGTGATCATCTTTATCGTCATTTGAAGAAGTATACCTGTGTGAGCTAAATCCTGTTGCTTTCCTGTGTGGATTGTGTTGTGCAATCCTGTGTGGATTACGTTTTGCTTTCCTGTGTGGAATACGTTTACTTTCCTGTATGGACTGAGTTGTACTTGGGCTCGGAGGTTGGAGCGTATTTGAAATTGATGACTTAGGTATATGTATGGGCATATACTTAAGCAGTGTCGGTTGTTACTTCGTGATTGTACTTTTCTTCGTGGTTTATCCTTTGTGGATTTGAGAGACCTTCAGGGGTCTCGGGGTCCCTACTGAGTAGCTTATACTCACCCCTGCACGGGCTTTGCCCGCACTACGTTGTGTTGGTTGCAGACGACGGACAGCGTTGACCTTAGCTGAGGCTTGCAGAGCGGGACGGTACCCGGAGGTGGACCACTGGGCGGGACGTGCACGGAGCAGACGGTGGGACCTGTGGAGCAGAGGAGCTATCTGTACCCACCCTTCAGGTGGGATTTCCAGTGGACAGCTCGGTGTAGCGGCATTTACTTTTCAGTTGCTGTTTTCCCTTTCGAGTTGTACTTTACGTTCAGTTTTGGGTTTGTATTCTGGCCCATTTACTTTTCCTCACTTTCAGTTGTACTCTACTTTTGTTTAGTGTTTACTTTCTGCTTGCTTACTCTGTGGTGTTTGTTTACCTTACAAAGGCAATGCCTTCCCTTTTTATCGGGATTTACACCTTGGTGCTAGTCGCCAGCCCCTGGCCTATGGAAGGCGGGCTTGGGGTAGTCACGAGACGGACCCCGAGGGCGGGTCGTGACATATGTGTAGAAATATTGTGTCTGCAACTTTCAACTCAATTTCTCATCGATGATTGTTAGCATAACGCCTCTGTCGACTTTGGGATGACTAGATATTCTACTGAATTGTTTTCACCTTCTCCACTATTTCTTCAACCATTTCAGGTTTTAGGATCTTACGTTCACTGACTTCATCCCAACAGGCTGGTGTTCGGCCTCTTTTTCCATAAAGGGATTCATATGGTTTCATTCAAATGCTCGAGTGGAATCATTTTTTTAGGATAATTCAACCAGTGGATGTTTTTGGTCCCATACTCATTTTAATTACATTGAACATTCTCTCAACATATCTTATATCATCTAAATAGTTTGCTGTGATTGGACATCAGTTAGAGGATGATAGGCCATAATGAATTTTAGTTCTATTCTTAGAGAATATTGGAGTCTCTTTGAGAACATCAAGGAAAATATTGGATCTCTATCGGGTACAATATATAGTTGTACTCCATGATGCCTTAACACTTCTTTAATATATATCTATACATGTTGATCCAATGAGAATTTCTCTCGAATTGCGATAGAGTGAGATATCATTGTAGGACAATCTAAAATGACCCAGATGACATTGTTACCTCTAGATGTCCTTGAATGTCTGATGAAAAAGTACATGGTAATGTTCTTCCACTTCTATTTTTGTATGGGTAGTGGTTTCATCATCCCCTTATACTTTTACCACTCATCCTTCACTTTCTGACATACTAGGCATTTTCATGTATATTAATCAATCTTCCATTTCATATTGTCATCCCAAAAGTTTTCTCGGAGATCTCGATACATATTTCTTCACCCTAGATGGATAGATAGGGTCAAGCTATGTGAAGCAATATGAAGATCCTTATTTATACCTGGATCAGATGGTACACATAATCTTAACCAAAATCTCTCACATCCTTATTCATTAATCTTGATCTTCGAGGAATTACCATTTCTAATAGCTTCAACCCTTTTCATAATTCCACATCATTTCATTGTGAAACCATTATTTTCTCTATTAGGGATGGTTGGGAAATCATTTGATAAAGGATTGATGATTTTCTTCCCTTAATTATTCCCATCTCCATCCTCTTCATATCTAAGAAAATCATATCATTTTCAATTCACATCATTGTCAATGATACACGATCCTTTCCACTTAGAGTATCCTCTACATTTAATTCATTACCATGATGGCATTGGATTGAGAAGTCATAATACATCATGAGATCTATCCATCTTATTTTGCTCATATTAAGCTCTTTTTGTGTGAATATTTATTTGAGACTCTTTTGGTCTGTATGTATCTCACACTTCTCCCCATAGAGATAACACTGACTTGTTTTTAATGCAAAGATCACAGTCGCCAACTCCATATCATGTGTAGAATAGTTTTTCACATTTATTTTCAAATTCCTTGAGTTGTACGATATAAAATTTTCATTTTTCCTTATATTTCTCCAATGGGAGGATTATAATATTTTCAAGAACAACATTTCCATAAACATAAACATCTGAGACAATACTCAAGGAATTATTCCCATATTATATAATAACATCTTTGGTGGACACTCAGTGTTCTTATAAAACATGAAATATATTTTAATAGGATGTAAGTTCAAATAAATTATGATATATAATGATTTTATATAATGGTTGCATGTAATTTATTTATCATCATCCACCATAGCACTAGACCATCAATGCTTCCTAGATCATGGAGATATTGATACTCATCATGCTTTTCCACACATGCATTACCACATTGTGTTAGATTATGTCCATCTTGTCCACCTTTTTAACATAGAACTATTTATTATGCCTTACATAGATCATTGTTTCCATTCACCACATCATTCAATTTTTCACAAGAATTGGAAACTTTGTTCCCAATCATTCTACACTTAAAACATCTCCTAGTCCCTTTGTGACATTACCATTTGCTGCCTCTTTACAAACTTGTTTCCTAATGGAAATTGGGCCTTCTCTCCATTATCACCTTTACCTGATGAACACTCATGAGGTTTTGGATTCCTCTTCCATGCCTCTATTTGGAATTCAACCAAGTACCAATTGTTAATCATGATTATTGATAGTTGGTTTGGCATAATAATGATATGTCCTTCTTGAGAACCCATCTTATTGGGGTTCTCGTTTTGGCATTCATCACATATACCTTTACATTAATTTTTTACCTGATTCATCCTATAACCATCCATTGACAAGAATAAATGAAATTTTTGGGTTGAGTATGACATAAGCGAGAAACTGATTATCTTAAAGGGATAACTTACATATTACACTTATCTCCTAAACATATGTGTATCTAGGCCTCAATAAATGTTATTCATGATATATCTCATAACATTTATTCATATGGGATACTTTTTGTTCCCTTTATGCTGGTTCATACTAATATTATGAATATACCAATGAGTATCCCTCAGGAGTGTCAAACCAAGAGTGTAAAAAAGCTCGTTGTCGTGTACTAGGATAACTCAGGTCAAGCCTGAAATTATTTGTCGGAGTTTTTACTTCTAGGAACATCTGTCCTAGATCCACCTCTACCTATTTGTATCTAGACAGGGATGTATTTGTTTGATACACCACATACTCAATATTTACCAAAACATAGTGTTTTTTTCTTATAGTTAGTCTCATCCTTAAGGTTCTTACTAAGGTCCTCTATTCCAAACCTCACAAAATAACTAGACCATCCTCTAATACCAACTATAAAGACCCTAGCATTTTAGACCTAAATTTACATGGTTTTAATCAAAATTATACATCATTGTACTATCCAAGGATCATGAGATCTAGAATATTCAAATAATAAGTACATATAACATAAATCATGGGGATAATAAATTTTCATTATTTAATCTCCATAAAAAGCTCCTAAAATCATTTAATCCCTTACATCTGCATAGGAAACCCTGGGGAACACATGAATGGATGGATGAGCTAAAAATCCTAGTAAGGTAATGAACATAAGAATAAAGAATAAGTATATGATCTAGGTGTCATGACATAATGATATCATAATCATAGAGCATATGAAATCGTAACATATAAACATGAGATCATATAAATATGGAATAATCATAAAACTTTCATTTAGTACTTTTCAAGTCTAACCACCAATCATAATTCCCAATGTAGTATGGTTCAAGGCTAACCGCCAATCTGGTTTCCCATAGTAGTACGAGCCATGGATAACGACCAATAAGGATTCCCATAGTAGTACGGGTCAAGGAAATCTGTCAATCCTATTTCGCATCACATATTATAAAACATAACATTAACCAATGAATTGGTGTGCTATCTTGGCACACCCATCTCAAAATTTTCTAGCATATTCTTCCACAAAATAATCATACATAATCAACCTTACATAAACATAAGGGTTACCCATGGAATAAACTGGGTACTACAATTGTGACATAAAGTATAACCAATTGTTTTGTGATGAAAGTGTCCATAAATGAAAGGAATTATAACATACATATAATTTCATTAGGTAAAATACTAATATATCATGGAAGGTCTTCTCAATCAAAAGTGACAACATTTTTGAAATGTATATGAGAAATTTTAGAATTAAAACATGTTTTTGTTGTTTTAAAAAAAATACTATAGATATTTTAAAATTGAAAATAAGAAAATCATTTATATAAAAATAGAATTCAAAAAATAATATTTTTAAAATAGAAATACTTATTTTATAATGAAAATGGTTGACTAAAAGAAGGGAAAAAGTGTACCTGAAATCAGATATGAAATCAGGAAGTTCCATAAAAACAATTTTGTTTATCGAAAAGTGCTAGGGGAGAATCTTTTAAAAACATGTATATCCCCAGAAGAGAGTGATGAAGGGGTATTGAAATTGAATTTTTAACAACTAAATAGAATATATAATATGTACATAATCAAATAATATAACTCTATTTTGGTATAAAGTAATATAAGGAAACCCAAAAAAACAATGGAGTTTCGGGTATAATTTGTTACAGTTTATTAGCATGTTGTATAGTGTACCTATGAGGGTTTGATGAGAAGAAAAATGAATTTATCATAACATATAAATCATATGGGAGGTATGGGGTAGGTGAAAAATCATACTCCATTATTAGTAATTACAAAAAAAAGGAATATCATAGAGGTCAATATTTATATAAGATTGAAATGGAGAGGATCTCTTACCTTAAGTCTGATAGTGATCTTTTCGTGATCTTAATGACCTGAATAATAATATTATTTCTATTAATTAATAAATCAAAAATCCTATTATATATGTATATTAATTAGTATACTAATTTTAAGTTCATTTATACACATTTTTATTGGTTATGATGTTCAACTTCATTGTTGATGTATGTTTGCTTACTTGGTTTTAATGATGGGTTCAGTTATATTCATGTTCGAATAAACAAGTATAATGAAAGTGGTTGAGAAGAATTGATGTTTTATTTCATTAGGGAACATCCAAGAAATTACATGGTTATAAAAATTCCTTCTATTATATGGTGTGAAAATGAATTTTTATATAAAACCTTAGTGATAACCATTTTTGTTAATCAGTGGGATTTGATTACAATGAACATGTTTTGATTTATAACATAATACCATTCATACCAAAGGATTACCGAACCATAACAATAATATATTAATAATATAATAATCTTGTTTAACTATAACAAAAACGGTTTCATGACAAGATTTAAATATGATTATAGAAATTGAAAAACGGTTGTCCTTAAATATGCTAAATTAACACATTTCGAACAATGTTTTCATTTACTTCTAATTATATATAGGGAAATGAGAAAAGATAATGAATCATCCCTTTAGAATAATATCATTCTAGTAAAATTATTTTACTTGAGTTAACATACCATTGGGGTGAAGGGAGGTGAGGAATGAAACAAAAATAAAATAACTTAAATGAAATGAAAGAATTTGAATGAGGAATTCACCTCTTGAGTCTTCCACTATTGACAAACTTTTATTGGAAGAGTTTTGGGTATTTTTCAGAGAGTATGGGAATTTAGATGTTAGGGTGGAGGTTGGGGAGATATTTTCGTAGAATATTGGAAACACACAAAACTTTAAAGAATTGAGATAAGAGGGAGTGAGGGGGGTATAGTGGAGGAGAGGACGATTTTCATATTTATTTAATCTTTATTTTAGTAATTTATATGAAGAACATAAGTAGTGATGATTACATGACCAAGAATTGTTATAATTTTATAAAAGTTTGATATTTGGGTGCAAACATCACTTATTATGTCTGTAATAGTGGATTAAAATTATAATGTATTTATAGAGTAAATTAATGTTTTTTTATTATTCACTAAAATTTCAAATATTTTAGAAAAATCCAATAAATCCACCCTAACCATTTTTCAACGTGTAGAATCCAAAAATGAAATCCATTTTCAGAAATTATTTTCTAAATATGACTAACATAATATTAAATTAAAATAATAATTGATTATTAAAAAACCATTTTTAAAACAATCATTTGCTTATTCTAAAATACAGGTACATCATACGTTTTACTTGAATGTTATTTTTACAATATCATAGGTAAGGTTACTAGTCATTAGGAAATATCACTATTCATAAGTTTATGTTACTAATCATATGGGTAGGTTACTATTCAACAAAAAAATTAGTTTATATTATTATACTTTAAATAACTTACTGATCGCAACTGTGTATGTCATATTTTATAAATTCCAAACAATGAAGTGATAAAATTCTGTTTAATGGTCTGATAGCACTTAGTAGTTCATTTTGTAATTCATTTATGGGATTTTATGACAGAATTATAAGAAATAAATTTCCATTTGACTATTTGGGTAGTTATAACATGTTTGATCACCCAATGTTATAAAACTGCTTTCAGGTTTCTTTGAGGACTATGGAGAACATAGAAGGAATTACTAGCTCGAACATTTGAACAATTTTTTTGTCACTTTGTGGCATTATGTAGGGTTATTTTCTATTAAAGTGTTTATTATATTTGTAATAGTTTAATTTTTAAACATCCTTTTGGGATGTATTTTCGTATTGTTTTATATCTGTCTGGGAATTTTTTGGGAATGATACACCTTATCTCTTGATCCTAGTTATTAAAAATGGGTGACACCATCCATTATGTGAGATTTATGAACCCTTAGTTATGGTCATCACAGCATGGACCACTGGAGGTGGTACTCATGGGTAATTATGTCCCTTTCATCATTGCCAACTCAAGAGGGGCATCTTTGATGGGAGGGGGTCTTGACTGAATGGTATTAGAGGGAGGTTGAGTGATTGGTTGAAGTTTGGAGTTAGGATTGATAATGATTTCATAGGATAATAGGGAAATGGTGTTAGTTGATCCGGATTCATGATATAGGATTGTGAAGATCAACTAGGATAAAATAATTTATCCCCCCTCTCCATGATCTGATGTAGGGACTCTGAGCCTACTAAATGGCCATGTGAGGCTACACTTTTTTCATGGAAGAGACACTAGGAATGGTACATGGATCACATAGACTTGTGTTGATGATTTAACAGGGGTGTTTAATAAAATTTTAAATGGATTAAAAAATGAGTTAAATGAGTTAACATGAATCATTAATAAAATTACATACTACTCAGGTCAAGGGGTTCCTTTTTTACCTTCATACCTAGGGAACCTGATCATAGTCAACATGTTGCTCTAGAATTTTGATCCTCATATGGCTGACCCAGTAGATATATAGAGGGTTTATTTTTTGGAGGATGGCGACTAGTGGAAGATAAAATTACATGATTCCCATCAGAAGGCACTGGGAATGTATGTGGGATTTATTTCAGACCCTGTGAGAGGTAGCTAGCTCAAGGAACTTGAGATCCCTATCAGTTTACTTAGTGATTTGACAAAGTACTAGGATCCTTTTCCTATTATCTAGATGCGTGTAGGTGTGAGTCAATGTTGTACACTATAGGTGGGGGAGAATAAGGCTGCTTAGATTATGTGGGTTAATTTCAAGGAGGATTTCCATGGATAATTTCATTATTTAACCATGAAGGATGAGAATTGGTAGGATTTAATCTCTCTATAGTAGTGACTATCAGAGGGATATGGGGATTATCTTCAAGGATATCCTTTTTTTATTCCCATAACTCTTATTAGATGGGGAGTCCCATGAGAAATTTAAAGAGGAGTCACCTCATGTTTCAAATAGTACACAATCCCCCCTTTTACTTTTCTTTCATACATAGAGGTTCAGAAGAAGGAGGAAGTGATTCAATGGATGATATTTCATGGAGTTCTTCTAGAATATGGGAACTATTAGGGTTCATCAAGAGTCTGGGTTACAAGTAGTAGGTATTAGGTGCTAAGGACTCCATTATTTCTGTCAGTGTGGAGTCGACCTCAGTATTTTACATTTTGACCTTTTGGTCATCTATTATTTCCCATTGGCTTGGGGATAATGTGTTTCTTTTGGTTAGTCTGTTTAAATCATTATTGATACTATCCGGTGGCCATTTGGACTCACCACGGTGGAGGAATATAGGTTATGCACCATCCTCAACTGTAGTTTCCGGCTAGACAATTTCAGTAGTTAGGATAATAAGAACATGCTCCACCAAGGGAAGATGAATTAAGTAGAGGCAGACCACAGAGACCTTGAACTGGGTGTGGTTATGTGGGATGTATTTTACCTAGGGGAAGAGGAACTCGGTGTGAATAGTTACACATAATAGAGGAATCATTTCTAGTAAGGACAGAGATAGTTTGAGTCAAAATCAGCATATTTAGTACCCTTTCATTATATTTTTTTTTGATTTTAGAGATTCATACTCCTTTGGGGAACCCCATATAGCCCAATCTCTAGGACTACATGTTGAGTGGATTCCCATGCCTCTGGTGTTGAGTATTATAGTTCTAGGTTAGGCTATCCAATTTCATGTGTGTAGGGGATGTAGACTGATGTTGGGGCCACACAAGTCCGGTAGGGCTTTTTCATGCTACAAATGCATCCATATGATGTTATTCTCAACATCGAATAGTTGTATTCCATTCATTCCATTTTCAAAATATTACGATGAAGATTTTTGTTTTTATACGTGGATGGTCTGCGTGTGGCATTCTTAGGTGAGAGGTTCTATTAGGTGGACAGTCGACATGTGGATCATCTTCATTCCTTATTGGATGAGCTGTTAGTGTGAATATTGGACACTAAATCCTCTAGGGTTTTTTGGGAGTTCTTGTATGTTTTCCCCAAAGAGGTTTCGATGCTACCCCATCAAAATAACATTGAGTATGGTATAGACATGAAACTTTATGCTTCTCTTATTTTGATTTATTCTTATTGGATGGAACCTCCTAATTTGTGAGTGTTGTGGATTCAAATAGATGATCTGATGACGAAGGGATATATCCATCCAAGTGGGTCTCTATGGGGTAATCCGGTGTTGTTCTCAGAGATGGAATATAGTGGTATCAGGATATGAATAGAGAACTAGAGGTTGAATCAGGTAACTGTCAAGAACCTTCTCCCACATTTGAGGAAATAAGATATTTTCGACCAACAGATGGGGGAATGTTCAATTTATATGATCAAACTATATTTTAGATAAGAAAGTTTGAGGATAAACAAGGGAGATATCCAGAATTCGGCTTTCAGATGCAGGTATGGGAACATCGAGTTCATAGTCATGTTATTCGGTGTTACAAATTCTATATCCATGTTAATGGGGGCATCTCAACTTTTTATCCCATGAGTTCCTAGACCAATTCATCATCATATTCATAAATGAATTATTTATCTACAATAAGTTAGAGGAAGAGCATACTGAGATTCTTAGGACACTCTCAATGGTCCTTTTATGCCACCATCTCTACGAAAAACTATTCATTTGACAGTTCTAGACACAAGTGGTGGATTTCCATGGGCATGTGGTGTGTCAGTAGTGTTTATCATTGTCCCCTTCAATGTTCATTGTAGTTTTTTCTTTTTCATCACCCAAGAATGTTATAGAGGTTTTTATTTTTCTAGGTATGGTGGGATTTTTGAAGATATTTGTACTTGATTTACCAAAAGATTCTTCTTTATTGATAGAATTGAATAGAAATGTATGGTTTTTTTCTGGATCAAACAATGACAGGAAATGCTCATCTATATGAAGGGGAAGTTGGTTAGCGCTATGGTGCTCTGGTTTCCCAAAGAAGGGGTGATATTCAAGGTGTTTTCTGATTCTTCCCATATATGATTGAGAAGTGTGATGATGAAATAGGGGGGGATTATTTCTTATGGGTCTAGGTAGATACGTTACCATGAACATAACTATGATACCCATAATTTTGAGCTAGCATCGGTCTGGATTGTAATTAATATTTGGTGTAATTAACTCATTGGTGAACATTTTTGGTCTTCACAGATCATAAGAGATTGAGGTATATATTTTCCCAATGATATCAGATCATATGATAGTGGATATGTATGTATTTTAATCAGCACTATGATTTGGAGAACTCTTATTCCTCATAAATGTGTAATGTTATGGGTGATTCTTTGACCAGGAAGTCATAGAATGAGGTAATTCATGAATTTGAGGATTCTTGGAATGAAATGGAGGAGTTTGCAGCCATACACAAGGATACTGGAATGAGAGGCGGTAGAGGTTATTTGTTTCATATGGTAGTGTTGTATTATCTGATGAAGTAGGTGATGGAGTCTTAAATGGGAGAATCAAAGGCATAAGTGATGTGTGATAATGTTGACCAAGGTGATGCTTCGGAGGGAAGGTCATAGGATGGATATAATAGGATTGTTTTTATGTGAGGCTATTTATTCTGGTGGTGATGCCTGGAGAAAACATACATGTGTTTCATAGGTAAACCATTCTGGTGAACCCAAAAGTTTCCATGTTGTACTTTGGTTTAAGGATGCATTCTTGGTGGCTTGGGATGAACGGAGAAGTGGCCATGTTTGTTGCGAGGATTATTATGTTCTCATAGGGGAAGGATGGGATCCATTTTCCAGGTAGTTTATTAAATCCCATATATGTCCCTATGTAGATTTAGGATGACATTTCAACGTATTTAATCACAGGGTTAGTGAGATCTTAAGAAGGAAACAATTCTATCTAGGTATTAGTGGATCAGTTGATGAAATCATCTAACTTCTTAGCGATCAAGAATGTGTTTATGGTGTATTATATTGAAAAGAGGTATGTTCATGAGTTATTGTGATTTTATGGAGTTATTAGATCCATCATCTTGGATTGGGATACACATTTTAGCTTACGAGTCTGGTGGGGATGTAATCATGATTGTCGGAACTCAATTACATCTCAAAATAACTTTCCACCATCAGAAAAAAGGTAAGGTAGAATAAATAATATAGACACTAGAATACATGTGGCAAGAAAGAGTCTTGAAATTTAGAGGATATTTGGAATGACACATTACATTGTTAGTGTTCTCAAATAATAAATGATATTAGTAATTCATTGGCATGCCTCGTTTGATGAATTGTATGGAAGACCATGTCATTTACCTTTGTGATGGATAGGGGTTGAGTAGACATATGTTCATGGCCCTAAGGTAGTGCAGAGCATGAATGATAATGTTCATCTCATTCATTAGAGGATGAAGGCAGAACATGACTAGTATAATATGTATTCTGATTAAAGAATAGTGCCACAATATTTGAGGTTGGGGGCCCATGTTTTTTTAAGGATTCCCCTAGATGTGGGTAGTGGTTTGTTTGTAGGGGGATTAATATATTTTTGAGGTTCATCGGACAGTTCAAGGTTTTGGGGAGAGTTATTGAGGTGTAATTATTGTTGTCATTGTTACAAGAGTTGGATAGGATTCAGGGTGCCTTTCACATCTCTAAGAATTTTGTTTATCTACACGATGACGTCCACATCATTAACAGTGAGAGTTTGATATCGAGGATGATGCGATGTAAATGGGGTGGTAGGTAGAGATCGATAATCAATAAGAGAAGGTTTTTTTTGGTTGGCCCATTATTTTTGGATCACGTGTTGGGGAGGAATGGTGTCCTAGATAAAATTACATGGGGGCGAGAAGCAATGATGTGTTCCCAATACCAAGGGTTGTTTTAAGCTTTTCATTGTTCTATTTTACCTTATAATGTGATGTTTGAACATTTTTTTGTTATAGATGGGTTGTTCGATTTCTTTATAATGTGTGACAATTTACTGCCATGTGAAAAAAGATGAAGACAAGACTCATTATTAAGATGCAATAATTTTTATGAAATTAAACTTTTGTGGGCGAGTTTGTGTTACCCAATGGAGATTGTATCTTAATATGTAAGAGAGGATTTCAGATTCGTTTGTACAAATAGTGTAGATATTGTTCTGGGATGGTGTTTCTTCTGGTCAGTTTGGTTAGCATATGTCAGAGGAGGTGTTCTTGGATATTGAGGTTTCACTACTACTTTCAAACAACACAAGATGATTTTTCATTGAACCTCGATGTATGTACTAGTGTTTCACGTGTATTGAGATCCTTAATAGGTATTTCACAGGGTGGTTTTTTAGACCCCTCTTTCCCCAATGGGTTTGGTTTTTTAATTCATAGGGAATGAATAGTTTTTTAGGTGTTTGATTTAATGGTTGGGTCCTATCTAGTCCATTTCATTGTGAAAATACCATGTTTGGTGTTTTTTGGTTGGTCACGATGACTCATTTGAAGAGTTTTCTAAATTTCATGTATTTCCAATAGTGATTCGCAACTGTGAGTTTCAGCGGTGAGTCGTAGCAGGGATTCATGGATGGTGGTTCAGGATTGATAAGTCCAAATGATTACTCGCATAGGCATGTTGCTGAAGGTGGGTCGCTGAAGGTAGGTCGCGATCATAGGTCTCCAATGTTGAGTCATCCAATGGTAACTTTCCCAACGGTAAGTCATCTGATGGTGAATATTCCAACAATTAAACTGCCAAAAGTGACTCATCCATCGATATCTCATCATCTGTATCTTGCACTGGTGACTCATCCAATAGTGAATTATCCCCTGGTGACTCATTTTCACATCTTTTTCAAAATTCCAGAATTCGGATGTTTTTCCTTTTTCCCCTTTGATATTTCCTTTGATTCTAAATTAGTTAAATACCATATTTAATGTGGTTTGAAGCTATTTTGAATCATATCTGTCTTTTTTAAATGTGATTCTTCTATTGATCTTACAAAAAGGGAGGTTTTATCCATGACCAACATTTAATGGTATTTATAAAAGGTTTATTAAGTAGATTTGGGATCTATACATTCTAAAGCGGTGATCTAAGGTTCCTTAGGAGGTTTACTTTTATCATGGTCCTCCCCAAAAATTTCATCCCCAAGTATTCACGTATTGGGTTGTATCCCTTAGATCGCATTTTCCCAGGAGGTTCTTCTTGCAGCATGAAAACTCCCCATTTTTAGAGAAATAGATAAGTATTTATTGGTTCTTCATTGATGAGGGGGTTTATTTGTATTACATTTATTTTTGAATCATTCGTGGTGGGTGTATGGATATTTACATTGGAAGATACAAGCTTAATAAATAAATTAATATAGTTGAATCAGTTTAAGATCAACATTCAGGGTTGGGAAATACTGACAAATGCTACTATTTTATTGTTTTCTTAATATATTATTTTCTTTGGGTAATCATCCACTAAAAAAATTATTTGTTGGGGGTCATTGTTTTCACATGTGATGGTCTAAGGAATGAATGATGCTTGATCTTGGTCGAATGTTTAAATATGAAAAATATTAACCACATATACATGGTAAATAAATCAATGCCCTAGGATATCTCAGTTTCTGTGATTACCCCCTAATTTTCATATGTAATTAAAAAAAGATACTTGTTAAATCTGGATATGTTTTTTTGGTTTCGATGGTTGTATAGTTGTGGGCATGGTTGTGAAACGTGGAGTGGTATGGGTTGTGTAATGGAATATTAGTTTGGGAGATTTTTATTTTTGGTTGGATGGATGGGAAGTGTTTTATAGCTGGGATTCCATCACGTGGAACTATGTATGTGTTTCAGTAAGTGATATTTGTAGTGTGGTTATGTAGTAGGTCTGTCGATTATGGTTGTAGTGAGTTTTGTGGAGTGATGCTGCATGATAAGGGTTTTTTGTGGTTGTGATGATGTATTGGGTAGAATTAATTTGAAGAATAGGGATGGTAGTGGTTGGTATGGGTAACATACCCGATATTTCCCCAAGAGTATCTTGTAGAATGAATCATTCCATGTCATGGGATCAGTACTTTTATATGGAAATAATTGGTGTTAATAGTAGAGGAAATGTGAAGTGTGATAAACTATCAAGCTCTTCGCCATATGAAATGACTATAGTGGTGTTGATTTTTTTCCTATGTTTATTGTTTCTAGTTGTGATTAGTTGTTTCTTGGGTATAGATGGAATGAATAAAGGAACAATTTAATAAAGAATGTTAATTCTATAGTGGAATTGGCTAGGGGTATGAAATGATTCTGGGGCATGATGTAAAGACTCTTTATTTTTTTCCGCATCTAAATTGAATGTTATTGATGTTAATAAGTTCGTATAGAGGTATTAATTGTAATGAATCACATAGGTTGTGGTTGATTTATTGTTATTATATATATATATATACATATTTACTTATTATTTTTATACAAACCCCAACCTAGTTGATAACATTGTCCCGAACACCCCCTTTTTCACTCGAGAGGGTATATTTACCAATCATCTTGGTGGGAGGGTGGATTAATGGCCACCCAAACATCCCTTCTCCATCTTCCATGTGGTGATAGCCCATGATTATTCAAGCATGTTGTGATTTTAGATGACAAGGTGTATGTGGGTGTGTGGTGTTCTTACGTTTCTTTGGGATGAGATGTGTTTTATTCCTAGGTGTATTCAAGATGTGATTTGGTTTTTTGATCAGGTGTTTGTGTGGGAGATTTAGTTTTATGGCATAGGTGTGTGAAGGTGGGATCTGATGTGGTATACAGACCAGGTTTCTAAGATAAATTGGTATTTATGGATCCTAGGTGTGTGTGAATGTGTAGTGAAGTGGTTCTTTCAGAAGAGGTGGGAGTTCTGGGATGTATATTGTTAGTGTATGATATTGGATAATCAGTGGTAAAGTGGTGCAGATTACCCTATCATAGATATTATAACAACATTACCTTATTTTACTAGTGTTACATGTTTATCATTCATGGGTGAGGTGGGGATGAATATAATACATTGTTATGTTTTATTGGTTCTTATGTTTTCTCATTAGAGCATTTGTATGATTCTCCAACTTGTGCATGAGAGAATTTGGTTTTTTCTAGTGATAAACTCATATTCTCACCCTACTTTAGGAATTTTCTCTCATTTTTCTATGAGGACTATTGGGAGTGTGCTAGGAATTACATGCTCGGGCATTGGGGAATTTTTTTTGTCAGTACATAGCTTTACTTTTGGGTATTTACTTTGGTTCATTTCATTGTATTAGAAACAGTTGTATTTTTAAACATTCCCACATGATGTATTTTGGTTTTCATTTATATATGTACGGGAGTTTTTTTGGGTTGTTACAGGTTATCTACTAATCTTCGTTACTATAAAAAGGCAATTTCATCCATTTTGTGGGATTTTTATATGCTTGGTGGATGTCTGCACCTCGGGCCTCCTGGAGGTTGGACTTAAGGGTCATTATCTAACTTTTTTCATTGTCATCTAGGGAGGGTATCATTATAGCGAGTGATAATAATAATTTTACTATAGTTTTTTTATCAAATAAACTTATTTAATCATTATAATATTAGAAAAAATTCAATGGGATCATTGAAATATTCTAATCCATGTAAAGAGAAAAATATTTTATTGATAAATGAAAAATAATACAGGTTTTAAAAATTTATTTTAAACTTTTTCATTTAACATTTATAATCGTATATATTTTTTATGAAAATAAATTCTCTTTATACCTAACACAATATTATAATAAATATCCAGAATCAAAATGTTTGAATACTTTTGGAAATAAAGGCATAATTCATCATCATGATATACCATTATCAATTAGTTTAATCAAATCCTTCATTGATGGACACTAATAAATAAACGATAATCACATTATCACCCATTATGAACTAGTATGAAGAGAAAATATAATAAAACATTGACCATGAATTCCCAATATAGGCTGAAACATTAACAATGAGGCCTGAAGTATTTATATGTTGATCAGAAACAGGTGAGTGTTGTAATCATGGTTGAAATAGAATGAACAATTCATTATGATTATGGAAACATTAGAGTAATAATGAGACACTATAAAATTAATAGATCATTAGAAAAAAAAATCTATTAACGTGTGATCTTTATTTCAGTTCATATATCATGGTGTATAGAAGTTAAAACTTATATTAATCATTTACCCTACTGATATAAAATTGGAATATGGATCATAAATAAGAATAAAATTTCATAGAATTTCTCTAGGTTTCTTTTTCAAAACCATCATAAAAATATGGATAGATATAATGGCATCCTTTCAATTAATGACATAATGAAAAAATATATCCATATCATGTATAGTTATAACATTGTGAATAAAGAGAATAGAATTATGTACTCCCAACATATCATGTCCCATTAAAATTTTATTTTTACCGAATGCATTGTGGAGATATATATCATTTCACAATCTATTCCAATAAATCCATCCATTAAACAACTGATTTGACCCCTGAAAACTCCCAAAGAGTGTTCCTAATCCCCATGACCAAGGATATTTGCACAGTCCCCACGAAAGCACTGCATAGTAATGATTTCATCTATTTAATAATTAAGTAAATAAATAGTTGAGAATAGAAAAGATTTTGGAATGACCCATTAAAAAATTGGATGTCAACATAAGATTAAAATAAACCTATGATAAACTAATTTAAAAAGCTAAAAAATAATCTAAAAACTAGAAATCATAAAAAAACAACATTTTCCTTTAAACCCAATTTCCTACCATGAATTTTTTCCCACATCAACTGTATTTTCAGATCTCACTATTAGATAAAACAACCCTATATACATTGAATGATATAAGACCCATTGTGAGTGATGTATTTAAATAAATAAAATAAAAAATAAAGACAAAATATTCCTAGATCCTAGCGACTATAGAATCCTCCTCCAAACTAATGAATCTTAATTCCCTATGGGTGATAAAAAAGATAACATGAAATATGAAATAGTAAAATGAAAAAAGATAGGTGTGAGAAATAAATTCTCATTTGGGATTCCAATGGGAAGATAATATATATTCTATAAAATTAAATAAAATACATTTCATACTATTTTAAAATTAAATAAATTTTAAAAATAAGGTTTTCAATTCATTTTTAAATACAATTAATGATATATAAAATTTAAAAGAACAGCTTTCCCTACTATTTCAAAAAATAGTTTCAAAACTAAAAGGTATTAAAAAAAATCCATATTTAAGAAGAAAAATAAAATGAATGAAAAATTTCATTGAAAACAAAATATTTTAAAAGTTAATACAATTTTTACCAGAACCAAGTAAATGAGAAATATTATAAATATAAAATAATGTGAGATTTTCCAGTTAGATCATAGGAGTTCAATTTTTTTATGAAGTGCCTAAAACATAAGGATGAAAAATAACAATATAAATATTCTCATGGGAAATTACAATAAATCAAACAAATATTCTATAGACATAATTTGATCAGAACCAAATCCCAACAAATTGGTGTGGTCCATTGTTAATAGACCAATTGGATGCTCTCAAATAATCTCACTAGTGGAACAACCCACCTTCAATTTACAAACCATGGGGATCAAATATATATAATTGGGGATAAATAGAAACCATCACTCTACTATTTGTATGAAATTTTTGATACCATGGATTTAGACAATGTGGGTGGTGAATATGATTTTACACACACAACAACTTAGACATAAAAATACATCATACATAGTATGTCCACCCCAATAGGAACACACCCGTGTGAATTCCCTAATAGAAAGAATAGTATACATGTAGGCCTATTAATTTTAAGGATAACATTAAATGGAATAAACTATGACTTTTAATTTTTTGTATTCAAAATCAACTACAATGTAAAATAATTATTTTCAATATTTAATTCAGAAACATAAGGAACCCTGAAACGATGATTTCAATGATCCAGTCAAAACATATCATTTTATAATTAGACATCAATAATTTGTAAAATTTCTTTTTAGTACCAGAGATTTAAAATCTATAACCACATAACAGGCTTAGTCTGATATTCACATTAATATATGTATAAATACCACTTATACCAATGAAACTATATCAAAAACCATGTGTTAATAGGTGTAAATATTCAACACACACACATATATATCTATATATTTATATTTATATATGTCACATTTAATATAAGGTAGAAAATTATAAATTATTTTTGAGTTCATTAGTTACAAAACATTTTATTATATGATTATTAAAAAAAGAGAAAAAAGGCCAATCAATTTCCATTTTATCCAAAAAAAATATATTTATTATAATTTGATTACCAAAAAATAATATATTGTTTTTTTAATAACAATTAATCTAGAAAAATTGTTTAGGAAAGGAAAAACATGGTGGAAATATAAGAATATTATTATTAATAAGTGTAATATACATTCCAAACATTCCAATAATTTAAAATATTATATCTAGATCATAATATAAAAATCATATAGTAAATCCAATAATAAATTATAGTACTCAGATTAATGGATTATATATATGGGATCCTACCTCAAATTAAATATAAACACAATTCCATTGTTTTCCAAATCCCAATAACCCATCAATAAAGCCAATGGAACCTCAAAAAAGTAAATGAAACCTAGGAATAAGTTAAAATAAAAAAATTGGACCTTGAAAAAGTTATCAGGTTCATGTGACCTTATGATGTTTCATGGGTAATGTGAAAGTGAAAGAATAAGGTGAGGTAGATGGAGGGACTCATACATAAGATGATCATACCATGAATATAGAGGTTAAATGTTGAATAAAGATGGATGATATGAGGATGAGGAATTCCAATGATGATCCCCAAGGTATGTTTAGAGATATGTTAATGTTGATTGAAAAAAACCCCATTATGGGTTTTATTTTATTAATGGGAAACATGGAAATTAGAACAAATAACCTCTCGGTACAACACACGTTATGGTTACACAGTTGGGAGAATTGTGTACCGATTGTGCACCAATAAATGGGCCTCTATAAAAAATGCATGTGAAGGATAAATGGTTAGTGAAGTATTTAACTGGCCTTGTGGTTGGCTATATTAAAATAAAATTACATTTTAATGGTTTGAATAAAATTTATACAAACTGTACACATATGAACAAAATAAAAAATATTAATATTTTTTTTAAAAAAAAATTAACTAAAAATAAAAAATATAATTATAATTATATGATTAATTTGAATTTATTAATAATGGCCACAAATTTAAAATTCACCCCACCATGTAACATTCTTTCTCGATAAATTACAATGTAATTACATTCATCAAGAGAAAATCAATAATAAACGACGAGTCTCGAATACATGAATGTCAATGAAGTAACAATCACATTACTTTGCAATAATGATACTCTAATGTCCAGAAAATGGTATGTTAACATCCTCAAAACCATACCAACATCCAATTAACCAATTAAAGATGACTAGGAACCAAAAACATCATTCATATAATCAATCAAATATACATATATCTTAAAACACAACCTCAAAATAACCCTATCTTCTTAAATTTAAATCACACATAGAAATAAATATTTAATATTTTGGAATCTCCCCATGAATCAATCAAAATTACCTACATTTTGTCTCTACAATTAATATGATCTGGTTTAGGTGGGGTGGGAAAAAATAATTACCCTATCATGGATGCTTAAAGATAAAATTACCATGAGATCATTCTATGGTG
The DNA here is from genome assembly GCA_963277665.1 of Viscum album. Classification (NCBI taxonomy): domain Eukaryota; kingdom Viridiplantae; phylum Streptophyta; class Magnoliopsida; order Santalales; family Viscaceae; genus Viscum; species Viscum album. The sequence continues at coordinate 820,711,266 of OY728151.1, forward strand.
GCCTCACCACCATATTAGGATGATGGTTGAATGTTGATTTAACAAATTGGAAAATTCTGAGAATCCCAATGAAGGACAAAATCTATTAGAATCATCAATATAATGATTAACACCACTGTATAACCACAACAAGGTACAAAATTACACAAAATGACACACCCATTTTAACAAATATTTAATAATATAAGGTGGGGAAAATGGAATTCCAAGAAATAAATAATTGATGTAAACAAAAAATAAACCATAATTACTAAAATCAAAAAACCTCACCGATATAGAAAATTCATAAAATGTTGTGTATAATCAAAATTGAGTATAAAAATGACCAAAATCAAGGGCTCCTAAGTGAAACAAGTATCATCTAACCATAATAAAGACAAATTTCAAATATTCAAGACCTCTTAATCAATTAATATCCCATGAAAAATATAAAAATGGGAAAACAATAAACTCTAAAGATTACAACCCACATTGATGAAAACTAGGAGTTATTAATCTGACTACGATGATGAGATACATATAAAAATTACTAAAAAATAACTAATCATACAATGAATTCTGAAAAAATGCATCAACAAGATAAAAATGGGCTCTATCCTCATGAAATTGGAGGAAAATCAAGGTCTTACTCTTTTAACACTATATGATAGATATCTAATCTAATCATATAAAACAAATCAAAATTACTATTACTCCGAACCACTCACCCATTAATTTTCCATTAATTTTTATAATACAAACACAAAATAATTCACCTCATTAGAATGAATGGTCAGCCACAATAATTAAAACTATACGTTGATTCATCAAATGGGATTACTGAGATGAACCCTAATTAAAAAAAAGATGGTGGACACCTCAAAAACACCATACTAAAACATAAAAATGATAACCAACACTAATTACCAAAATCAAAATTCATATAGACATAGAGGAATAAATTCTAGAGACTGAATAATAACTATTCATAAGGAGTATTCTAGGTCATATTAAAATATGAAAAAAATATTCTATTAATTCATGTTTCTCAATACCAGTAATATACACTGATTATAAATCATCTTAAAAAATTATTTTTTGACCAAAATAGAAGAATATTTTAAATAATAACTCATCCTACATTAAATTACCTAAATTAAATTTAAAATATCAAGGAACACATTGTAAATCATGTCTTCATAACAGTTCAACAAACATGGGGAAAGCCACATATCATTAAAAGTAGGGAACATCAGACTTATTTTTTTTAAACAAATAAATTTCTGTAAATAACACATTTAAAAAAATGTAAACTGAGTTTCCATACCTATAAAATTTTATTTTCAGTAAAAGGACTATTAAATGTTTTTATAAAAAACATTCCCATTATAAAAAAAATTATTTATTAAATGATAATTGATTTTTACCACATAAAATCATTATGAAAACACATTTACATTTTCTCAAAATGAAATAATTACATAATGAATATTTAAAATATATAATGCACTATCAAACATCGATTATTTTCAATTAATATATAAGAAAAAACAAATAACTAAACATGAAGGGTCAAGTGACCTTGCACTTATTGACTACATGGGTTGGCTGACAATGTTTCATCTAAAGAAAAGTTACTATGAGTATCACAAAACCATGTACCTGACCTTCAACATGGGATTCCAATCTACGTGAGATCACCATGTACCACTATAATGATTCCCAAATCATCCGAAAATATATATCCCAAAATAAAAATAAAAATTCTATAATCCCTGGGAATCTCATGATTCACCATGAGCATTGGTGAATAGGGAATAAATCAGGACCTACATCACGTGCCTGGAATATAAACTCTAAATCTACTAAATATACCCAAATAATAGGGGTTATTTTTGATTGATACATTGTTTATATGAATAAAACTTGACTTCTTAGATAGAAATTTATCTTGATCCAAACAATTATACCCCTCCATCGAAGGACAATGTTGGCCCATGATAAAACCAAAACGGAATACCCAGTCACCATGGGCATTCAAAAGTACCTAGAAATCAAGGAAACAATACTCAAGAATAATTCTATCCAATTTTTAATTATTAATATTAGTAGAAATATAAATATATGTAAATATGACCCAACTTTTCTGTATATCAAAAAACAACATCTAATAAAAAAATTCATATTAGTGTAGTATAAAAACTAGGAACTATAATTAACAATATTGAGAACCAAAAAGCTCCCCCAGCATAGGAAATCCCACTCTAATAATGTAATGATTCCAACCTTAAATTTTATATCTTCTATGTACAGTTGATATAAAACCATTTATCCATAGACGGTGTTAATATCCTATATTACCAAAATAAAAAGATAAAAGAAAATAAATAGTAAACTATAAACATTCATATATCATTATGACTATTAAAGTCTTTTTCCTACTAAATAATCTCAACTACACATGGGTGAGCATAAAATATAAGTAGATATATCGAACTAAAAAATGATAATAGATTAGTGTGAAAAAATAGTCTTAATACAGATTGTAATGAAAAAACATGACCTACACACACCCATTAAAGTTAAAATATTAAATTCTAATATTAAAATATAACAATATATTTTAAAAGAATAATTTCATTTAGACATACAAGTAACTGGTCAATAATTTTAAAATATCCATTTTATATTCTATTTATATAAATTTATTTTATGAATTAAACAATATATGAAAATATATTTATAATAATAATAATTTGATGATAGAATAATTTTAAATTTTTTTTTCCGGATATCATATGAAAAAATTATTCCAAAAAAATTTAAATTAGAATATGCATAAATATGGGTTAGAGTGATAACTTCTAGTAAGATAATAGTATTTGAAATAATCACATAAATGTTCCACAAAAAAGAGTAAATAAAAATATCCATAAAATGGTGATCTTAGAATATTACTACACATTACATAAAAATATCGAGGAAATACTCATTATGGAAGAACCTACATACATATCGATGTGATCAATAATCAATAACCAATATAGATAATCTTGTATAGACTCCCTAGTAGAAAAGCCCAAATGAAATTTTCTTTTCAATGGTGATCTATACCTTATAATTAGTACTAAATATAAAACTTCTCTTAAATCTCACAAAATTTCCTACGGTCCAAAAAATTTAAAAAACATGGGAGGTGATAATGATTGTATAAACACAATATCTCAAACATAAAAATCAAACATATATACTATGACCAACTCACAACACAAAACATTGAAAATTCATCCAAGAAGAGAGAGTATACATCGAGGACTCCTCATTTTAATAACCCTTCAATGGTACCAATATTTCCTTATGTCATTGAGGATTAAAAAATTATTTCAATTGAAACATCATTATTTCCATAAGTCAATTCCTAAACCAAAGGAAATATGAAACCATGTTTTAAATATGAGAAATATTCCTTGAATTTTTACAATTCAACATCGATTGTTTGGAAAATAAATTTCCATACAATTACATTCATATCCCAGACCACCATTTACACATAGTCATATATACACCATGATATATATATATATATATATACCCATTAAAAAAAATCCATCTATTCCCAATTCTGTTTGGGAATATGTTAACATTAGAACACACACACACACACACATATATATCTATATGATTGAAATCGAATGGAAGGAAAATAATTATAATTTTTTTATCTTTTTGGGAAACAAAATATTCTTTAAGACATCAAAGAAAATATCCATAAAAATCCAAATAATTTCCATTATTTATGAACTCATATGTTCAAAACTAATATGAATACAAACCCACCCTCTGTTTTTCTGCTAAATTCAAATGATAAAGAAAAAAAATTTAGTATTGGAATGCCAAGGAAGAATCATTGGAACATTTTTATTAACTTGCGTTAAATCCAATGAATAGTTTCCAACCAATTTAATTATTATATTTTTATCATATTATAATAAGAAACCGAAATTAAAAAATTATGAAATTTATTTTCTCAAAATAATAGAACGAGCAGAGGTTAACATATATAAAATTGAAGAGATCACATCCATTCTTGTGTAAGGCTCAATTGTTTCTTAATGGTGATCAAACATCCCCTTAAAATTGATAGAATCTATCAGAACAAGTAGAACAAAAAAATAGGCTTTGATAAAACCCTAGGGTTTGGATGAACTTAATACACATAGAGGGGATGTATAAAAAGAATAAGTGAAAGATAAGAAGTAATGCTTACTGAAGATGAAGACACCCAAAATCAAGAGGTGAAATAGCTAAAAATTGAGGGAGGAGGGGAGGGGTATATGGGCATATGATGAAAACACTATATTTTTTGAGTGTGATTGTGAGGGTGAGGCGAAGAATAACTATAAAGGTGATTTATTTTATGAATGGAATAAATGTAAATAAAATAAAAAATTAAAAAGAAATCAAAAGGATTGGTCCAAAAAATAAATATTAAGGTAAATATTTCCAAATAATAAAATTAAATACAAAGTCACTAATAGTGTTTAAAATTATCAATTCTGATCCATTGTATAATGGAACTAGAATATATATATTTTTATACCCCATGAATATGAAAATAATAGTAATTTCATCAAAATCATTGAAATTTAACATGTTGAAATATTATTGGGCTCCATAAAAATAATCTTCCAGTATAGGAGTGTACATATTAACATGAATTTTTTGGGATAGGGTATTCATGCAATATTAAAACAACTTTTATACAATTAAATTAAAAGAATTAAATACTCAATGAAATTGTAGTTCTACTTATTTGAAAACTCTTTAATCCAAGGAGTAAAGTGTATGTTACTTAATGTTGAATGGTTTATGATTAGAAATTTTCATCATGTATTATAGATAAAAAATAATTCCAATGGAATATATTTTTTTTTGTCCCATAATGATTTAATTTTCAGAAACACGTGTATATATATATATGGTAGCATGTATTTTAAATTAGTTTGTTATAATATCATAATATCAATTTAAAAAAATGATTTCTTCTTTGGAAATATTGTATTTGAAATTTTAGAGGTTGGAATATAGAAGATTATTTACAATAATGTAACATATATAAGAATATTAAAATAACTTATGGATTTTATAATAAATAATTTCATCGTTTTTTCATAATATTGAACTAAATAAATAATTATTTAATGTTTAATTGTAGATAAAAATGATAAATATTTTTAATAAATTATAATTTTAAAATTTATTATTGAATATTATATATAACAAAAATAATTTCTTTAAAAATAATTTGGATAAAAATAAAGTGTAAAATAGATGGGAAATATAAACCAATGCTTATAATACATTTTGTGATATAATCATGAATATTAAGGATATATGTAACATTCAAAAATAATTGAGAAGTGGTGTTACATATTATTTTTCATCGTTATTTTTTAAAAAAATATCTCAATATGGGAATAATGAAATAAATTAGATATAGATTAATTTAAAAAATAATAATAAGAAAAAATTATAATCGATTATTATATAATTATGTTTACATTATCAATAAATAAATAGTTGTATAAGAATCATAATAAAATTCATATATATAGTAAAATAATTTAATTTTCGATAATTAATACAAACAATTAATTTAAAAGATGGATTTTATGGATGATGAAAATATCGATTAATTTAAAGAATAAAAAACAATAAATAAAAGAGATGGAGAGACTCCATAAAAACAACATAAGATATGAATTTTAAATCATCATGTAAATAAAATAATGTTATGATTCATAAATAATAATTGAAAACAATTTATTTTAATGTTATTGAATTATTTTTCAAGCCATTGCATATATAATTGACTACAATGAAAAAATACATAAAAATAATTATGATTTATAATAAACCTTCTAACCCTGAGTCTCATCTCATTTAATATGTCAGATAACTTCTCAAAAAATATAATTATATTAATTATTTACTTATTTAGGAAAATATTCATGTACTATTTAATAATTTCAATTCCTTTTTGTTCATATAGTTTTTATGTTATTCTTTTATAAGTTTAATGTCCTTAATTTTGTCTTTTTGATTTATTTCAGTTCAAAATTCCAACATTTCATAGATTTTGTTGTAATTGATGCGATTCAGGGTATAATAGATCAATAATATCAAAAACCGACATGTTACAATTTTTGTCTCATTCTAGAAGTAAAATAGTTTAATATTTAATTATAATATACATAATAACACCAAATGATAAATTTTCTCTTCAAAATCTTATTTTGACATGTTTAAATTAATATGATAGTTTAGTTATGATAATTATATTCTCATTATTATATAATTATCAAATTTTAATGGGAAATTAATTTTTTTTTATTAATTTTTTATTTATACATAATATATATTTTTAATTTTATCCATGGCAGTAATAATTGAGAATATTATGTAACTATTGAGTTTATTAGAATGAAACTCCTATTATTGAATAATGTTTTCAATTTTGGATAAAATAAGATAATAACTAATATTTATTCGAGTTTCTTAATTTTAATAGAGCATAAAAATAAATAAATTTCAGTGTTAATTTTATCTACATTTTTGGTTAAGTAAGGAGTTATAGGAATATAAAAATGAATAGATATTAACTCTTAATCTCTTACAGTGACATAGAAACAACTATTGAAATTTAGGGTCCAATAATTAAATATTATATAATCATGTGTTTCTTCTCATATATGATTTTCTTAATTTGAAATTATCTTTTAGGTTTATAGTTTTATATAATTATTATTTCACATGAATATAAATATTACATCACAATGTTGACATGTCCATTTAGTATCAATTTTCCAAAATAATTTTGTTTCTATAAAAAGATTTCATTTTAAGTCGCATCTTCCCAATTTTCAAATTTACCCCATCCTTGTCCCCAACAATCCTTAAACCCAAGGATTTTTTTAGATAAATTATATGAGAACAAAATTATTAGTAAGGATCAAATTGAAATAATGATAAAATCCTATTAATTCATGATTACCTTCATAAGATTTTAAATTTTCAAACTAAATCATCATGATCAAAAATAAAATTTTAATACACTTGAAATCATATATTCCCCCAATTGTTTTCATAAAACATTTAATATGAAATATTATGGGGAAAACTCATAAGTTTTACTTTCCAATAATGAAAATTTTATAGATCCATTTTCAAAAAAATACACTTTTACCATTAAAATTAGCATTTACATTTCATTAAACAAATACAAATTATTAATCACATAGATTCATATAATTAGGATGATGGTATAATAATAACATGTAAATAATGTAAATGTGGATGTAGAAAAAATGTGACATAAGAAGAATTCATGGAAATTTTATATGACCCTAACTTGTGGTTGAAAAGGTCCCATATTGGATAATGTTTACTCTATAATCGCAAATAGAAACCTAACGAGGGAATTATTTTCATAATTATTTAGAGAACAGTCTAAGCACACCTATCATAACATTTACATGATAACATGTTAAGGAAATTAAATAAATTATATGGAATAAAAATAATAATTAACCTTATAAATATACGGGGTTCATATTCATGACTCATAACATAATGAAAATAAAATTCTTAATTAAGGATTACGAGAAATTATGATAAGACAAGTATTACCCAATTGAAAGAATGGAGGGATGGAAAATTATATATGTTAGTGACATATTTATATATAATTAAAAGGAAATACCAAACAAAAATGTACTGTTAAATTTTTTTATATATAGAATGGTTATAATAAAAATAAAATTGCGGATTAGATAGACTACATACATCTATATGAAAAAAATATTATTTATCAAGATATCCAATCTGTTTGAAATCCATATAAAAAATAATTAGAAAAAGGTGCAGATGGGTTTTCTAATAAGAGTATAATATAATTAAATAAAAATATCAAATAATTCTTTTCCATTGAGAAATATTGTTTATACCATGTTATTAAAATAAAACATTCCTTTTGTCCATTTAAATTATATTCAAAACATTCTGAACAAAATATATAAAGAAATTAATTTTGTGATACATTGAAATAAATTCAAAAGGGAAATAAAATTTACTCAATAAATAATTTATGCAAATATACATACATTAAATATATAATTTTAAATATATTTAAATTTAGGAGAATGATTTAAAATAAAATTATTTAATAAATTAAAAACATGGTTTTAATGTAATGTTTCTATTACATAAAACTAAAAAATTATTTATTCTTATAAAAATTATTAATAATGTAAAATCTATTAAAATTTTACCCACAGAAACCATTTAATAATATACAATAATTTAATTGAATCATTTAGAAGAACATGGATGTAAAATAAAAGAGTTATAAGAGAAACATTTAAATGGTAATCTTTTAAAAAACATCCCTGATGTCGATTACAACTAATCATGTACATACCATTTTATCATGAATATTTAAATTTTGTAAATTATTTACATTGTTAATAACAATTCTAATATTTATGATTCCTCTAAATTTATTTAATAACATGTAATATATAATTTCATGTTCTATTATCTTCCCACTTTATGTTTTGATAATATATATCTCATACGTTCGTAATGAATTTGGTAGGATTACAATGCTCAATGAGGTCTGTATTTCATCATATCCGGAATAATAATAATGTAATAATTATAATTTTCAAACATAAACCATTATTTTATATTTAAACCCGATATAAGGATAGAAAATTTGAACTATGTTAAATTAATAGAGATGGTAGGTCAAATATACACATGAGTAATACATCAATATTTCAAAGATTAAGATAGAAATAAGTTAAGTTCTATATTATATTTTTACCATTATAATTATATAGTAAATGTAGACCTTTTTATATAATTACACTTATATTTAAAATCTATGTAATATAGTGATGAAAAAATCAAATCACTTCATGGTGGTTGTAGTCCACACATACACACGAATGACTTATTTATTTTTTGATGAATGATTGGTTACAAAAATATATATAATATTAAATTTAAAAACTTATAAATAATTAACTAATATTATTTAATAACTTTAAATCCACTAGTATAAAAATGTACAAGAGGTGGTGATAGGAATCAAATTACATCGGTTTTCCAGGTGGTTGTATTCCTTACTCACGAGTAATGATTTTTTTCCCATAGGATTAGATAAGGATATGGATATAAGTGATTCAGTTAAAATAATAAATTTTCAGTATAGGATAGATGTTTTTTTATTTTTATTTATCCATTTTTAAGATCATTTGAATGAGGTGGAAATGGAAATTAAAAAACATAAATTATGTTAAATACTATACCTCATCAACAAATATTCTTATTTGTGTTTTACCATAATACCTCTAAATATAGAATTCAACCTAATAATTAGGAAAATAAAATTAAAGGATGAATAATATATATATTATTTATAGTTCTTAAATGGAAATTGTTTGATATTTTAATTAATATCCTAATCACGTAAACGGTGATAATATATTTGACAAATCATTTTATATAATATTATGTATCAAGAAATATCATATTTTTAATTTTTTTGAAGTCTTCGTATATTTTGTCATTAAAAAATAAAAAAAATGTAATATAATATATCAATACATTAAAAATATTTTATATTTTTGTTTGAAAATTTGTGAAAAAAAATTCATTAAGGATTTATTATATTTATATTATTTTTAATCTATTATTTTATTTTAAAATTAATAAAATAAATTCAGTGTAATTTTTGTAAAATAATTTAAGGTAATTATTTACTTACCATAAATTATAAATAAATTACCAAAAAAATATGAAATATTTTTTAATTAATAATAAAAAAAATTATTAACTTTTATTCCCGTCACAAAATATTATAGTTATTTAATGAAAAAGTGATATACTGTCTTTATGATTTAATTAAATATTATAATGGAAAAATTCATTGAAATATGGAATTATGTAGTGATTCAATTTGATGGAAATGTATGAATTTCAATAATCAAATTTTATAAATACAAATTTTTGGTTATATTATTTGTCAGAATCATATTATTTGTAACCATATTTACTTAATTTACTCTTACCATGGTGAAAAATGTATACATTGGATTCCATTCACATTAAAAAAATATAAAAGAGAAATATGTAACAAATTTATTCCTCCTTATTAAATTTAATTAATTTATTTCTCAAGATACAAGTAATATTAATGGTAGTATTTTATTTAAAAATAATCTCGCAAAACACGATGAAAATTGGAGTTTTTTAGAAAAAAATGCCAGAAAAGTATACAAAAAAATCTATAACAAAATAATGTATATATTTCAATTCATGTTATATAATTAGATTCTACTTTATCAAAAAGAACTAATTTAAATTGATAAGTTATAACAAATAGAATATCATATTGAAATAATTTATAATATAATAGATTTTTCAAAAAAATATTTATTTTTTAGGATTCAAAGAAAAATACTACGTTTTAGAAAAATATAATTACATAACCTAAAGTTAACTTTGATAAGATTATTATTTAAATGATTACCTTTCTATAATGTACTATTATTGAATATGGTATAATGTTATTATTTTATTTATACAAAAAAAAAATTATTTTTTCACAATGCGTATTTTTAAGAAATAAAATGGTTTTACAAAAATGAGATATTATTTACTAGTAATTTAAGAAATATATTTATAGTTAATTTTAAATTTATATATATATTTTAATTATTTAAATCCTATTATAAACCATCGATTTAATGATAGGGTTATGTAATGACCTCAAATATTCTTTTCTAGAGCTCATGTCTAACTTATTACATTTTTGTAGATAGAAAGAGTCAAATCATAATTGACCAATTTTTCTAGAAGTTATGGAGTAATTGATACATATATAATACCAATTTTATTTTCAGAAATAAAATAAATCATATAAAAACGAAATTATTTACACCTTGGAAACTCATTCTTGGGATTCATCTTCATACCCAAGGGAAATAAAACAAAATAAGGGTGTGGAAAAATTCATAGAATGGTTACATAAAGTGGAATATATAATGAGTAAAATATAATGTTCAATATGGAGAGGTAAATAATCGAATTAATAAGAAATTTAGTCTATACGCTATGCCTTAAATAAGAAACAATCAATATATAAATGAAACTAAATGAACCCTCCTGCCAATTATTCAGTAAACAGAGATTGCAAGACATCCAAAGAAAATATCAATGTTAATATATTAAGGGACATAATAATTAAAAATATTTATAAATATAAATTTATAATTATTATAATTCATGATCTCAGGCATCATGATGCCTCCACATTCAGAATAATTTATAATAATGATTAAAAATACAGTTAAAAGCCCAAACTAATTTGGAAGAATGATTTATATCATGATACCTATCAATTCATTAAGAGTCTATATATAAACTGTAATTATCCATAAATTCTTATCAAAATAATCATTCATATATCATATTATCTTTTTAAACATGAATGAGTATGACATATCACAAAATTTTTGTATTGAGTAGGGATATATATATATATATATATCCCTAGTTAATAAAAAACATTTGAAGTTTGAAAAAAATTAAAAAATAGATTACAGTTTCGGAAATAATCATATGCATCATAGAAGAATAAAAATATTTATGTGAAATTTTATTTTTTGAAAAATTATTTGACTAAAGTTATTTCTTGAAGATAAATCCTATAATCACAGAAAAATGTGATATTGTAAGATAATTGTTTTACCACTTTGGTAAATTCATAATTTTATCCCCTAAAATTATTAATATATAGTAAAGTAATAGTAATTATTAATAAATTGTTATACATGATAAATACCTCAAAGGGGAAGTACATATGTTATATTTTTGTTCCTCCAAGCCCATTTCATTGTGTTTTTTGGTAGTTGGGAGTGCTTATAGGAGGGTCAGAAGGCATTTGGAAGAGTTTGGTTGTTATGGTTGAAAAAGGGTAATTTCATGCTTTGTCACTATATTTCATGACATAAAATACATCTTTATGTCTTTACATAGTGTTTTCATGATGTGTAGGTATTTTACACAGCATGGAGATGTGTTTTATGAAATGTAATATTTTAGGGTTTGAAACAGTAAAATAAAATCAAGAGGTGAAACTTTTTTTGTCTGAGCCCAAACCCAATATATTATATGATGTTAAATGGTATTACATGTCATGTAATACCTCAATTAGTTAGAGTTTTAATAATTTATTTTGACTGAATCATTATTTATTCGGTCATTATTTCTTTTGAAACTCATTCCAGATGAACCATAGGAACCCTGAGGATTCCTTTGAGCCCTACCCCTCCCTCCACAATCTAGAAATTCATGTGGTTGTTCATTAGAAATATGGGGTGATTTTTCTCCCCTTTCTATTTTATTTCCTCTTTTTCATTCAATAGTATTCACTTTCGTCTTATAGGTTTTAATTAGTTGGATGTTTTGAAAATGTTTTGTTAATCAATGGGTGCGGAATAGGTTGATCCATGTCACTTGAATTGCAGTTGTCAATAGTAGGCATTCTACTTCTCCATACAGTGCACAAGATTGGTGATTTTTTTTTTCAATTTAGTGTTTTCATTTTTTTTCTCCTTAATTATGCATCATGTGGGAGGGATGTACTTTTTTCCTATGGTTCAGAGTTATTCCACACTAATAAAATATACGAACTAGGTAAATGAATTTAATGCTGTATAGGGATCTTATGCCTGTATTTTTCTTGCATTGTTGTTATTGTGATCTTGTGAAATATATGTGATAAATGACCCACTGAATGTTGTGTATGATGGTGGTAGTTGGTTTAAAACTAGACAAGTTTATTTTTTATTGATTCCTATAGAACATTTTTATATAGAAATTATTAAATAACATACACTTAGATAATAAAATGATGCCCCTATAATTAACCAATTTCTATGAAAACCACATGTCGAATTAAATAAGGAATTCCACATTAAATACATAATTTTTTATGCATTGGTATGTGGGGTGATGTGTTTTTTGGGATAGTGTGGATGTGTTTGTAGGATACATGGAATGTGAAGTGGTTATGTTGTGATGTATGGAAATGAACTGGTTTGCACTGTGGTATATCTGTGGATCACTAGTGTGTGTTGGGGGTTGGTTTCTGAATTATTGTGCAAAAAATTCTTGATAACTCATCAACCTGACCATGTAATGGAATATCAAGTTGATAGATCAATTTTTTGGGAAATTGGATGGAAATTTTTTCGTAACGATGCTTTGATCCGGTTATGTGGGGATGTGTTTTTGTGTTTCTTATTGTGTATTCTACATTGTAGTTTCTCTGAATTTAGTGAGATAATTGAATAAATAATTGGTTAATAAATATTGGGGTCGTCTTGGAATGGGTTAGTTAACAAAATGAATAAATTATATGGGAATAACGAATTGTAATGGTTAATTATGTTATATGGAAATTGACAGGGTGTTGAGGCTTGATCTGCGGTGTTGTTCATTTTAAGGTAGCAGTAATAATAGAAGTTTTTTGAGCTAGTTTTTTTATAGATAACCCCTAGGTTTTGATTTGGGGTTTTTATCATATATTTATATACTTTTATTTTACATTTTTATTTCTATATGAACCCCATCCAAGTTGAGCACTATGTGATGAACACCCCACTATCCCAGGGGAGGATGCCTTTCCCAAACATTTGGGGGGAGGTGGGATGGATGGAAACCAGATCATCCATGCTCCCTCATCAAGGAGATGATAACCTAGCATTATTCAGGATGATTATGGTTTATGAGGACCATGTGTAACACCCCGATCTTCCACGATACGCTTCTCATTCAATAATGCAATAGCTTGCATTGTACGCAACTTCGAGTTCTAAAACACCGCGACTAATCAAAGTAGCCGTTATGAATAGTAATAGCAACTTTTTAAAATTATAGAAATTTTATATTTCAAAATGGAATTCATTTTTGGATTCGGAATATCGAAATTAGCCTATGTTGAATTGTTGGTATTTTTCTGAGAACTTCTAATTTTTTATGAATAGTGAAAAATACTTTAAAACAACATTTTTAATCAAAATAATTTATTGTGATAAATTATACTATTTAGTGGTTTTAAGGTATAATTAGAATATATTTTTACCATTTTATCCAATGGTGGTCATTATAATTAATTTAACATTGAAATTGGACATAAACAATTGCCAATCTTTTGATATAAATTGTTTCTTAAAAACACGCTATTTGTCGTAACAGCGGGAATTAATTATAAAATTAATTAATGAAACTTATATGTTTAGAATTTTGTAAAATAGAAATCATTTTTGAATTCGGAATATCAATTATAGCTTAGGGTGAAATTTTGTCCTTGTTCTGAAAAACGTCAATTTTTGATGAATAGTGAAACCACTAAGTGGTAGTTAAATAACTGATTTTTCGTTTAAATGAAATATTACCACTTCTGTGATTTGATTTTCAAAAATCCGACATACATGGTTGTCATTAAGAAGTAAAATGTGGTTCAATGAGATTAAAATAATTTTTTTATGAATAGTAACTTTTAAGTTCTTAATCGCGATTAGAGGTAATTAGTGCAGTTTAAGGTACAAATAATGTTTTAATAATATGAGATGAGCATGACACTTGTCCTACTCCTATTGGATGAGTCATGGACGACCAAGAAAACCCATGGGTCAACATGGGGACCCCATGGATCCACTTTAGTTGGAAAATGACATTAATATATATTTATTTAATGTTAAAAATAAATTGACACAAACATGAGTTATTTTACTAAAACAGTTATTAAGTGGGGTTACACAAGTCCAAATTTTGACTATAAATATTCATTAGAAATCTAAAAAGATTTTCTACATCATAGTATTTTTTTTATAATTTTTAGACATTATATACCTTAAATTATTTATGACATCATTATGATGTAGCGATGACCTCATTATTTAACGATTTAAATAAAATGATAAGATAATGCAAAATCCAAGGCTTACACTTGTCCAAAGCCTATTAGATGAGAAGATTTCGAAACCTTATCACCTTATCCTTGAATTATATAAGTGTGGGACCTTAATAATCTGAAAAGCATTGTGAAATAATGTAACATTTCAATCTTTCCAAAAGTGCCCCTCCTCTCCACTTTTAAAAGGCCCCCACCTCTCCCACCTCATTTACACTTTCAAGCCATTTGGCTCGGCCAACCTCTGCCCAAATACTCTCCCAACTTCCCCTTCTTACTCCTAGAAGCCTCACTTTGGCCAGAACTCTTCCCAAGGAAGCCTTTGGCTCAAATCAAAAAGAGTTACCCGATTTTGAGGTAATGTCTTCTCTAATGTTGTTTTGTTTTATTTTTCTTCTCCAACCCCCTACACTCTTTTTATTCATTTCTTTTGTAACAACAAAAGTATCCTCAATATACTAGGATGTTGTTATAAGAAGTATTCGAGCTACACTTACACACACCTACATTTAATGGTTAAAGAACATACGGTTTCTGTGGATGGCGAATTTCTGCCTCACGAAACGATGATTGTTCAACACTCATATAACACCTTAAAAGATGGCCATTAAGATGTCACTATTTTTATATATGATATATAATATGTTTATGTTTTACTTATGCTTCTGTATTTCTCATTTATGGAATACTTTATGATTTCCATTATGGGTAAAACGCGATAATTTCATTTTAGGAAGTACGGACTACCGCCCCCTCAAAGTGATTTGAATCGTTAATGCCATATGTGGGATGTATAAAGGATGGATTAAATGGTATTATACACTATATTATACTGGAATTATATTATACATTTATATCATTATGATTTAGTTCCATTAAATATGAAATTGAAATGAAAGTAGCGTTCATGCGTACGCACAGCTTACCGTCTCCATGAACGGTGCATTTCATTTCTTACCTCTAAATGTTACGTAATATTATAAATGAATGTATATACTGGATATATAAGATATATATGACATATAAATCATTAATATAATTCTGGATATAATGGATATTCTACCACATGAACAACTTGTAATTATAAGAAGTTTATTGTTGACTCAAGTACCAAAGATCGACAAAACGACCATTATTAACTTAAATAATTACATAATGTTCATAACATTGTAATAAGTGATATAAAAAGGATAATGAAATTGAAAATGGTTCTTAATAAGGTATATATTAACTCTAGTTTATTATTCAGGAGGTTAACGAACGGTTGAGTCAAGTCGGACACAAGGTAAGGGAATTTCTTAACCCAATTTCTATTCATTGGGTTAATCTCCTACTTTCAAATTATGTCATGATATTATTATGTCCTATATTGAATTTGTACATTATTTATGTGTACTTATAGTGAATACACATTATAGATGTAATTTATTTAAAAAAAATGATCTTTTTAAGGACTTCGTCTCAATCCCCTTTCATTGAGGCATATTTGGTTTTATACAAAACTTTCTTTTATACGGTGTATAAACCCATTTGAAGTTTACGTTTATTCAAAAGAAATCTTTTTTCTATGAAGTGTTTTACTAAACTACAAAAAGGGAATGTTTTTCTTTCCGTACATATGCGGCGACAATGACTTCTCCGCCGCCATGACCATTATTTGAGTTTCGGCTTCCTCTACAAGCCATCATTTTTTTTAATGAAAAATAAATACAAAGTTTTAACTTTCTATTATTTTATTGAAAATGGTTTTGAAAGCGTTTTTATTATATCAATGTGTTGTATTTATATCTTGTGATTGAAATGTGGCAATGTTATGTTTCCTTTATGCACGTTTTATGTGATACGATTATGTTATGGTTTATGATATGTTTAAACCTATTCATATGAGGAATGCATTGGACTTAATAAGTGATGGGTGGAGCCCACTATAGCTCCTCGATGCATCGGCAGGTCTCATGAGACAAACTAGTGTCTTGGCACGAGGCCTTGACAAAATCTTATTTGTGGTCTTGGCACGAGGCCTTGGCTACGTGGTTATTATAGTCTGGCATTATGCATTCCCTCATTATGAAAGTGGTTATTGATATTTCATGTGATTATTCGACTAGTAGAATATCCATGTGAAGAAGTGAATGACATTATCTCATTTTACTTTTGCCATGTTATGTTGAAGTTCAAGTTTAAAAGGCTTTTGTTTTAGTTATACATTGCCTTAAATGTTAATGTTTATTTATGAAAGCTTCTTCTATATTGTTAACCTTACTGAGCATCCGAGCTCACCCCTTTCAATGTATTAATATTTTCCAGGATGTGAAGAGTTATTTTATGAATGACCTGCAGGGATAGTACGAAGAGGATAGAAGTGTGGACTATGGAGACTATGTTATTATAGTTTTTCACTTTGTGATGTAATGTAACATTTATGAATGTTTCTAGTGTTTCCAAGGCTACTAAACTAATCGGTCTTTCGAGACTTGATCTTTTGTGATCATGCCAATGTTACGAAGTAATGCACCGGTTCTGGGTAGCTGGGGTCGGGGCGTTACAGTTGGTATCAGAGGCAGTTTAGTACTAACCTTGGAAGCTAGATTTAGATAAACTCTGATTAGAGCACATAGCCCAAAGATAGACTTTGAGGATTAGTATAGAAGAACTTCCTAGAATTTTGGTATTATAGAGATGTTATGAGTTTTCCGAGCAATACATCCCTGTCTGGATACGAGCAGGTAGAGACAGCTCTGGCACAGATGTACCTAGGTGTAAAACCCGAAAACACCACTTTGAGCTAGACTCGAACGGGAACTGGTGCACGACAATGGGCCTTGCTACACTCTTGGTTACGACACTCCCGGGGGATATGCTTAGGATAATTCTCATTTTATTTACAAACCACTATGAAGGGTTATGTGTACATACTTCCTCAAAGAAAACATTTCTTTTTTATGATTATGGATTATATCCATAAATAGTTCAATTTATGTAAAGTGTTTAACAAGTATGGAATTATGTATTTTGATTCATAAACTAATCTAGTTTATGACATTGTTTAGAAATGGCGCCTAATAGAAGGAATGAAAACCGTATCAATGCACGAACTCCGTGTAGGGATTTCCCTCCTACTCAAGATAATTATTGTGGATCTGGAGATACAACTGGTGCTGATCAACTTATTACCATACTGGGACAACTCACTCAGGTTATGAATAATAACCTTACTCGTATGGAGCACCCTGATCCACAACGTGGAGGATCAATGCTAGACCGTTTCATAAGGCAACAAACACCAACCTTCAATGGGAGTACAAATCCTACAGTAGCTGAGCAATGGATAAATTCCTTAGAGAAAATATTCCATGCCTTGGGGAGTAGTGAAAGGGAGAAGGTTGTCATGGCAGTTTAACGCGTCACTGGAGATGCCGATCAGTGGTGGTCACTGATTCAAAACACAAAGGAAGATGATGACGTATCGAATATGGAATGGAGGGAGTTCAAAGAGCTTTTCTTAGAAAAATACTTTCCTCATGACCATCGAGCAGATATGGAAAGGCAATTTCTGAGTTTGAGGCAGAAGGAGGATGAGAATGTCGCAAAGTATGAGGCTAACTTTACAAGGTTAGCGAGGCATGCTTCCGATTATATACGTAACCCAGGGAGTAAGATTGATCGTTTCTTTGATGGGTTAAAACCATTTCTCCGTCGAGCTTTAGTATCACAATCCTTCTCATCATACGAAGATATTGTCTCGTGTGCTATCAAGACAGAAAAGGAATTCTCTAAGTCTTATGACAACAAAGTAAAGCAAGAGAAGAAGAGAATGGTGGAACAAGAGACAGATAAAGGGAAAAAGGGAAAGAAGGATTTTCCATTATTTGATAATTGTGGGAAGAATCACCCTGGTACTTGCCTAAAAGGAATGGGAGTTTGTTATAAATGTGGAGAAAAGGGTCACCAGGCTTGTGATTGCAAGGGAAAGAAAGAGGCTGTCAAAGTTGAATGCTACAATTGTAGGGAAACAGGGCATTATGCAAATGAATGTCCTAAGCGTCAAGGAAACTTACCTCAGAAAAGGCCAAGGGATCAAGGCCAATCTTTGCTGTGACTACAGTTGAAGCGGAATAATTAATGTATCGGTGCTTTTGGACTCAAGGATTATATTCTGGTTATAAGAATAATGTGATATATATATATGGATTGTAATGCAGTACTTGTTGATTTAAGTAAGGTTTTAAAATGATTAAGGTAATCATATTTTTAGTATGTGACAATAAGAGAAACTTTTCTTTGTTTGGGGAATTTGATGTTACAATTGATTTTGGAATTTAGAGACCTTTTAGAGAAAGTCTGGACGGAGGTATTTTGGATAACTATTAAGGTTGGAATGGATTAAGTTGAACCATGGATAGTATTGTTTAAGGTTAAAGCATTTCTGAAGATTATTTTTGGAATATTATAATACTATAGTTTTAGGAAAAGGACAACCTGCAGGGTGGGGAATAACCCGTCACGTCGGAAAAAGCTGCAGGAATCGAACCCACAACCATAGTGCGACAAGCCTTTATTTCCTACCAGTAGCCTACAGGAAGTCCCTGGTTATTAAAAAATAGTTTTACTAATCTAAATGGTATGTGTTAACATTTGGAACCTTATACAATTAGGATAAATAGAATATTTTTGAGTTCCGTTACCATTTGCAGTAAAAGTTGGGTTTGTGGTAAAAATTTATTAACGAATGAAAGTATACATAACAAGTATGTATATTCCCTTACGTTCTTAGTAAATCTCCTAAATAAATTTCTCAACATTATAAAAGGTAACTTAAAACAAAAATGTTGTCGGTTAACTTTTCTAACTGGGGATTCAATGACCGTTTAACCAATCAAAAGTTTGTGATTTTCTTGTGGTTAAACTTTCTCCTAATCCTGTTTTCTATAACTCTCCATCAGACCTTGATGGTTTGTTTCTCCTCCATATCCATATTTTTATATAATCCTAGAATGGGCTATATCGGGTGACCTTTGTACTTATCCTGCATTCTTTTAATGTTATATATTTATTAACCTTATTTCCGATGTGGGTTTTCCTCAAAGGTATTTTCTCTTTTCAACCTTTTATTTTCAAAGAAAAATTTCAAATTTCAAGGACGTAATTTATTGAAGGAGGGGAGAATGTAACACCGCGAGCTTCCACGATACGCTTCTCATTCAATAATGCAATAGCTTGCATTGTACGCAACTTCGAGTTCTAAAACACCGCGACTAATCAAAGTAGCCGTTATGAATAGTAATAACCACTTTTTAAAATTATAGAAATTTTATATTTCAAAATGGACTTCATTTTTGGATTCGGAATATCGAAATTAGCCTATGTTGAATTTTTGGTATTTTTCTGAGAACTTCTAATTTTTTATGAATAGTGAAAAATACTTTAAAACAACTTTTTTAATCAAAATAATTTATTGTGATAAATTATACTATTTAGTGGTTTTAAGTTATAATTAGAATATATTTTTACCATTTTATCCAATGGTGGTCATTAGAATTAATTTAACATTGAAATTGGACATAAACAATTGCCAATCTTTTGATATAAATTGTTTCTTAAAAACACGCTATTTGTCGTAACAGCGGGAATTAATTATAAAATTAATTAATGCAACTTATATGTTTGTAATTTTTTAAAATAGACATCATTTTTGAATTCGGAATATCAATTATAGCTTAGGGTGAAATTTTGGCCTTGTTCTGAAAAACTTCAATTTTTTATGAATAGTGAAACCACTAAGTGGTAGTTAAATAACTGATTTTTCGTTTAAATGAAATATTACCACTTCTGTGATTTGATTTTCAAAAATCCGACATACATGGTTGTCATTAAGAAGTAAAATGTGGTTTAATGAGATTAAAATAATTTTTTGGTGAATAGTAACTTTTAAGTTCTTAATCGCGATTCGAGGTAATTAGTGTAGTTTAAGGTACAAATAATGTTTTAATAATATGAGATGAGCATGAAACTTGTCCTACTACTATTGGATGAGTCATGGCCGACCAAGACAACCCATGGTTCAACTTGGGGACCCCATGGAGCCACTGTAGTTGGAAAATGAAATTAATATATATTTATTTAATGTTAAAATTAAATTGACACAAACATGAGTTATTTTACTAAAATAGTTTTTAAGTGGGGTTACACAAGTCCAAACTTTGACTATAAATATTAATTAGAAAGCTAAAAAGATTTCGTACATCATAGTTTTTTTTTTATAATTTCTATACATTATATAAATTAAATTATTTATGACATCATTATGATGCAACGATGACCTCATTATTTAACGATTTAAATAAAATGAGAAGATAATGCAAAATCCAAGGCTTAAACTTGTCCAAAGCCTATTGGATGAGGATATTTCGAAACCTTATCACCTTATCCTTGAATTATATAAGTTTGGGACCTTTAGAATCCGAAAATCATTGTGAAATAATGTAACATTTCAATCTTTCCAAAAGTGCCCCTCCTCTCCACTTATAAAAGGCCGCCACCTCTCCCACCTCATTTACACTTTCAAGCCATTTTGATCGGCCAACCTATGCCCAAATACTCTCCCAACTTCCCCCTATTACTCCTATAAGCCTCAATTTGGGCAGAACTCTTCCCAAGGAAGCCTTTGGCTCAAATCAAAAAGAGTTACCCGATTTTGAGGTAATGTCTTCTCTAATGTTGTTTTGTTTTATTTTTCTTCTCCAACCCCCTAAACTCTTTTTATTCATTTCTTTTGTAACAACACCAGTATCCCCAATATACTAGGATGTTGTTATAAGAAGTATTAGAGCTACACTTACACACACCTACATCTAATGGTTAAAGAACATACGGTTTCTGTGGATGGCGAATTTCTGCCTCACGAAATGATGATTGTTCAACACTCATATAACACCTTCAAAGGTGGACATTAAGATGTCACTATTTTTATATATGATATATAATATGTTTATGTTTTACTTATTCTTCTTTATTTCTCATTTATGGAATACTTTATGATTTCCATTATGGGTAAAACGCGATAATTTCATTTTAGGAAGTGCGGTCTACCGCCCCCTCAAAGTGATTTGAATCGTTAATGCCATATGTGGGATGTATAAAGGATGGAGTAAATGGTATTATACACTATATTATACTGTAATTATATTATACATTTATATCATTATGATTTAGTTCCATTAAATATGAAATTGAAATGAAAGTAGCGTTCATTCGTACGTACGACTTACCGTCTCCATGAACGGTGCATTTCATTTCTTACCTCTAAATGTTACGTAATATTATAAATGAATGTATATACTGGATATATAATATATATATGACATCTAAATCATGAATATAATTCTGGATATAATGGATATTCTACCACATGAACAACATGTAATTATAAGAAGTTTATTGTTGACTCACGTACCAAAGATCGACAAAACGACCGTTATTAACTTAAATAATTACATAATGTTCATAACATTGTAATAAGTGATATAAAAAGGATAATGAAATTGAAAATGGTTCTTAATAAGGTAGATATTAACTCTAGTTTATTATTCAGGAGGTTAAAGAACGGTTGAGTCAAGTCGGACACAAGGTAAGGGAATTTCTTAACCCAATTTCCATTCATTGGGTTAATCTCCTACTTTCAAATTATGTCATGATATTATTATGTCCTATATTGTATTTGTACATTATTTATGTGTACTTATAGTGAATACACATTATAGATGTACTTTATTAAAAAAAATGATCTTTTAAGGACTTCGTCTCAATCCCCTTTCATTGAGGCATATTTGGTTTTATACAAAACTTTCTTTTATACGGTGTATAAACCCATTTGAATTTTATGTTTATTCAAAATAAATATTTTTTATACGAAGTGTTTTACTAAACGACAAAAAGGGAATGTTTTTCATTCCGTACATATGCGGCGACAACGACTTCTCCGCCGCCGTGACCATTATTTGAGTTTCGGCTTCCTCTACAAGCCATCATTTTTTAATGAAAAATAAATACAATGTTTTAACTTTCTTTTATTTTATTGAAAATGGTTTTGAAAGCGTTTTTATTATATCAATGTGTTGTATTTATATCTTGTGATTGAAATGTGGAAATGTTATGTTTCCTTTATGCACGTTTTATGTGATACGATTATGTTATGGTTTATGATATGTTTAAACCTATTCATATGAGGAATGAATTGGACTTAATAAGTGACGGGTGGAGCCCACTATAGCTCCTCGATGCATGGGCAGGTCTCATGAGACAAACTAGTGTCTTCGCACGAGGCCTTGAAAAAATCTTATTTGTGGTCTTGGCACGAGGCCTTGGCTACGTGGTTATGATAGTCTGGCATTATGCATTCCCTCATTATGAAAGTGGTTATTGATATTTCATGTGATTGTTCGACCAGTAGAATATCCATGTGAAGAAGTGAATGGCATTATCTCATTTTACTTTTGCCATGTTATGTTGAAGTTCAAGTTTAAAAGGCTTTTGTTTTAGTTATACATTGCCTTAAATGTTAATGTTTATTTATGAAAGCTTCCGCTATATTTTTAACCTTACTGAGCATCCGAGCTCACGCCTTTCAATGTTTTAATATTTTCCAGGATGTGAAGAAGTATTTTATGAATGACCTGCAGGGATAGTCCGAAGAGGATAGAAGTTTGGACTATGGAGACTATGTTATTATAGTTTTTCACTTTGTGATGTAATGTAACATTTGTGAATGTATCTAGTGTTTCCAAGGCTACTAAACTAATCGGTCTTTCGAGACTTGATCTTTTGAGATCATGCCAATGTTACGATGTAATGCAACGGCTCTGGGTAGCTGGGGTCGGGGCGTTACACAATGTTTGTGCGGGTGAGTTGTTATTTCCTAGGTCTCTTTGGGATGAAATTATATGTGCTTTTCTAGGTGTCATTGGGATAAGATATGTTGTGTTATCCTAGGTTTCTTCAAGAGGTGAAGTGGTTTGTGTCCCATGTTTTTGTGGGAGGGTTGTAATGTGGTTTGCAGACAAAGTGTCTATAGTGTGGGATGTGTTATGGTTTGTAGCCTAGATGTCTTCAGGTTGGATGTGTTGTTTTTTTAGACCAGGTTTCTATGATATTGATGTGTTGTGGTCTATGGCCAATGCATTTTCAGTTGGGAGGTGATGTGATTTCTAGACTATGTGTATATTAGAAGGTCGGGACAAGGTTTTTTCTCATGGTGTGGGAGTCCAAGGATAATTTTTATTAGTAAAGAGTGGATAAATTAGTATTATGTTTTTTGGGGTATCCAATCATCAATTTTTTTAATATATAACTTTACTTAACATGTCTAACATGATGATCCTACCTTGGTGAAAAGGGGATGGATAGTATACCTTGTTAGGTGATATTTGGTTCTAATTTTTTCTTATAGGGAAATTAGTATGTTCCCTTTTACTTGTACATGAGAAACTAAAATCTTCCTACTGAGTACACGTGTATTCTCACACTACATATATATATGTATATAATTTCATGTTTCCATGAGTATTATATAGTCCGTGTTAGGTGTTACTGCTCAGTCATTTAGAAAGGTTTTGAGTGGATACTTTATACTATTTTCAACACATATCTTTGGTATTTTTTTACAATTATTCCCTTTTAGTTTTAAAATTTTATGAGGGTTTTATTTGGATTTTCTTATATATATATATATATATTATTTGTAGTGGTTTTCAGGTTATCCAACATATCTTCTGATCATGTTTTACAAAATTCTTAACGCCTTCAATTTTTTGTGACATATTTACCCATGGTGGTAGTTTCCAACCCTGGGACTACTATATATGGGAAAAATGGGTCATTATATTTGTTTCATCGTTTCCGTCCCAGTAAGGATATCTTTGGATGGAGGGGGTCATGAAAGAATGTATTTAAGGCTAATGGTTGATAAAAAGGATGGATTTTGTAGTTAAAAAGTGAGGATTGCATGGGATGGTAGGAAAATAGTTTTTAGTGATCTTCAAGAATGACATTGGATAGGGAGGAACGACGAGGACATGAGAGGTTAGGGCCCCTCATGATACGATTCAATGATTCTAATCCTATCAAATAACCAATTTATAATGCACTAGTTGAATGGTAAATACCCTAAGAAAGGTAGATTCATCATAATGAAATGTGTTCTTTTCTTAATTGGGTTGTTTTGAAAAATTTGATGTAGACTCTAAAATGATTAAAATGAGATAAAATTAGTAATAAATAAAATTCCATAAAATTATGGATTTGGAATTCCTTGTTTACCAATCATCTATGGAACCCGGTCATCGTCCTCATGTGGATTAGGTTTTTTGGGATCAGATGGTTGATCGAGTTGATCATAAGAGGGTTGATCTAGAAGAAGAGGATGACCAGTGGTAGAGAAGGTGTTGATATTTATAGTGGAAGGCTTTGGAAATATATAAGGGTAGTGTTTTAGAGATGGAGACAAATAGATGGCTCAAGGATCTTGAGATAACCTTCATCTTGATCTAGGCCTCGACATAGTATTAGGTTACTTTTTAAATAAGTTAGGTTTAAAGACCTATGTGTAAATGGTGGACACACTACCTAGGGGAAATAAAGGATACTGATGTTTTGTGGGTTTATATAAAGAAGTAATTCCAAGAATAATTCTATTCATCGTTCATAAAGGTAGATAAGTGGTAGGGGTTACTCTCCGTCCAACATTGGAGTATTTCAGTACGAGAGCTAGAAATTAATTTTAAGGATATACTTTTTTCCCACATCTCTTTCGGGATGATGATTCATGTGTGAGACATTGAGAGGACAAACTATATCCTTTGACCACGTATATTGTTACTACCTTTACATTTCAAATGTATATGGTGATCCAAAAAAAAGAAGAGGTGATCATGTTGATTCAATCATGATAAGGTATACTACAGGATTGGAGTTTTAGAGTTATTTGGGTGGAAGGGTGAACAATGGAAGGTATTAGGTTCCATGTCCTTCTAGGTTTCAACTGAAAGGGTTTCAACATCCATAGCATCCTTGATAACCATCTAGTCCTCATGTTTTTCTCGTGGGGTTGGGAATGAAGTGTTTATTTTGTGGATTTCTGGGTCGTCTTCAGAATCATTACCCATTGGGTATTTGAGCGTAGTATGGTGGAAGTGGACATGTTTAATTCCAGACATTGTTGTAGTTTGCAGTTAGGTTGTTTCTTCTGTAAGGACATTACGCTCATTCTCTACTAAGGAATGATATTGTAGGTTGTGGCTAACCTATAGATATCCCTTAGGGACCTCGGCCCATGAATTTTAATAGAGTTAGTGTTCAGTAGAGGGGATGTGTATATGAGAATGATTAGTTTAATTAAATATAGGTAGTATTTATAGTAGGCCTTGAGATAGTTAGAGGTAGGATAATTTTGTTTAGTACCTGATCCCATGATTTTTTTGATTCGTGAGCTCCACACTGCATTGATTCACCAGCTCTATCCCATTTTCAAAGGCTAGATAAAGGGATTATTTCTCTGAACTTGATGTTGAGTAAGCTAGTTGGAGGTCCGACCATCTTATTTCAAGTGTGAGGGAGATATATAATTATTATGGGACCACAAAAATCTCATTATGATATTTTTAAACTATACATGCATCCATAAAATGCCATGGTTGGAATGTAATGGTTGAATTCATTTCAATATATTTTCAATTGATTCCAGAGAAGAGTTATTTTTTCGGATGTGGATGGAAAACGTGTATTTTTTTGAAAGAAATGTTATAAGGTGGAATGTATGTGTGTAGTGACTCCTTATCCCGTGTTAGATGATCTGTCATTAGAATCAATAGACTCTTTGATGAGGGAGATACCTAGAGTCATTGGGTAGTATCTAGAGGTTTTTCTCCGAGGAGGTCAGGACACATCACCCTTGACTCAATGTTACGTTCATGATATATTTTTATCCCGGTGATTCTCCGGTTTTGATGGATCGCTATTAGATATAACCCTGTGAGTTGTGAGACTTGAGGATTCAGAAAAATTATATGATGAAGATGGGATTTATCTTTCATAGTGTGTCATCGTCGAGTGATCTTATGTTTTTTGAAAAAAAAGGAAAATGGTGGTCTTAGGTTGTGTATAGATTACTGGAGGTTTAATGAATTGAAGATATAGAACAATTACCCTCTTCTAAGGATATAAAATCATTTTGATCAGCTAAGTCCGAAAATATGTTTCTTAAGACTGGTCTATAGTCCAGATACCACCAGTTGAGGGTGAGAGAGTGTGATATCAAGAAGACTACATTCACAAGAATGTATGTAAACATTTAGTTTTTATTCATGTATTTTTCTATTACAAACAGACTATCCATGTTCATGGGGCTTATGACATCCATTTTCTATGTGTTCTAGTTCTGGTTCGTCCTTGTGTCCATTGATTACATCTTGATCTACTCAAAGTTAGAGGAAGAACATCCTAAGAATATTTGTAATGAATATATGCTTCTTGATGCCACAATATTTATAGAATGTTTTCTAAGTGTATGTTTTATATATGAGAGGTTTGTTTCCTCTATCACATGGTATTACAATAGGGTGTGGAAGTGGACCTGTCAATAGATTATGTAATTTTTCTTGGGAGGTTCCCAAAAACGTAGAGGCGGTGAAATATTTTATTAGAATCACATCCTATTATTAAAATATTGCACTAAATTTATCCCATGTTTTATCCCAATTGATTACTTTGACTAGGTTGAGCCAACATTTGGTGTAGAGTGATTAGTGTCAGACACTGTTTAGCTATTCAAAGGGGAAGCTGTTTAGTGCCCCACTGCATTGGTATCTAGAGGAAGGGGTCATGTTTGAGGTGTTTTCAATGATTTCAGTTAGGTATTAGGATGTGTCTTGATACAGTAATAAGTATTAGTCTCTTATGTGTCTAGAAACTTACTCCCCTATAATCATAACTATGCTACCCTTGATCTAGAGCTAGCATCATTCCTGTTTTCACAATATTTGTGGTGACATTACCTCATTAGGGATATCATTGTGGTCATCGTGGATCATAATAGTTTTTGGTATATCTTTTCATAGTGAGATATGAACACACGACATCGAAGGTGGATGGTGTTTCTTCAGGACTATGATTTTGAGATCTGATACCCCTATAGAAAGGAAAATTCCATTGTTGAGTCTTTGAGAAGGATGCTGGATAAGGAGGTTGTTGAGATTCTGTGAATTCATAGAAGGTGGTGGAGTAATTGGTATCCTTGAAAGTAGTTGTAATAGTGGAAGGTGGTAGAGGTTATTTTTTTGATGATAGTGAAATATTTTATGATAGGGATAATGGATGAGTCTCTGTGGGGAGACTCGGAGTCAAAGGTGTTTAATGATCATGTTTTCCATGGTGATGCATTAGAGGGATGATGGTAATTGGAGGGTGATCAGTGAAATTTTGTTTATTCTAGTAGCGGTGCATGATGTGATTCTTTCGATTGTTTTATATCTCACTTATAGTAGTAAAACATGGTGTTTATTTGATGTATCATGGCTTTAGAATGTAGTTTATGTGCCCCAAGATGAAACAGGTAGTGGTTGTGTTTCTGGGAAGGTGGTAATTTATCAAGTAGGTGATGGTAGAGAACCATATTTCTAGTTGGGTTTTATATCCCTTGGAATTTCCCAAGTTTAAGTGGGAGCACATCTCAATGGATTTCATCATTTTTTTAACCATAAGTTAAAGTGGTTGTGATGCTATCTTTGTAGTGGTGGATCGTTTTGAAAATTCATATTTCATTTTAGCGATCATTGACTCAGGAACAATGGATGCAATGGAAATTCATTATGTGGATGAGATGGTGTGGATTAATGGAGTTATGAGGCCCATTTTTTCATATTGAGACACATGTTTTATCATATTATTCTTGAGGGGTATGTAGCATTCTTTTGGCACCTAATTAGGCATCAACACATCCTTATACCCATAGACATATGGGAACACAAAAATCTCAATCCAAATGAGTGATGATATGGTGCAAGAATGTGTCATGAAATTTGGATGGTCTTGGGTGTGACACTTACACTTTTTATTGTTCCTTAAAATAACTGTTATCTCTCTTCCATTTGAATGGATCCATTATATGTTTTTTATATAAGACCATTTTTGTCACCATTATGTTGGACATAGGGTAAGAAGATTGATAATCTTGGTCCTAATGTACCATATGTAATGTCGATGATTTTTTCCATACATTATTTTTAAAAATATGTGGGGATTATTTTGAGACCATTCTATGAGACGACATGCAGTTCCGAGGCCCGGTGAGCCCGTAAGAAATGTTTTAATTTAATTAAATAATTAAATAGCACGCGGATGAGTTTTTCCTAAAAAAGTGGAATAAATCCAAAACGGTTGCTCAGATCAGAAATCTGAGGGCACCATTGCGTTCAGAATAGCGGTTTTACCTTAGGCAAAGCCTAACTTTGGCAGGCGTGGGTCGGTGGTGAAATCCAGTTTTTCGACATAAGAGTTATAAAATATTTAAATAAAAATA
Source organism: Viscum album (assembly GCA_963277665.1). Classification (NCBI taxonomy): domain Eukaryota; kingdom Viridiplantae; phylum Streptophyta; class Magnoliopsida; order Santalales; family Viscaceae; genus Viscum; species Viscum album. The sequence continues at coordinate 820,740,860 of OY728151.1, forward strand.
TTTTATTCTGCAGAAAAATCTATTTAAATCTGCTTCAACAGATATCTCTTATCTTTTTTTAATAAATGCCTACGTAGGGGTCCAGGGTTACAAACCTCATAACCCTGAATCCCTTAGCGGCTCTGGAGGCTCTAGAGAAGACCTCCCAATGTGACGACGACGTTCTTGACAGTTTTTGCCAGTGACGATGACGCGGTGACCAGATCTTCACAAACGAACACCACAGATCCAGGTAGGATGTTTGTTTTTGATTCCTTTCCATGTTCTTGATTCCTACAATGAAAGAAGACTAATATGCGAATAGATTATCCCACATATCAATCGTTTTGCGGGAGGGTGTGATTTGGGGTTTTATTGGCAGATCAAATACTCGATTTTATAATCTGTTGATTGTTGTGGTTTTGATCTAATGGCGACAATCTCGGATCGTCACGAACAATGAACCAGGTTTGTCCCTCTTGTTCGATTCATTGTATTTTTTTCTCCCTCGTGTTCTTCGTTGCGTTTTACGCGTTCTTGGAGGAAATCGATCGTTGCACATAATTTTTTGGGCACAACAATCTGAGATTATTGATCCAGTCCCAGAGAAATGTCACGGAGGTGCGACGACGGTTTCGGTGGACTATTCAGATTGAATCGATAGATATGAGTTTTTGGGCATTTTTCTTCAGATGGATCGTTCGAGGATTATGATTTGATTTAAGGACAAAAAACACCCGTTATGGTTATCGTATGACGAAACGAATCAACCCCTGGAGTATCCGGACGAATGTACCAGAGGTCGCAGATCCGAAAGATCATCTGAAGCCCGAGGAAGAAGACGTCGTTCAGGAAAACTCCTGACTACACGGCGTGTGTTCTTTGTAGGATTTACCTGGCGTGTACTCTGGGAGTACATGGACACAGGTTGGGTACATAGACAAGGACACGCCGTGTATACCCTTCCCCGGCCATACCCAACCAGAAACACGGGATACCCCGTGTACTGGTACACATGCACGCGACACGGACGAAGATTATGTACGGGCACATGGCCAATGTACACGAAGCGAGCCCCAGGTGCTGGGACACGGCATGTAATCCAACTAAACGCAGTGTAGTTACTTTTATACGATGAGCCAAATGACACAAGCCATTTGCACAGGCAGTACCCGGATTCAAGGAACATGGTGTGTGATTCATCTACACGCCATGTAGTTGAGTTTTACACAGCTTGAACGGATGACATGGTCCATTCACACGGGTAGTACCCGGGGTCAAGGAACACGTCGTGTAACCAAACTACCCACCGTGTAACCAATTTTACATGGCTTGAGCCAGTTGCCATCTGTGACTTGGACTAGTTTCCTTAGGATTCGTCCCCTTGGTCTTTCTCTTGAAGGTTTCCGGTATCATTTCCTATATACATGAGTATGATCCCTTCATCAGGACCTCCTGAAAAGAGTTGTTGGAATACCCGTTGTGAGAATTGGAGTTGGATCCTCTATTCATTCCTGGAACCATAGGTAGAGTTCTTGGTATCGACATGACCAACATTACCCAGGCGCTGATCCTCTGCTTAGTAGATTAGCTCAAACTGAGTTGTCGGAATCACCCCATGACTTGGTGGTGATCTTCATCTAAGCATCATGTTCTCAAAGTACTTGTGGAGTGTGTTATCCCTGAATGAGTACTTCGTATCTCTCTCTTCAGACCTAGGATTGTGTTCTCCCAGTTGTATGCTTAGTGGAAACATCAAGATGAATCTTAGTGGTGGTATTCATGATAGTCAATCATGCATGAGTATATCTGGATATTCATGTTGTATGTTCTGTAGAAATATACTGTGGAGAGTTGACTGTATCGTTCCTTTGTGATATTTTTCCCTTTTTGTATTCCTTTGTGGTTTCGGGGTGTCCTGTTGGGTATTGTTATACACACCCCTGCACAGGATTTTCCCGCACGTGTCGTGTCTTGTGCAGACGAGCAAGCCTTTGATAGGATTCTAGGTGGACCAGGACCGAACGGTACTCAGTGAGATCAGACAGGCTGAGGTGTGTTCCTACAGCTACAGATTGTAGTCCCAACACCTTTCTTTAAAGGTTGGACTTTGTTACAGACTCTCTTTTGGTGGGCTTGTACTTTTGGAACAGGGATTTACTTTCTTGTACTTTTGAATCCTATCATACTCTCTTGGTTGGGATTTAGTGTATGCATGAAACTTTTTTCTTTTACTAGTATTTGTTTTTCATCTTTGTGGGCTTGGAGATGTGTGTGTGTGTACATGTTTATACGAAATGACTCCCATGTTAGTATCATGCCTACTCGGTGCTAGTCACCAGCCCCTAGCCTATTAGAGGCGGGCTTGGGGAGTTGCATCTGGGGCCCAACTGGGACGGGTCGTGATAGAGTGGTATCATAGGTGGTCGGTTCTACCGTAGGACCGAGAGTCTATGAGTCAGTTTGGGGTAACAGTGTTAAGTGTTTCGAGTTTGGCTTTCCGGCCAGGGACCCCAGTGTTGGGGTGGCCGACCAACGTATCCATACACCAGGACTCCGATAACCTGCTTTTCGACTCAAAACATGAAATCACTGGTTTCAAGGGAAAATAATGGTACGTGCATCATATAGTAATAGGTTGTGGTTTCCATGTTCGGCTTGAGTTAGCTCTCCAGATATACTCACTGACATAGATACATCTTCTTTCTTTATAGGATGCCTCCGTGACATGCAGCCAGTAGGATCCAAAAACTCAATCACGAGGATGACCCCTTCAGTGATGAGGCTTCGATACAGGGACTGGATCCCCCATTTTTACCATCTGGTTTTGTGACAGTAATCCCGCCACCTATGGAGTAGTTTTTAGTGGCTACCATACCAATGGAGGAGGAGCGCAGGTTGAGCACACTCCATGAGTTTCAGAGACAGAGACCCCTCAGGTTTTGAGGCCAGCCTGACCCTCAGGCAGTAGAGTACTGGCTTGAGGCCATGACTAGAGTCTTCCATTTGGTCAGGACCGAAACAGATCAGATGGTGATCTTGGCAGCGAGCCTTCTACACGGCTCGGCCGGGCGATTGTTGAGTTTGGTTATTCAGACACACGACGAGGTGACTCTTGCATTGTTGAAGTTTGAGCATCTCTTCAGAGAGGAGTTTTCACCGGTTGCCTTGAGAGCATCACATATACAAGAGCTTATTCAGCTACAGAAGGGAACCATGATAGTGGATGACTATTCATCGAGGTTTATTGACCTCTTGTGATACTCGATGGATATGGTCAGAGATCAGTACTTCAGAGCATATACTTTTGAGAGGGGCTTGTGTAGATATATCTGATCTAGCATCCTCCCACTGAGAATTCCTACTTATGGTGGGGTGCTCGAGCGGGCTATGGTGGTCGAGATATTCTTGGTAGAGCAGGGAAAACCGGCAGTTGTCTGTAGTGGGCGAGCTAGAACAGAGACCTCGGCAGCATGGAGCTGACACCAGGGACCCAGGCGTGGGAGACGTTTTCAGAGGATATACTAGGATAGGGGGTCTACCGAACATGGTTTGCAGGGCGCATCTATATAGCCTCATGAGATACGATGCTACTCATGTGATGGTAGCAGACATCTCGCTCGAGATTGTCCGACCCGTCGTACTACTGACATGATAGCAGTGGATAAACCACCGAGGTAGAGGCAATGTGTGGAGCAGATAGATCCGCGGGGCAGAAGACATGGTAGAGGAACTGGGAGAGCAGCTAGAGGTGGTCGGCGTTTTGAACATTTACCACCACCACTCCCAGGAGGTCCACCCCAGGTTCAGGGAGCTGGTGGACAGAGGCTGGGATAGCTGCAGGTGGCAGAGGCTTTTGACCTAGGATCTCCTAGAATGATTAGAGGTACAACATGTGTGTTTTCTACTTTGGTTTCCGTACAGATAGATATAGGTACTAGTCATTCCTTTCTGGCTGCATATCATGTTCGAGACCTTGAGATTCCAATTGAGCCGTTGACTCGACCCTTACACTTAGAATCACCGACTGGAGAAGATTCGTTGATCACACACCTTTGAAGATAGTGTGACCTGACCCTTGGAGGTGAGAGTATCGGTTGGAATCTCTTGGTTGTATAGTCGAGGCCATACTATGTCATTCCTGGTATTGATTGTCTATCAACAGTTCATGACCAGATTGACTATTTTAGTCGAAGGGTGCAGTGTGTCTGCAGTGATGGAACGAGGATCTATTCTGTCGGCGAAAGAGAGACCCCGACAGCGCAGGATGCACTCGTGTGTAAGAAGTCACAACCGATTTCACATCAGTTTGCTAGCCTATCCCGTGGCGCAATAGATGTTACAAGTTTCCAGTTCCTAGCAGTAGTGGCTGAGTACGAGGATATCTTTCTGGAGGATGTCCCCAGACTACCTCACCATCGAGAGATTGATTTATGCATTTAGTTGCAACCCGGGACAACACCGATATCAGCATCATCATATCAGATGGCTTTTGTAAGGCTTCGTGAGCTGAAGGTGCAGTTGGAAGTCATGCAGAAGAAGGGATTTGTGAGACCTAGTGTTTCACCCTCAGCGGCCCTAGTGTTTTTTTTCAGGAAGGCAGATGGGAGCTTGAGGCTATGTGTGGATTACCGGTGCTTGAATGAGGTGACCGTGATGAACCGGTATCCACATCCGAGGATTGATGACTTCTTCGACCTATTAAGATGGGCACAATGGTTCTCGAAGGTTGATCTATGATCAGTATATCATTAGTTGAGAGTACAGGATGATGATGTACCGAAAATGGATTTCAGATGTCTCTACGGTCACTATGAGTAATTGGTGATGCCCTTCGGTGTGAAGAACACCCCGGAAGTGTTCATGGGACTCATGAACCGGATCATTCAGCCCTATCTAGACCGGTCTGTACTGGTCATCATGGATGATATCCTTGTGTACTATGCATCCGAGGAGGAGCACGCGGGACACCTATGGATGGTTCTAGACACACTCCGAGAGCACCAGTTGTATGGGAAACTCTCGAAGTGTCAGTTCTGGATACGGGAGGTCGACTTTCTGGGACATGTTATCTTAGCAGATGTTGTAGTAGTGGACCCTGCCAAGGTAGAGGCAGTGTTAGCATGGAAGCCACCCTAGAGCGTGATGTAGGTGAAAAGTTTCCTTGGGTTGGCAGGCTACTATTTGAGATTCATTCTTGATTTCTCTAGGATTTGAGCACCCATGACAGCTTTGACCTGAAAGGGGAAGCCTTTCGTGTGGACCAAGAGATGCCAGCAGGCTTTCGAGCAGTTGAGACAGAGTCTGACGAGTGCCCCGATCTTGAGATTACTAGAGGAGGGTGTCGAGTACATAGTGTTCTGCGACGCATCAAGAACCGGGCTTGGTTTTGTCCTGATGTAGAGGTGAGAAGTGATTGCCTATGTCTCACGCCAGTTGAGTCCCCACGAGAAAAACTACGTGACCCATGATCTTGATTTGACAGTGGTAGTCTTAATGTTGAAGATGTGGAGGAACTACCTGATGGGCGAGCGGTTTACTGTCTACTCTGATCACAAGAGTCTCATATATATCTTTTCTCAGAAGGATCTGAATTTGAGACAAAGACTATGGCTTGAGTTCCACCAGGATTATGACTTTGATATTGTTTACACACCTGGGAAGGGAAATGTTGTGGTAGATGCTCTCAGCAGGAAATCCAGTTCGCATTTGCTGGATGAGGCGACAAGGAAGTTGGCCTCCTCATAGATATCCTTCATGGATAGAGATGAGGGATCATACCTTCAGTCGATGGTTGTTACCACTCCACTCTTGCAACGATTCAGGGAAGTACAACTCAATTACGCTAGATGTGATACTCTAGATGCTCAGATATCTGCGGGTGATGCTACCGATGGATATTAAATAGTTGGGGAGCACGTTGTTCATTTTAGAGGGTGCATGGTAGTACCAGTGACGTTGTAGGGGGAGGTTCTGAGGGAGTTCCATACATCTTATTTGGTGGTGCATCCAGGCGTTGCAATGATTTACCAGGACTTCTAACGTTAGTTCTGTTGGCCAGGAATGAAGAAGTGTGTGGCGGAGTTTGTTTCTCGGCAACTTACTTATCAGAAAGTAATGGTTGAGCACCAGGTGCCAGCAGGTTTGAATCATCCCCTTGATGTGCCAGAGTGGAAGTAGGATGGGATATCAATGGACTTAATGATGAGTTTACAACGTACATCCAGGGGAAACGATGCCATCTGGGTGATCATTGATCGACTCACCATGTTGGCCCACCTCCTAGCCACATCGGAGCAGAGTTCAGTAGAGGTCTTGAGACGCCTCTACATGAAGGAGATAGTTCAACTTCAGGGAGTACTATCAATGATCTTATTAGATTGTTATTCTCGTTTCACATCCTGGTTGTGAAAGGGATTGGAGGAAGCTTTTGGGACTCAGTTACGCTTGAGCACAGTGTTTCAACCTCAGACTGATGGTCAGACGGAGCGGACAATCCAGGTTTTGGAGGATATGCTGCGAGATTTCATACTTGACTACAGTAGTAGCTAGGAGGATCACCTAACACTAGTAGAATTTTCATATAACATCAGTTAGCATTCCACTATTGGTATAGAACCATTCAAGGCTTTGTACGGGCGACCTTGCAGGTCACCACTTTGTTGGACTAACCCAGGATAGTAAGCACTAATGGGACCAGAGATGGTACAAGCTACTACAGAGAAGGTGCAGGTCATCCAGGAGCGGATGAAGACATCACAAAGTTGGAAAAAGTCTTATGCCAATAGAAGATGGAGGGCCTTGGAGTTCGAGGAGAAAGACTATGTGTTCCTTCAGGTCTCACCTTGACGGGGATTGTGGAGGTTTGGCCGAGGTGACAAGATATCTCCGAGGATCATCGGCCCTTTCCATATTCTGAGTATATTTGGTGAGGTGGCGTATCTCTTGGCTCTACCTCCTCCGATGGACCACATACACAACGTCTTCCACGTTTAATAGCTATGGAGGTACATGCATGATCCATCGCACATCATCGACTGGGGCGAGCTGGACATCAATGATGGAGTGACCTTTTCTGAGTACGTGGGGAGAATATTCATCATGGGCAAGCTATTCCCTTGGTGCGTGTCCGGTGGCAGTACAAGAATATCCAAGAGAGCACGTGGGTATGGGAGAATCAGATTCATGTGCAGTAACTGCATCTTTTTTAGTAGCCTTTGTTTTTGCTTATCGGGGATGTAAAATCCCTAAGGTGGGTGTGGTTTATTGTCTCATATTTTTTCCATAATTTATTTTTAAAAATATGCGAGGATTATTTTGAGACCAGTCTTCGAGACGGTGTGTAGTTCTGAGGCCCAGTGAGCCTAGAACAAATGCTTGAATTTAATTAAATAAATAAATAACACGTGCATGAGGTTCTCCTGAAAAATTTGAATAAATCCTAATGGGTTCTCGGATCAGAAATATGAGGGCACCGTTGCGTTCAGAACAACGGTTTTACCATAGGCGAGGTCTAACATCTACCGGCACAGGTCGGTGGTGAAATCCAAATTTTGGAAATAAGATTAATAAAATATTTAAATAAAAATATTTTATTCTACAGTGAAATCATTATAAATATCCTACAACAGATATCACTTATATTTTTTAATAAAGGCCTCCACATGGGTCCAGGGTAAGAATCCTCATAACCCTAAAACCCTTGGCGGCGCTGGAGGCTATAGAGAAGACCTCCCAACGCAGCGATGACGTTCCTGATGGTTTTTGTCAGCGACGATGACGTGGTGACCAGATATTCTCCAACAACCACCACGGATCCAGGTAGGATGTTTGTTTTTGATTACCTTCCCTGTTCTTGATTACTAAGATGAACACTGACTAATTTGCGAACGGATTAGCCCACAGATCGATCGTTTTGTGGGCGGGTGTGATTTGGGGTTTTATCGTGAGATCAAATTCTTGAGTTTATAATCTGTGGATTGTTGTGGTTTTGACCTAACAGCGACGTTCACGGATCTTCACGAACAACAATCGAGGTTCATCCCTCTTGTTCAATTCATTGTATTTTTTTCTCCCTTGCGTTCATTGTTCTGTTCTACATGTTATTGAAGGAAATTGATCGTTGCGCATTCGTTTGTTGGAACAACGATCCGAGATTATAGAACCAACCACAGAGTGATGTCACGAAGGTGCGACGACGGTTTTGGCTGACGATTCGGAGCGGATCAAGAGATATGAGTTTTCGGGCGTTTTTCTTCGGATGGATCGTTCGAGGTTGATGGTCTGATTTAAGGATAGAAAACACCCATTACAGTGTTTTTATGATGAAACGAACCAACCCTAGGATTATTGGTATGAATGGAAGAGATATCGCGGATATAGAAGATCGGCTGAAGCGTGAGGAAGAAGATGGTGTTCAGGAAAAATCCCAACTACATGATGTGTAGTATGGGCTACACGGTGTGTTTTCATCGGTGGATTTACCTGGAATGTACTCAGGGAGTACACAGACATGGGTTGGGTACACGGCCAAGGACACGTCATGTATACCCTTCCCTGGCCATACCCGGCCAGATACACAGGATACCCCATGTATGGGCACAGGGGAAGGCGACACGGATGAAGACTGTGTACTGGCACATGGCCAGTGTACACAGAGCGTGCCCTAGGTGCTCGGACATAGTGTTTAATCCTACTACTCCTTGTGTAGTTACTTTTATATGATGATCCAAATGAAATGGGTTGTTTGCACGGGCAGTACCCGGAGTCAAGGAACACGACATATGATTCTTCTACATGCCGTGTAGTTGAGTTTTACACAGCTTGAACGGATGACATAATCCATTCACACGGATACTACCTGGGGTCAAGGAACACGACCTGTAACCATACTACACGCTGTGTAACCAATTTTATATGGTTTGAGCTAGTTCCCTTCTATAACTTGGACTAGTTTCCTTAGGGTTTGTCCCCTTGGTATTTATCTTTAAGGTTTCCTGTAACATTTCCTACACATAGAATTATGATCCATTCAGCAGGACCTCATGAATAGAGTTTTTGGAATCCCCTCTATGAGAATTGGATCCGGATTCTATATTCATTCATGGAACCCTATGTTGAGTTCTTGGTATCGATGTGACCAACATTACCCAGGCGCCCATCCACTGCATAGCGGATTAGCTCAGAATGAGATATCAGAATCACCCCATGACTTGGTGGTGATCCTCATCTGAGCATCATGTTCTCAAAGTACATGTGGAGCGTGTTCTCCCGGAACGAGTACTTCGTATCTCTCTCTTCAGACCAAGGAGTGTGTTATCCTGGTTTCATGCTTAGTGGAAACATTGAGCTGTAACATAGTGGAGGTATTCACGATAGTCGATCGTGCATGAGTATATATGGATCTTCTTGTTATATGTTTTATAGACATATACTGTGTATAGCTGACTGTATATTTCCTTTGTGGTATTTTTCCCTTGTTGTATTCCATTGTGGTTTTGGGGTGTCTTACTGGGTATTGTTATACTCACCCCTGCATAGGCTTTTCCCGCACGTGTCGTGTCTTGTGCAGATGAGTGATCCTTTGACAAGATTCTAGGTAGACCAGGACCGGACAGTACTCAGTGAGATCAGATAGGAAATTGTGTGTTCCTATGGCTACAGATTGTTATCCCAGCTCCATTAATTACAGGTTGGACTTTGTTACGGAAAATCTTTTGGTAGGCTTGTACTTTTGGCCCAGGGTTTTACTTTCTTATAGTTTAATTTCTTGTCGTACTCTGATGGTTGGGTTTTAATGTATACATGAATCTTTTTTCCTTTTAGTAGTTTTTAATTTTCATCTTTGTGGGCTTAGAGATGTGTGTGCATGTGTACAGGTTTATAGTAAAGTCATCCCATGTTAGTAGTATGCCTACTCGGTGCTAGTCACCACCCCTTGGCCTATTGGTGGTGGGCTTAGGGAGTTGCGGCTCAGGCCCCACTGGTTTGGGTCGTGACATGTACATCATGAAAAAAGAATTAAATCGTTCGTGATAGGATTAATATAAAACATGATTAGTAGAAGTCATATTTCTACCATAGAAGTATTTACTTGGAGTTTGAGTTTAGGAACCACATGTTTTAAAAGGATTCCCCTTCACTTGGGTAGAACATGATTTGAATTGTTGTTTAACATTTTCCAAGGATTATTAGACCCTTTGAGGTGTTGTGGTGAGTTTATGAGGTGGCATACTATTTAGAGTTTCCACTTAAATTGGGTAGGATACATGAAGTCTTCTACAACCCTCAACTTTTTTAGTATCATCTCAATAACTCCCATATTCTTGAATTGTGATAGTTAGATAACGATGATGACAAAACATATGTGGAGCAGTCAATAAATATCCACGATCGTTTTGAGAAAGTGATTCATAGATGGACCATTCCATTGGTTCACTTATTGTGGGTGCATAATTGCATGAAAGAGAGTACATAGTAGTTGTAAATTAATATGTGTTCTTAGAACCCAATTTTGTTTTTGAGTTTTGTTTTTTTGTTTTGTTTTGAAATGTAATGTTTGAACCTTGTTTTGGATGAGGTGAGATCTTTTTCCATGGTAGTGTTACTTTTTGTGCAATATTTGATATAGTCCTGATATGTGAAAATGAAAAGACACATTTCCAAATAAAGACACATAAATTAAAATATGATTAAAATAGTATGGGAATGTCAGTACCACCCAGATTATATAGTACCAAGACTTGGATTACAGAATTCCCAAACTTGGATGTTCAGATAGTGTGGTTGTTGTTCTGGTGTGTTGTTCCTTATTAATGTTGGGTGGAATCTATTGGAGGAGGATTTCCTAGATGTGGGAGTTTCAACTTTAGAATTTAAATAAAATTGGGTGGTTTATCAATGAATTTTAATGTGTTTTTTTATTATCCTTTAAAACGTAAAAAAACATCATGAGAGGTAAATTGTTGGGTAGTTTTTTGGACCCATATTTCATTTGGACATGGTTTTGGATTCTCAAGAGGTAGAATAATTTAAGAGGTATGATATGCAATGTTATCTATCCTCTTGGTCCACTATATTGCATGTTTTGGTAATTTGGAGCTCTCAAAGGAGGCTCAGAAGGAGTTTGGAAGAGTTTGGTAGCATAAGGCTGGAAAATGGAGGATTTCACATTGTGTATCTGTATTACACATCATGAAACTATTATTCATGGATTTTCATGGAGTTTTCACAATGTGATGATATTTTAAATGGGTAAAGTAGAGTTTCATAGTGTGTAATATTTCAGTTTTGTAAAAATTAAATAATATCAAGAGGTAATGTATTTTTCATTGGAATCCGAACCCCGAGTATTTCCAGACGTGAAAGGGTATTACAGGTTGTGTAATACCCCGATCATGTTAAATTTTTATAATTATTTTCAAAATTAATCATCATACATTCAACTATTAATTATTTTACATCTCATTCCATATGAACATTAGGCACCCAAATGAGTCCTTTGAGCCCCACTCCTTTATCATTTTTCTAGAAATTCTTATGGTAGTTTGTTGGTGATCTTTGATCGATCCATAATGTTTTTTCATTTAATTTTCAAATATTTACGCTTTTTTATCCACATTATTCACTACTGTTGTGTGGGTGGAATATAGTTGGTTATTTGGGAAGCTTTTTTATAATAATCTAGCAAGGAATAAGTGGATATGTGTTTCTAGTGGTGTAGTTGTCACTAACGGGGATTCTTCTTTACATTCTGGTATACAAATGGGTTGAAAATCGTATTTAAACAATAATTTTACATCATTTTCCCTTGAATGTGATTCACATGGTGGGATCTAATTTTTTCCTATGGATCACAGTTTTCCCACACTAATCAAATGTTAGAATAGGGTTTATTAATTGAATGGGGTAGATGGATCTTATGTGAATTTTTTGGATGTGATGTTATTTCAATGTTGTGAACTATATAGGATAAAAAACCCAATGAAAATCATTGTCCATGGAGGTAATGTTTTAGGTACTAAACTATTTTCACATCCATTTATTCTTCTTGGTCACTTTTATATTTAAATCATTAAATCATGTACTCTTGGATAACAAATGGATTCCCACGGATTACCCAGTTTATACAAAAACTCCTTGTATAAAAAAATAAGGTGTTCATTGATAAATATAAAATTTTTTATGCATTAGTATGTGTGTTGATATGTTATATGGGATAGTGTGGTTATATATGAATGATAGATGCATTGTTAAGTGGTTATGTTGTGATTTCATTATACACTCTCGTTTGCGTTGTGGTATGTTTGTGAAGAACATGTGTGTATCATGGGTTGGTTTGGGTGGTGTGGTGGATGAACTAGTAGATGATACATAATCCATAAAATGTAATGCAGTATTAGGATGATAGAATTATTGGTTGTGGAATGTATGATATGTGTTGTATTGTGGGGTTGTAATCAGTCATTGTGGTGTTGTTTTATTTTCTTTCTTATCTTGTGTTGAGTTTTTAATTTTCCCATATAGATGTGGAATAGATAAATAAATAATTGGTTAATAAATTTTGGAACTATAATGTGTTTTTTTAATAGAATTAATAAGGTATTTGTGAATAAATAATGGTAATAATTAATTATGAAAGATGTATAATGAAAGGAGGTTGTGACATGACATGTGGTGTTGTTCATTTAGAGGTTGCAATAAAATTTGTAGTGTAGTGATATGGTTGTTTGATGAGAACCCATAAGGTGGAAATTAATGATTAGAATTATATATATATATAATTTTATTTACCCTTGGGATTTCTATATAAACCTCACTCTAGTTTATCACTAATTTTCAATCACCTCATCATCATGGGTCACGGTGTCTTTCCCAAACATCCCACTGGGAGGATGGCTAGCTGGCCAGCTGCTCTTGTCTGCTCCCTCTTCCAGGAGATGATAGCATTATATTTTTTCTGTAGGTTGGGGTTTGTGAGTCCCAATTCATGTGGATGAGTGGTGATTTCCACTGTTTATTTAGGAATATATTATTTGTGCATTCCCAAGTATATTTGGGATAAGGTATGTTGTTCATTCACAAGTGTCATCAGGATGTGATGTAGTTTGTGGACTATGTGTTTGAGGGTGGGATGTGACATGGGTTATGGTCTAGGTGTCTATGCATGTGATGCGTTTTGTTTTGTAGAATAGTTTTCTATGGGATGGATGTGATGCTGTTTATGACCAAGGTGTGTGTGGGTTAGTTGTGACTTGGTACTATTACAAGAGGTGGGAGTGGGAGGATGTTTTCTGTTAGTCATGATTAGATAAACCTTTGGGAAGTAGTGTGGGGTACCCTATCATTGATGTTATTATTAGATTACTTGACTTGACTTGAGTTATATAGTGAGTTTTCCTTGTTGAGGATGGTATGGCTTGCATAAGTAGTTAGGTGATGTTTGGTTCTAATATTTTTTCACACGAGAATTACTATTTTCCATTTCACTTGTTCATGAGAGAAATATGTTTTCTTAATGATTATACCTAGATATTCGCCCTATTTATATAAAAATGTTTTCAGGTTTCTATGATGGTTATATAGACCATGCTGGGTGTTACTAAAATGGGAGTTGCGGCAAATGTTTATTTTCAGATTTATATTTCTATTGTTACTTATCATAGATTTTATATTTCTCCTGTAATTTTTTTATGTTAAAACTTCACGATGTTTAGATTTTCGTTTTCTTTAATATATATTTCATAGTGTTATTATGTATTTGATCCATCATATCTCCTAATCTTATTTTGAAAAAAGGTCATGGCTTCCATATTGTGTGACTTGTATATCCATTGTGAAAGTTGCCAAACCAAGGCCTATTGAAGGCTGGGCTTGATTGTCATTATCTCTCATTATTTATTTCCAGCCTTGGAGGGGAATCCACGGTTTGAGGGCAGAATTATTATATACACCGCTAAATTTGAATAGGTCTGTATTAATAATTATTTCTCGGTAAATTTTTTATTGAGATGAAATCACTTACCTATCTCTATAATGTAGTTGAACATGACATAATATACTATATAATTATTTTATTCATCTAATAAATTTAAAACAAAACAATTATCATTTTTAAAATATCTTATATGACCCTATTAAAATTTTTTACCACACTATTATTACATATATTTCATTTTATTAATTGTTTTTGGTGTTAATTACCTTGTTTTCTCATCTATGTTTTGTAATTGATGTTCCAGTTATTTTATGTATGATATCATTACATAATATCATTAATTATAAAAATATAATAAAGATAATATTTACAACATGGATACACTATTATATCATTCTTAAAATTGAGACATGGAAAATGAATCATATGATTTTGTGGAGAGTGTAGGCCGTACGTACAAACGTTCAACGATATCATTCCCTTCACTTGTGAAAGGGAAACATATTTTTTGAAAAATTATTTTTAAAAAAATTATATCATCTTATATTTATCACATATATTCGTTAAACTTTTCCTCACTACCTTTCATGTAATAATTAATTAAAAAATGAATCACATCGTTTATCAAGACAATATACCACTGTACATAAGAGTGACACTATCATATTTTTTTCCAGAATGGAAAATAATTTAGTGTATGTAATTTTTTTATTCCAATGTATAATTATATAATAAATATTACATATATACATTAAACCCAAAATTATATTGGACTTTGTGTTTTTTATGGAAAATGAGTTCTATCTGTTCGTGAGGCATATTAGGAAATACACAAGATCATGTATTTAATTTCCAATTTTTGGGATGAGGAGATTCACGAAGGTTATTACATATAAATTATAAAATTTCAGTCTATATATAACACTTGTGATATTAAACCATAATTATTATATAATATTTTAGAAGGTTTATGAAGAAATAAAAAAAATGATTATATAAAAATGACACAACTTTTTCAATTAACCTCATTAATATTTCACTAAATATTTCATAGGAATATTTTTTGATCAAATAATGTGGTCTTCAGTATTCAGATGCGTGTAATGATCTTATATGTCTTGGTATTGAGGGAAAAAATGTCATGATTTTGTGAACATGGGATGAGAGTGGGTGGCCTTTTATGAGTCTGTGAGAGGACACACATAGAATTTTCTAAATAAATCAATAACACATTTTTTTATTATGATAAAGCCTCAAAAATGGGTCATTCTCATCCATTATAGCTGAGAAATTTGAAAATTTTAAAGAAAATATATGTATTACATATTGGACTGTAATTTTTAAGCATTATCTTCTAAGTCTATCCCTTGGTAAAAAACATTTAACCTTAACCAAGATAATTAACTAATATCATTTTCATATTTAATTGGTGAAAATAATTATGAAGAACATATTTTATAATAATTATTATTCATATAAAAAATATTTAATCCAATTTTCCAATTTGAACTCACATTTGTAGAATCATTAAAATTAATATTTTACCTATAGACTCGATGGAAAAGAGGGTTTATAATAATAAATATCTCATAAGTATATATGATTTTAAAATAATAATTCAATATAAAATTTATTCAACTAACCAAAATATTTATAGGTTATAATATTTTTGAATTCATTTTAATTGAAATAAAATTTAAAATATAATTTATCATTTCAAATAAATTAAATGAAAAGGTGGGGTTTAATTATCATCATGAGGTTTCACTATTCATAAAAAATGAATATTTTTAGAAAAATATCAATCATTAAAGGTAAGGTAATTTTGATATAATGATTTCATAATGAAGTTAATTTTATTGAATAAATTTTCCCAAAAGTGGTAATTTTTTTTAAAGCATGGAAATACAACCATATATAAAAGTAATTTTTTTGAAAAGAATTCTGTTTATAATTAAATAATATTTTATTTCCAGTTAACAAATATACATTTAATTTAATTTAATCTTATATTATATATGTAGTTTATATAATATAGATATTACAATTCATACAATCTAACTTAATACCTATGTTATAATGTTGATGTTCAAATAATATTTTAATAGTGTGTTTTTTATAAAACTCTGTTCTTCTTTGATTGTAATCTTTTGAAGGGATTAAATTTATTTATATGGAAATAAATAAAAAAATTTATAGGTGATACATTTTTTCCTCCTATAAATATAACATCCTTTGGATTTTTTAGATATTTCCTTCTAAATAGAAGAGGGTGGTTCTTCTTCATAAAATCCTCTAGTTCCCATGTAGCGTTTTCCATTTTTTTATTTCTGCAAATAATATTTAATAGCTATGTCAACAGATTCTTAAATAATTTATCTGTACAATCATGAATTTGTAAGGTCTATATAATGTAAAATTGATCATTTTCAAATTATATTTTATCATATTTGAGCACATGCGATGCGTCTGGCATTTATTTCATAAACAATGATATGGAACATGTCATGTACATTTGAATGGCATGGAGGAATTTCAATAATATAAGCCACATATTTAATAAGTTTAAAAATTTCAAAGGGTATTATATTCAAGGGATAATTTTTCAATTTCATAGAACCTTATGACACCCTAACTAGAGACAATCATTCAAAATCCTATCCTTGCACATGGAATTCTATATCGTTCCTCTGATTATCACAACAACTATTTTGCTATAGTGAGATACATTAATTTGATCATGACTATTAATTTCTTTTTTTTTCTATAATAAAATATAGTCTTACATGATTCATTTCACCATATTATTTCGAACAATATAGAGTACGACATATCCTAGAAATAAAATTCCCCATAAAACACTATTTGAATACATAAATGAATACAATAGTAATGGAAAAAATATTGCAAAGGTAAATATATATTCAACATTCCATAAATAAAAATTTATAATGACCTAATACTCTCATATATTGTTTTAATAGTCTTCTCAGATTTTCAATTAGTTTTAGGATTGTTGAATTTTATTAAATGATTCTTCATAAGAAGACCATTTAAAAGACACATACATAATGTCGATGTAAAATGGGTATCATGATAAGACATGATAAAATGTGGCTCACTATGATTTATTAAAACATAATTAATATAAATCCTTTAAAAGAAATCATAATGTAAATATTATATTATATAGAATAAATTTATTGATTTGGATAAGTGATCTACCAAAACAAATACTACATAATTCTCTTTAGGAGCCTATTATAGTCCTCTAACAATGGTAATAGATTTATAATATCATATACAATTATGAATATGACGAGGTTACATGATTCTTCTAGTATGTTGAGTCTAATCATTGACATCTTTACAAACCAAATATCTTGATATATTATATGCAATTTCCTTCTTTATCTTGTACCACAAAAAATGCTCCCTCAAATTCCTCTATATCATGGTGCTACAAGGTTTTACAAAGAAATAAAATATATGAGAATCATAAAATAATTATATTTTTAGTTCATTATTAAATGAAACAAATAATGAAGTTGAACATATCACAACACTATATTCACAAATTATGTAACATAATTTACCACCATTCACATAATCATTTTCTTCTAAATTTTTTAATCATCAGATTGAAAAAAAATTATATATTCTATGAATTATGGATTACAAATCATTTGAAACAAGAGTATGTTGTCTCCATCATTAATAAATCCCCTTGAAATTATTAATAGATCAATTATTATATGATCTATCTCAATCCCCATTTTGGTCAGAAATCTATTACCATTCCTACTAAATGCATCAGAAATATTATTTTCTTTTCTCGTGTCGTAATTTACCAGGAAATGAAAGTAAATGAGTAACTTGATCCTTCACAATTTCATCATTTTGGTAAAATACATTAAAAAGTGAATTTTTGGGATTTATAACCTTTTTAATTTCCACATATTTCTCTACATATTTAATTCTTCTATATTTTCAAATAAAATATTATAGCTGGAAACCCAAAATCTCAAGATAGATTGTTTTTAATGAGTATTTAATTTATTTGATGAAAATAAAATAATATTATAGTTTTTTATTTTATGAAAAACTATGTACCTTATTCAATTAAAAACTATATATAACCAACCTATCAGTTCTTGATTTTAGAGTTGAAATCATTGAATTTATCAACCACTTATTTAGTTTAATGAAAAAATATTTATTTTTTTGCCTAAATAATCATAACACGTTTACATGTAATCTTTTTTAATAGGTTATCTAATACAAAAACATTAATGATTTTATGACAGTATACATTAAATACCATTAAACTACATAACCTATTAACTTTTATAGGGGTAGGCCATTATCTGATTGACTTTTTATTCACATGATCTACTGAGATCCCATCCATGGACACAATATGTCCCTGGAAAGAATCTTCTTAAATCCAAAAATCAATCATAATAGTTTCCCATAAAAATAATTCCTTATAAGAGTATCAAGAATGATCAAAAATTTATTATCATGGACCTCATAGATTTTACAATACCAAATGTTTATGTCAAATTGTTGAAATAAATAATCAATATATTCTATGAATAATCTATTCATATGTACTATAAAAACATAGGGAGTGTTTATCAATCCAAAAGAAATTACTATAAACTCTTAATTTTTTTTATAGTTGTAAAAAATGAGTTTGAAAATTGTCCTGTCTATAATAACCATTAATTATACCGATAATGATGTTCAATCGTAGAAAAATATAGAGCTCAGTGAAGTAGATTGAATAAGTCCTCAATGAGAGGTAGAAGAAACTGGTTCTTTATTGTTTATTATTTTATTTTCCAAGAATTAATACACATCTTCTTTGATTCAAAATTCATCATAATGAAGAAAAAAATTGATCCCCTTCGTAAAAACTACACAAAATAAATCGCACATCGCATTGATTTTAATATCAATTAATCAGCTCCACTAATTCAATAATTAGAATTATATATAGAGTATTTTATTTTTTTCTTACATTAGATATTATATAAATGGGAACCAAAATTTCATGCACATTTGAATGTATAAGAAATTTATTAGGAAATACATTATTGTATTTCAATATGATATGTATATCCTCAACATGAAGATTAACATCTGCAACCCAATACATGGTTTTCTCTTCTTCCCTAAAAATCAAGTTCAGTAGATCAACTAGAAGAGAATCCAGACTCGTCTCAAATGATGATGTATCTACTTTATATATATCTAATTTATTGTCTTATTCATAAATAAAATTTTACTTCTTCTTACAACAAATTTTTTATCAGATTTTTTGATCTATTACATACAAATTATTAAAATAAAAATTCACCCATAGTTAATATAAAAAGACCAGTAAATAAATAATTTTTATCTGTTATAGTGGGTACTTAATGATACACAATTATTGTATAAAAAATTCTATTAGTTTTTTGACAATATAAATGTTATAATGTAATGTGGATATATCAATTTTGATGGAAATTGTGGAGGATTTAAATGAGTGTGAGGATCTATTATCAAATTAATTATTAGATAATTTGTAATCTATTATTGATGTACCTAGAATCATATTACTGGGTACTTACACCTTATCTATAATGATTGCAAAGTCCAGGACATCACCCCTTATCATCTTCTATGGTAGATTCCCTTGATTCGTGAGGAATCTATTTTTTCTGTTCCCATTATCTATATAGTTAAAAAAAAATGAAATTCAATATTTTATTTCAACACTAATAATTATTTATCATAATTACCCTTATATTCACACTTATAAAATATTCCCAATCACTCATAAAATTTTATAGGAGGTTTATTTCCATAGTTCCCATAAGAAGTAAATTCTGTCACTCTATTATTCCTCATTAAAAAAATTTGTTTTCCTTGGTTCTCATTAACCCTATTATATTATTTATTTCACATTAAAAATTTGGATCTAGAAAATTGATTCTCAATTATTATAAGTCATAAAACTATTTCATTATTTTATGAAAAAAATCAGAGTTACTATATCACATCAAAAACATCCCTTAATCACATCAAACAAATGGAAAATCTTGTACCTCATGTTCTGTACGTAATTCCTGGAAGATATGGCTAAACTGTTATATGTAACCTCAAACAAAGCAAAGATTAATTAATCCTTCATATATATATTTAGGATGATTCTTTTAATTTCATTTAAATTCTCAAAATGAAAATATATTTTTATGAATATCTCCTTAAATAATTTAATTCTATGAGTTCAATTTCCTCTTCCTAGTTAGTATTTTTGATCAACAACCACCATTTTTAAAAATATCCTTGATAAAAACACACTGAGAGGGAAAAAAATTCATTTAAATAAAATAAAAATGCTATTAATGTCTTCCCAATAGACGTAATCTATTATTCCTCTATAATTTGATTAATAGTCCTACTAAATTATTTGGTATTATATCAAAGGAAGAGATCTATCATTGGAGAATCATGATGTGGAAAAAGAGGTTGATCCATCTAGGAAGGTTAATATTTCATAACCTAATTATACATCCCAAAATTATCCATGATCTTCTGAGTTATAATACATGATTTATTGTATTTCTTTGATGGGAAACATCTAAATTTCATATGAGTATTCATTCCCTTCTCCCATATGGGAATCATTTATAAATAATGGAACATATTAGATTATCTCGAAACATTATGATATAAATATAATTATGTATAACTATAAATATTGAGTAACACATAAAACAAATTAAATTAGTTACACATTAAAAATCCTCCAATAATAATATTGGTTTATATGGGTATATACTTAATTTAAAATATGTTATAATTATTTCTAGAGAATGTGTTCACTATCCTAAAAATATCCCATTAGATTATCAATAGAATTGTGATATATGGACCATTACAGTTTACTAATTAAAAAGTGGGTCACTCACAATGTTCCATTTTTTGAGTTATTTACTCAATGTAAAACTTTTCAAGAACCAAATCCCTTTTTTGTATCCAAACATGGATTTATTGGTTTTAAAAACCAATTAATCACATATTTAACAATACCTTATGATGTTCTTATATAATTATTCTAAAATTAAATTATTATATTTTGATCCCAAATCTATTTTATACTTAATCCAGTTCCAAAGGATTTTTATAAACATTTGCTGTATCAAAAAATGTTGAACCCCACTCGAGTAACACAAAAGTGCATGCCAAAGTTACAACATGGACACGTATAGAATGGTTAAAATCACAATGGAAATATTAAATTAGTAAAATTTGAGAACCAAATACATATATCATATACTATTTAAATTTAGAAAATAAAATAAAATATAACAGAAGAAAATTCTAAGCATCCTTCATTCATAATCGACATATTCATCTTCATAAAATGTGTAGATAAAAAAATAAGTGTGAGATTAAATACATTGTAAGGGTTATTTAAATTTGATTATATAATTTGTTAGAAATTATTATTCAATATGGAATGGTATATATATAAATAATAATTAAATATAATAATTATACCTTATCATCAATTATCCCTAATTAGTAAGGATGTGAATTTATCAATATTTACCAAGAATAATCATATAACAATCAAATATAACCCTTAATGTAAAAATGTTATATGGTTTATGGAATAATATAATTAATAATATAATAATACTTACATTTAAAATAATTTTACTTTAAATGAAAACTGGTCACAAAAAAAGTGATTGTATTAAGAGAATGTAAATATTCATAAATAACGAGATTGTACAATAAAGTAATTAACTCGTAGGAAATTTTAAATTTTATACATAAAATCATAGACATGGAATAAAAAATTACTAATCACGAGTTAATAGGTATTAATTAATGATACATCAATGAGAATTTATATGCAGTACAAAAAAGTTAATTGGGGTATATTGAAAAATTTTCTTAAAATAAATGGAAATTGAGATGAAATCCCCCACCTAACACATTTCATAAGTGGAAAATGATTTTACATCAAATAGTATTGCTTTTTAAATGTTATTAATTTTTATAATAACCATAATCATATTTATAATATAATATATTGTCCTATTATAACATTTTACTAGCTAAATGTCAAAAATATTTCATTTTTTCAATATTTTGGGTGTTAAAAAGTATTTGTTTCTCATATTTTATTTTTCAAAAACAACCATATTATTGAATATAGGATATAGATTTTTCATATATAGAATTTTTATAATTTTAAAAATAATATATCTACTCAATATATACATTATTATTACAACTCATAAAATTGGGTCTTGAAAAATGAATGGCATTTCTTAATGGAGACATTAGGTCATACATAAACATGAGAGATGACTTCATTCCCTTAATAGTTTAAAGGGTAAGAAAGTGTATGATATATTAATTTAAAATATATAATATCATGTCATAAATATAAAATATAATCATTAAATGTATTTTTATTACCTTCAAAATAATGATTATCTGAAAAATTAATCAAATAACTTAGTGAGGTCGTAGTTATCCATACACAGGAGTGGTATAATAATATGTTAAATAGAAAGGAATATAAGAAGGTATATGTGATATTTAAATTCCATTATTATAATTATACATTAAATATTATATAAATATATAAATATTAATTATTTTATTATATCCAACCATGAGCAGTGTTGATGGAAAACAAGTTCCAATTGTTCATAAGGTGGTAGTCTATCGTACACATGATTGATAGTTTGGTTTCTCAATCAATATAAGTGGATATGGATATCAGTTATTCCATAAATATAGTAACATATCTGTCAATGAAATATAATGGATTTATTATATTGGAATTCTGATATTATATTAAGATAATTTGGAATAAATAATAATATAAATATGATCATTTAATAGTAGTGCCTCTTTTTTGGATTACCTCTTCATGTTTGCACTAAAAGCCTTCAAAATATGGATTTATGAAATATATAAGGATAATATTTTTATTTTAGGAGACTAAATATTTGATTTTGGTAGGTAAATTCTTTGAAAAATAGCAATGTAAGTGTCAATAGGGTAGGATATTGGGGGGGCCATATTTACACGGGGGAGGGCATACAGGGAATGTTTTACAATTGTCAATAAAGCACACATTGTTTACAAAAAAAAAATTAAATGGTTTCTTTTTATACATTATAATTTATAAAGTATAAATATTTTCATACAATGGGTGTCATAGAAGTTGTTAGGTCTTTTTAATCCCTAAATTTTTAGTTTAACCCTATGTAAACTCATTTTTAACAATAAAATTGTAATTAATATTTTTAATATTCACTATTCATTATGAATAAAAAATAATGATACCCTATTTGGTATCATTTTTTAGTAATATTAAAATTATACAGTATATTTTATTAGATCAAATAAAAGAAGATGTATAATATAAATTAATGTTTTTCCGGCAAACATGATGAAAAAGATAGTTTCCAATGAGAAAATTGTCAAAAAGTAGAACATATTTTTCTATGAAATTTTATGATGAAATTTATTAAACTTAGTGAAATTTAATTGATTGAAATATAATTTAATAATTTTAATTTCTTATAATTTCAATATATATATTATCATTTTATATAATTAAAACATAAATCTTGTTTTTTATAAAAATGAATATTTTTTACTATTCATCAAAAGATGAATCCTTTCATAAAAAACCAAAAATACAACCGACGAAAATTTGGGTATTTTTATTAGAAAATATAACATCAATATATATTAAAAAATATTTAAATTTTTTAAAAATTAATTTTTTAATTATATGCACCAAGAATGACTAATGTTTCTTTTAGAAAAATACTATATTTTATAGAAAAAACTTATTTTATAAATGATCATTATTGAATATATTATAGAAAGATATTAATTTATTTGGTTTTATAAATGTATAAACGTTATATTTTTAAACATTTATGGTTTATTATTTATACTCCCCAATATAACATCTTTTTTATTAAGGAAATTTTTAAAAATATATTTAACAATGAATTTTAGTTTACACCTAACATTCCATGCATCTCACGCTATCATAGAATTTAGATTTTTTTAAAGGAACTAAATTTAATATTATTAGGGTGTTAATGTTATATTGAACATATTTAATTAATAATTCATCATAGTCTATTTAGGAAATATTTTTCATGTCGCATATGTTATAGAACATATTTTTCATTATTTCTATAAAATATTGTTACATTTTCACCTCTTTAATAAATTTCATCCACACAATTTTATCTCAAACATGGAAAATTGTGGTTTGAAATATGAATATCTCTTTTCTAAAATACCAAATTAAAAAGTGGAACAACTGAATTCCCCTTGATAATTATTAAAAAAAATAAAAAGGTCATAACATAACATGGTTTAAAAAATGGTGAACAATATTTGGAAGTGGAAATGTTCATATTAGGAAAAATGAATTGTAAAAATAATAAAAGATTCATGATAGAGTTTATTGATCACATGAAATTGAATGTTCATGAGAATTTTAATGAAAATAAAACCATAATTTAAAGAGGTATGATAAATATCATCGATTCATATAAAATTATTGTTATATGATAACATATTTTTAAGGTTCTTTCACAATATTTTTGAAATTCCATTATCTATTGACTATGAACATATTGGAATAAACATACACAAAATTTATAATTTCTTTATTAAATTAATTTATATCACAATATAATATTTATCTACAAACTATTATTATCGAAGGATAATAATTTTATTCATAAGAAACAACAATAAACTTTTATGAGATCAAACATTCCTCAAAATGATAACTAGATCTTACTCCTACCTCTAGAAATTAGCGAAAACAAAAATTAATATCAAATGATAATTCTATAAAATTAATTAATCATCATTTGATTAAATTAAAAAATACCAATATATCCTCAACATCAACACTCAATGTTAAACATAGATCATTCAATAAATAACTAAAATTATTATCCTTCATGATATAATAGATTATGATAAAATCATTATTACCAGAATGATTGTATCACATATTATTTAAAGATGAATTTAAAAATTATCACAAATGACATAAATCACTTTTAACATCTCATATCAAAAAATTTATATTCAATAATTATATAGTAAACAATATATGAAAATACTTTTCATAATTTACACGAATCACAAAAAATCCTAATTAAATTCAAATATACTTCCACAAGTTAATTCTTCAATTATTCCTCAAATTAATCACATCACTTAATAAATAAAATATGTGTCTATGACCATAAAGAAATGATCGATCATAAAATAATAAAATCATTATTGTATCCATAAATATCATGTTACCCTAATAATAAAAAAGTATCATCCTTAATGTTATATAGACCATTCATATAATACAAAATGTAAGGACTTGACCTTAAAAATCATAAAATAATGAGTCATGCGTTATTAATTTAATATCAGACCACGAAAAGATCATATATATTTATAGATTTATAAAATTAATCCATAATAGTTATATAAATAAATATCATGACATAATATTTATACTAAAACAAAGTATAAATTTCTCTAAAAAACATCAAGTTTATGATATAATAATTTTTATTATAAAAAATAACTTCTAAATTTCCATCATGATCACATCCATATCCTAAATCATCTGTTAAACACTGTAAATATTTTTAAATTTTTGGATTACCAAAATAATATTAGGAAATGGAATATAAAAACAACGAATGAAAGATTGTAGTTCATTAATACTAATACAATCAATTACTTTATTTAAAATTATTTTCTCTCTAAATATATATTTATTATTTATAAAAAATTATATTTTCTACAAAAAAAAAATTATTTAAAATTTCACAATAACTGTTAAACAAAAAATATAAGCCCATAATTATTTATTTTGAATCATGAAAAATGTATCAGAAAATATTCATGAAAAATGATACATTATACCCTTAAAAAGTAGCTTATACTTTCCATTAAAAATTTATTCATGAGTAATCACATTTATTCATAACCTAAATATAATGTTATATTTAGATCATGTAAATGATGGGTATCTGTTAATGCCACAAAACATAGAATAATAAAAATCCACTGATAACTTCTATAACTGTATCACGGGTTTGAATACGTACCAAAGAGGAGTAAGTTTACTCGCTAATCAATTAAATATTGTCTCAGGAGAAAAATGAATTACTAAATTTATTGTAGTGTAATATTATTTCACCCATCAAAACATAAAAACTATTATGTGTGTTACATAATGAAATAAAGAATACTGAATATTTGTAATAATTATCCTTTTAAATAAATGGGATTTATAATCATTCCTTATTTCTTGTAAAAATTGTTTTATTAGATAAGTAAATTAATAAATGAAGATAAGGAATATATTACACTACCATAGGATGTGAGACTTTGCTAAAAATAACAGAAATATAAATATATAAATAATTCTTATGTAATAAATAATATCAAATAGAGAGATAAATTGAGTTTAATATGGAATGAACATAACTCATTGAATAAGGTCGACTAGAATATATCTTAAACCCATAAGAAATAAGTTATTGATATTAAAATATCCATTATATTTAAAACCATTTAAAAAATTCCTAAAAAATGAAAAATTGTTTTTTATAAATTAACATAATGGTGCTAATAATGGTCATCAGATATTAAATAATAGTTAGGGTTGTGTGAATATCAACTTACATGGTATACATTAAATTAAAACATTCATTTAATCTTTGGAAATTAAATTCCAAATTGTACATATATAATATTTATAGAAATTTCATTTGAAACCCATCAAAATAATGTCAAAATATTCATATAATTTTGATATAGATAATTAATGTACATATTTAACCATCAAAAAAATAATTTCTCTAGTACTTATATGGATTAAAATGATATATATTATAAAGCATTAAAAAAATTTAAAAAAAGGGGTTTAAATGGATTTTTCCCTTACAGAAAATCATAAAAATATTCATTTTAGATATATTTTTATAAATGATAATGTATTTTCAATAATGATTTTTTCATTTATTAAATAATAAATAATAAATTTATTCAAACAATTAGAAAAGATGGACATGAAAGAAAAGAGTTTGAAGATAATATTTTGAAAGTGGATTGTTTTAAAACAAATGTCCCTTCCCTTGAGTTAGCTCACCAAATATATTTTATATGTTTCTTGATTTGATATATTATTTTCTAAAATTATATTATAATGAAAATTTTACAAGTTTATAATTTATTTGTGTTTATTTTATATTATATATTATATTATTACATAGTAAATTTCACAATATATGTTTTTACGATAATATTCTCATATGGAGAAAATATCATCGAAATGATTACTATGGTAACTGAGTTAAATATATCATCATAGAAAAAATAATAACAATCACACAATAATTATATTTATCCATCAATTATACTTTCAAAACAACCCATGAAAAATGGTCCTAAAAAACTAACTATGATACTATCATGTAGACAAAATATTTAAAGTATGCATGAGTAAATCTTCAATATATGTATGGAAAGAAAAGAATAAATTTAAGTACTAAATTTTATTATCTTGATGATATATATCTCATAAATATATTTTTATTTGTTTTCATTCATATTTATATTAAATACATCAGTTTTGGTGTTGAAAAATGAATCACATTTCTTCATTATGTTGGTAGTTAACTTGTACCGATGACCGAAATTATCATTTTTTATTAAATAGATGTGTAATAAAATATTGTTTATATTAATATAAAATAAGGGGAAAATATAATTAATAAAATATAAGAACATTATATTCATCATTATAAAAATCATTGAGATGTAGTGATAGAAAATAAATTATATCGGTTGTCGAGGTTGTTGTCTTCCACACACATTAATAATGATATTACTTTTAATTTAATTTTTGAATAAATATGACTTAAAAGGTTTAATTAAACTAACAACATCTCAATATATTGATAATTTTTAACCTTATAAAATATCATGATGATTTTGAAGAGGTGAACAATGAATAAAACTAAAATATTTTCATTAATACAACTCCGCATATTAGGAATATATAATTTACATTAACCATTAAGACATTTAATAATGGTATTATATCTATACCAATAATTATTGAATAATTGGAGTGATTTATTGATATATTTTGGAAGGGAGTTTATGAACTAAAATTCATTTGACATGTAAACGAAATTTGGTAGGAGGTTCACTTTTATAAGTGAAGAGAGGTGAAATTTTGGAATTTCATAAATTAATAAAATAATATAAATTATATATATTTATAAATTTTAACCCAAATGATATATTTAGAGTATAGGATTAGAAATTTATGTTATTTTCCATAAAATAAATCATAAAAAATATCAGGTGATGTTCTCTACCTTATCTTTTGGTTTTAACAAGTGATATCGCTTTTTTTGTTAATGTTGAAAAATGGGGTTTTCTCTTTGGGGTTCATGATAGTTACAATAAAAATTAAGTTGGATAAAATATTAACCATATATGACAATTTCAAAAAATAACAATCACATTACGAATGATAATATTTTTATGAATATTAAATCAATCAATAAAAAATGACTTATTAAAAAATAGCATAAATGATAATAATAGATATATCAATTTAATTAGACAATGAAACCCACCTGAAAAAAATAGAATATAATCATTTAAAAAATTCCTAATTTTTTATTTGTGTCTATATAATTCGTATGAAAATATAATTCAAGAATGTTATATGACATTCAATATTTTTGTGTATAATTTATTTTATTACATATTTATTAAATAAATACAGTGTTATCATTTCATATTAATTTAATGTATATACTACAATAATAGAAAATATAAAAAATATACCATGATTAAAAAAATATATCCTTTTTAGTATTTATATTTATTATCAAAAATATTTTTATATCCCCATCCCAAATTAATATAGTTATTCTAATAAAAAAGATTAATTTTTCTCTACCTTTTAATGAAATGTTATCAAGGTAAAAATCAAGGAAATATGGAACCAAGTGGCCATATATTTGAATATTTTATTGAAATTTATGAATTACAACCATATAATAGTATAATGGAAGGTTTTAGATGCATTTTTCTATCTATCTCATATTATTTGATTTTTCACCTTAATTTCCAGATTTACCCAAACTTTGGTGATAATTATTTAATATACTTTTTAAGCTCAATGAAAAAAATAAAAGGAACATATATAAATATATTTAACTCCAGTATTAAAAATATTTAATTCATATTTAGAGATTAATTTAACTTATGTGGTATAATTTAATTTAAAATTATTCCTGCGTATCATGACAATATGCTATTTTTCATAAATTTTCCTTTTTTAAGTATAACATGTTTTTCCCCAATATAAAATATTAAATGTATTCTAAATAATATAATGGGATAATATATGATAAACACTAACTAATAAAATTATAATATGAATCTAACATTGAGTATGTTTTTGAAAAAACATAAAAAAATAATATTTTATATTAAAGTATATATTTTTCATTAGTCATTGAAAAATAGACTTCTTCTAGAAAACACCAAAAATCTACTTAATTTTTTTTTATATAATGATTTATATAAATATATTTTTTCTATATATTAACACATCCAAGATTGGTAGAAAATAAATATATTATCAAGCACCAAACATAAACAAAAATCATTTTTAATGAAATATATTTTTCAACAAAAAAATGAATGTTGGGAGAACTGTATATATAAGGTTGAATTTGATTTCAATTTTTGTCAATAAATATCAAAATTAAGGAGATCAAGAAGAAAACTAATGAAATAGAGGAATGGTGATGTATCATTCATCGGAGGATCATTGATGAAGAACATCATGCAATTATTCTTGATTTCATGAAAACCATGCTGGATCATTCTTGAAGAATAGAATCATATGATTTTCATGAAGTATTTAATGATGGTTTAAGAATAATATTGAGTTTTTATGGGATTGGCATTCAGATATGGCCAGGAATTTCACATTGTATCTAAATCAGAAGATTCTTTTCTGATTTGTTTTTCACAAATATCATAAGTCAAGAGAACCTATGATGCATGCCTTATTGGAAGGAAAGATTCTAGTGGACGAAATGGAAGCTATAGTACTTTCAATAGAAACTCTAGTGATACTAAAGCTGATATATCAATTGATATATCACAGCAGAATAGTTTGTGATGAATGAAGAAGAGTTGTTGAAGAATGAAAATCACAGAAAAGGAGAATGAAGCTTATGGCTGAAGCATATAATAAAGGTGCCACTATTTTTGGTATTGAATGTTTGGTGACAAGTTCTAGGGTATTTTTTACTCACAATTGATGTTTCAGGATTAGAACATCAAAATTTGGAAAAGGCATGGAGTGCGTGAAAAATCTGGCAAAGTGCACGAAAGAGGAGGCTGTACGGAGGATTTCTTTTGGGAATAATTGGTGTTTTAAGATCATCACTTCAATATTTGGAAATGGAAAGAGGTGCACGAAAAATCCATATCTCTATGTTAAAAAATGAGAATGTTATTGGAGAAATGTTGTTTGTGAAATAACTGGTTTGGTTTTTCTACACAATTAGTGCCTGAGATTAAAAATACTTAAATTTCGAAAAGGCAAGAGGTGCACGAAAAATTGGATATTTTTGTGAAATGTGCATGGAAATCATACTTGGCCTCATAAAATTGGTTGTGCAGAAAATAGAGATTTGAGGTTTTACTATCTAGGGGATCCTCGGGAACAAAAAAACCAAAAATAGTCTAGGGACTAATGTGCACGAAATAATCAAGGATGTGCCTGAAATTTGAAGTCGTTGCATGAAATATTTCTTTGATGTTTTAGACACAAGAGAGGATTCACTTTCAGATTGATGAAAAATGGAAAATTCATGAAGTACGTGAAAAATCATGGTGGTTTGTGAAAATAAAGTAAGATTCATATAATATAAATTAGTTAGAGGAAATTTTACGTGCATGAAGGAGTTTTGTGTGCAGGGTCAAAAACACCTAAAATTTTGAGGTGACCACCTCTAATTTAGGGTAGGATGAACACTTTTACCAATACCGATATCTGGGAAACATAAAAATTGATTTATAGAGTGGTTCTTGAAAATAAGATGTGTTGTGTGAAAAAGAAAGTGTTATGTCAAAAAGGGAAGTTCTTCATGAAAAATAAGAGTTATGTGAAAAGCCTTTTTCGTGCCAAAATGTGTTTTTATGGGAAGGGAATGAATTTTATTTTCAAGACAACTATAATGGTGAAAAAAAAATTTATGGTTCCCACATGACATTAATATGATCTTAGCACTCTGAATGTAGCTTCACGAAGAAGGAAGTACAGTGAACGATTCAGCTTTAAAATAGAAGTAGTACCACACACACAACTGGTTTTTAACACCCTTAGTGTGCATTGAGAAAAGAATAAGAATGATACATGAAAAGAAACTCAAATATTCACCTATATAAGTAATTATATCGATACACATAGGTGTTGGTATTGAAAATTAATGGAATAGAATAAGGATAAGATCAAAGTGTGACCAACTGAAGATTGTGATTTATTCAGGGCAGCACAATTGAGATGATTCTTTGAGAATTTAGTTTGTGTGTTCAATGCTTTCAAGTGCATTAATCTCGGACAATGATGTATGAAGTGTCTCATGTTAGACTGAGATAAATTATTCAATGAAAATATGTTGATGAGACCATCACATCTGTTATCTGAGTGGGACTTCAACCAAGGAATTGAGCTAGGGGAGTCAACAAGAGTGACCCAAGGGATGTAGTGAGCTATCCCTGAACCTTTGTAAGGGTAGTGAGCCTGGTATAGAGTAACTATTATTGATCTATTGTAATCCAAATCTAGTGAAGATAAGTGGAATTTGGTACGACTGAAAACTAGTCAGTGTATGATCCTTGGACGTATCCATTATTGGTGAACCAAGTAAAAAGTGTTGATTTGTCCGTGTGCATGATTTAATTTCTGCACATATCCATCATAATGGATTAAACAAGTTCCAACCTATGTTGGAACAAAATACATAATAGAAAAGATAATGTGGACAGCCTGATTTACCCACCTCTAATGGTTCTCTAGTGTCCTTCAATGCCTTTACTGAAAATATAATGAGTATTTAATATAATTATTTCAGTAAATTTACAATGATTTGGGCCTTTATATTTCTTTCATGGAATAGATATTGCTATTTATACCTACCTAATTGAAAAGTATATTATTTAATTTATATTTTAAAAAATACATCATGGTTTTTTTAGTATTGCTACTTCATGTCATATATTAAGTTTAAAATTATTATTAGGGTGCTACATGAAAATAGTTTGATGAAAATAAATTAGTGATCACACTTATATTGTTAATAAAATTTATATTAATAAAATTTTACTATATTGGTGGAATGAAATTTTTACTATGTTTAAATGATTGTAAGTTTAATTATTCTAAAAGAAGTGATAAAATGGGAGACCTAAAAACCTACAACAAGATCTTTGAGTTTCTTCCTTTAGATTAAGTCTAAACTATTAATTGGATGTTCATTAAATTGTACTATAGAATCATGAACACTTATAAGTGGGTTTATAGGGATAGTATAGTAGGTATTTGGAAAATATTGTTATGAGTGAACTGATGGATATGGAAGATGGGTGTTTTTATAAATAATGTATGGTGATATATTAGAATAATAATAGATAAATTTTTATTTAAGATAAGAATATGAATAAAGTTAAGTAATTTTACATTTGGTATTAATTGATCATAAAATGTTAATTTATTTGAATTAAAAAAATGATATCTTAAAAGAATATTATTGAATGTTAAAATATTGAATACATATATTTTTATTGTAATGGGGTAATTTTTTATTATTTAATCTTATATGTACATTTGGTAAATATTTTGAATATTTTTAAATAAATTTATTTATTCAATAAATATATATTAATTAATAGAATAAATATAAATTATCATATCATATTTAAATCATAATTATATCACTAAATTTATTATGGATAATAAGAAATAAATTTTTATATTATTAAACTAAAATTAATTATTTTTCTGAAAAAATACAAAATTTATAGTAATCTAATTTATAAATGTGGATTCAAAAATTATAATTAATTTCATGGAAATGTATAATAATTAGGTGTGTTTTATCTTGGTTATAGAAATACGAAATCAATTTATCTATTAAATTTCTAACGAAGACATTACAGAAATTTAATAAACTTTTTTTGGGTTATATTTCACAATGTATATGAATGATTAAATATTAAATTAAAAATAATAAACTTATTAATTATTTATTTAGGTTCCAAAAATTTTACTTTATTTTTTAAAAGGAAATATTTATAATATAAAAAACAATTATAATATGATTACAATAAATCGTTAACAGAATTATTATGTAATTTCTAATTTCTAATTTAAATATTATTATTTTTGAAATATATTATTTAACAATTTTCTAATTTCATATAATGCATTGGAAGCCTATTACAATATTGTAAATTATTATTCGGCATTTATTTGTTTTATGTTACAATTATGTTGTCACAAAAACATTTAAAGAAATTCTCGTTTTAATGATGTCATTAATATTACAATGAACATATCAAATAATGCATTAAATAAGAATAATGTACTTACATAAAAAATTTATATATGTAGAAAAAATATTAATTCAATAATAATTATCTTTTAATAATCTGTTTATAAATAATTATTATTTATAAATCAAATTTTTATACAAATTTTCTGAAAAAATATTTATTAATACATTTATGTTATAATAATAGAAATATTTAGATACATTATTTGGTATATACAGATAATATATAAAATTATAGAATAAATATTATAGGAAAATAAATATATTATTTATTAATATTTCACAAAATTACCATTAGAGTTTATATTTAATAAGTATGAAATGAAATATTATTATAAAATTATAAAAAAATAGATCAATTAAATGTATATTATTTAGTGATTTAATAATAAATTTTTTTTAAAAAATATGGGGTGTCAAATTAGATCCCTTTAAATAAATATCACCCATTAAATATTCACTCAATAGCAATAATATACCATCATTTTCACCATGTTCTATAATCCACATTCCCAAGCATATATATAATCATAATCACTATCAATTGTAGAATTCTAAAATGAATCAACATAAAATCATATTAAATTTGACCATTTTTATTATACAAATTATACCTAATAATTTACTCTATAGATAATGGTTATCTATCTATGGAATTATAATTTTTTATAAACTCTAATTTCCAAATGCAATAAAAATCATCATTGAATCTAACTAATTGTTATACACCATCACTTTTATATTATGTTAAAAACATATATACTTCATAAATACAACAAGAGATTACAAGAAACCACCATAATACCAATTATTATCATTTTGGGAAATCTGAATATAATATAAGATTGTACTAAACATATACAATATAATAAAATAAAATCATCCCCGTAATGAAAGTTAGAAAATGATATCATCCAATTTATAACCTAAAAATATAATATGTAAATGAAGTACCATAATAGATGAGTATTCCAAATCACGTAACAAAATGGTAAAAAATTAATAATGATACATAGTGGAGATAACAGTATATCATAAACATGTGAGTGGGATAATGTTTGGAGAAATGGAAAAATTAAATGAATAAGATCATAAAATCATAAATATAATCCCAATCCATGATAACATTATCATATTTTTATATAAAATCTACAGAACTATGATATTAAAATGAAAATGTAGATATTGGTATAAGGATGTGGAATCAAAAGAAAATAATCACAAATCTTAGTGAAGTAAAATATTAATGTGACTGATGGATTAGAAAAATATCATATTTATATGATATCTTCTAAGAAAATAAATACATATTATAAAATATAAATCATATCATGTCTATCCATAATATAATTAATAAAGGTGACTGTATGATGACTACTCATAGTATAAAGAATAAATATAACCACATCTTTTTCATTCAAGACATTGTAAAATAATATGATATAAATAATTTCTGAATTTACTAATGGGATATATAATTCTATAACCAATAATATTATCATGATTTATCCATACATACACATTCCACATAAATATGAAAAAAAACATACATCCATGTAAATCATAGCATAATTATTCAATTAAAATAAAATTGAAAACTATTGAAATAAAATTAATGTCTAGGTAAATACCATTCAATTAGAATAATGATTTATAGGGTTTAAATGACATATAAAATATATTTTATACATCCAATTTAATAAATTTACAAATCAATTCTTGTTATGGAAAATCAAGGTTAAAAACCTTCAATATGAGTGATAATGTATAGGGTATTCATAATGGGATGTTGTTAGATAATATATTATCAGTATTCATTAATAAATGTAAATAATTATAAAGAATGTTTGAAATAAATTCACTCATATAGATTTCATTTCAACCATACCACATATACATTACAATAAATTTAGGCAACTATCATTTTTCACAAAATCATTGAACCTATGAATGTATCACTCATTTTGAAAATATTAAACTAACAATTTCAATAATGGTCAAATCTGCATAAATATTACAAAACATGAAAGAAAATATGAAAATTCTGTCGATTATAGCTATGGACTATGTGAATTTTAGAAATAATGGAAGTAAATGACAATTATTGTTACTATTTCAATGACCGTGATAATAATGTTATCCCCAAAAACACATATATTGATTTCATTTATAAATCACTGAAATAGGGTACAATAATTCCACAGTTTATAAAAACATGATAATTATGTTCACATTGATTTAAAAATTTCTTTTAATTTAATTATAATAAATTATAATAATTTTTTATTTTTTATTTTCAAAAAGTTATTATAAAATAAATGAAATTATTAGTAATAAATTTAAAACATTCATTATTTGAATGGTTATTTAAGTATTAATTTTCATTAAATTCGAAGGTTTAAATATTTTTGGGTGTTGTCTTCATGATTTATGGCCAATTTTAGGGTTTCAAACCAAGATATTGGCCTAAAAATTATGGAAAGAGATATTGGTGCAAAGATGAATACCTTATTTACATGGTTTCAAAAAATATTAATTGTTGGATACTAACAAAATTGTTATAAAATATGTCCAATAGTAATTAATATTATGGAAATATCTACCACATCAAGACAAATATTGGAAATAGGATACAATTTTCTATGAAATATATTTTAGTGGTTATTTCAATGTTTTTTAATTGTTAAAATGTTCTTGAATTTTATTATTGATATAATTGGAAATGATTAATGAATGAAAAATATTATTTTAATAATATATCTATCTATAAATATTATACCATTTAAATAAATAATAATGAATATTACATCATATTGTTTAATACAAATGTTTATTGGCATAAAATAAAATTACACTAGAAGAAGATAAATAATTATATATGTATTAAGAAAATATTTTATTGGACTTATATATCACTAAATAAAAGGGGGGATATTTCATTTTTAACAATAAACATAAAGTAATTATTATAATAAAAATAGATAACTGATGGGATATATAATATAAATAATTTTGATCAAATTATGTTAAAAAAGAGAGATGAAATCATAAGAGAAATCATTAAAAGTGATTTCAAAATATTTCTAGAATTTATTGTATAATGTATAATTAACTAATTTGAAAATACACATTTGAATAAGCTGTCACAAAGGGTTTTAAAAATTCATTAAATAAATAAAATTTTCAAATAACATTTTATTGAAATGGAATAGATAATATATAGAGTAGACTAGTAGATGGGGTATGTACTTGAATATGTTTCATTTGAAAAACAATTTTGTTTGGGTATAAAAAAATTGTATCATATGAATCAAAAGAAAATATATATCAATATTAAAATATTGTATGATTTAGTATATTTAAAATATTTTTATAATAGGATAAAATATGAATAGAAATTGGTTGGTTTGTGGAGTTATAGAGTACATAACACAAAAGAGAGAGAAAACATTTTCCCAAAGGCCACATGTGTAAAATGTATAATAATTTCATCCATAATTCAATAGGTTATAAAATAATGAAATTAATTTATAATAAATATAGATAATATTTATAGTCATATGGATAATTTTTTTTAAAATAATCCCTTTAATTGAATATTAAATATATGTAAACAACATGTTAAAAGAATAAGCTCCCGGAATACATGACATTACTATGAGTATTTAAACACATAATTTGTTATATAAAATCATTAATCCTTAAATTATATTAATTATTCGAAATATTGAAATTATTTTTCATGTTTATTTCATTATTATTATTAAATGTTCCCCTTTTAATTTGTTCTATTATTTATTTATCGAATCAATTTTCCCTAGGTCAGCCATTTTGAAGTTTCTCAGTCTTTATTCCCCAACTGTTTGGTTTAATGGTAGTTAATAGTGGTCACATTCTGATAGTTTCATATATTTTTTTACATTTCATAGTTAAGATTTCCTATTATACAATATTTTATAGTTAAATATAGTTTTCAAAATAGATTTAAATTAAGAATAATCTCTATAGGGGATTATTTGAAACTATTATATTTTCATTGATTATGTACATTTATTTAGATAATAATAATTAGTATTTTCTTCATTAAGAAACATCAAATGAAGTTAATAGATTATAATTGGAATATTGATACATTATATCCGTTATTTAAGATACATGTAACATATAATTTTAAATGAATCTTTAGTACATAGTAATATTGTGAAAACTACTATAGGTTAACAATTCATTTAAAAGAGATTAAAATATGAAAAATACTAATAAATATTTTTTTCGATAAAAAACATAAAAAAATATTAATTTATTAGATTTTCATTAAGGGTTATGTACAATATGGAAGGGGTAAGAAAAAAAATACATGAAAAGTCATGGGTTTTGAAACTCTGACATAAACATAATTAAATATTGGAAAACTGTTTAATTCGATGGAATTGGTAATTTTTTATAGATAATGGATCAAAAGGATTTTAATGAAATAGAGAAAAATCATGATGACTTGTTAATTTAATATTTAAAAGAATTTATGATAATGGAATCACAAATATCAGATTGAATGAAAGCCATGGAAAGTCTTAACATGCT
Source organism: Viscum album (assembly GCA_963277665.1). Taxonomy (NCBI): domain Eukaryota; kingdom Viridiplantae; phylum Streptophyta; class Magnoliopsida; order Santalales; family Viscaceae; genus Viscum; species Viscum album. The sequence goes on from OY728151.1 coordinate 820,779,089, forward strand.
GTTTTAGTTGTCTTCTTTAGATTGACTAAAAAACGATTAGGGGAGGTTTGTTTCGAAACAAAAGGTTATCATTGAAATAGACGTGTTCATTTATATAGGTAATATTCTATATATTTCAATAAATAATTTGATTTTGGATTTTGGATAAATGGGATTATATTTAGTGTTTTTATATGTAAGGGGAAGGGTAATTTTGTAATAAAATATTATTGTATTTTATTGATGTTGATGGATATAAATGTGGTCAGATCAGTAAAAAAATTATATTTTATTGGTTAAAAAAATATTGTTTTTTGAAGACACAAAAAATTGAATGGAATCTTTAAAATATTTTATCCAATGTAATAAATAAAAAATAGTTTGTTGTTATAATAAAATATAATGTTAGTTTTGAAAAATTATACAGAGATATGGATTATATATTTATTATTTATAAATATATTTTTTCTCATTAAATAAATATCATTTGGAGACAATTTTAATATAACATATTTAGAATTATTTACATCATAATAATGTCCTAAACATAATATATACTCTATAATGTGTATTATTACCATTCAACTAAAGATCACCTTTCTCAAAAAAATAATAATAAAATACTCTAAACTAATATTCACATGATTATTTTAAAAATTATATATTTTTGATGAAATTTTAATTCTAAATAAGTAAATTTATGATTTCAAATAAAAATAAATTTAAAAAAATTTTAGTTTGATGAACATTATTTGTAATGGTTACAATACAATGTCAACGAAGGAATGAATTTTTTGAAATGTACATTACACCATTATAATACTCATATTTATTAATAATACCTTATATATATGATAACATAAATTATTAAATTAAAATAATATAAATATAATACTATTTTTTTGTATTTAACATATTATTGAAGGATTTTAATTTAATTTTTATAGCTTCAAAACAAACAAATAGAGTGAGATAACAATAATCATTGAATTATTTCTATTTTATATTATAAATCCCCATGAAATATTATTTTAATGTCAATTTAAAAGTTATTCATTTATTATTTTAATACGAAGCACAAATATTATTATGTGGAAAAAAAGTTTTATGCAACCTTCTTTGGATAATTGTTACATATATATTACTCAAAAAATATATATTCCAATTAATTCATTCATACTATAATTACTATATGAAAATGTATCATTAAATATGAGTAATGGAGTTATAATAAAAAACATTATTATTAATATTAATTATTATGTATATATATTATATATTATAAATCTATATAGATAAAATATTACTCTTAAAAACAATCTATTATAAAACATAAATAAATAAAACCTATTTTTAATTTATTCAATATAATTTTATACATTTTAAAAAATTATTAATTTTTTTAAGTTAATATAAAAATATAATTTTTTTTTGAAATTATTTCTTTTACTGAAAAGATATATATTTTTATATTATATAAAAAATTTCATTTAAAACGATTTTTATTAATTATAAAAATAAATTGTTGGATCTTATTATTAAAAAGGAATCAAAATTAATTAATTTCCCATATATAATTAAAGAATAATATTTTTAAGAAATATCATTTAGGATATGATATTTTTCAATTCGAAACTATATTATTTTAATCACAAATACATTTTAAAATATGAGAAATGTTTTAAATATATGGGTAATATTTTAATCATATTGATAAAAATCATTATTTTTTCTATTCACTCAAAATTCATCCTTTTCATACAAATATCATAATTTTTCTCCAAAAATACTTTTTCCATGATTATTTATACAATAGGAGTCATCAAAAAAATTATATTTGTTTTTATAGATATTATTCATCCAAATAAATATTCATGATCATGGTTTGGGGATTATGGACTTTATTTACTATAGATAAAATCCTAAATCAATGACCATAACAACTATCTAATGTATACCATGCCAAAAAAATAAGAACAAAATAATATATATATATATATATATTTATTTTACAGAAATTTAATTTTTAACTGATATGAATAAAAACATCAAAGAATAATTTTAGTGTAAATTGTGGTTTGTATACATTTTAAAATATATATTCATTATATCAAAAAAAAATATGGAATACTATAACAATCATTTAAACATTTAATTAATTATCAGGAAAAAATTTAAATAACACATAAAAACTCATCAACGCATATAAATGATGTTTTCCATTTATTTAATGATATAGTGAAAATTAAAATTGATATCATAATAAAAAATTTAACATTAGATTCTATTTGTTAAAGATACAATCTTATAATTTTTAAAATATGGAAAATACTATGTTAATAGTAAAAATCTAATGAATTTAATATAATTACTGAATAAAATTATATATATAAATTAGAGTAATGCAATTGTCAAAGAAAATATTTGTAAAATAAACCATGTATTTATTGAAATATATTTCATAAAATCATTTTGAAAAATGATTATTATTAATAAGAAACTAATATGGAACATATATTAATGATCATTCCACGAATCGGATGCAGTAGTTTCTAAAACAAAAAATGTTTAAGAAAAATATGGAAATCATAAGGCTTATGAAGAAAAGGAAAGTGTATGTATTAATATCTATAAAATATGTGTTAGAATTACCTATATTATAACAGATATAAACATTAAGGGAAAACATGTTGGGATTGAATATAAAATAGGACTCCATGATTATGGAAGAGCTAGAATCACCCACTCCAAGGATGACAAATCTTTCCAGAAATATTGAAAACATCAAAAAATCATGACTGAAAATACACACTAATAATAAAACCTGATAAATAATTTTTTTTATGGAACTATGGGACTTCCCTAAAATATGTTTACCAATTAAATGTGGTAATTTATGGAATAATATAATCCTAGGAAGATATGAAAAATGAAATTTTAACTACCTTATTTTTATTGATACAATTTATTTAGTGAAGGATATAATGTCATGTTTATACATGGATCATCTTGGTTGCGAAGGAATGTTCCATGGCAGAATCTAGGCGGAATAACATAATAGTTCCCAGAATCATCATCCTTTTAAAAAATTAATTTAGTTTTTTTAAATTTAAAGAATAACTATCATATCATAACTGGGAATATTCATATCAATCCAAAAAGAGGTGAAATATCAATATTGGGAGTTGAAATAATGATGTCAGTTCTGTTTTATAATGTATTTATTTGAAATTAATAAAGGAATATTGATAGTAATATATTGAAATAATATGAAATTCCCACCTTAGTCTGAATAAATATTCCATTAACAAGATCAAATATGGTTGAGTGGTTGTAAAATTTTATTATATTTAGTGGTTAATGATTATTGGCACTAAAAATCTAAAATTAGTGTTATAAATATCGGACATTGGATTTTGTTGGTTATTGAAATAATTTTTCACAATTTAATTATCATAATCTAATCCCGTGACACATTTTTTGTAATAAATTTCTCTAATAATACATGTATCATCAATTTAAATGTTTGTGAATTTAAAATATCAAAAAATTGAAGAAAATTTAATCTCAATATTTTGAATGGTGAAAGATATAATTTTTATATAAGAAAATATATATATATTCTTTGGAAAAAATCATACAAAATACCTCCAAATGTCCATGGAATAGATAGTGAATCATAATACAGAACAATATATCACTATGATTGCAAAAAAACATACACAAACATGTAAAACTTTTAAAATGTAATTTAACATTTGGGAAAAATTAATTGAAATGATTAGAATTCAGTAAAGATATTATATTTAGTGAAAATTGATGGAGTTTGTTTATACCACTACTATCGATGGATTTGAAAATATTTTATGTCAATTTTTGATATTGAGTATACTGGAATAGATAAGTTTAAAGTGATCACAGAAAAATAAATTGAGTTTTATTGTATAAAAGGCTATTAAAGACTAGATTATATGATTATCCTACAAGAAAATTTAACATTTAAGACTCATAATGTCATGTAATTTACTAATACAAAAGTTGAATATTTTCATGAGAAGCCTGAGATAATGTATTAGGATTCAGTTAAGAAAACCCTTAAATTAATTTTATTGGAGCATTGGGGGAATTGAATTTTTACTAATCAAGCTTATTAGAATCCTATTAAGAAGACTTATAATTATAAGGATTCATCCTTCATAATTTCTTATTATTGTTAATAAAAATACATTTCACATATTACATAAAAATATATTTTTGGTATATAGTTTTTTAAAATTAGGCCAAAATCTATAGATAAAATTCTATACGTATACCATGTGGTACTACTATAAAAATATTAAATTTTTCTATATTTCAAATGTTTTTAGAAAAAAAAAATTTCTATAAAAATTATTCCCAACATTTATTCTGGATTCATGTTTTCTCTTAAATATCATTAAAATCCTATGAAAAATATTTTAAAAATTTGGATGAGAAAAAAACTATCAGTAAGGGAAAATGAAAAGTAAATGAACTATTAGCCCCTAAATACTTATAAACACAATAATACATTTTCATAATGACTTACTTCTCACCTATAAATTATTATATACATAATTTTTAAAAACATGATATTTTTATAAAAATACATAAAATAAATAACAAATTTAGGTAACATTGTTCTTTACAAACTTATGAATGTAACCTTCACCAAAACCTTACACTATAACCCTCATAGCTACATTATGATTTAACCTTCAGGGTTACCTTATAATGTAACCACCACAATTACACATGGAATAATCCTTACGTTAAACATCTTTCATAAAAAAACCAAATTAATTGGAGGGAGATATAGGTCCCTTCCTTCATCATATACAATTCCCAAGAACTAAAATGTAATCATAAAATATGAATATATACATCATAAAAACCATTCCTTAAGATGAATCACTTATTAATAAAATAGTGCACATAATAAAAGAAAAAAATATCATTTAAAATAAACATGTAATTTTTTCATGAAAACATAAAAAAATAAAAAAAATAAAAAGTCTAAAATACCTCTTATTCCTTATATTTTAAAAAAACATACCTTTTATATTTTTTATAAATAGAAATTGACATATGATTTCTAACAAAATGTAAAATACCACATGTTTAACTTCATTATAATATGTTCAAACATCCTTTATAATCATTTAGATATTGTTAATAATAAATTATAGTAACATAATCATATTTATAATTCATTATTTAAAATTCAGATAAAATTCTTCCACCCATTTATTAATATGTTTTTATTTTCATTTTTTTACGTGCATTTATTTCGTGGTATTTATTGTTTCTTTATTATGGATTTTCTTGTCTAAAGGAATAAAAAAAATAAATAAGAGGGAATAAAAATTTATTAATATGTTTCCATAATTATAAGTTATACCATATTTTAGTTTTTTATATATGAGGATTATTCATTAGATAAAACGAATTTGAAAATGATTTAATTTATTTTATAGTTTTCACGACCACCACGAACTTATGTAATATTATTTAATATCATGTTTATATTTTGGTTCCAGATCATTATTTAAATTATTATTTGTATAACGATATCTAACATAACCATAATTTTTTTAATGACCAAATTTTACTGCGGTAATGTAAAATGAAAACGCATCATCCACAGTGATGGTAAAAAACCACATCACAGAAAATGTTTTCAATTTTTATAATAAGAGAAGAAGAAGAGAGGTTAATGATGGATATTCCATTAAAAACTTATTTTATATTTAATATAATAATTTCATTATGTTACATGGATGATGGTATTTGATATGATAATAGGAATAGAATTAAATTTAAATGAAATCTAATAAAATATAATAGTATTTTACTTATTGAATTATTATTAATGAGAACCTATTTAAGACACATTGAATCAATATTTTAGTGAGACCAAGAGGACTTAGATATGATAATGTTTCTTGGAATGGGATTTGGTACTAATTTAATAAAGATAAATTACATTGAGGTGTCAAGAAAAGTTGGGTTAACCGGTGGTATTTATATTTGAGGAGAGGGGTGTTTTTTATTATTTTATTTAGAAGATTGTTATTATGGAACATGATGAGTTTTTTGGTAATTATCACTAAATGTTTTCAATAAGTAAGGGTATTTCATTAATATAATGATTACATCAGAAATGTCTCAATTAATAGTTTATTTAACATATAATGTTTATATATAGTAAACTATCTTATTTCACTATTAGACAAAAATTCAACTATTTCAAGAAAATTCCCAAAAACTCGCCCTAATAATTTTTTATGTCTCAATTAAAAAAATGAACTTAAATTTATGATAATAAGTTTCTAAATAACAGGAATTTAATTCTTAATTAAAACCATTATTTAATTGAAAAATTAAAAATTAAAAATTTGAACTGGTTTTATATCTCGTTCAATATTATTTTAAAGTTTCAGAAAAATATATTATTATAATAAAACATCAAAATATTAATCTATGAATATAATTTTTGAAGGTTAATTTTATTTTAAATCAATATATTAATTATTAAATTTTTAATAAAATATTATGTGTCATAAATATACAGAAACCTAATTAAGAATTTTCAAAACATTTATTTACAAATTCAATGATATAAATAAATCATACTTTAAATTATTTATTAAAAAAATACATGTTCCTAGATGATGTTCCTATTCTATTTTTATATATTCATTAATTTATAAAATACCACTTATTTCATTCCACATTTATAATGAATTAAAATATTTAAATCCAGAATTAAAAAAATATAAGTTCATAGGTCATTACATTTTTACCATTTTGGATATTGCAACCTCATTATTTTAATTCACTTATAACAAAGGTGATGATTCATTTTACTAATATTATTTTTAGATACAAATTTTTCTTCTTCAAACTTATGGTTTATCCAAAAAACATTAACTTGGTGAATTACTATAATCTGCAATACATTATATCTATGATCAAGAATCTAAAAAATTTTCTATTCATAAGAAATGTTCCCTTCAAGATTAAATTCTTCAAGGATCAAAACATGAGTTGAATTTGTCACATACATTGTTAACATCAGAACATGAAAAACCTTGTTTACATGGGAAAAACCATCAGAAATTTCCACTTGGTAAGAAGATAATCCATCATTCTCTAGGATTTAATGGGGTCCTATGAATCATGAACTCAACCTCCCTTTCTTACCAAAATGATTCACACATTTCCTTAGAGAATAATTGAAATCCACATGATCAGCTACATCAGAATATAGATACCTCCTTTGGTTATCTGCATTACTTTTATGTCTTTTATGATCTATATTTATATTTTGTTCGATCATGTATGCTTTCTTATCTACTTAAACTTCAAATTTTGGTCCCATAAATTTTCATTCCCCAAATTCATCTAAAAACATTGGATTTCAACAAAACATTCCATATAATTCCACAAAAAGTGAAATATATATACTATAATAAAAAATTGTATTATATGAAAAATCCACTAAATAAAGATCATGATACCAAATACCATTGTAATCCGCTAATCAAGATCAAAGAATATCCTCCATTGACTAATTAATTTTCTCTAACTGTACATCATATTGATGATGAAAAGGCTGTGCTGAAATTTAATTTTGTTTCCAATGACTTCTAAATGCCTATCCTAAATCGAGAAGTGATCCTGGGATCTTTGAAAGATACAACTGAGATAGGAAATCCTTTTAACATAACTACTAAATTAAGGAAAAATTAACAAATCTTATCTAAAGGCATGATATCTTGAATAAATTTTTTTTTTAGATTTATTCAGTCGATCAATAATAACCCAAATCACATTATTAGATTATGATTTTTTTGATAGTCCCAATATGAAATCAAATTATATATTTTCTAATATAAAATATAGCATTGGAAATGGTTTATTTATCCCCTTTGGTAGTTTTATTTCATCATTAACCAGTTATAAGGAAAACAAATCATGGTAAAATCATTTATATAATGTTTCATCATATCTCACCTATAATACTCATGATGGAAACATTACATCTTAGTACTTATAAGATGAACTAAAAACTGATAACTCTTAGAATCACATTAAAATTCCATTTTTAGATGGGAATCATAAAGACTGAATAATATCCACCCAAATCTCAACACTCAATTAATATAAATGTAAATTTACTTAAATATAACATTTTAACCAATTAAAATCTTTTATACAACTCAATGTATTCCATGTTCTCTTACATGATTTTGTATAATATATATGATTTCACTGAAAATCGAAAAATGTGTGGAACTACCTAAAGCAAAAACTTCAAAGAAAAATTTATGAAATCATTATACAAGTATTCATGTTCCAAATGTAACATGGTTAAGGTAGCATGATGCTTTCAACTTATGGAATCTTCCACTTTGTTTAATTTTCATAGACTATAATTGGAAAAATTATAATAATATATTATTAGTTCAATCCATCTTATCTGTCTCATGATAAATTCCATAAGAGTTAATATATATAAAAACATTTTATGTTCATTGTATATTTCACCTTTGGATCCTTAAAATATATGCCTAAAAAAATTCTAAAGAAAAACCAAAAGATGTTATTTCAAAAGTAGGTGTTGAATAATTCAACTCATGAGGTTTTAGTTTTCTTAAATAATAATAAATAACATGGTCATTATAATTAGAACCAAAATAATTCCCATCAATGAAGCATCATTATAGATGAAAAAATCACCATTACAAGATGTCATGGAAACAAATTGAGAATTCACCAATATTCATTTCTATTTCAAAAAACAAAAATTATAGTATTATTTCTAAATAGATTTAAACCCTATTCAAGTTAACTTAGTTAGTAGGCTAGATAACTGAGAAATATTTTTGAAAAACCATTTGTAATAGCATACTAATCCAATAATAATATGAATCTTAGTAACATTTTTAGGACCTTTCCATAAATCTATAATTTTCTTTTTATGTGATAAAATATTATTCGATCTTTATTTAAAACGATCTCATGAACTAAAATCTGATTGAAACCAAAATTTCTTTCGAAATTTTAGATATAACATTATTTATTTGATTGTTTATAAGGATATCCTTATAAATTTTTCATGAACATCGTTACTTTTAGAAAAAATCAAAATATAATCAATAAAAACAACAAAAAACATATCAACCATTTACCATAAGGTTATTTCTATATGATTCATAAATATCGAATGAGAATTTTTCAAACCAAAAGGAAAAAAATTTCAAGCCCATATATAGTGTAGATGATTGTTTTTAGAATCTTACCATCATTCACTTCTCCTGATGTCACCAAATCTAAATTTTGTCATAGAAAACATACCAATCTTCATAGAGCTAAACAAATATGGATGCAGTATGATGATGTGTATAATTATTCTTACCAGTAATTTTATTCAATTATCTATAATCTATATAATGTTTCATGTAACTATTTTTCTTTTTAAATATGAAAATACAATATAAATGTGGTAATTTTCTTGGATGAATTAAACAATTACCTATACACACCCAAAACAACATTCACAATTTTAGAAGTTCTACATGAGACATTTGATAAGGTTTATTTGAGATTTTCTTTGCCTCATGAAAAATGTTAATATAAAATTCAACATCAGGATTAGGTATAACAGTGGGAAACACATCTAAAAACACATGTAGTTGTTATTTTACCACTAATTCAACATTAATATCATGATTTACCATTTTTTCAAAAATATATACAAGATAGAAATAATTTTTATATTTAAATAGTTTCTTAGCATCATGATATGTTATCAATTGTATGGGTTCATTCTTGTGTACAAAATAAAAATATTACTGGGAGAAAATATTTTTTCTCTACAATCAATCTCAACCTAAAAATAAGAATTAAATTCCATACATAGAATATCATTATTCTCTACTGAGGTGAAAAAAGTATTGCATGTAATGTATTTTCTCAAACAAAAATTTAAATATTTTTATAATACATTCTTTCATTAATATTTATACTAGTGTCTTTACCATAAGATTCCATTTCATTTATTGAGGGAAAATTTTCAATTTAATAAAATATTTATATGAAATAAAGGAATGTGTATACCCTATATCACTTATTAAATTATAAATATTTGAGTAAACAAATACATTATTTGACACAAATTCATTGGTTGGAACACAATCTACTGATGTATTCAAAAATGATTTCACTACACCTTCCTGGTTATTGTCTAGTTACATTATATCATTCATATATTTCATTGGTAAGGTACTTTAATAATTCCTCATCATACAATATAGAAAAAAACATTAAATTTTTTTATCATAATTAATCACTACAACACTATAATAATATTTTTTGCTATGAAAGGACATATTTCAAAACTCAACTCTTCGAAAAATATCCCAAATTTTTTTAGGAATTTCCTTGGGTGATATTTACCATACTTTCTACAAACTAGAAACTAAATTTTCATACATTTATATTTATTTTATTGATTCCTAATCATTTATTTCTATTTGTACATGTTCGTATTCTTGTTTTCAAATTACACAAGACCGTCAACAAGATTCATATATACCCTCTCATCACATTGAAGAAGTTTATTATAACATTTCAATTCATGGGAAGAAAATTTTCTTTGATATATTACCTTTAATCCTATGTCAATATAATTTATTTAACTATCTTGATCTTTAATATGATTTGGAGCATATGTTGCCAATCGGGTGAATTTTTTTCATACAAGGTCATAAAATCTTCCCCCTTTTATTTAAATTAAAAAAATTTATTTTCTATACTATGTCAATACACCTGAGAGAAATAATTTTCATTAAATTATTATTAAATTCATCCCATCCCAACGCATAAATATATTCACTTTTTGTGATATTCTTGAAAAATGACCACTAATGGGAAAATTCACCAATAAAATGATAAATATAAATACTATCATTTTGATTATTTAAACTCCCCATGAAATTAAATATCATTAAATAAAATTTAATCCACTAAACATCCACTACTATATCCAAAGAACCATTGAATGTTGGAGGGTGTAGCCTCATAAAATATTCCACTATCTTCATTTTTATGTGTTCCAGCTAATGTTGTACAATTTAAGAGATTCCATTACAATTTAGGGCCTCATCAACATGTCCATTATAATAGAAAATATCTTTTTTCAAATTCACACCACAACGAGTTGTCGATTTGGAATGATATCATCATATCGGTTCATTCATACATCAGTTTATCGATTTCTTCTGTGGAAATCCATTCTTATCAGATAAATCATTTGTGATAAAAAATAGTATTATTTAAATTATATATAATTTCAATATAAATATAATGTAAAAATATTTTATGGTATTCTATTCACATAATAGTAATCCATAAAGTTATCTAAACAACACTATGATACCATCAAAAAGGACCGATGCATAAAAATTTCATGTAATAGTAAATTCAAATATATTACACTTATTACATTCCAAAATATCTTTTTCAATTTTAGTTTTAGGGAATTAGTTTTTAATAAATTCATTTTTATAAATTTGAATAAATGTGGTAGTATTAAATAGTATCCATTTTCCCATAATGTAATAGTTTTTAATGTAATATAATTTCTTCCATGAAAAATCATCACAACTTTTATATTGGATTATTATATTTTCTTACCCATCATTAAAATTTATTGAAAAACATTTTAAATTCTAGTATGGACACAAAAATATCAGTAAAATATATTAAAATGGAAAAAAAATATTTATTAAATGAATAATTATAAAATTATGAAAACCATTTCACAAATATATACTTCTAACACACAAATAATCTTATAAATAAATTTCAAAAACATAATACTTCTCTAAAAAATATAAAAAAATAACCATTTATGTTAAATAGGGTATTAATTACTTACTACTGTAACCATCCAGAAAACCCTATTATTTTTATCCCTCACTAATACCTTAAAATGTCACCCAAACAACATACTTATATTGTAACGACCACATCTACCTTATGGTTTAACCATCATAGTTACACTTGGAATAAACTATAGGGTAAAATCACAACTTCATCAGACACAGTAAATTTGGGGGAGATATAAGTCCCATAATTCATCATAAAAAATTACTATAAATTAATATTCAATTCTAAAACTAGAATACAAGCATCATTAGATTCATCCTTGAAAAAAAAATCACTTATTAATGGAATAATTAGTATATAAAAATATAAAGAGTTTCGTTGAAAAAAAAAACATATAATATTTTAAAAGAAACATAAAAACATTAAGGCATCATGAATGCATACATCCCAGTAAATATTTTTTTTAAAATGATACCTTTTATATTTTATAAAAAAAGAAATTAAAATAGGTTTTTTATGAAAAGTCCCTTACCTCGTTTTCGACATTCTTCATAAATGATCAAAATTAATATATAAGGGTTTAATGAGAGGTATTAATATATTTATGAACTATATTAATATGAATTATTACATAATTATCTTTTTATAATATATTTACATCCATTTATTTATAATATAGTTCTATTTTCATTTTTTCAAGAGAAATTATATAAAGGTTTTTGTGGTTGGTTCATTTTTGATTTTATTTACGAATGGAAGGAAAACTCTAAACATGGAAAAAATTGTATTAATATTTTTTTATAATTTAAAATCATAACATATATCAAATTTCTCTTAATATTATGATGATTAATTAGAAATTAAATCAATTGAAATTATTTAATTTATTATGGTGTGTTTTACGACCATGAAGAACATATATCATTTAATTTAATATCATATTTATATATTCGATAAAAATCATTATAGGACATAAAATATATATTAAATAAATATAATTTGACAAGTATAATGATCTTATGACCATATTTACGGGTGGTAAATGAAAATGATACCACATCATCCATGATGATAATAAATTGACACATCAGTGATGATGCTTTCATATTTTAGAATAAGAGTGGAAGTGGAAATGATTTATGATAGGTATTCCTTTAAAAAAAATAACATTATAGAACATGTATGATAATAATGTTTCAATTTATTTTTGATTAGGGGATTATTGGAGATAATAAAAAACATAACGAAATTGGAAACAATATAAATAACGATGAAAAAGGATTTTACCTATTGAATTCTTCTTTTTGATGACCTCTTTAAGGCACACAGTTTTTAACTTGTGATGTGAAAAAAGGTCTCAAATGTGGGGGATAGTATTAGTAAGGGAATTGGGATGAAATTAAATAAGCCAAAATTCTTTTATAAGTGAGGAGAAGAGGGGTGAGGGGTGGTATTTGTTGCGAATGAGAGGGGTGTTTTTTGAATTTTTCATTCATTAGTTAATTATATTGGATGAAGAAAATTAAAAAATTTATAATTATTAGTAAATATATTAAATAAAGAACTGGAGTAAAAGATTATTTTCATTATATTTTATATGAGTCATAGAATTATGTATTTAACTTGTCATATATATATATATATATTAAATTACAATATTTCAAATTTCAAAAAATTATATACTATTTTAAAAAAAATCAAAATAGAACCATAACTATTATTCTATGTATAGAATTATATTATTAACTATATTTATTGAAAATAATTTTCTATTCCTGATGAATTTTAATTTTAAATCAAAACCATTAGGTATTCGAAAAATAACAATTTAAAAATTATTATTGATTTTATAACACTAAGAAAAAATATTTAAGTCCTTATAAAATGATATTATAATCAGTAAACAAAAAAATTATGAATTATAAATAATGTTAATAGAGGTAAAAAAAATTAATGAATATATTAATTATAATATTTAACATAAATGGTACCTATCATAAAAATTAAAACACACAATTTATCATTCAAAAAAATATTTATTTACTTGTTAAATGATATAAATATATAATATTTTCAATTTAAAGATACATAAATTTTTTATACGTTTATATATGAGTTTAGTAATCAAATTTTATTTATTTATTTTTTATGTAGATACCACATATTTCATTATACATTTATAATGAATTTAACTATTTATTTATAGGAAGAAAAAAAATTATGTTATATGTATTTGGGTTGTTACAATAATATTATTTATGGATTGATGTAGTAATGAAATTAGTATATTTGAAAAATAATTCAATAGTATAGGTTCATGATGAAAGAACACTATTGAATATGGGGTGAAAGAAGAATAATAAATTGAAATAATTTAAAATACATGGATTTAATTGATTTTATCTCAAAGAATATTTGTATAATCAGATGTTTTAATCTTTAAGAGTTAAATGAATTTCGCCTTACTATGAATTTTTTATAAACATGTATGAATATGTTGAAATTGTATCTGGAAATTTATTTTTTAATAATACATTTCTATAGAATATATGTAGTGCAATTTTCAGAAAAAAATATAGAGAGAATTTAAAAAGAACAAGACGATGAGTTGGGAAACATAAAAAGGTAGATGGAGAATGTATTGATTGATATAAATTAATTAAGAGTAATTTGGTCAAAACATATTAATAAATGAAAATGGAGATATAATTAAATGATAAAATTGAGATAAAAATTATTGTTTTTGAATTGAATTATATCGGAAGAATGAAGCATCTATAAAAATATAACACATGTCACAAGATGATCATCATAGTTTTTATTAGATTGGTGGGGAAAAATTTATGATTGAAGATATTATGGAAGATCATTTTGAATTGGTAAAAATCAGTCATGGGATATTGTTTCTATAGTGAAGAAAAACAATTTTAAAAGAACATAATGGGATTACAAGAAATTTTTTCATTAATAATGGAATGTTATTTGAAACAAATCCCTTGTTGGGTGAAAAAAATAATACCAATTGAAATACAGGGTTTCCAAATGGATTAAATATATATATTATTTTAAATAGTTCTTTAACAAGAGCTTCACATTGTATATATATAAAAATTTATGATTTGTGGAATGAGAAAAGTTTTTATAATAAATGTTGAATCATCTTGAGAGGAATAAAACACCATGAACATGGAATTCATGGATTAATATATAATTGACAATGCCTGGATACCAACATGATTATGTTTATCATAATCATAGTGTAATGTAAAAGAATCATAAAATTGTGATGTATCACATATATATTGGAAACATTTTACATAGAATACTATAAAATTTTCAATACAAGGTGTTTAAAGAATTTATGAGTACTGGGTTGAATAATTTAGTTACTGGTGAATTGATTTTATCCCACCATTTCATGGTGACTCATAGAAGACATTGAAAATTTATTTCTAAATTTATGTATATAAAATTTATTAAAAAATTATATAATAGAGAATGCATAGAAAAAAATTTCTACTAATAATATAAAAATTTCTTGAGATATAAATTTCAATTATGTAGATGTAAGTTATTTGAATCCTATTACAGTTTAGTATTGCAAATGCTGAAGCTGTATTTGTTATTTTTCATTCCAAAACATTCTAGATTGTTCCTAAATAAACCAACATGATAGTAGTGAAATTAATATTTTATTATATTAATGGAAGAATATATTATTTATTATTTAATATTGAGACATCATGGTAGGAATTAAGATTTTTCATATTAATCAGATTATTTTATTAGAAATATATGGCCGTGTATTTTTTCATATATATTTTTTTATTATGTGTATTGACAAAAATAAAGATTTTATCTCTCTGAGAACATTAGATTATGAATATTGATTTTCCACATGAGCATGTACTAAACTCATATGAATGGATCATCATTATGATGATATTAGTTTTTATGTGGTTTATAATATTAAATTAATGTTAGATAAGTTGAAATTGATTAAAAATAAGAAAACATATATCTGTTATTGTAGGAAATATTCTATAATGATCATAAAAAACCTTTTTGTGTCGAATTTTTTGTTTTCATTGGTGAACATGGATTTTATTTAAACTCAAAGACAAAATTATGATATCTGGAAAAATTATATTTTTGATTTATTTTAACTCGATGAACTGGTAGTCCCTTGGAAATCAAAAATATAAAATTATTGGTATAATTGTTTTGAAATGAAAAGAATTCAATATTATTATTTTTAGTACATCATTGATTCTTAATATGTAATACTAAATGATTTTTTTTCAAAATGTTGTTCCATATCTCTTATTCAGATTATCTGAATTAATATTTATTCCTTATAACTTTCTTTGTTATCATATAGTGTGTTAAAAATGGGTGAGATATATGGGATTATATCTTACTGTGGGGGTAGTGTGATAAAGATAGAAATGACGGGCTCTTCCATCGAATTTTTAAAAAGGATATGTATCTCAATTTGATTAGAATAAATTAATTTTCATTGTAATTTATAAAATAAAATTTCATAAATTCATAATTAAGATGAGTTTTCTATGGTTGGATTATTTATCATATAAATATTTTTAATTTATTGCATTCAATTTTAAAATTATTTTTTTCATGAGAATAACTAATTTTACATGTAAAATTATGATGATAATAGAGAGGTCAGTTTATAAATTTGAAATTTAATCTTACTTATCATACTGATTATGAATAATTTGGTTATAGAGGGGATGTAAAGAGGGTTATTGATTTAATTCTTTATGAAATTATAATTTTAGATATAAAATATAATTTAGAGTGCAATGATTAATTATTAAAAATTTCTCAATTATAAAAGAGGGGATATTATTATGTAAAATATTAAAAATCATTTTTGGTTATTTTTCATAGATTTTGTGTGAAATAATTTTAATGGCTGATTAAATTATTAAATATTCATCCTAGTTTTTTATGAGTGGGATAAATTGTTCATAGAGTAAAGATAGTTTATTTGTATAATGATGACCTAATCTACTCCATGGATCAGTGATGATTATGTAATGATAGTGATATTTATTTGTGTAAAAGAATGTTCTATTGTGGGATTCATCATTGTAATTATAGACTAGTAGAAATGTGGAATTTGGATATTTCAAAATCATATATGTTTTGATAATTAATTATCTTGTTAAATGGTGTATGGAGTAAAATATAATATAAGCATAAAAACAAGTATGTTGTATATTTTCTTATATAAAAGAAGAAAAAATGTCATTCAGAATGGTGTTTAAGTCATAATAATATTGAAATGCATTTTTTAAACATCATATGTGCCCTGGTGTAACACAATAAATGAATTTTTTTATCATTATAATATTTATAAATAATTATATATGTCAACATATTGTGTTTTGAAGGTAATTTTGTCTACATTGGTGTCTAGATATATTTTGGACATGGACGGTGTAACCCAATATTTTAGTGATATAGATATTAAAAATTTTCAAATTAGTAAATGATGAGGATTGTGTGTTAATTTTTTAATTAGTCATTCATGGATGCAAAATTATATTTTCAGCGATAACATTTCATGTTCGTGAGAACTATACTGCAAATGGTCATAATACATAAATATCATATTTTGTGATTTCTGAAAAACAATAACAATTTTTTTTGATTTGATAGGGTGTATACATGACTATAAATTAGTCGAAGTGGATTAAAAAATTTGAAGAATATATTTTATGAAACATGATGGATTTTATGAATTTAAAATTGATTATTTTCATATGATAATAGATAATTTTATACTCTAAAAAATATGGATACAAATAAAGGAGGGATGAATTTCCCATAAAATATATTGACAAAAAATAAAAAATAAATAATAGATGTAATAAATCTAGATTTCATTTTTATCATAAATTCCTGTTGTTTATTATATTTATAATGATGTGGAATACTATAATAGAAATTATGGTTTAATATCTCTTATTATTTCTTTTAAATCATGCTATTTAGGAATAGAAGTGTTGATTATTTCTAGAGTTAGGATATTAAAGTGTTCTCCACACTATGATGATTATAACTTAAGAGGAAAAAAGTACTAACTTCTGACTTTTAAGTAAATGTATTGTAATTATATTTCATTTTTAACAACTATACAACAATGAGTATATTCCCCCTTTATATTTCCATGTGTGGTTAAACCATGTAAAAATCACTTGTAAAAATAATTTATTTTCTATTTTCATATTTGGTATAATGTAATTTAATTTGACTATATACAAACCAATATCATTTAAAATGGAAATTTTTTTAAAAACATATTCACCACCTAAGGGAATATTTTATTATACAGGAACGAACACTACCTCAAAAGGGGGCCATAAAATATATCACAATGTATATAAGTGTATGTATATCAATTGAAAATCGAAAAGTCATATCATTTTTCATGGAACACGTAAGTGATCCATTAAATACAATATATATCACTATATAACGTGACAATACAAATGTATGACCATCCATTGAATTTGATCATCATATATAGGGTTTTGTATCATATAAACAGTACACACAGATCAATTCTATAATATCCATGATGATGGGATGGGAATATGTAATAATGAGAATACATATATCTATAATAAAATTATGATCATACATACATTATCATAAAATCTATGACGACCATATTATATCATTATTAAAAAGAGTTATAATAACTAAAAATTGTAACAATGAGATGTACATCCCCCACAGTGAGAATTCTATATACCCATTATAATGAGAAGTGCATCAACTATTCTAGTAATAAAAATATCTAATATAATATTATATGAATATTCATTATTCATAATATCTTAATTCTATAATAAAATGATGTGTAAATTCAGTATATTTAATACTATTTTTTTTTAAAAACATGAGGAATATCTACTAATTTATAAATTTCTTATGTATATAATAATACAAGATTAATCTACCATAGAAGAAATAATTTATAACTATAATAATTTTATATTACTATACCATATTAGGAAAAACCTATCATAAATTACAAAAAATATGCCACTTACTAATAATTTTATTCTGTTGTATTATCTCCAAATAAAATCTACCTTACTTTCTAATATTGGCATCCCACTTATAAAAACATGTATATTGATCCTAACAATATTAGGGACCACTAGCCTTATCAAAAGGCATTTTCTAAAAGTTTTTTTTATCCCACAAACCACATATCATCATTGACATTCCTAAATTCAATAGAAAAACAAAAAAACATGGCTATCCCAACCCCAGACCCTATAAATATATCTCTTGATCACAAAGGACTAATAAAAGATCACAACCTTCTCATATTCACTATTGATTTGTATTTTGTAACGTAAAAACATTACTTATAATCTTATCACATGATTAGAGTAGTAAAAATAATATTCATTGGAACTAAACAACATGCTCAACTATGAATGCACAATATTAGACAAATATTGGACATTAAAAACATCTATTAAAACTAATAAATACCATACAACACCGGCATACCCTATTTTAGGTATTCCCCATCCCTCCTTTTATTTCCAAAATTAGTGGGAGTCATTTGGGACTCTAACGAATGGTGACTATTTACATGGGAAATATCTTCTCCTATATTGTTGTAATTTTTCTCAAAATAAATGAATTCATGGTATAAGGTGTAAAAATAGTTGTGTGGTTATCTTTGAGTGAGGAGAATGCCTGAGTTGGTTTGATTTGTTCTTGGAAATCATATATTTTCACAATTTTTTGGGTGATTACAGATTGTGTAATATTTCTATGTTGTGTATTGGTCATCAGGATGATGTCATGATCCTATACAAGGAACAAAATACCTATAAATTTTATAAATTTTACAATTCATTAAATGGTAAAATAAATATATTTAATCACACACGATATGATTTTCGGTCAGAAATCATATTCTTCATTTTCTTGATGTAAAGGGAATACAACAAATTTAATTCCCATGGTCGATTATATTTATGTCCATTCATGAATTATTTAATATTCCTTCAACCGAAAGGCTCTTGTCTCTCCACCAAAGATATCTCATAGTAAATTTAGGAGACATGTACTTCTCTCAGATCACTTTATTTAGTGATTGTTCTTTATTTTTGATGAATTTGTAAAGACCCGTAAATTTCAAGGAAATTTCATTCTTAATTTTCTTTGGAATTTTACAAGAGCGCAGTTTCTAACGGCACCTGATTCCGAGGCCCGGTGTGCCCAGAATCATTTTCCGAAATTTGGCTCGGGTACGTTCAGTGAACGGACGAGCGGGTTTTTCTAACTTTTGAACCGGTGCTCGGAATCAAATTCTGAGGGCACCGATGGAATCGCAGTGCCGGTACTTTCTTAGAAACGCCTCTTCTGAAGTTGGGTTTTCTCGGGTGTGGTTTTTAATTTTCAGGCTTAAAGTTAAGAAATAAAATAATTGTACGACAAACTTTATTTTATTTCACCTAAGCCACTTGGAAGCCACTTAAATCCACTTAAAGCGGCTTAAGCTGAGTTGATTCGGATAGGGTGCTATCCAAAAATATCCTACCCTCTTGGTAGGATATTTGTGAGGTGGGACCCGCATGAACCCCACCGTTTGTTTTCCGCTAAGTAACGCACCCGCGAAAACCCATCATTATGAATGTCAACTGACGTGTTATCTTAATTTCTTAACGCACCAATTAATTGGGCGATTTTTTCTTCGTTGAATTAATTGGGCGGTTTATTCGTTGAAATTAATTCTATGAATTAATTTCATTCGTTTCTTAACCTGTTTGAAATCCGTTGGCGTAATAATAAAATAATACCAACGCACGACTTCTGGAAAAATGTTCGTTGGGAGGATTTGACAGAAACCAAGAGTTCTTCATCCTCCTTCGTGAAGAACGCGAAGAACGCCGGCCTCTGACGAAGAATGCCGAACCTGCGGAAATCGACGACGTGACACCGTGTGCCGCGACGCTGACGTTTCCTCTCCCGCGACGTTCTTCTGCGATGTTCCTTCCTCTGTGAAAAGAACCTTCAATCATCCATTGAGGTGAGAGTTTGTGATTATTTAAATTCCTTTGTGGATTTTATCTCAAGATGGATTTAATTATTAAAATTAAATCTGTTGTCTCTTGGACCTCGAAGTTCGTCGACGCAACGCCGGATACCGCGACGACGCGACGATCCCCACCCTCTGCGACGATCAATTCGACGAAGAATTCTCCTACGACCACTTGACGAGGTAGGGGTTGTGGTGAATAATTTATTTTCCTGTGAACGTTTCTTTTAAATTAAAGAACCGTTTTCATAAGAACAATTTTAATTTATTAAAATTGATGTTTGATGTGTTGTTTTATCATCCTGATTGATACCGTCTAACGCGGAGGGTGCGGGACAAACAAACATGGCCCGACAACCCTCCGCCGTTCTTCGTTGTTGTGGGGATTTGGCGGGTGATGACAAAACGTGCCACAAGGGCAATTTGATGATTCGCCAGAGAAGAACGGGTCCCGGGAGGAGCAGCGGCGCAGACGGGAAGGAAAACGGACCACCGGAGCAACTCCGGTGGCCCGCGGAAGTTTCCAGTGGCGCAGGCGGCCGGAGAAGGAGGCGCCCCGGTGCGCCGCCTGACAGGGCCGCCACGGCCGCGCGGGTCCGGCTCGCCCGCACAGGACGCGACTGAAGCCGCGTCCGCTAATCTCCAGCACGGCCCCACGCGGGGTCGTGGCTCTTCCAACCCACGGGGGCAGCGCACCGCGGCTGCCTCGGTCGGCCGCTCCGCCGAGCCGAGCCGGGCCACGCCCTGGCCGGACCGGATCGGGTCCAGCCGGGTCGGGTCGACCCGGTTCGGCCGACCCAGGGGGGGTCGGGCCGGGTCGGCCCGGGCCCAGACCCCCCGTCTTCGGACCATTTTCGGTCTTTTGCCTGTAACATGAGCTACGGGCCTCCAAACGACGCGCCGTCAGCGGCAGCGCGATCCTTGGATCGAGACGGTCGATTAGATATATCACACTCAAGGTTTTGGAATACTTTGTGTTCGTCCGGGATGGTTTGTACACGAAACCAACATGGCCCTCAGATCGGAAACGCTCATATCTTGAGCTACGGACGTCCGATTGACGTGTCGTTGGCTTTGGTGGATTCCTCTAAGTGAGACGGATCTTTTTGCATACACCTCCCGAGGTTTGGACGCAGGTGGAGTACGGTCGGGTTGGTTTTTCCTTAAAAACCAACCGGGCCCCTTGGACGAAAAAGCCAATAACTCTCAGACCGGGCGTCCGATTGACGCGTCGTCTGCGACGTTGAGTTCCTATTGACAAGACGGAACTTTTGGATACATCAACTCTGGACTATGTGTCAGTTGATGTATCAGCCTCTCGGCTCATGGAGCAGACCCTCCCGAACGAGCTTGCTGTGTGCGGGAACCCTAGAGCTGGCTGCGACTGCTACTATAACGACAACGACTGTGTAGAGATCCTCATTGGACTACGACGACGACTGTACAGAGATCCTTAGTGGACTACGACGACGACTGTGCAGAGATCCTCAGTGGACTTCGATGACGACGACTACAACACTCAGCGATCCTTTGTGGGTCAGTGCTACAGGTCCTGTGTGGGCCCGATCCTTTGTGGGTCCGATCCTGTGTGGGTCAGCGCTCAACAGTTCTATGTGAGCCAGCGCCTACAGGTCCTGTGTGGGCCCGATCCTGTGTAGGTCTTTGCGGGGGTTAGTACCTAACGATCCTTTGTGGGTCCGACGACTTAGATGGGTCAGTGATCATCTCTATCATCATTTGAAGAAGTATACCTGTGTGAGATGAATCTTGTGTTACTCTCCTTTGTGGATTGTGTTGAACTATCATGTGGGGATTTACTGTTTACTTTCCTTCGTGGATTACATTGCTATCCTTCGTGGATTTTGTTGTGCTATCCCGTGTGGGTATACGTTTTTCATTCCTGTGTGGACTGGGTTGTTCTTGGGCTCGGGTGTTGGAGTCGAACGGAAATTGATGACTTAGGTATATGTATGGGCATATACCTAAGCAGTGTCAGATGTTACTTCGTGATTGTATCTTTCCTTGTGGTTTATCCTTTGTGGATTTCGGGAGACCTTCAGGGGTCTCGGGGTCCCTACTGAGTAGCTTATACTCACCCCTGCACGGGCTATGCCCACACTACATTGTGTTGGTTGCAGACGACGGACAACACTGATTGTGGTGGAGGCTTGCGGAGCAGGACGGTACCTGGAGGTGGACCACTGGGCAGGACGTACTCGGAGCGGTCAGGTGGACCCGAGCAGCAGTGGAGGCTATCTGTACCCACCCTTCAGGTGGGACTTCCAAAGGACGGCTCGACGCTACGACTTTTCTTTTCAGTTGTTGTTTTTCCCTTTTAGTTGTACTTTACAGTTGGGATTGTATTTCAGGCCCCTTTTACTTTCAGCACAACTTTTTACAGTTTTTACTTAGTGCTTACTTTTCCGCTTGCTTACTCTGTGGTGCTTATTTACTTTACAAAGGCAATGCCTTCCCTTTTTCCAGGATTTATGCCTTGGTACTAGTCGCCAGCCCCTGGCCTATGGAAGGCGGGCTTGGGGTAGTCACGGCACGGTCCCCGAGGACGGGTCGTGACAAATTGGTATTAGAGGTGGTCGGTTCTACCGCAGAATATGATCTTTCTTCTATGTGAAGCAATAGTG
The DNA here is from genome assembly GCA_963277665.1 of Viscum album. Lineage (NCBI taxonomy): Eukaryota > Viridiplantae > Streptophyta > Magnoliopsida > Santalales > Viscaceae > Viscum > Viscum album. Next base: position 820,802,726 of record OY728151.1, read on the forward strand.
TTTAGCGTATTGGGTGTGGTTATCAATCTAGGGAGTCCAGTGTTGGTGCGGTGGTCGACGTATCCGTACACCAGGACCCTGACTTCTGATTTCCGACTTAATGCACGAAAACATTGATTGCCTGTTTGTTTCAAGTTTTCTTTGAGATTACTTGTGTCAGCTCACCAGGTATACTGTTCTGACTGTGGCGCACTTGTTTCCTTTTCAGGATGGCCCCACGATGGCAGCCAGCTAGGGTTCCGATAGTAGAGTGCGACGACAGCCCGTCGAGTGACGAGGCCTCGGTACAGGGCCCGTTGACAGCAGAGGCACCAGCGGTACCTTTACCCGCCGAGCCCCCGATTCTTCCAGCATCGACCGCTGACGATGCACGTCGCCTCGGAGTTCTGCACGAGTTCCAGCGCCAGCGACCACCCAGGTTTCATGGGGAGACGGACCCCCAGGCAGTCGAGGACTGGCTGGAGGCAGTCATACAAGTTTTCAGGCTAATGAGGACACCAGCAGACCTCGTGGTGATCCTCGCGGCGAGCCTACTACATGCAGCAGGGGGCCGATGGTGGAGCTTGATGCTCCAGGTGCACGATGAGGCATCTCTTCTTTGGACGGACATCGAGAGCCTCTTCCGCTCAGAGTTCGTCACGACCACCCTCCGTGCAGTGCACATCTAGGAGCTTCTTCAGCTGCGGCAGGGCATCTTGACGGTCTCCCAGTACGCGGTGGGGTTGACCGATCATTCTCGTTACTCGAAAGATATGGTACGAGACCCATTCTTCCGGGCCCGGACCTTTGATCAGGGTTTGAGACATGAGATCAGGGCATCACTATTCTCCCTCAGTATTCCGACTCAGGCAGGAGTACTGGAGCAGGCCCTTCTGATCGAGAGCTTTCTGGCTGAGTCCACAGCGAGACCTACCGCAGGGCGGCAGGTAGCGGAGTCTTCGGCAGCAGGTAGCCGACGGATGAATCAGGGTTCCAGGAAAACCAGACCCTCTCGTAGACGACCTCAGGAAACTGGCTCAGCAGTGCGAGGCACACAGCGCGGAGCCAGTCTTCCGAGAGGCAGGCAGTTCTACGCCTACGCCGGGCAGGGCCACATGGCTCGTGACTGACCGAACCACCATGCTGAGGAGCAGCAGACGGTGGAGGGGCCACCCAGGAAGAGTTAAAGGGTCGATCGTGGCGGTCCGTAGGGAGGATTCGAAGGAGGCAGAGGAGTTGTCCGAGCAGCAGGTGGTGGGCGACGCTTTGAGGCTCTGCCACCACCACCACCAGGAGGTCCGCCCCGACCACAGGGAGCTGGCGGGAAGAGACAGGCACAGCTCCAGGCAGCGGAGGCCTACGACCACGGTGCGCCAGAGATGATTCGAGGTATGATCTGTGTCTATTCCACCCTTGTTTCAGTTCTTATAAACACAGGAGTGAGTCACTCTTTCATAGCCGCTACCCTTGTTCGGAGCTCGGAGATTCCGACAGAGCCGTTGGCTCGATCCTTACCGCTAGAGACCCTTACGAGAGCAGACTCGACGATTACGCACGGGTGCTGGTAGTGTGAGCTTACTTTAGGAGGCGAGATCTTTGGCTGGGATCTTCTTGTAGCGTCGTCGAGGCCTTTCGACGTCATCTTGTGCATGGATTGGTTATCTACATTCCATGCTCAGATTGACTGTTTTAGGCGCAAGGTGCGATGTGTGCGCACCAACGGGAGCAGGTTCACCTTCACCATCAAGAAGGGAGCCTTTGCAGCACAGGAGGGACTCCCGCAGAGGAGAGGATAGCCCATCACTCATCAGTTGGCTAGCCTCATCCTAGGAGCAGTGGACGTGCGGAGTCTTAGTTTTCCTCCAGTGGTGGATCAGTATGCGGACATCTTCCCCGACGACGTTCCAGGACTACCTCCTCCCAGAGAGGTAGACTTTTACATTGACCTATACCCCGGGAAATCCCCGATATCCACTCCAGTGTATCGGATGGCCCCCGCTGAGCATCGAGAGCCACGGGTACAGTTAGAGGACTTGCAGGGCAAGGGGTTCATCCGACCCAGTGTTTCACCCTGGGCTTCCCCGATATTGTCTGCCATGAAGGCAGACTGGAGCTTGTGACTGTGTGTCTATTATCATCACCTGAACCAGGTGACAGTGAGGAACATGTATCCGCTACCGAGGATTGATGACCTCTTCGATCAGCTCAAGGGAGAACGATGGTTCTCAAAGATAGACCTCAGGTTAGGTTATCATCAGCACAGAGTTCGAGATGAGGACGTGAAGACGACGGCCTTCAGATGACGGTATGGACACTATGAGTTCTTGGTTATGCCCTTCGGCGTAACCAATGCTCCAGCAGTGTTCATGGGCCTCATGAACACGATATTTCAGCCATACCTCAATCAATTTGTCGTGGTCTTCATCGACGACATTTTGATATACTCGACGAGTGAGGAGGAGCACGCCTATCACATGCGGGTTGTACTAGACACACTCTGAGAGAACCGGCTTTATGGAAAGATCTCGAAGTTCCAGTTCTGGTTATATGAGGTCGACTTCTTGGGGCACGTCATTTCTGAGGCGGGAGTTGTGGTGGATCCCACGAAGATCGAGGCAATGCTAGCTTGGGAGCCACCCAGGAGCATGACAGAGGTGAAGAGTTTCTTGGGTCAAGCTGGATATTATCGGAGGTTTGTGCCAGACATCTCCAGAGTTTCGGCACCACTCTCAGCTTTGACGAAGAATGGGTAACCCTTTGTGTGGTCAGACAGATGTCAGTAGAGCTTCCAGAAGCTGATACAGAGATTGACCAGCGCACCTATCTTGAGGTTGCGTGAGGAGGGAGTCGGGTACGTAGTCTACTGCGATGCATCGGGGACCGGACTCGAGTGTGTCCTGATGCAGGAGTGGGCCGTGATTGCCTATGGATCACTTCAGTTGAGGCCGCATGAGCAGAACTACGCTACCCATGACCTGGTTTTAGCAGCGGTGGTCTTCGCTCTGAAGACATGGCGGCACTATCGGATTGGCGAGCGCTTTACAGTCTTTTCTGACCACCAGAGTCTCAGGTACATCTTTTCACAGAAGGACCTGAACCTGAGACAGCGGCGATGGCTCGAGTTCCTCCAGGACTATGAATTTGAGATAGTCTATACTACTGGGAAGGGGAACGTGGTAGCTGATGCCCTCAGCAGGAGGACATGCATCCAGCTACTTGAGGAGGTGATAGAGCAGCTAGCCGCTTTGCAGATATCCTTCGTGGATAGAGATGGAGCAGCCTTCCTTCAGTCTCTCACAGTCACCCCTCCACTACTGCTGCGGGTCAGAGAGGCACAACATGAGGACACTGACTGTGAGACGTGGCGTGCACAGTTATCCTCAGGACATGCACCTGATGGTTTCTCCATTGGATCAGAGCACGACGTCCTTTTCAGAGGACGTACCTTGGTGCCAGTTGCTTTACGGGAGGAGGTGCTGAGAGAGTTTAACACTTATCCTTTGGCGGTACATCCTGGAGTGGAGAAGATGTACCAGGACATCTGGCGATAGCACTGGTGGCCGGTCTTGAAGATGGATGTGGGAGAGTTCTTTTCTCGATGCCTTACCTGCCAACAGGTGAAGGCAGAGCATCAAGTACTAGTAGGCTTGGTACAACCCTTGGAGGTCCCGGAGTGGAAGTGGGACGACATATCTATGGACTTCGTGACTGGAATTCCACACACTTCCAGAGGTCACGACTCCATCTGGGTGATTGTCGACCGACTCACCAAGTTGGCTCACTTCTTACCCATCAGAGAGCAGGGCTCAGTGGAGAGCTTGGGGCGTCTCTATGTTCAAGAGATTGTACGGCTTCACGGTCTGCCATCGTATATCGTCTCCGATCGAGATGCTCTCTTTACTTCCCGACTTTGGAAGGGGTTGCAGGAGGCGTTCAAAACACGACTATGTCTGAGTACCGCCTTTCACCCTCAGACGGATGGTCAGATGGAGAGAACCATTCAGACTCTCGAGGAAATGCTCCGTGCATGTGTCCTTGACATTGGTCGCAGCTGGGGGGACCACCTACCCTTGGTGGAGTTTGCGTACAACAACACCTACCACTCCACCATCGGGATGGAACCATATGAGGAATTGTACGATAGACCTTGCAGATCCTCTTTTTGCTGGACAGACCCTGGGGAGTCAGCACTTGTGGGACCAGAGATGGTCCGGGCCACAACAGAGAAGGTCCAGGTCATCCAGGAGCGGATGAGGACAGCTCAGCGCTGGCATAAGTCTTATGCTGACAGGAGGCGGAGGCCACTAGAGTTCGAGGATGGCGACCACGTCTTCTTGCATGTCTCACCTCGTCGTGGATTACGAAAATTTGTCCGAGGTGGCAAGTTGTCTCCACGCTTCATCAGACCATTCCTGGTCATCAGTAGGATTGGCGAGGTGGATTATCGCTTGGCTCTACCACCTCAGTTGCACCAGGTCCACAACGTCTTCCACGTATCCCAGCTGAGGAGATACGTGCACGACCCAACGCACAACATTGACCATGGGGAGCTAGACGTGGATGATGGGGAGAATTTTACAGAGGTCCCAGTGGAGATAGAGTATTGACAGGAGCGGGTCCTACGTGGGCGATCGATTCCTCTTGTGCGCATCAGATGGTAGCACGGGAACCTCAAGGAGAGCACATGGGAGCGGGAGGCTTAGATGCGTGCTCAGTTTCCACATTTGTTTCCCTAGTTTATGATGTATCTTTACGAGGATGTAAAGCCCTGAGGTGGGAGTAATGTAAAGACCCATAAATTTCAAGGAAATTTTTTTCTTAATTTTCTTTGGAATTTTACAAGATCGCAGTTTCTAACGGCACCTGATTCTGAGGCCCGGTGTTCCCGGAATCATTTTCCGAAGTTTGGCTCGGGTACGTTCAGTGAACGGACGAGCGGGTATTTCTAACTTTTGAACTGGTGCTCAGAATCGAATTCTGAGGGCACCGATGGAATCGAAGCACCGGTAATTGCATAGAAACACCTCTTCCGGAGTTGCGTTTTCTCGGGTGTGGTTTTTAATTTTCGGGCTTAAAGTTATGAAATAAAATAATTGTATGACAAACTTTATTTTATTTCACCTAAGCCACTTGGAAACCACTTGAAGCCACTTAAAACGGCTTAAGCTGAGTTGATGCGGATAGGGTGCGATCCAAAAATATCCTACCCTCTTGGTAGGATATTTGTGAGGTGGGACCCGCACGAGCCCCACCGTTTCTTTTCCGCTAAGTAACGCACCCGTGAAAACTCGTCATTATGAAAGTCAACTGATGCGTTATCTTAATTTCTTAATGCACTAATTAATTGGGAGGTTTTCTTCGTTGAATTAATTGGGCAGTTTATTCGTTGAAATTAATTATATGAATTAATTTCATTCATTTCTTAACCTGTTTGAAATCCGTTGGCGTAATAATAAAATAAGACCAACGCACGACTTCTGGAAAAATGTTCGTTGGGAGGATTTGACAGAAACCAAGAGTTCTTCATCCTCCTTCGTGAAGAACGCGAATAACGCGAAGAACGCCGGCCTCCGACGAAGAACGCCGAACCCGCAGAAATCGACAACGCGACGCCGTGTGCCGTGACGCCGACGTTTCCTCTCCCGTGACGTTCTTGTATGACGTTCCTTCCTCCGCGACAAGAACCTTCGATCATCTGTTGAGGTGAGAGTTTGTGATTCTTTAAATTCCTTTGTGGATTTTAACTCAAGATGGATTTAATTATTAAAATTAAATCTGTTGTCTCTTGGACCTCGGAGTTCGTCAACGCAACGCCGGATACCGCGATGACGCGGCGATCCCCACCTTCCGCGATGATCAATTCCGCGAAGAATGCGTGTGCGACGACTTGACGAGGTAGGGGTTGTTGTGAATAATTTATTTTCACGTGAACGTTTCTTTTAAATTAAAGAACTGGTTTCATAAGAAAAATTTTAATTTATTAAAATTGTTGTTTGATGTGTTGTTTTATCCTCCCAATTGATACCGTCTAACGTGGAGGGTGCGGGCCAAACAAACACGGCCTGAAAACCCTCCGTCGTTCTTCGTTGTTGTGCGGATTTGGCGAGCGACGACAAAATGTGCCGCATGGGAAATTTGATGATTCCGCAGAGAAGAACGGGTCCCGGGAGGAGCAGCGGCGCAGATGGGAAGGAACACGAACCACCGGAGCAACTCCGGTGGCCCGCAGAAGTCTCCGGCGGCGGCGCCCCGGCTCGCCACCGGACAGGGCCGCTGCGACTTCAGCCGCGGCCGCAGCAGCCAGGGGACCCGCGGCCGTGCGGGTCCATCTCGCCCACCCGGGACGTGGCAGGAGCCGCGTCCGCTGATCTCTTGCGCGGGCCCACGCGGGGCCGCGACTCTTCAAACCCGCGGGGGCAGCGCCCCGCGGCTGCCTCGGTCGGCCGTGCGGCCGAGCCGAGCCGGGCCGGTCCGACCAGCCAGGCCGTGCCCTGGCCGACTGGACCGGGTCCAACCGGGTCGGACCGGTTCGGGTCGACCCGGTTCGGCCGACCCAGGGGGGTCGGGCCGGGTCGGCCCGGGCCCAGAACCCCCGTCTTCGGACCGTTTTCGGTATTTTGCCTGTTACATGAGCTACGGGCCTCCGAACGACGCGCCGTCAGCGGCGACTCAATCCTTGGTTCGAGACGGTCGTTTCACTATATCTCACTCAAGGTTTTGGAATACTTTGGGTTCGGCAGGGTTGGTTCGTACACGAAACCAACCGAGCCCTCGGAGCGGAAACGCTCATATCTTGAGCTACGGATGTCCGATTGACGTGCCGTCGGCTTTGGTGGATTCCTCTAAGTGAGACGGATCTTTTGGAATACTCCTCACGAGGTTTGTATGCAGGTGGAGTATATTCAGGTTGGTTTTGCCTTAAAAACCAACCGGGCCCCTCGGACGAATAAGCCAATAACTCTCAGACCGGGCGTCCGATTGACGCGTCGTCTGCGACGTTGAGTTCCTGTTGACGAGACATAACTTTTGGATACATCAACTCTGGACTATGTGTCATTTGATGTATCAGACTCTCGGCTCGTGGAACAGACCCTCCCGAACGAGCTTGCTGTGTGCGGGAACCCTAGATCTGGCTGCGACTGCTACTGTAACGACGACGACTGTGCAGAGATCCTCAGTGGACTGCGACGACGAGTGTGCAAAGATCCTCAGTGGACTGCGACGACGACTGTGCAGAGATCCTCAGTGGAATTCGACGACAACGACTACAGTACTCAGCAATCCTTTATGGGTCAGTGCTACAAGTCCTGTGTGGGCCCGAACCTGTGTGGGTCCGATCCTGTGTGGGTCAGCGCTCAGCGGTTCTATGTGAGCCAGCGCCTACAGGTCCTGTGTGGGCCCGATCCTGTGTGGGTCTTTGCGGGGGTTAGTACCTAACTATCCTTTGTGGGTCCGATGACTTCTATGTATTAGTGATCATCTATTTTGTCATTTGAAGAAGTATACCTGTGTGAGCTGAATCTTGTGTTACACTCCTTTGTGGATTGTGTTGAACTATACTGTGTGGATTTACTGTTTACCTTCCTTCGTGGATTACTTTTCTCTCCATCATGGATTGTGTTGTGCTATCCAATGTGGGTATACGTTTTGCTTTCCTATGTGGAATGGGTTTTGCTTGGGCTCGGGTGTTGGAGCCGAACAGAAATTGATGACTTAGGTATATGTATGGGCATATACCTAAGCAGTGTCGGATGTTACTTCGTGACTGTATCTTTCGTTGTGGTTTATCCTTTGTGTATTTTGGGAGACCTTCGGGTGTCTCGGGGTCCCTACTGATTAGCTTATACTCACCCCTGCACGGGCTATGCCCGCACTACGTTGTGTTGGTTGCAGACGACAGACAACGCTGATTGTGGTGGAGGCTTGTGGAGCATGACGGTATCTGGAGGTGGACCACTAGGCGGGACGTACTCGGAGAGGTCAGGTGGACCCGAGGAGCAGTGGAGGCTATCTGTACCCACCCTTCAAGTGGGACTTCCAGAGGACGGCTCGATGATACGGATATTCTTTTCAGTTGCTGTTTTTCCCTTCTAGTTGTACTTTACAGTTGGGCTTGTATTTCCGGCCCCTTTTACTTTCAGCACAGCTTGTTACAGTTTTTACTTAGTGCATACTTTTTCGCTTGCTTACTCTGTGGTGGTTGTTTACATTACAAAGGCAATGCCTTCCCTTTTTCCAAGATTTACGCCTTGGTACTAGTCGCCAGCCCCTGTCCTATGGAAGGCAGGATTGGGGTAGTCACGGCACGGGCCCCGAGGACGGGTCGTGTCACAATTGATTCTCTATAGCAAGTAATCCTTCATCTTCTTCATTTCCATTGATCTTATTATCACTTTTGTTCCTCAACATTGGATCTAATGAACTATCATTATAATATTCATAATTCATTCTATACCCATTGTGTTTTATTCCTCTAATGTTCTACTTTTTTGTTGATTGGGGTATGGTGTGAATTTTCTTTGAGTTATGTTGTGATCTATCATATACAATAGTCATTTTCCTTATTGAGTATATTATGAAATGTAATTTTTTATTCTAGGAAATTTTTTATCACCTGTGTACACTTCCATATTGGTAGATCCCATTATAGGTGTGTGAGATCTAGGTTTGATGTACATGGTTCCATATATAGCCTACATTGTATTAAATATTTTTTCGCTAATTTTTTTTTCTAAAAAACAAAATTGAAATTTTAATTAATTAGTGTTTTTGTGTGGAAATGGATTTCAATAAATGAGTATATTAATATTGTTTTGGTAAAAATACTCGAAATTTTCAATACAATTTCAAATGGATTTCTAATATTTTTCAAATTATTTTTTTTGATGAAAAGGTTAGAAAATATAGAAAATTTAAGACATGGATACGTAAGAGGAAGGTGAAGTAATAATCCTCATCCATTTTTTGGTTGTTCACTCATGGTTTCTTCATCTACTCCATAGCCACATAAAAATTATAACATGTTATACATATTGGCTGTTCACATTACATGGAATTCATCTACTCTAAAGATGTGAGTTATATTTCTGGAGACATGACACATGTGATTTTAAGTAATTAAGTAGGACTGTCTTAGAAATCATGATGAATAATGATACTAGAAATTATGTGGTATGCTCTTTGAATGATATTGTTTTAGCTTTCAATTTAATGGATTTGATATTATATGTAATATATTATTTATTTTATTTTACTATATTTATGAAAATTAAATTATTTGAAATTGTAATCCATGTTTTATAATGATGTGTGGATAATGTGTAAATTAGATGTTTTTCCATTATTCTTATATAAAAATATTTTAACAGTTTAAATTTTCTTTTTTTCATAATTTTTATTAACGATTCTATTATTTAATAGAAACTTGTTATAAAATGTATTTGTGGAATCCTACTAACTATGTTAGATCACACGTTCTTCATCCCTTTAGTGATGCCAATATCTTTTTATGTCTTTTGTTATAGGGATATTAACATTTCTACAATGAGTTAATGACGTTATGATTAACTGTAACTAGTTAGCTGATGGTGAGATGATGGGTATATGTCTATAACATCACATGGATTTATTATTTTGGTTTTAGTGGTCCTTCGCTTTTGGGATTTCCTTCTAGAGATTGTTTAGCTTCTTTTGAGTTGTATATCTTATTGTGTTTCATTTTTTATATGATATATATAATTGATTATTATTTAAATTTTTATTACTAGGGATTATATATATATATATCCTATTTTTTTCGGTAGGGAAAAGTCATTCCCTCTAGTTTTTATGATTGTGTACACTTCGCCACCCCATGTGTTTTAGGAAAACCATTCATGTTTGAGAAAATTGGAGGTGGGTTCATGTTTTATAAGGTATCCATGAATGGTTCATCACATATAACCTACCATATCCAAACTCATTCCATTGAAGCAAAAAAATTCTATCCTATCCCCATTTAGTTGATTTATTAATGATCTTAAGGCTGTGTATTGACCCTTACAGAAACCTATAACCCTAATGGTTTTCCATTTTTCAAAATAATTATGAAGAAATAATTTTTAGGAATACCACTCTTATATCCTTAATAGGCTTACATATGACCTCATAAAATTATTTCTTATCACACCCATATGGTTGATGATACAAATAATGAACTAAGTATTCACAATTCACATTCATTTCCAATATTTCTAATTGTCTTCCACTATAAGTGGAGTATATTTTCTCTTCCTAAGAGGTTCTCTTTATTCATAAAATATTATTGACACATCTATTTTCAAACATGAATCATGTTAACATGGGTCTTTCATTCCCACATATCACATTTCACACCATAATATATGAAATTAAAGGCATAAAATTTTATGTGAATCTAACCATCATTTTTTGTAACCCACATCAACCACACTCATTTAATTTTCATATGATCGTGAATTGATCTATATTGAAATACCAAGACACTATTTAAATCAAAAAGTCCAAATTTAGTTAAATATTGCATATAATAATTATATTCTCATGGATAAAAAACAATTTATAAACTAAATAAATTCATTTTGATTTATGATGACCCAAAATAAGTAACCAATACTGTGTAAATGGACCGTGATAAATCCTTGACACTCTCAATAGAAAAAACCTTCAATTTTAACTAAATCTATTATTAATATATGAATAAATTAAAATAATCCTTGAATAAACTTGTAAATATATCTTTATGAGTATATTATGAAATATTGAGAATTTTTGTTTTTTATCCTTCTTTATGTATCTTATATGGAATCTCTATGATTAACATTTAATTATACCTTTTCTTAGTCAAAACACAACTTCAATCCCTAAAATGATATAAAAAATCAAAAAAAATGAATGAAAATGGGAATGCGATGTAAAAATAACTGGATAAACCAAAACATTTCATTTCAGTATATATTAAGGTAGGGAAAAATGAGGAAGTGTGTGAGAAAGGCTAGACCATTCACTTCACTATAATTCCCATTATATATATAACCAATGGTGCGATGATGGTAAGATAATGCTTCTTCCCAACTTAAAAATTTATGCAACCCTATTCTGATTCCAGTCCACCATCAATAGCTATGTGTTAGTGAATGAAGTTTTTATTTCCATCCCTCAACCACATGAGGAAAAAATAAAGGTCTATCCCCATTATTGAACCCACTATATACTCATTGGAATTATATTTCTCATTCAATGGATTTATTTAGTAATATATAAATATTTTCAATCAAAATATAACCAAACACTCATTTTATGAATTTTTATCCATTAATCCACTTCTAAAAAAATTTATAATATTAAATTAATATCTAAATCGTCTTAAATTTGATTCATTCCGAATATATTGAATTCCTTATTCCACAAAATCAATCTAAACTCATCTTCAGTCAAAATTTATGGAGAAAAAAGTCATAATTAATATTAAATTATGAAAACAAACTATTTATACACAATATATAAACAATATAAGAAATTCATTTTTAAAAAAATATTTTTCCAATAATAACCCCATATATTATAAATTTTGGAATTAAATTTTCATGAAATCTACTTCATAAATGAGAAAATTAAAAAATATTATTACGCTTCCACTAACTAACATGTTTGGAAAATATTAAACTCAATTATTAAAAATACTAAATTAGTTTTCCACTATTGAATTTACTAGGTTTATCTCCCATAATACAAATTCAATATATTAATATATTGTTTAAATTTTATTATATTTATAAAAATGTTATCACCAAATCCTTTAAATAACATCACATATAAATCCTCGGATGGGTTTCCATCATGTTGTATAATTTCCATATCTACAGGATGGATCACAACAATTGTTTTGTAGTTTGAAAAATATTGTACATATATTTCATCATAGTACTGGAGAATATTTTCATTATATAAAATCTAAGAGATTTTCTAATATATACTAATCACCACATTTTATTCAAAAGTTGTCACTCTAGCATCCATCCTAATTATCTTATTGGAAAAAACAACTTTAGTTCATTGATTGTAATAAATTTATTATAGTGACCCAATATCTAAAAATGGATAGTATATAACAATTGCTTCTTAGTTTTTATGTCCTCTAGTTATATTATCTTAATAAAAACTCTTTATGATATCATTTTAAAAATTATTTTCAAGTTCTATTAATGTATTTTTTTCATTACCATCAATTAAAAAACATTTATATTGGTAAAACAATGAGTTGTACATTTAATCACTAAGATTCATTTATTTCATGTGAAAATTTATATTCCAAAATATCATTAAAATTTAGCCATTTTCTATATTAACATTATTTATAATTATTCTCTATTGAAGATCAATAATTTCATCTGTCAAATATCTATTCCAGGTTTAATAAAATATTTATCATGTAATATTTAAGTAAAATACACTTACACATTTTTACAACAGGAAAAATATAAATAATTTGTTTTTATTTACCTATTATTCAAAAATAAATATTTAATTATTAAAATATATTTCAAGATTCATTGATGTTATATGTTCTATATATACATCACAAGAATAAATAATTACAAAATCCAGGTTATGAAACTTATCAATATAGAAATCGTATGTGATATACATAGTAGTATTTTATGGAATGAATTTAATGGTAGAGATTCTTTTTAACATAGAATCAGAATAAAATATGATAAAATATATTTTCATTAAATGTAAAACCATGGGAAATATTTTGAATTTTTTGATTCAAACATATCATCTAGTCGTGTTGTTCGAAGAAGAATGAGTGTTAATAATATATTTCATCACATAGATTTTAAGAAAAATATTTCAGAATCATTACATATTTTGGTCTCACTAAAGCCTCATAATAAATTTTAATATTGGGTCGGTACATTATTTTCTAGCACTATATTCATTTATGAGAATTATATCTCATGACATGTGGAAAAAATATAATCTATTAAATATAAATTTTTGTTAAATTTAGTAAATTATCAATAACATTTTTATAATATATATTTTTATTTTATTTTATCTATGTAAGAAAAAAATCATATTTCTTATTTGTTTTTTATTTCAAAATGCTTCAAAAAACACTAAAATATCTCAAAAATTTATTATGAATTATTTCTGTTGACATGATGTATATAGTAATGAGTTCTAATAATTATGATTATAAATTATTCATAAATATATTTTTTTAATTTCATTTGGAACTATGAAATGATTTGTTGATAAAAAATGTGTAAGATGTATTAATTTCAACTTGATGATTATGATGTGACCACAATCCATGATTTATCTAGTGGAGTGTGAAATTTTAGGGATAATGAGTTACATATTGAATATTTACAAAATATTATTATGTTAATAAATATAGTGGAATATAAAAAATTATGTTTCTATGGGTTTTATTTTTTATATTGAATTTTTTTACATAAGATTTAAAATTGAAGGAATTTTACATATTTTTGGATTATGGTATCGTGTTCACATTATATCAGTACATAATAAATTATTATTTTATAATATGATCAATATATTTGAACAATTGTGATAATTGTTTTACTTGTTTCATATACTATAACACCCCTACATTTATTAATTTAATTGTATTTCGAAAAAAAAATTAATTGATTTTTTCTACCCTAGGGGCCACTAAACCAATGCCCTTGGATTGTGAAACACAATTCCTGAATCACACCTCCCTATATGATAGAGGCATCTTAATAGAAGTATCGATATATGGTGTAATATTAAACAGACAAATAAAAAAATAAAATTATAATCCTAGGAAGAAATAATGTGAATCATATATATCAGGATAAAAATTGGAAATCAGAACTGTAGAGACCCGAAGCTTGACGTACATGGACATTACATTACATTTGCGGAATACTTAGTACATAACAAAAACACACACACAAGGATCGTAATAGTTTAGTGTCTTTGGAAACTCTGAACGTAATCTTCTAATCGTGGTGAAAGATCATCAACATCTCCTATAAAGATCTTCCCTTTTTTTTACCTAAAACCTTTCTTTATATCCTGGGGAAAAGAAAACATAAAAGGGTGAGCTCAAATGCTCAGTAAGGGTAAACAAAAGAAATATCAATCACATCGTATTCATAAGAACATAACATTTTGGAAATCTTAACCTGCAAAAGAGAGCATAATTTCATAACATGGGATAAATCATGGCAGTGAAATGTAATCACAATAATCATAACTTAAAACATGAAACTTTGTGGCATTCACACATAATCATAGAGAATCATTTCTTGTTAGTCAAGACTCATTGCCAAGACTATCTTAGTGGACAAAGTCCCTTTCTGAATCGAGTAACCCTCGTTTCAGTCCTGTTTCACTGAACCGGTAAAACCTACCATTCCAGCCATGTCTATCTCATGAGATATAAAATATTTACCCAATGCATTGGAGGGAGATATAGGTCCCACCCATCTCATAATGATACCATTCTTATGTGTGCCACATAATCATAAAACATACATCATCGCATAACACATGTAACAAAAATGGGATTCTTGAAACATCATGACATCATAAAACAAACCATATAAGGTAAATGACTTCATAAAAAATAATTCCCTCACAACATAATCAAATCAATGTAATAATAGTGATAAAAACAGAACCCTTTATTATCTTAGATGGAAAATAATTTTGATAAAACACTTGAACTCCATTCTTGAGGAAAATATCCTTTCTTCTTCAAAAAAACTTTTCTTTTCTTAAAATGTCATAAAATTATAAACTAAAAGATGTTGATTAAAAATAAACTTGAAAACTTGTAAAGGAAGCTTCTTGGAAATAATGTTTCAAAAATCCATTCATGCCGTATAAGTTAAAAAAACATTCCTCCCGTACTTTTGTCGGAAAAGTCAAAAAAGTACCTCGTACGAAAAATGACAAAAGATTCCTTTCATACATATTACTAAAAACTCACCGAAGGGTAAAAATTGGATTTAAACTACTGTAAGTGGATGGAAACAATATTATATATTGAAGGAACATGGATGTGGATGATAAAATACACCCCAGTAAATACTTACGAATAAACAATCTCGGATAAAAATGAGATTGTGATATTTCCCTTACCTTAGGTCCGATTTGCTTTGTACGTGTACGAATCTCCTGTATAATGGTTTAAATAATGTTATTGACTTATTCCATAATCATAAATATTGATATGATATCATATATTCTCATATTCTTAGCTTCTTGTTAGTAATATTTCATTGTTACTTGTTACTCGGGTCTTTATTGCCTTTTATTCTTATGCGTGTTTTGCCTAATAAATTCTTATTCTTCTTTTAAGGTTATAGATACCTTATATCCAGAATGGTATTAGTGTAACATATATCATATTTATTCATTCAATTCATTTATATAATTATTATGTAATGATGATCATGTAGAACGAGTCGCTTCACATCGTGGAGACGGTATTCCGTACGTACGCACGAGTGATGATATCGTTCCTATGATCGTGGAATTGTATTGGAGTATATATATATATTATTTCAGTATCAATATTACTTTATAATAGTAATAAATAGTTACTCATTACACCATTATACCCATCCTTGTAAAGTGATGGTGGAAAATAGATTACACCACGGCGTGGAGACGGCATTCCGTACGTACGCACGCACGGTGATTTCATTTTTCCGTAGGATGGATAGAAGGTTAATTAGGGTTGTTTCATATTTATAATAACATATCAGTATGTAAGTAATACTTATGTTATTACTTTATCATGAAACAACTAAAGAAGAAGAAGTTGAAGAAGAAAGAAATTGAAAAGATCGGTAATGGATATTACCTCTTCTTTGGAACGCCTCTTTGAATCCTCCACTTAGGGAACTAATATTGGTCTTTGAAGAAGAACAGGACCTCTAGTATTATTCTAGGGAAGTGGAGAAGAAAAAATGGCAGGGTTTGGCCGAGCTTGATTGCTCAAATTGGTGTGAGGAGGAGGGGGAGGAGGTGCCCTTTTATAAGGGAGGAGAGGGGCACCTTAGGAATATCTCAAAATATTATTTTATATTAAAGTCAAAATCGGTTTATAATGGTTACAAAGGGTATTATTTTGAAGCTAAAGTGGGGATGGGTCGAAATCCTATCAACCAATAGGATTTAGACAAGTTTAGGGTATTATTTTAACCTTATCAATTAGATTTAACTCTAAGTTAAATAATTTAACTTTTACCGTGTCTTTTTGTTTTCTTTCACTATAAGGTTAATACACTTACTATAACATTCCAAAAGAACACCAAATTGTTTATTATTAATATATATATCCTTATCTAAGTCATTTGGCCGAACCTTAGATTTTTAGGAATAAAATAACAATTAATAATATAATATTTGATTTAAAAACTATTTTGTGTTAATTTTGACACTATTTGATATATGATTTTTTTGAAAGTCATAACAGAATTATATGTTCTAATAAAGTTGATTAAATCAACACTAATATATCATAGTAACCTATAAAATTAGTTTAATTCATAAAAAGTCTCAAATTACATTTATTTGGGTGTTTATAACATCAATTATGTCAATATTTCATTAATAAGGTAATTACTGCATCATCATTGTGTCATAAATAAATTAAATTATTTAATGTCTAAAAATTACAAATAAAATACCATTATGTAGTAAATCTTTTTATCTTTTTAATGAATATTTATAGTCGAATTTATCTTATGTATAACCCCATATTAAAAATGATTTACTTATTAAACTTTGATTTTAACTATTTTAACCATTCTTTAAATAAATTAATAATAAATGTCCTAATCTAACCCAAGTGGGCCTAAATGGTCATATTTTATTCCTAAGTTTGTTTTTGGTCGAATTAAACTTATCCAATAGAATTAGGACATGTGTTAGGGTAATAGTAATATCATTTTTCCCCTAAGTTACCCTATTTACTATTAACCGCGGTAAAAAAAGTAAAAAGTAACTATTCACCAAAAAATTATATTTATCTCATTGAACCACATTTTACTTACTGATATCAACCGTGTCTGTCGGATTTTCGAAATTCCATTCACAGAAGCGGTAAAATTAAGTTTTATGCAAAATTCAGTTTTTAACCTACCACTTAGTGGTTTCACTATTCATCAAAAATTGAAAGATTTCAGAAAAATACCAAAATTTTACCCTAGTCTAATTTCAGTATTCCGAATCCAAAAATGAAGTCCATTTAAAAAATAAAATTTATAAAATTTCAAAAAGTGGTTATTACTATTCATAACGGCTAGTTTTAATAGTATTTTAATAGCATATCGTTATTTCGTGAAACTCAGTATTGCGTACTACACACACTATCGAGGAAGGTTGTGATTGAATGTAATGCAAGGCAAGTCAAAGATGCGTGTTGTGCAAGCTCTTTTTGGTGTAGCGTAGAACACAAGACATTAAAAAAATTAAAAAGAATATTTTTCATAAAATCTCGGGCTGTTACATTCTACCCCCCTTAAAATGTATTTCGCCCTCGAAATTCGTCGGAGTTATAAATGGTTTACTATTCGAAAGTTTATTTAATAGAAACCCACATCGTAAAAAGGAATATCAAAACCAATCTTTAAAAACAAAAGTATGAAACGTAACGGTTACCCAAATAAACTAATCACTGGGTTTCCACATAGGTGAAAATATGGATATGGAAGAGAAATCTAACCATCATGTTCTGATGGAGAGTGGTAGAGAACATGGCTATGGAAAAGCCAGTAATCACAAAGCCATAAATTTGTGACGATCTAAGGTACCATCAGATTCATCAGATATAAGATCACTAGGACAACATTTTTGGTTTTCAAGATCGTTTCCCTAAAGGTAAAGAATTTGAATTAGAATAAATACTTACTTTATGTTGGTACAACCTCACTGTTGTTCGTCCCTTTAACAATTTCAACTTCATCTCTTAAATAAATGAAGTTGAATTTGTTATTCATGAAGTGTTATCAGATCATGTGATAGAATGACGGGTCATTCCATCTGTCTCAAAAGGTTAGCAAAATTTATATACATAAGTCGATCTATAGTGGGATTAATCATATATAGTTCCTAATATGGGCTTATACTTCATATATCATACTGCTTAATATAATAAAACTAGTTTCTACTAAATAGGGACTTCCTGTAGGCCAGTGGTAGGCGATAAAGGCCAGTCGCACTTCGGTTGTGGGTTCGATTCCCACAGCCTTGTCCGACCCGATGGGCTGTCGCCCGTCCTGCAGGTTGTCCTTTTTCTAAAACTATATTACTATAACATCCCATCAATAATATCAAGAAAACTTATATCCTTAAACAATACTAACTTATGTCCAACATAATCCATTCCAATCTTTAGGATTATCCATAATACTGCAGTCCACTCTCATAACATAGTGAAAACGATTACCAGAGATTTAACACCATCATCGATCCCCATAAGATATGTCTTGTTGGTCACATTCTAAACATTCAAAGTCCTTAATCATGTATTCTCTTGAATACCTTAGTGAAAACATGAATGCAGTTTAAAGTTAACACTTTCCACATACCAAAATCCTCAAAATTCTATATACTCAAACCATGATATCACTTAGTCCTTATATCAATCATGAGCTCATGAATACTGTTAAACATTTCATTTTCTTGTTTTCCCTTCATTATGCGCATATCATCTTATTTCCAAAAATATCTCAATCACTTTGAGTACCACATTAGACCAATACATAAATATTCCAATACTCCATGATACAACATTATTTTGGAATCCCATTACATAAACACTTAATCATTCCACCACATCGTTGTCATATTCAACATCGCCAATAGTGATCGCATGTGACTTCCCTTTGCCCTTTGCCTTCAGTGGTTGCTCATGTTGATCATCACTAACCCTTGGATTAGGGCAATTATTAGCATAATTCCCCATTTCCTTGCACTTGAAGCATTGAAGTGTTGGTGGTGCGTTCTCTGCAGTGTTTGCTTTATTCACATCATTAGAAATCCTTTTTCCATTACTTCGACACTCAGCTGCTCGATGACCTTCTTTTCCACACTTAAAACATTTTCTAGTCCCTTTAAGACAATCTCCACCATGCTTCATTCCACACTTTGTGCATAAGGAAACATTCATCTTCTTTTCACCATTATTCTGAGATTTATCCTTGAACTCCATCTTTTGTTTCTTGTCAAAACCATGAGATGGATATGTAACACCAACTTCCATTTTTACCTTGATAGCACAACACACAATTTCTTCATAGCTACTGAAGTCTCTTATAGCTAATGACCTTCGAAGACTTGGTTTTAAGCCACTGAAAAATCGATCAACTTTACTTTCAGGTTGGATGATAATTCCAGATGCATACCTTGCAAGTCTTGTAAAATTCGCTTCGTATATACCAACAAATTCATCATCCTTTTGCTTTAGTTCAAGAAACTCCTTCTCCATATTTGTTCGAAGAATACGAGGGAAGTACTTATTGAAAAATAAGTTCTTGAACTCGTCCCATTCCATGGACTCAATTTCATCTCTTGGCCTCGTATTCTTGATAAGATTCCACCGTTGATCAGCTTCACCTTCCAAACGATATACTGCTAAGATGACTTTATCATGTTCAGAACATTGAAGAACTGAAAATATCTTTTCAGTGGTACTGATCCATTGTTCAGCAACAAGTGGATCAGAAGACCCACTGAAAGAAGGTGGACGTTGCCTCATGAAGGACTCAATAGAATATTGTTCCCTTCTCTGCTCATTTGGAAGTCCAGAATGATTCATAGCTTGTGTAAGTATAGCAATATGATTTTGCACTCCATCTCCCATAACATTTGTTTGTTCAGGAGGACAATCATTGCATTGTCCATTGCATTGATCAACACGGTTCCTTCGGGTTCCAGCCATCGTCTAAAACCCAAAAAGAATAGTGTGAGAGGCAAAAATCATGCTAGGGAAAACAACATAATAAAAGGGAAGTACCTTCAATATCTAACATCTTAGGTTTAATTCTATGATCGTTAGCGTAGTTCTAGTACTATAACCTATACGTATACTTAACCTTAGGGACATCCCTAGACATACCTTAGAAATATCTCTAGGGATCTCACTAAAGTTCTCACATCCTAGTTTCCAAAGGTTGACTAAACCTTTCTTCTGATACCAACTGTAGAGACCCGAAGCTTGACGTACATGGACATTGCATTACATTTGCGGAATACTTAGTATATAACAAAAACACACACACAAGGATCGTAATAGTTTAGTGTCTTTGGAAACTCGAAACGTAATCTTCTAATCGTGGTGAAAGATCATCAACATCTCCTATAAAGATCTTCCCTTTTTTTACCTAAAACCTTTCTTTATATCCTAGGGAAAAGAAAACATAAAAGGGTGAGCTCAAATGCTCAGTAAGGGTAAACAAAAGAAATATCAATCACATCGTATTCATAAGAACATAACATTTTGGAAATCTTAACCTGCAAAAGAGAGCATAATTTCATAACATGGGATAAATCATGGCAGTGAAATGTAATCACAATAATCATAACATAAAACTTGAAACTTTGTGGCATTCACACATAATCATAGAGAATCATTTCTTGTTAGTCAAGACTCATTGCGAAGACTATCTTAGTGGACAAAGTCCCTTTCTGAATCGAGTAACCCTCGTTTCAGTCCTGTTTCACTGAACTGGTATAACCTACCATTCCAGCCATGTCTATCTCATGAGATATAAAATGTTTACCCAATGCATTGGAGGGAGATATAGGTCCCACCCATCTCATAATGATACCATTCTTATGTGTGCCACATAATCATAAAACATACATCATCGCATAACACATGTAACAAAAATGGGATTCTTGAAACATCATGACATCATAAAACAAACCATATAAGGTAAATGACTTCATAAAAAATAATTCCCTCACAACATAATCAAATCAATGTAATAATAGGGATAAAAACAGAACCCTTTATTATCTTATATGGAAAATAATTTTGATAAAACACTTGAACTCCATTCTTGAGGAAAATATCCTTTCTTCTTCAAAAACACTTTTCTTTTCTTAAAATGTCATAAAATTCTAAACTAAAAGAAGTTGATTAAAAATAAACTTGAAAACTTGTAAAGGAAGCTTCTTGGAAATAATGTTTTAAAAATCCATTCATGCCGTATAAGTTAAAAAAACATTCCTCCCGTACTTTTGTCGGAAAATTCAAAAAAGTACCTCGTACGAAAAACGACAAAATATTCCTTTCATACATATTACTAAAAACTCACCGAAGGGTAAAAATTGGATTTAAAATAGTGTAAGTGTATGGAAACAATATTATATATTTAAGGAACATGGATGTGGATGATAAAATACACCCCAGTAAATACTTACGAATAAACAATCTCGGATAAAAATGAGATTGTGATATTTCCCTTACCTTAGGTCCGATTTTCTTTGTACGTGTCCGAAGCTCCTGTATAATGGTTTAAATAATGTTATTGACTTATTCCAGAATCATACATTTTGATATGATATCATATATGGTCATATTCTTAGCTTCTTTTTAGTAATATTTCATTGTTACTTGTCACTCAGGTCTTTATTGCCTTTTGTTCTTATGCGTGTTTTGCCTAATAAATTCTTATTCTTCTTTTAAAGTTATAGATACCTTATATCCAGAATGGTATTAGTGTAACATATATCATATTTATTCATTCCATTCATTTATATAATTATTATGTAATGATGATCATGTAGAACGAGTCGCTTCACATCGTGGAGACGGTATTCCGTACGTACGCACGAGTGATGATATCGTTCCTATGATCGTGGAATTGTATTGGAGTATATATATATATTATTTCAGTATCAATATTACTTTATAATAATCATAAATAGTTACTCATTACACCATTATACCCATCCTTGTAAAGTGATGGTGGAAAATAGATTACACCACGTCGTGGAGACGGTATTCCGTACGTACGCACGCACGGTGATTTCATTTTTCCGTAGGATGGATAGAAGGTTAATTAGGGTTGTTTCATATTTATAATAACATATCAGTATGTAAGTAATACTGATTTTATTACTTTATCATTAAACAACTAAAGAAGAAGAAGTTGAAGAAGAAAGAAATTGAAAAGATCGGTAATGGATATTACCTCTTCTTTGGAACGCCTCTTTGAATCCTCCACTTAGGGAACTAAGATTGGTCTTTGAAGAAGACCAGGACCTCTAGTATTATTCTATGGAAGTGTAGAGGAGAAAATGGCAGGGGTTGTCCGAGCTTGAGTGCTCAAATTGGTGTGAGGAGGAGGGGGAGGAGGTGCCCTTTTATAAGGGAGGAGAGGGGCACCTTAGGAATATCTCAAAATATTATTTTATATTAAAGTAAAAATCGGTTTATAATTGTTCCAAAGGATCTTATTTAGATACTAAAGTGGGGATGGGTCGAAATCCTATCAAACAATAGGATTTAGACAAGTTTAGGGTATTATTTTAACCTTATCAATTAGATTTAACTCTAAGTTAAATAATTTAACTTTTACCGTGTCTTTTTGTTTTCTTTCACTATAAGGTTAATACACTTACTATAACATGCCAAACGAACCCCAAATTGTTTATTATTAATATATATATCCTTATCTAAGTCATTTTGCCGAACCTTAGATTTTTAGGAATAAAATAACAATTAATAATATAATATTGGATTTAAAAACTATTTTGTGTCAATTTTGACACTATTTGATATATGATTTTTTTGAAAGTCATAACAGAATTATATGTTCGAATAAAGTTGATTAAATCAACACTAATATATCATAGTAACCTAGAAAATTAGTGTAATTCATAAAAAGTCTCAAATTACATTTATTTTGGTGTTTATAACATCAATTATGTCAATATTTTATTAATATGATAATTACTGCATCATCATTGTGTCATAAATAAATTAAATTATTTAATGTCTAAAAATTACAAATAAAATACCATTATGTAGGAAATATTTTTATCTTTCTAATGAATATTTATAGTCGAATTTATCTTATGTATATCCCCATATTAAAAATGATTTACTTATTAAACTTTGATTTTAACTATTTTAACCCTTCTTTAAATAAATTAATAATAAATGTCCTAATCTAACCCAAGTGGGCCTAAATGGTCATATTTTATTCCTAAGTTTGTTTTTGGTCGAATTAAACTTATCCAATAGAATTAGGACATGTGTTAGGGTAATAGTAATATCATTTTTACCCTTAGTTACCCTATTTACTATTAACCGCGGTAAAAAAAGTAAAAAGTTACTATTCACCAAAAATTATTTTTATCTCATTGAACCACATTTTACTTACTGATATCAACCATGTCTGTCGGATTTTCGAAATTCCATTCACAGAAGCGGTAAAATTAAGTTTTAGGCAAAATTCAGTTTTTAACCTACCACTTTGTGGTTTCACTATTCATCAAAAATTGAAAGTTTTCAGAAAAATACCAAAATTTCACCCTAGGCTAATTTCGGTATTCCGAATCCAAAAATGAAGTCCATTTAAAAAATAAAATTTATAAAATTTCAAAAATTGGTTATTACTATTCATAACGGCTAGTTTTAATAGTATTTTAATAGCATATCGTTATTTCGTGAAACTCAGTATTGCGTACTACACACGCTATCGAGGAAGGTTGCGATTGCGTGTAATGCAAGGCAAGTCAAAGATGCGTGTTGTGCAAGCTCCTTTTGGTGTAGCGTACAACACAAGAAATTAAAAAAATTAAAAAGAATATTTTTCATAAAATCTCGGGCTGTTACAAGAACAATATTGTTGAATGAAACGATGATAATAAAAAAATCATGAATTAACAAAGGACAAATGAAAAATACATTTTTTGTAGGTCACATATCTACATACCAAATAAAAAATAAAATTACATGAGAATAATGTCGATGTGGAAGACTAAAATGTTCCCGAGTCTTAATCCCTGAAAATACCCATGAATTGTTATACAATGCAGGAAATCCATAGTCATCGGTCACATAGCTATACAAAAACCTACAAAGTAATAGTGATAACTGAACAATTACCATTGTTCCATGGAATCCCATGAATGGTTCGGGTATACCAAATCATGATTCCATTATCAAGGTCCCTTGAATATCTATTCTATTACTAAGAGCATGGAATTGTGATATAAATAAATAACAATGAAGTTAACATTTTAGGTACAGAAAACAACAAAAATGATTCATAGAATTGACTGTGAAACCATTCATTTTATTAATACCTTCTTTATTTTTCAAACATAATTATATGAACATTATATATATATATATATAATCTTTATTGGATCCAATGTATACTATAGTGGAATCCTATGTCATTATAATCTATGGAAACTCTTATGTATCTATAGATAATTATCTCTCAATAAGTCCTATAAGAAATACAAGGGGTAAAATAATTATAATTAGACTCTATCTCAAATAATTAAATACACTCATGGAACCATACCTAAAATTTATAGGAACAAATTTATTGTAATCAATATATTGCATTAAATGCATTCCACCCAAATAGATCAAGCAGAACCCTAGGAGCTTCTCTAATAGAATTAAATCGAGGTACCTAGGAATAATACATGATATTAATTATTTGCATCAATAAGTATGACATTACCGAAATACTCATGGGTGATTCCATATTGATTTCAAGGTTAGGAATATACGATGAATCCAATATCGCAATCAAGGAATTTTTTTAAAATAAACTATTAATGAATTGATGGGTGTAATCACACCAAAGTATTCATCTAAGTAACCAATTAGAATATATGGCATAATGATATAATTTTATATAATCTCGTTTATATGAAATTAATTGAATCTGTATAATTAATTCCTTAAATATTATAAAAATGAAGAAAAAAATCATTCGATTCAATCAATTAATTCATTCATTATTTTCCATAAAATGACTACATTTTATACTGTTAACCAAAGTCTCTTCATTCTCATTTATCATCCTATTATTAAGGAAAGTTAATTATTTTAAAAAAATTAAAAATATTATTATATTACCAATTCCAATTTTTGTCTCTCTAGATTAAATAAGATCCCCATTTTCCCCTAGAAATACTAAATAGAATTCCATTAATAAACCATAAAAGAAAAGAACATTTTGTTTTCTTATTATCATTCAATTAAATCATTTTCAAATATTAATAATTCAGTTTTAAATATTTTATATATATAACCCCTTTATGGACCATTTAACCATTTAATTAAATTACGATAATGCTAAACTAAATTTATATGTGGAGTTCCCCCATTTCAACCTACAATTAGAAAGGTTCTCTGAAATATATAAAATATGTCTATCATGGGAAAGGGTATAAGGGCAGGGTCCAACAAATTTCAAATTTCACCAGGTGGGTAGTTGGTTATGCCGCACAAGCAATGCATTCAAAATATTACATTTGATAAGGGTTAATTAGTGGGACCATCTACATCAAGGAATCCTTCCAATTTTAATTCCTTGCTAAAAAAACCCACTATTTAAGCTCAACTATTGGGCAATGAAGAATACACAATCACTAGTGCCCCAATATTTAATCCAAATTAAAAATTCATAATTAATTATAATCATACAATAATTAATTAAAAAAACTAAAACTAATTAACCAAAATGTACCACATATGTGTAAATGAAAAAAAATTCAATGGATACCCTTACCACACCTAAACTATGTCCAATAATCATGTGATTATATCTGACACCATCTGAATACTTACTCGTGTTAAATCGTTATCATTCTAAAATTAAATGAAAAGTCCTCATATTAATATAACATGAATCCCTTGATGAATAGTCACATTAATATACCACCAATTGAAAATTAAGTTACATCATGTGAATGTAATTCCAATTCAACTCTTTTCTAGGTGGATAGGAAGTTTCATCTTCAATGAGAAAGTCCACCATTATCCAGTGGATTTTCAACCATAATCCCTAATACGAACAACCTTGAAATAATATATTCATGAGAGGGTAAAAAAAAGGATATTTAAATTTACCACTATCTCTCTATTTCTTTTAAGAAAATGATATTCATAACCTAAATGAAAAAAACATACATGGTTTATTAAGTATAATGCCTAAAGGGGTACTGCTACTCATCAAAAGTGGTAGGGACATTAAATGTTGGGGGAAAGGGTGGGGTCCCCAATGAAAATATATAGATGTTTCCCATATAAAAACTATATGGAGACCACTAAAAAGATATTATCCACAATATTACTGATAATTTCCCACTGGATAGATACTATATGTACTCAATAAATCCAGTGATCCTAGGTAATAATCTATGCTTATAACCCTTTTACTTGCACGTTTATTTCTATATACATGCATTCCAGTGTTCCTAAATCTATATAATTTTGTATCATATCATTATTTATTGACTCCAATAACATCAGTCTACCAACCAAACCATGATCGAATAATAAAATTTTCTCATTAAGAGATCTAAATATATATAACCCACTTCTGATTCTTTGTTCAGAAAGCAATCTGCCTAGAAATTGAAAAATAAAACTTCTTTTGAAAATTTAAACACATCCATAAATCAATGAAATTTAAAAATTACATTTATTACAAATATCTTCTTGAAATGACATGGTAGTAATCCAAATAAACCTTATAACTTTTGTTTCATAATAACGTTGTTCATTAGCCATATTTGAATACTTATTTCTGAATTCACTACTAGAACACTGAATGAATTCAAAATATCAATCCTTCAAAACATCCATGCAATCAAATTAAATGAAATCCTAATCCCTTAGATGAAATATTCACATTAAATTTTTCTTTCCCTATGATATTCTAGGTGTAATAATTACACCATTCAACGATCCTTTGGTATTCCACACCATTAACCACATATAAAAGATGTAACAATTTAGAATTTACATCAGAATAGATTAAAATTTCTTAAAATTCCCATAATTTTAAATATAATATACTTAATGGGGTTCTCAATTAACATCATCCAACATCATAAACGAACATCATAAAACATCCATAAGCATATTTTTTCACAAAAACTATCGCCTCCAGCTACTGACACACCATTCACTAGGTCAATCATGATATCATTGACCATGGGAATCTTATGATCATCAGAAAACACCAATTAACTTCTACACATATCTTCTTCTGAAATTCAACTATTAAAATATTGATCAAAAATTTTATCATGAAGTATGTGCCACAAGCACTATTTCACCACCCACCCAATCATGCTCGAAACCACAAAAAAAATTCTCTTGAGCACAAGGATAGTTATTGACACTCAACTAATACTTCTTATTAGACTAAAAGTAGAATTCATTGATGAATTTTATTAATTTTGTACTCATTTATCTGTCATCGTCATAATTTGATTATGTTCACTCGTCGAATGAAGTAACACACCCATGATCCCCATACCTGGAAGGTCACTGTTTCACGCGGAATCCGGGGATGACCTCCTGGACGGGAGATTCAAACGTTCCGATCGGTTTCTAACGGGTTTGTTCGTAGAACCGGAAACATCCAATGATTCCACATCCGTTTGGACCTACTTTCCAAAGGCAGGCGCTCATTAGCTTGTGGGCTAATGAGGATTAGGAATTTACATTGGTCGAGAGGATGGGAGGTCGGACTCATCACACCTTTTTGAGGGGAATTATTGTCTACTCCGGGACTCTCTTTATAGATTTAAGTTAAGTTCGTGAATCCTTATTACATTACCAAGTATGAAATGAGCTTTCCTTTAGTTTCAACAATCAATGATTAAATATGCAAGAAATTTAGAGAATCTTTTATATGTATTCGAGGTTCTTCATCAATATAGAATCATCTATATTTGTTTAGAGATTCTTGGTCAATGGTATCCTTCAAAACATTTATATAAAAGTCTCTTGGTCATTTTGATGACCAGGCTGGTTTTAAAGCCACTCAGTGGAGCACTTGAAGTTTATCGTCATTCAGAAGGACATAGATTATTTCAATGTTGGGATCGAACCCATAAATGGGCTACCTACGTATCCTTTGTTTTGAAAAAGGAATCAGAACCCACGTAGTTCGAGGAATGGGATATGATGTCTTATGATTGATGGTTCAAAGATGAATGTCGTAATTACTTTTACACTCTAAGCTCACGTGAGTCATGCTCGGTGTGGGAAACAAGAGGTATTGGTAAAAATTAGACAATTATGCCATGAAGGATGCAATCATAAGAATTTGTTTGGGGCTTATGTATGGATGACTGCCCAGATAGATGAAGGTTTAGGATTTACTTTTAGGGAGAAAATCCATGAACAGGGTCCATAAAGTTATATGTGCTTCATGGAGATTTGAATACTCTAATCTTGGGGCTTACTCCTAAGGAGGATGCCCAAGTTAGGAGGGGACTTATGATTGGGTTTTATTCCTGAAAAGGAAACCCAAATCAAAGATAATTTGTGACTGGTTAAGAGAAATTTTAAGAGACTTGGGGCTTACTCTTAAGAAGGATGCCCAAGATTTATGACTAGGACTTATTCCTGAGAAGGAAGCCTAGGTTAGGGGACTTAGGGCTTACTCCTGAAAAGGAAGCCCAAGGTTATGACTGAGTCTTATTCCTGAAAAGGAGACCCAGGTTAGGGATTAAGGTTTGGGGCTTACTCCTGAGGAGGATGCCCAAGATTAAAGGACTTGATTGGGGCTTATTCTTAAGAAAGATGCCCAAGATTTATGACTAGGACTTATTCCTGAGATGGAAGCCTAGGTTAGGGGACTTGGGGCTTACTCCTGAAAAGGAAGCCCAAGGTTATGACTGAGTCTTATTCCTGAAAAGGAGAACCAGGTTAGGGATTAAGGTTTGGGGCTTACTCCTGAGGAGGATGCCCAGGTTTGGGAACTTTTAAGAATTTGGGGCTTACTCCTGAGGAGGATGCCCAAAGTTGGGGTTGAGGCTTACTCTTAAGAAAGATGCTCAAGATTTAGAGGACTTGATTGGGGCTTACTCCTGAGGAAGATGCCCAAGTTAGGATTCTCTCATCTTTAAAGGATGAGGTTGAATGAATGAACTCTCAATTTTTGGTGACATAAAGATGTTTAAATCACTAGGTTTTGAGAGATATTTCACAGAATTCCTTTCAGACAAGGATGTCAAATCAAGAAATCATGCCATAAATGGCTTTGAAGAGTATCTTGAAGACTGAATCTTGAATAGGAAAGGTGAAATGGCTTAAGAGGGGTAAAATGGGCAAGATGGGCACCCAAAAAGATAGGGGCGCGCAAGTATTAAAAGTCGCGCAAGTCCTGCGGCGGCGCGCAAGTATTGGTCGCGCAAGTATACTTGCGCGACATGAGGGATACTTGCGCGATTTACAACCAGAGTTGAAATACTTGAGCGATTCTTTATTAAACCCTTTATAATCCTCTTGAGGTTCTTCCAGAGAGGGGACACGCAAGTTATATTGAAGGAATTACGTCGGCGCGCAAGTGTTTGATAAGTTTCAACACTTGGCCTTCCTTCTTCCCTTTAGATCTTCCATTCTAGGTAAGAAATTACCTTAGAAGTGTTCTGGAAGCTTTGAGAAGAGACTTGGGCGTCGGGAGCTTCAATCCGAGTTTCTGGAAAAAGATCCTCTCGAATGGGGGGCCCACAGGGTCTATTTATAGGCAAAAGAAGACCCCGGGCGGTTACTGGGAGGTTACCAGATATGTCGCGCAAGTCCCTTGCACGACCATGAGGGGTCGCACAAGTGTTGAGGCGGCGCGCAAGTGTACTTGCGCGACCAAGAGGGAACTTGCGCGACCTATGGGCAATGTTCTCCTTTTCCATCCCTTTGTCGATTTTTGATGTTTCTTCAAATGATTTAATCACTTTGAGCTCAGATATTCCCTTTTCCGATCTTTAGATTATGTGACGAAAGGAGCGTCAACAAAAGTCCCCCCTCAGAGTTGGATCCGGAGGAAAATGAGGATGTGACTCTGAGGAAATCGAATCCCTCTAAAGGAAAAGGGAGGCGCGCAAGTCTCCAGTGCACAGAAGTCGGCGCGCAAGTCTTCGTTGCGCAGGCATTGAGCACTCTGGATGCGGCGCGCAGATAGGCCCCCTGGCCTATAAATACACGGCTTCCGGCCGTAGATGGCATCTGAAGTTCCGGATTTCTCGAGCTCTCGCCGCGCAAGTCTTCCTCGCCGCGCAAGTCTCTTGTTTTCACTGTTTCTTCGCTGCCGCGCTACTCTCAAGGTAATAGGGCTTGCGCGGTAATACTTGCGCGATCAAAACTTGCGCGGCACATGTACCACTTGCGCGACATCTCCATACTTGCGCGCCTTAATGCCTTAGCCATTTTTTTCAAATTATTTCACAAATTTTATGAAAAATAAAACCCATTTAAGAGTTTAATTTATTCAACTCCTGTGCAGATTCAATGGCTCCCAAGGGAATTGGAACGGCTGATGAAGTGGCTAGCAAGCGGATTGATGACATGATGAACATTATTGGCCATGATTATTATGACATCTGCGACAGCACTCTTCCAGATTTGGCTAAGTACTTGAAGAAATATCATCATAATTTCCCACAGAGCATCTACCTGTCTCTATGTGGTCATGGTCACTTGCAAGGAGTCAATGTTCCAAATGCAAACAACTATACACCTGAAATGCAGCTGCGCTGCTACTCCTTCATTTCGGTTATGCTGTGCATTAAAAGCAACAACAATGGTGTGAACTTTCAAATTCTCCTTGCATGCCATTTCCTTGCAGATATGAAAATGGAAAACCCATGGGCTGAAATGTTTTCCACTACCGGTTGGTGGAGAGAAGACAAACATGGTATTAGAGCAATATCTGAAAAGAGTACTCTCTTCAAATGGCTCTTTACTTCCAATGCTCCATTCTCAAATCCATGTATCCATCTTCCAAGTCTCTTGGAAAGAAACAGAGTCACTGTTTGATCAGCAGAAAATTTTCTCAAACCGCACTCAAGAACATCCTTTTACAATTGTTCCAAGAAGAGCTGGTATCACTGCATCTCCTTTTTGTTTCCAGTTGAATGAATGAATTCCAGGTGGTTGCTGATGAAGCTCGGGATGTCGTAAATCAAATGAAGTGTTATGTTGAAAGCCTCTTGTAATTCTTGAAAAAGAGAAGAGACTCCAATCTGTGGATGTCCTTCTAACTCTTGTGTATCAATGAAAAACACTTTTGTCTTCAATCATTTGTGCTTGCATTCTTCCATTACCTGTTTCAAATTTACTTAAGCCAATGGGCTTAGTAAGCATAGTTTGATTTTTACTAGGATTATTACAAATAACCCTACAAACTTTGAATCTTTTAACTGCTCAATATTACCTAAATCATACAAAAAAATGTATATTTAGTGAGCTGGAACTTGACTTTTATTCAGAGTTCCTTTGTCTTTTGTGTGGGAAGTTTAAAGTCATGCAAGCCGGACATAAAGGGGCTAATGTTTAAGGTCGAAATAGCTTTGACCGAAAATGGATTAAAATGGATTCAATTCCTTGAAAATTTTATCTGAAAACATATTTACCATACTGAAGTATGAGGGAAAAAATGTAAACTATGGCTTAAGAATATTTGAATCTGAGGAATGATATGAAAAAGAGCTAAATAGCATTAGAAGAAGTAGTTTCCAAGAATGAAGTTACTATTATTTAACAAAACCCGTTAGGGGGTTGAAATATGCAGGGACACCTATGGGCATTGGCTGCATAGTCAAATAAAATAGCATCTTTTGGCTGACAAGTCTGTTATGTGGACTGTTTATGCAAGGCCACCTATGGGCACGTGCTGCATAGTTAGGCAAAAGAACTCTCAGAAATTTACTTTCCTAGTGCTAAAAGCCAGTGAAAGTTTATGGAGATTCAAATTTTCTAAAGCATAGAGTTTGTTGTATGGAAAGAGGTACTTGAATATGGAAAGGATATTTCCGAACAAGAATATCGAAGAACTGGATGAATATCACTCCTACGAAGGTCTGACCCAAACGTAGGGAAGAAGAATAAACCATAGATTTGAATACTTTCAGATCATGAAAAAGGATATGGGACAAATACGTTAAGGATGGCTATTTTTGCGGATCCCTACATACTGTCGTTTAAGACAAATAAGGACAAAAGAGGCATTCTTCCCAAGAATGAAGTTACTATTATTTAACAAACCCGTTAGGGGGTTGAAAACATGCAGGGCCACCTATGGGCATTGGCTGCATGGTCAAATAAATAGCATCTCTTGTTTGACAAGTCTGTTATGTGGACTGTTTATGCAAGGCCACCTATGGGAACGTGCTGCATAGTCAGGCAAAAGAATTCTCAGAAGTTTGACATTTTTGTGACTAGAAGTCATGAAAAGGGTTATGAAGATCTGAAAATATTTTAAGGTTAGGATTATAACACATAAAGATGGGTATTGTCCAATGTATATAGAGATACATAGGTCAATGAAAACCATAATCATGTTGTGGCTGGGTCCTGAATTGAAACTTGGACTTCACTACGTATCTCATAAGAATGAGAATCAAGCCATACGTAGTTCTTGAAATGCAGTTTAACATCGTGCAGGACGAAAGGATGAGTGATCTTAGTTTTTGGGGTCATAGAATTCGGACCATAATAATGAATACACAGTGTGTGTTTTCATGAGGACTTTTCAGCCAAGGGACTGAAAGTGAAATTTGGGGTTAGGCCCAAAAGACTTGGGACTGGATTCGAGGGACACTCGAATGTTCCTACGTATCCCATAAGGATGGGAATCAAGTCCACGTAGTTCTAGAATTACCCTTTGTACAAATTTGGTTCGTACA
This sequence comes from Viscum album, assembly GCA_963277665.1. NCBI lineage: Eukaryota > Viridiplantae > Streptophyta > Magnoliopsida > Santalales > Viscaceae > Viscum > Viscum album. Next base: position 820,835,642 of record OY728151.1, read on the forward strand.
TGTGAAGGGTGAAAGGGGACTTTAGTGCAATGATGGTTTAACCTAAGATAAAAAGTTCAGGCATTACCATGTATGCACGTAGTCTTTTTAAAAAAATGAAAAACTATGATTGAAAAATCAATGTCAATAATAGTTCTCTCTCAAATGAGGAAATCAAAGAATATTGTAGTTTATTGTCGTACCGGACAAAAGTGTTGTATAGTTTAACGTCGTATAACAAGGACGAAAGTGAATCAATGTAAAGATATTGATTCCAGGGGTGGTTTCACAAATCATCATCATATGAGATTGTGGTGAACCAATGTGAATAGATTGTTTTTGGGCTTGAACCTTGGGAGGTTGCCTACATACCCAGCCTGGAGGGCAAGGATCAAAGTCTGTGTAGTTCAATTAAAGAATGAATTAATGATCAAGTTGTTCTTGTGGACAATGATCTAAAAAATGTTGTTGGGACTTACACATGGTTAGTGGCCCAAAGGGAGTGTTATGGTTGATGTTCGCTCTAAGCTCACGTGAGTCATACTCGGTGTGAGAAACAAGAGGTAATAACAACCTTAACGATGCACAGTTTAATGTCATGTAGGACATATCAAGGACTTTCTGTACAGTTTAGCGTCATGTAGTTAGGACGATGGGGAAAATACAGTTTAACGTCATATTGGACGAAAGGGGGATTGTGCAGTTTTAATGTTATGCTGGACTTTTGATGATTATATAGTTTAACGTCTTTCCGGACGTGAGGGAATTTTATACAGTTTAGCGTCATGTAGTTAGGACGTCATAGTTTAACGTCTTGCTGGACATATTTGCAAATAGTTTATGGTCATATACATGGACCAGGGATGATGCAGTTTAAGGTCATGCTGGACGGTTTATGGAACTTTTTCACAGTTTAATGTCGTGCGGGACGAAGTTGCAGTTTTAAAGTCATACTGGACCATTGCTGTATAGTTTAACGTCATATAGCAAGGACGATCTGGTGCTGTACAGTTTAAAGTCATGTAGCTAAGACTAAGGTGAATCAATATGAGGATATCAGTTCTGATCTTTTTACAGTTTATCGTCATGCTGGACGATGAAAGTGCCACACAGTTTTAATGTCATGTTGCTAGGACAAAATATAGTTTAATGTCATCTCGGACATATACAGTTTAGTGTTACGTAGGACAAAATCAGGGACTATGCAGTTTAAAGTCTTGCAGTTAAGACTATTGGTGCTGCACAGTTTAGTGTCATGTTGCAGGGACATAAGTGCGAATAGTTTAAGGTCATATGCATGGACCGTACAGTTTATCGTCATGCTGGACATATTATAGTTTAATGTCATCTCGGACAAAAGTGTGACACAGTTTAATGTCATGTTGGACGAAGTTGTAGTTTAAGGTCATACTGGACCATGGTGTAGTTTAAGGTCATACCGGACCTTTGCTGTATGAACCAATTGTAAGTCTTGGTTCTGGGAATAATATTTTGTGTTTATACAAAATACTTCTTCAGAAATCTGGCATTAGTTGGAGTCGTGATGTGTTCTCCATCCATTGAAATAAGAGAATACGCTCCATTGGAGTAGACCTTATGTACTGAATAAGGTCCTTCCCATTTTGGTTCAAGCTTGGGAGGCTTCTTTCCTGGTATCATTGGTGTTCTGAGAACCATTACCAATTCTCCCTGAATGAATGAACGAAGACGAACTTTTTTGTTAAAAGCTCATGCTATTCGATTCTGATAGATTTCCAAGTGGTGCAAAGTGCACAATCTTTTCTCATCTAACTGTTCCAATTCATTCAACCGCTTTTGGGATTGCTCATCTGTTGATAACTGATCACAAATGGCTATTCTGAGTGAGGGCAATTGAACTTCAATTGGCAAGACTGCTTCTGTTCCATATACCAATGAATATGGAGTAGACCGCGTTGCATTGCGAGTGGTAGTCCGATAAGCCCATAAAGCATGATAGAGTTTATCAGGCCATGACCTCTTATCTTTATCCACCATCTTTTGCAGTATATTTGAAAGAGTCCTGTTGAAGGCCTCTATCTGGCCATTAGCCGCTGCATGATATCGAGATGAATGGTTGGACTTAATGTTGTATTCTTGATACAATCTCTTTACCTCAGAAGAACAGAAGTTGGTGCCGTTGTCTGTCAATATGGTATGAGGGACACCAAATCTAGTAATGATGTTAGACTTGATGAAGCTAACAATGCATTTAGAACTGACTTCTTTGAGAGGTACTGCCTCTGCCCATTTGGAAAAGAAATCAGTAGCAGTAAGAATGTACTTAAACTGCTTGGCCGTAGCTGAAGGGTAAGGTCCCACCACATCCATTCCCCATGTGGAAAATGGCCATGAGTATTTAGCTGTATGAAGCAACTCTGGAGGTTGATGAATGAAATTGGCATATACTTGGCATGAATGACACTTCTTTGTGAAATTAACACAATCTTGTATCATTGAAGGCCAGAAGTATCCAAGCCTTCGAATTTGATCAGACAATCTATGTCCAGACTGGTGGGCACCACAGACTCCTGCATGCACTTATTTTATGACAGCCATTGTCTCTTCACCATCAATACATCTGAAGAGAACTCCATCAAAACCACGTTTGTAGAGAATTTTCTCGAGGTGGTTTGGACCATCATAAAGAGTAAAATTGACCACACGTCGCCGAATTTGTTCTCTCTCGGCTCTATCAGGTGGAAGTGTTCCATTTTGAAGGTATTCCCTGATAGGTGACATCCATCATGTAGTATGACCATATGGTTCAGGAATGGGACTAATTTCATTAATTTCCTCTATTCTGACTTGAACATAAGGTGAAATTGCACGACGGTGGGCAATACCGATGGTTGTCTCGTCCCGATTTGGATCTGCTAAAGCTGTGGCTATATTAGCCAGTGCATCAGCTTGAGCATTTTGTGATCTTGGGACATAAGAAAATGTCGGTTCTGAAGGAAATTCCGACATTAACTCTCTGACGTAATCATACAAAGGGATTAATTCTTCTTTTCTGATGGCATAATCCCCATTGACTTGTTTGATTACCAGGTCTGAATCACCTTTTACCTTTAAGTGATTCACTTGTGCTTGAAGCGCTAACTCCAAGCCTGCAATGAGAGCTTGGTATTCAGCTTCATTATTGGTACCACCTTCCCACAACAAAAAGGAATAAGGTAACACTGCCTTATCTGGAGAAATGAACACAATTCCTAAACCAACTTTGTTGAATTTAGGATTTTCCATTTTCTTCCCTGTTGGACTTCTAGAAGCACCATCAAAATACATTTCCCATGTTTGAGGATTCTCTTGAATAGAAAAAACTTCCTCATCAGGGAGTTCGATATCTGAATACGTGTCTTCCACTGAAGGGTGTTCAGCCAGGAAATCAGCCAGAGCTTGGCCCTTAATTGCCTTTTGAGACACATACTAGATGTCGAACTGCTGTAGAATAACCGCCCACCTTGCCAGACGTCCTGTAATCATTGGACGACTAAGGATGAATTTGAGTGGATTATTACGAGATACCAATTGGACTTCGTGATGTTGCAGGTAGTGTCTCAGTTTCTGAACTGCAAAGATTAATGCTAGGCAGCATTTTTCAATACTCGAATACCGGGTTTCTGCTTCAAGCATAGTTCTACTGAGATAGTAGAGACTATTTTCATTCCCAGCATCATTCTTTTGAGCGAGAAAGGCACCCAATGATCGCTCTAAAGCTGTCACATAGAGGATAAGAGGTCTACCCTCAACAAGTGGCATGAGTACTGGTGGACTTAAGAGGTATTTCTTGAGAACATCAAATGCTTCTTGACATTCTTTAGTCCACTGGTAAGTGACTCCTTTCTTCAATAATTTGGTAAAAGGTAAACTTTTGCCTGCCAAATTGGCGATGAAACGCCGAATATAGGCTAAGTGTCCTTGAAGTCCTCTTAATTCTTTCAAATTTTGAGGAGGTGACATACCAAGGATTGATTTGGTCTTCTCAGGATCGACTTCAATACCACGATGGCGTACAACAAAGCCAAGGAATTTTCCTGAGGTTACCCCAAAAGCACATTTTAAGGGGTTCATCTTCAAATTATGTTGTCGAAGCTTGTGGAATATGATTTCCAAATCAGCCAAGTGATCAAAACGTTGTTTGGATTTAACCACCAAATCATCTACATAGCATTCAACAAATTTCCCTAGAAAAGGTTTGAAGATACGATGCATGGCGCGTTGATATGTTGCACCTGCATTCTTTAAACCAAAGGGCATCACCCGGTAACAAAACACACCTTGAGGAGCTCTGAAGGCTGTATATTCCTCATCTTCTGGGGCCATTCGGATCTGATTATATCCAGAATATCCATCCATGAAAGAAAGTACTTCATAGCCAGCCGTCGCATCAATTAAGAGTTCTGTAATCGGAACTGGAAAATCATCTTTGGGACAATACCGATTAAGATCTCTGAAATCGATGCAAACCCTAATTTGTCCGTTCTTTTTCTTTACTGGGACAATATTAGCCAACCACTTGGGATATTGAACTTCTCTGACGAAGTTATCTTTGATAAGCTTATCCACTTTAGCCTCGATTTTGGAAGCATAGGTTGGGTGTGTTCTTCTCGCGGCTTGCTTGAATCCTCGATGTTCTTTTGGCAAACCCAAATGATGGGTGGCAACATCAGGATCAAGGCCAGGCATCTCTGTATAATTCCAAGCAAAAATATCTTTATTTTGTTTTAGAAAAGAAATATACATATCTTGTTCTTCAAGGGTCATGGCCGCACTAATTAAAGTGGGGCGTGGATCTTTCTCTGTACCCAGATTTACTTCTCTGAGTTCATCCACAGTGGTAGAGATACCCTCTTCAAATGCTGGAGGAGCATCTCTAAGATCTACCTCTTCCTCTTCATCATGTGTTATTTCTTCTGTTTCTACTTGCAAAGTAGATGAAAAAGCGAAATTCTCATGATCATAAGAGATGTCACAATTTTCACATTTTGAAGAAGAAGCTTCCATTTCCGACCCTATTGATGATAAAAGGTCTTCTTTGGGAATCAAAGAGGAGATGATGGATTGAGAATCGACATCAATATTCACCTCTGGTGTTGCTATAACTTCTTCTGACCTGATTAGCAAAGTATAGACTTGTTGGATTTCAGCAGACGAAATGAAAACGTCACCACTTATGCTTTCATCACTGCTTGGTAAGTTACCAATTTCTCCCATGTTGTCTGGCTCGATTGCCGTAATTGACATTATGGATCTTTCCATAAGAGTATTTTGATTTGGGCCTATTTTGTCAATTTGACTGATAGGTAACACATAATCTGTACTCACATGTGAAAATGGATTTATTGGAATTTTTTCCAAACCATATGGAGCATTAACTTTGGTAATTTCCTTCATTGTAGATTTTTCTCTTCCCTTCATGTGATAAAATTCCGCCTCAATGTATTGAGACTCACATGTTTTGAACGGGGCCTTATCACCATACAATGTTCCAACTTGACCATCGAAACAGTATTTGAGACATTGATGGTATGATGACGGAATAGCTGCATGCTGATGTAACCAGGGTCTTCCAAGCAAGATATTGAAAGCTGAGTCTTGATCAACAATCATGAAATCTGAATTGGAAACAAGATCTCCAAACTGAGTTCTGAGCGTAACTTCTCCCAGTGGTTCTTGTTCATTTTTATCATATCCTTGCAACATCATGGTAGAAGGAGATAAATCAGATTCCGTGAGGCCCAATCGACGAAGTGTGCGAATGGGCATGAGGTTGACTCCTGAACCATTGTCAATAAAAGCTCTTCGAACATCTATACCATTGACTTTTCCAGATAGGTACAAAGGTTTTATGTGCCCATGCACAACATCATCTTCATCTTTATCAGTAAAAGATATCACTGCATGGCATTCTGCAGGATTATTCTCTATGTGATAAATTTCAGCTGCAGCAATTTCAGCTTCAAACTCCTGAGGACTTGAAAAAGCTTCGATGAGTGCTTCCCGAAGATCTTTTGATAGATTCAAAGCATCCAAAATTGATAATTTGGCTGGTACTTGAGCCAAGTGTTTCAATATATCATACTTTTGATCTAGAGGCCTGCGTTTCCCAATAGGAATATGCGGTTTAGCAGGTACCTTGGAAGCAGATGCTTTGGAAGTTGATGCCTCTTGTATTGAAGTTGGCAACATCTTTGGTTTTGGAAAATTAGACTGATTAGATCCATTTACTTGCTGAGATAAAGAAGATGGAACATTTAATCGGTCTTCCAAAATAACTGTGCCGAAGCTGAGTTGGCCATTGGCAGAAGAACTTGCTTGTTCATTTTGAGCTCGCTGAAGGGATCTACCACGAGTTTCTGCTGCATATACAGTGCTAGTAGGGGTAGAATTAGAGTAGTGGCTTCGGAAAGATCCATGTCTTCTCCTATATCCTGAACCTCTAGAACTTCCTCGGGTTCCTTTATTTGATACAGGGAATTCAGGCTCATCAAGACTGGAATATGAATCTGTTAATTGAATCATATTAACAGAACCAAAGATCAATTCTTCGTCTGATAAAGACTCTGCCAAGTTAGCCTGTTTAGGCTGTGCCGTTTGGTGGGACGGTGCCCGTTGCTTTGAAGTAGATGGCATGAAATCTGCCAGAGTCAAAGACAATTTAGGCTTTGATACATACTCATCTTCTTCTGATTCCTCTTTCTTCTTTGAATTGCTCTGCCCTTTTGAGGATTTGTCTTTTGATGGAGGCTTTACTGAAGCTTTTGTAGGAGACACAATTGGCTTCTTCAATTGTGTTCGCAAAATGGAATGGGTCCGATTGATTGTCTTTCTGACCATCCAATCATCATATTTTTTCGCAGTTTTGCTTTTGAATTCCTGCCACTCGCCTCCTTCCTCTGGATCTGTAGCGGTAATACACGCTACATGAGCTGAAGAACCCTTCAATTTGACTTGTCCCAAGTCAACCATCTTTTGTAGGAGGTATTTAAAGACAAAACACTCCTGGATGGGATGTCCCAACATTTGATGAAAGGGACAATAATTGGGACGGTCTTCATCTCCTTCCTTGTTTGGTCTCTTCGGCACTGGTAATTGAACCAAATTATTTTCCAGAGCTGAAATGAAGTAACCAGGAACTTGCTCACTTCGGAAAGAGTATGTTTTACTCTTCATATCCTCAAATTGTTTTCGTCGTTGATCTTTTTGATCATTTGGACGAAACAGCCTTTGTTGTTGGCGTTCAGGAGGTGGAACCCTTCGAGAAGATGAAGGTTTTGAAGTAGAAATAGGTACAGGTGCCTGTTTAAGCATAACTGTAGCAGTTTCTGCTTTACCCATTCTTCTTCCTGGAGCTGATGGAATTACACGAGATTTAACCTTAGCCTGCATAAGGGAATCTTCAATCTGTTGAGCGATTGAAGTAAGGTCTCGAAACCCTCCTGTGTATTTCACAGGGATCAATGGCGTGCGTAATTCGTCACGCAAATTTGCCACACAGATTGGAAACAATTCCTCCTGAGGGAGTGATAAACTCAAGGAATACGTTAATCCCTTCCAACGAGCAATGAAATCAGAGACTCTTTCATTCTCCCTTTGCTTGCAGTTTGTGAGATCGAAAACTGTCGTTTTTGGCAAAGTTGAGCTGAACTGAAGAAGGAATTTTTGACGAAGATCCTCCCATCCGATGACTGACCGGGATTTCAAGCTTGTATACCAGACAAAAGTTGGTCCTTGCAAGGTTCGCACGAAGTATCTGAGTTTCACTGCTTCTTGTTGCTCTGGAGTTCCCATCATAGGATCACAACAAGACACGTAATGCGTCAAATGTTGTTCAGGGTCACCTGATCCATTGAAAGTAGGGAAAATAGGGTTTCCAAAACTGGATGGAGGAGAAATTGAATCTACCCATTCAGGGTAAACTTTCTTTTCAGGTTGAACTTGCGCCCGTTTCCCTTCCATAGTTTCTAACCGAGCTGTTAATCACTCAATAGTAGTTATTAACTTTTGAGAAACGTCAGGTTGAACTTGGTTTTGGGTAGGTGCAATGAATGGAGCTTGGACAGCCGTGGAGGTTGGTGCTGCAACTAATGGTAGTGCTGCCAACCGTTGTTGCGTTTGACCCGTAGGATTAGACCTCTGTGGGTGTACCGATAAAGGAGGATATTCCTGATCCATCTCAGTAGTTACAACAAATTCCTTCGTCTGTCGGACTTCAGCATTCTTAAGAAGAAGACTACTCTGAAGTAGTTCTGCATTCAACCTTCTTAATTCTTTCATTTCTTCCTCCTGTTGTGCAAACCTTTGCTCTAATGAGAGCGATTGACCTCCTTCAAAGGAAGGGTGATAAGTAACCTGATTCTTTCCTTTCCCCTTATTGGATCCTTTTCGGAGAGGGGGAAGTGGGTTACTTGAAGGAATACCCAGATTTTGGGTAAGCCTTTGATTACGTGTGCGCACACCTTCTTCATTTAGGTCTGTGTGCGCAACTTCTTGAGCAGGAACCTCTTCATCTGATCCCTCTGATTGAGCCTCATCTGGTGAATCAGCAGCAACGGCAGTGATGACATTAATGGATGCATATTTCATAGAATCCTTTCTATCAGCATTTCTGTGATATTGTCTCCTTTTATGTCCATGATAAGGCATGGCATTCCGTTGACTTGATCCCTCAGGAATTTCTTGGAGAACCGTCACTTGGAGAGAATCTCCTGACATCTTGGCTCTTCGTTCCTCTTGAGGCTTATTCCCTAATCGAGAGAATACTGACTTTCTATGAGGGAGGGATTGAAGATTTGAAAAAGTCCCCAGTCCGGTGGACTGGGGGTGTTCCTGTTGCTTCTGCTCAACTCCTCGAATCCCATTCGTTGATTCTGAGGGTTGTGTTAGAGAAGTCCCCAGTCTGGCAAGCTGGGGTGTCTCTTGACATGCTATGTCTGAGATCTTTTTAAAATCTCTCTTGATCTTGCGAATCTTAGTTCGGAAATTAGCTGGATGCATTAACCTGTATCCACTTTTATCACCTGGTTCAACAGACCGTTGGATGATTTCCGAAACTTCTGTCATTTGATGACGTGTTTGCTCCAGACGAGAGGCTTGCGCAATATTCTCGCCTGCTTGATGTAGGAGCAATTCAACAACCTGTTCTCTATATACTTGACTTTGAGAGGAACTAGTTGAAGCTTGATCTCGAGCAAGCTTTTGATTATGAACAAAGCCCATTGACTGTGGCCGGCCATGGGCAATAACATTGCATGAGACCATTTTCGGCGGGCTCTGCTGACCGGAATGCACTGTGAAATGTAGTGCTCCGTGAATACCCCATCCTCTGATATGAACATTAGATGGAGCATTGGAAATTAACTGACGCAATCTTCTTAGTGCGCCAAGGCATGAACGTTGAAGGGTTCTCTGTTGCTTTTCAGCCTTCGGATACCGAGAGACTGATAGAGATGCCAAATCAATCTGGCGTTGTAACCCTTCTATTATCTTAAGATGATTTTCATATTCATCGTAAGATAATACCTTCTTCTTTAATTGAAAAAGAGTTTTCCATATGTTAAGACGAATATCATGGATTCCATCATCCGTCAACATCTTTGGAATGTCATACTGTGAATCAGCCAAAGGCCAAAACATGACTGGTACTTCACCTTTTGCCAGTTTTTTCCTCATGTTCAGCATTTCCTCTTTATCATTAAATGAAGATTCTTCTACCTGTTTGGACCAGAGTTGGTGTTTCCTTGTTGCTTCATCGGATTCAACAAGATTGGTAGAGGAATCACTATTCATGCTGGAAGATGAATGACCCAGGGAAGGTTCGGAGAATAACCTGAACCCCAAGCTATCTTCTGATGGAGAAAGAGTTTCACCTGCCGATAGTAAAACTTCAGACATGACTGGTTTTACGTTTGCAAGTGCCTCGAGATAGGAGGGCTTTCTCGTTACTACATTGCCTTCTGAAGAATTTTCGAGACAATGTGAATCACTACTGCGGAGAGGACTTTCGCAGCGAAGTTCATCACCATGAGGAGGACCTTCATGATGGGTTACAGCAAAAGATGAGATCTCTTGCTCCTTGGTCTTCTGACCACACAGAGGGTTCCTGTGGTTCTCATATGAAGAAGAAACTTCAAGATTGACCGAATTTTCATGAAGCAAGTCTTCATGAGGAAGTGTCTGTTGAAGACCTTCAGGATTAATGTTCCTGTTATTGGGAACTGAGGGAGTAGAATCTTGAATTCCGACAGATAAATGTCTGAGGGCTTCAAGAACTCCAGCATCGAGCAAGGCCTTGTTGCAGATTGGCCTTTGATCTCATGACTGTGCTGGGCGGATCTTTTTCTTAGATGCCTTCTTACTCGCTTTAGAAATCACTTGATGACGAAAGTGATTGCTCTGAGCAGGTGTATGTGCCTGATCAGGAAAGATGGTCAGGTTAGGCTGACGATCATCGCTCAAATCAGGTGTATGTTCCTGACTTGGTTGTTCATATGGTATGGGGGAGTAGGCCCCACAACCCTCTTGGACTGGAACAGATGTGTGTGTTTGTTCCGGAGTGAATTATTGATGTGTCACTCCACTGCTAGGGATAGATTTATGTGTCTGTCCCTGAGATGATGCTGAAGCTGTTATGATATCCTGGCAAGCATCCAGAATATGAGCAGGAATTTGCTTCTGCTCTTTCACCATTGACAAAATATGTTTGGTGACTTCAGCCGCCGGAACAGGGATATACGTCCATTCCGGGCTTGGAGTAGGTGTATGTGCCTGCTCCTGTCCTCCTTTTCCTGTCAGTGAATCCTGACAGTACTCAAGTGTGGAGGCAGAGAGTTTAGTCTGTCTCCTGTTTGTCGTCGGGGCTTTCCGACTGACTTCTCCGTGTGCTACCAAACGAGACTGTTGGTAGGCTTGATTAGTATTAGCAGGTGTATGTGCCTGCTGATTACACTTCGCCAAACACGGTTGACGAGATCCACCATATGTAGTCAGACGAGCCTGCTGACTAACTGCTGATGTATAAGCAGGTGTATGCTCCTGCCTATAGTACTCCGCCGGAATTTCCTGGCGGGATCGGCTTGATGCTGCCAGACGAGTTTGCTGGACAGCGGGATTAAAACGGGCAGGTGTGTATGCCTGCTCGTTGTTTGCCACCAAGTTAGGTTGGTGGACTTCTCCGGAGATGGCAGGGATGACAACCTGCCTATTGTTAACCGGATTCCGTCTCTGGCGATTCATCTTGCCTGCTCGGGTTCGAGGAACCTGAGCTGAACGCCTGGAGTCGGTACCCTCATCATGTTGAGGGCGCACTACCGCACGAGTCTGGCGGCGATTGTTGATGGGAGCCCTTGAGAAGGACTCCTGTCTTTTTGAATTAAGGTCCTGCGGGACCTGCTCATTCACTTCCTCGGAATAAGGGAGTGAATGGAAATTGCGTTCCGGGGATAACGACCCGAAACGGTTGGAGACGGTAGTCAGCACCGTCTGCTTCTTGATTGCTGGTCGCCGTTGTCCGGACGACCAGGTAGAATTGTTAACTTGGAGGGCTTGACGAGCGACCTCCAGAGTTGGGATAGTACCGTTGCGACGGTACTCCTTAACCAGTGCATTAGAAACACAGCGTTGAAGACGCTGAGTTGGTGATGTCATCCTCAGAGCGGATGACGTTCCAGCAGGAGTAGCAGTATTGGTTTTCACGGCAGCAGACCTCACAGTAGAGGTGTTCCCAGCAGCAGTATTCACAGGGGTGAATTTAAGGAAAGCCATTTTTTTGTAGAAGATCTTGAAAAAAGAGTGCCTGTTCCATGTAACAGACATAATCAAGATGAATCCGGCTACTGCATCTTTTGGATGATCATATGTCAATGATTGCCTTGTTGGCCCAAAGGGCCTAACAGATAAGAAGAACATCACTTTAACTTGGTTAAGGATTCACGTCGGGTTCACCATTTTTGTTTCGCGCGGAATCCGGGGATGACCTCCTGGACGGGAGATTCAAACGTTCCGATCGGTTTCTAACGGGTTTGTTCGTAGAACCGGAAACATCCAATGATTCCACATCCGTTTGGACCTACTTTCCAAAGGCAGGCGCTCATTAGCTTGTGGGCTAATGAGGCTTAGGAATTTACATTGGTCGAGAGGATGGGAGGTCGGACTCATCACACCTTTTTGAGGGGAATTATTGTCTACTCCAGGACTCTCTTTATAGATTTAAGTTAAGTTCGTGAATCCTTATTACATTACCAAGTATGAAATGAGCTTTCCTTTAGTTTCAACAATCAATGATTAAATATGCAAGAAATTTAGAGAATCTTTTATATGTATTCGAGGTTCTTCATCAATATAGAATCATCTATATTTGTTTAGAGATTCTTGGTCAATGGTATCCTTCAAAACATTTATATAAAAGTCTCTTGGTCATTTTGATGACCAGGCTGGTTTTAAAGCCACTCAGTGGAGCACTTGAAGTTTATCGTCATTCAGAAGGACAAAGATTATTTCAATGTTGGGATCGAACCCATAAATGGGCTACCTAAGTATCCTTTGTTTTGAAAAAGGAATCAGAACCCACGTAGTTCGAGGAATGGGATATGATGTCTTATGATTGATGGTTCAAAGATGAATGTCGTAATTACTTTTACACTCTAAGCTCATGTGAGTCATGCTCGGTGTGGGAAACAAGAGGTATTGGTAAAAATTAGACAATTATGCCATGAAGGATGCAATCATAAGAATTTGTTTGGGGCTTATGTATGGATGACTGCCCAGATAGATGAAGGTTTAGGATTTACTTTTAGGGAGAAAATCCATGAACAGGGTCCATAAAGTTATATGTGCTTCATGGAGATTTGAATACTCTAATCTTGGGGCTTACTCCTAAGGAGGATGCCCAAGTTAGGAGGGGACTTATTATTGGGTTTTATTCCTGAAAAGGAAACCCAAATCAAAGATAATTTGTGACTGGTTAAGAGAAATTTTAAGAGACTTGGGGCTTACTCTTAAGAAGGATGCCCAAGATTTATGACTAGGACTTATTCCTGAGAAGGAAGCCTAGGTTAGGGGACTTGGGGCTTACTCCTGAAAAGGAAGCCCAAGGTTATGACTGAGTCTTATTCCTGAAAAGGAGACCCAGGTTAGGGATTAAGGTTTGGGGCTTACTCCTGAGGAGGATGCCCAAGATTAAAGGACTTGATTGGGGATTATTCTTAAGAAAGATGCCCAAGATTTATGACTAGGACTTATTCCTGAGAAGGAAGCCTAGGTTAGGGGACTTGGGGCTTACTCCTGAAAAGGAAGCCCAAGGTTATGACTGAGTCTTATTCCTGAAAAGGAGACCCAGGTTAGGGATTAAGGTTTGGGGCTTACTCCTGAGGAGGATGCCCAGGTTTGGGAACTTTTAAGAATTTGGGGCTTACTCCTGAGGAGGATGCCCAAAGTTGGGGTTGAGGCTTACTCTTAAGAAAGATGCTCAAGATTTAGAGGACTTGATTGGGGCTTACTCCTGAGGAAGATGCCCAAGTTAGGATTCTCTCATCTTTAAAGGATGAGGTTGAATGAATGAACTCTCAATTTTTGGTGACATAAAGATGTTTAAATCACTAGGTTTTGAGAGATATTTCACAGAATTCCTTTCAGACAAGGATGTCAAATCAAGAAATCATGCCATAAATGGCTTTGAAGAGTATCTTGAAGACTGAATCTTGAATAGGAAAGGTGAAATGGCTTAAGAGGGGTAAAATGGGCAAGATGGGCACCCAAAAAGATAGGGGCGCGCAAGTATTAAAAGTCGCGCAAGTCCTGCGGCGGCGCGCAAGTATTGGTCGCGCAAGTATACTTGCGCGACATGAGGGATACTTGCGCGATTTACAACCAGAGTTGAAATAATTGAGCGATTCTTTATTAAACCCTTTATAATCCTCTTGAGGTTCTTCCAGAGAGGGGACGCGCAAGTTATATTGAAGGAATTACGTCGGCGCGCAAGTGTTTGATAAGTTTCAACACTTGGCCTTCCTTCTTCCCTTTAGATCTTCCATTCTAGGTAAGAAATTACCTTAGAAGTGTTCTGGAAGCTTTGAGAAGAGACTTGGGCGTCGGGAGCTTCAATCCGAGTTTCTGGAAAAAGATCCTCTCGAATGGGGGGCCCACAGGGTCTATTTATAGGCAAAAGAAGACCCCGGGCGGTTACTGGGCGGTTACCAGATATGTCGCGCAAGTCCCTTGCACGACCATGAGGGGTCGCGCAAGTGTTGAGGCGGCGCGCAAGTGTACTTGCGCGACCAAGAGGGAACTTGCGCGACCTATGGGAATGTTCTCCTTTTCCATCCCTTTGTCGATTTTTGATGTTTCTTCAAAGGATTTAATCACTTTGAGCTCAGATATTCCCTTTTCCGATCTTTAGATTACGTGACGAAAGGAGCGTCAACAGTCACGTCAATAAATCCAACATACAAACCCATCCTATGGAACACCATTACTATTACACAAAATAAAATATTAATTTATCATATCAGACTATCACGGATGAGAAATATATTTAAAGGAATACCAATTTTAACTCCAGGTTCACTAGTATTTTACCGAGGTATTTAACCAAAAAACTTATGACAATGACCCTCATACTAAGACCCAAATTGTTTCATATCCCACACTATCCATCTCATACATCTATATTACATATATAACCAAACAAGATGAGTCCTCATAGAACTACACATCTATTACTTCTCTCTAACAAAAAATCATCATTGATCACATAGACCGCTGAAATTTCAATCATGGTTCCACCCATATAAGTAGTTCCATTCTCATGATCCCTCTACATCCCCATTAAAACCCATAGGAAAACAAAATATTTAATTTAGGTTCATTTGTAATCATTCCCATAAAAATATCATCACACCGACAGTGGTAAAAACCCAATACAAAAAATTGAATATTTATTAAACATCACTATTATATCCTCATGTTTTTCCCAACCATGAGCCTGGTGACATCGTGCATATAAAATTAACTATTTTTTCTCAAATTCTATTAAGACTAAATGGTTTAATTACATTTTTCATACCAATATTTAAGACCTATAACATTTTACAATAAGTCACATCTAACCAAAACATGTATCACAATCCGATATCATTGGACATGCCTCCCAAGCATGCAAATTCCACCATGAAATGAGAACCCCTGGATTCCATCTAATGTAGGGAATTCTCCCGTTGTAGAACCATTCAAACAGAAACTTGTAAATTGAGAGTAATTATATATTTACTCATGATGTAATCCACTTATTATCTCAGTTTTCCCTTAAAGGTTCTTCCATGTCCAATAGGGATAGGATATCACACAATATACAAATTGAATGTTCTAATCTCTTCAAAATCAATAACACTCCAAGAAATTTTTATTTCATGAAAATAATCCATTTATATATTAATAAAACTAATAATATTTTATTGTATTTCTTTTTCCACACACATCACATGATAAAAGAACCACACAATCACATGGTCAACCTCAGCCATAATGCCACTCTAATGGAATCAAAAATTTATATAACCATTCATTCTGGTGCCCCATTTGTGTTTTGTTAATTAAAAAAGAAATTTTCCACACCAAACAGGTTCTAGGTCCATCACCCATAACTCTATATGATTAACACTCTAGAAAACATTCATGGGTAGAATTTCATATGTGATATGTTCCCTAGAAAAAACTATACTTGTAGATATACGAATATATATATATAACATTGAATACTGTAATGTGTGTAACCCACCTAAATGATAAATTCCATTGTATAATTATATCATAAGTAATATCATCTATATGTTCCATTGGAAACTAATGGAACCCACATAAACAGCAAACAGATCTCATAGGTCTCCCTCTATGGCCACAAGCCACCAACATCCGTAATAAGAGTAATTATAGTGGAGGGAATTATGTTCTCTCACAAAACCCACAAAAATAATATTGTAATGGATAGAAAAATTGTGATAATAGTATCCCCCAATCCATTATAACACAACAAATATACTGCCTAACATCAAATACTGGTCTCAACCACAAGCTGGAGTCAATCCAACCCTACCTATTTTAGTGGTAGGAACAGACCTCAAGGATCACTATGGTGTGATTATGATTATCTCATGAAAACTAAAGAAGGACCATTGATCAATAATGTCAAATAAATCAAGATCACCCTCAGTACTAACCATCCAGACCCAAGTTCTACCAAATATACCCATGGGTAAAATATATCATACAAATATAGGGTCCCAAAATTTACAATATTGTATTTTATATGATCTTTCTTGTCCAAACAAAGGATAAATTTTATGATATTCAAAAAAAATGTTATATATGAAAAAAAATATGAATATGGTTTTTGTTGGATCCATATAAAATCTATAGAAATCCATCGAATTGTTTTGTTTTATAAATTTCTTTATTAATTGTTTTCCCTAACAGAGGGTAACTTAGAGAATGTCTCAATTAATGGTTATATTGGGAAACAATCATTAGGTTGTGTCATTTATTTTAATTAAAAACCCACATATAAATCAAAATATGATATTAACCTAACATTTCTTTTATCATTTTAAAATATTGATTATGCAAGGTCAAACAAATCACTTATTTAGAAATGTTTTATATATGGTTGGAGACTATAAAAACCTAGTTCCTCACTTAGGTATAGATACTTTAATTATTGATCTAAATATTTAATGTAGACCTAATATGGATTTATGATGTGTTAGTAATGGATAAATGTGTGTCTTGGGCTTGTTCGGAGCCTGAACCCCATCGTTTTAAGAAAAATAGTCATGGTGCATTGTTTAGAGTAAATCGTGTAGAAATTTCACATGATTTGGAAAACTGTGTGGATTGTGTTTTTTTGTATACAGCTGACTAGAACATTTAGCTGATGGTCATGTGGCCTAACCAGGAGAACAACCCTCCTTTCTAGATACCCGTGCTGGGATTTGTCAAGGTTTGAAAAAACCACGTGGAGGATGTTCCATCTAGAAAAACAACCTCTTATGGTGTGCGCATGGTTTGATAAATAGTGCTGAAAAACCGTGGGCCAAAAAATGTTTGTGTAAAGTGTACATAATTACATTAATGATCAATTTAATTCCCTATTCTTCCCCAACTCATAAAATAGTTGTATTTTCCTCCATTTTAATCCATTTGAATCTTGTTGATGATCGATACAAAGAATCCAGAGATCTTCATCATTCAAAAACTGACCAAGAATCCATTCGTCATGTTTGATGCACAATGATCTACTCCAATATGAGGAAATTAAAGGGGAATTAATAGAAAAGGAGTTTCATACAACCATAATGTGGGTGGTCTATAACTGCTCCATAAGGTTCATTGATTTGGTAATAGCTTTATGGGGCCCACTGATTTCAACAGCAACCGTTTCTCAAACAATCATGCCATGATTGTACTTCATAGAATAATGTGGTTATGATCCTTTTAAATATGTAATTATTTGTTAGAACTTACACCAACATTAAAATCTACCTCTTGTCTAAGGTTATTCCATATTTGGGTTTAAGTTTTCGACACATTTGATCCACCGTTCAGGTGAGACTTCACTTGACCTTTATAAAAGAGATCCTTCCTATAATAAATGGCCTTCTAATAATGATAATTACATAATGTTATGTACCGTGTATGATCACCACATGACCCACCAAATGAAAGTGCATAAAATTTACTATTAAATGTGAAATGTGAAATGGAAAATATACCAAGTATATAACTTGGCTTTATCAAATGAGATTGAATAAATGTTGTCCGTAGAACCCCATTACATATTAATATAATGTAGCATAGTGAACCTCTATAATTAAATATGACTTAATGGTTAATTAATACCTCATTAAAATGTTTCAACACTACATGTATTATTAACTCTTATGGATGAAAAGGCTCGAACATAATGAATGATTACATTATTTCAATATCAAATAGGAATGGTCTGACTCAAGCATGCCTTGGATACTGAGAGTAGAATAATGTGGGACTCATGAACCCCATTCTGATTCAAGGATGTGGTTTTCTTAGTGTAACACCCACCTAAACTCTAGTTATTTTATATGACCAGGATTTCCTATATACTACCATATGATCCTTTACATTAAAAAATAATATATAGGATATACTTCTTCATTGCAACATGGACATGTAGGTGCCATGGATAAAACCCATAGGGCCCTATCCTTGATTAGACCAGTTTTACCTTGGTCGATCACCATGAACATGGTAGGTTCCTTATTTTGGAATTCATGGTATTATGCTCCTAGGATTACACTCATACCCTTTAGCCAGACTGATATACTATTGAGTAAAATTTCAATGAGATCTACATTACCTTGGTTTTCACCCTGTAACTTCCTCACCGGATACCATTTCCGGGTTGCCTTATTACATCTTGGTACCTTAACTACTTATTAAATCATGAGGGGATGTCAATGTTGGATAGGCCTCTATGACCAATTAACATTAAATGGTAATTACATTAATAAGAAACATGTTACATGTCGAGATACCATCCGGAGGTTGAAGCAGGTACTTGGGTATTTAGTTATATTGTACTATTTTCAATACATTATATATACACACCTACATACTAAAATATTCCATTATATAGTATGGATTTTATAGATACTGTGGGTGATGACCCACTATGATTTATCTCAAAACCTCTCCAATCATTGTTTGGTACCCATAGTATATTAGTTTCCTTTAGGTGTTGAAAAAGGAAGGAATACAGCTTCGAACAACAGATTGTGTGATGGGATGATGGTTCTTGATAGAAAATGACTCAATTGGATAATGGGATTTCCTAGTGTTGCCTATGTCTTCATTTTCATTATGGAACATGTTAGGCCTATTGTCTTTTTTTTTGTGTTTTCTAGTCTTCTAGTAACTTGTAATTCTATAATCATTTATCATGTTTACAGAGTTATAATTATTCCCATTTATCCATTTCATCAGTTAACTTCTGCTATTATAAATATTTCTTCCACTATTTACATCTGTTTCTATCCTTCCACTGTGACACAATTTGAAATTGTGGGCATAGCCTCCCTACAGACCCACCCTAAGCCCCTGCTACTAGTCACCAGCGTCTAGAGTTTTTGGAGTTGTGTTTAAGGCCATGTGGCCCAATGAGCTTGGGGCACTCTTAGTGGAATGTGGTTCCAAAATGTATAAAAGTATTATGATAGTTTCTTTATTTTCTCTATATACTATATTGAGACCATATATTAGAGAATAAGAATTCTTGGGACTTTTTCATAACTCATTCTTGTGAATCGAGAAACCATGTTTGGGGTAAAACACAAGTAGCCTAAATAATAATTAATGTTCTGCTTTTTTCCTATTATAGTAGATTTTATTTCTCCATTAGGTGACACACCTGGTGTTTGTTGTTGTTGATTATCAATCTATTTTTTGATTTTATTTTATCCTTGGCCTGATGATATAAGCGAAAGGATCATTATTACATGCATCATTATAAGAACCACAAATTCACTTCTCCTGCATATTTCCATGCCATATAGGTTCATTTTAATGCCTTTCATTGTTTGATATTCTTTTTATTGTTGAGTGATGTTGTGGTAGATAACTTATGCCTATATTACTCTTTATTGCGGTTGAGTGATTGAATGTCTCAATTCATGATGTGTATATGCCCTCATGGGTTGGTATGAGTAATCTACTAATTCAAGCCATTATACTATAAACAAATGGGTTTCGATTCTTGTGATTTGTTAATGGGAACTAATTCATAGTAAATGGATATCCATTATAAATTTTACCATGAAAAAAAAATTATTTTGTTGAACATCCTTATCCAACCTTTTCATGTTCATGAAAGGTAAAGGATTTAACATGGTAATTAACAGAAAAATAACTTGAAACTTATACTTTAACACACTGATACACGACCGTCTAAGAAGGATGTTTATGTAGTATACCTTAGGTAGGGATTTTAATTATGTTAAACTTAGTCTAGTGATTCTATCTCTCTACACCTGTGATTTTTCTAAGGAGTGTTCTTTTAATTTTTAGACCAATGCTGCTACGAAATCCTCGTATCATTCACCAGGAAGTTGGTCATGATCATGCTCTTGACATGGGGGGACATGAGGATCCTGTCTTACCTGCCAGAGTTTCATTTGAGGAACAACCTATTGTAGCTAATACAGGCACTAATACTCATTTACATGATTGTTTCATACATCTGATGAAGTCCATCCATGGTGCTCCACAGGTTTCACCTATGATTACTAATCTGACCTGCGAGTTCTAGCAGCAGCATCCTCCTAATTGTTCCAGAGATGGTGGTTCTTATGCTACTGAGTATTGGATAGAGGCCATGTTTTTTACCATTGAGCGTCTAGAAAAACCTCTAGAGAATAGATTTTCTATTTTAATATACTTTCTTTGGGATTCAGCCAAGCGTCGGTGGGATGTGTTTAACCAGGTCGGTCGTCATTAGGGCATGTTATGGGTTGATTTACAGAATGCCTTTTCTGATCATTTCATTCCTCATACACTGAGTGAAAACAGAACAAGATATATCGTTCATTATATGTAGTGTTCAATGTTATATATGTAATATTCAGAAGGTTTCATTTATTTATAGTGACTTTAACATCTTTTAGAAGTTCATGTCCTTTTATGTGATAGAATTTTTTAGGATGGGATTCTGTAAGCCATCCCAACTCAGGTGAATAACATTCAACACCCTAAAGTTTCTGCAATATATGATCCTTCCCTTATCACTAAGCTTAAACTGAGGGTTTCCATGTTATGAGATACATATAAACAGTTCTAAATTACGCTAGTAGATCTTTTGAAGGATGGAAAAGTTCCTTCGTGGTTTCTCGGTAGGGAAATGGTAGGAAGACTATCTAGTTTGATAGCCTTGTAGTGTTTTAACAATGTAGAATATTGGGGCATAAGACTCTCGAATATGATATAGAAACTGCAGAGATTCATTCTTATGGTCGTATGGGTTATCTTAAGTGTTTCTGTTGGAAATTTCCACCAACATCAAGTAGAAAAGGATCAACATCAACTCAACCTTCATGAGATGGTCCTTTTGAACCCCGTCATGTGGGGAGATAGAAGAGCACTAATAAGGCTAGCCGAGGAGGAGTTCATAGTCGTGGTAGTACGAACCCCGATCACCAGCAACGCCAGTAGAGAATCCCAGATCATAGTAGTCCATATATTTCCCAGGGTTCTGTATCAGGTCTGTTTCTTTCTTTACAACAGATACCCAAGGATTAGGCTATGGGAAAATCAACAGTATGAGGTACTATTCTAATATCCTCCACTATATTGTCTACCTTCGTTTATTCAAGGTCCTAAAACTCTGTTATTTCAGAATCTATTTTTTAATGTCTCATACTATATATAAAATATGAATATGATTTAATGACCATTGATACACCCTTGGGGATATAGACAGAGGGAATACGCCAATGTAGGGACTTCCCCTTAAGGTAGATAGTTACCCTTTCTTATAGAATCTCATTGTTCTCGATATGATGGTATTTGATGTCATTATAAGGACATATTAGTTAGTCCACTATCTCAACTTTGTATATTTTTATCACCGTACATTAAATTTTACTAATGAGAAGGAAGTAGTTATCATTTCAAAAGTGAGTTGGATGTATAGGATGGGAGAGCTAGACCAAAGCATCAGGGGCTAGGTGGAGTGACAACCCATAGAGAAAATCCTTTTTGATATAGGATCAGGGTTTGGTTAAAATTGATTTCCCACTATTACTTGATCTTTTTAGGGATGTTTTTCCAAGGGATTTTTATTGCTTTGGTCTAGAGAGAGAGGTATATTTTATAATCAAGCTTCTTCTAGGAGGAACTCTAGTGACCATTACTCATTACAAGATGCCACCTATTAATATCAAGAAACTCAATAGGTAGTTAGATGATCTAGAGGACAATAGTTTCATTCGGCCCACTACATCTTCTTTGGGTTCACCCTTATTTTTTTATAAGAATGCAGATGGAACTCTTGGTTTATTCATGGATTATAGAAGGGTAAAAAATCTTATGATCATGAACTGGTATCCACTTCCACGAATCGATGATCTCCTTGTCTATCTCTGTAGAGCAATGTTCTTCTATAAGATCAACTTTTGGTTGGGTTATCATCATGTGAAAGTCAGACCATCAGACATACCTTATATAACTTTCTATTGAATGTATGGTCTATATGGGAACCTTATTATGATGTTCGGTCATATTAAAGTAAGTACCATTTTCATGGCATTCATGAAAAGTGTTTTCCACTGCAATTTGGATACTTTTTTCTGGATCTTTGTCGACGACATATTGGTTTATTCTCACACTCATTGATGCCATTAAAACATATTTATATCATTCTAAGTACACTAGGAAATAATCATCTATATTCCAAGCTTCCTATGTTTCACTTTGTGATCGACAAGGTCCACTTCATGGGTCATATTATTTCAGAATAAAGATTCTTTGTTGATCATAAAAAGAATAGTGATGTAGTTTCATGGGAGCATCCTAAAAATGTGTTTGGTATAATGAGTTTCTTGTAAATGTCTTGATATTAGATACATTTCATACAAGACTTCTCATATCTTGCATCGCCTTTTACTGGTATTACATAGAAGGGTGTCAAGCTCACATGGTCAGAATCTTGTGAGAAATACTTTTAGAAGTTTAATGGACGGATCGTATCATCACCTATTCTAATTCTTCATGAAAATGGAAAATGTTATACCATATTTTGTGACACATCAAGAATTATACATGGAGAAATAATTATATTAGAAGAAAACGTTTTTTTGTATGGATCATGATAGTTGATGACTCACCAGAGAAATTACCAAAAACATGACCTTGAGATAGCAGCAATTTCCATCCCTTTTTGTTGCAAGAGATAGTATATACTAGGTGAGATATTTGTACTGTACACAGACCACAAGAGCCTAAAATATATCATTTATCAACATGGAATGATCCTCAAAAAGTGGAAATTGGTCAAATATCAACAATCCTTTGATTTTTAGAATGAATTAACATGTAACACCCTAAGCTTTCACGATACACTTCTATTTCAATAATGAAATAGCTTGCATTGTACACAAGTTCGAGATTCTAACACACCGCGGCCAATCAAAATAGCCATTATGAATAGTAATACCCACTTTTTGAAATTATATAAATTTTATATTTCAAAATGAACATCATTTTTGGATTTGGAATATCAATTATAGCTTTGGGTGAATTTTTGGCATTTTTCTGAAAAACATCAATTTTTTATTAATAGTGAAACCACTAAGTGGTAGTTAAAAATTGAATTTTTGTTTAAATGAAACATTACCACTTCGGTGATTTGATTTTAAAAAATCTGACATACATGGTTGTCATTAGGAAGTAAAATTTGGTTCATTGGGATTAAAATAATTTTTTGGTGAATAGTAACTTTTAAGTTTAATTAATCGCGATTAAAGTTAATTAGTGAAATTTAAGTTAAAAGTGATATTATAAAAATATTTAATTACCTTGACACATGTCTTACCCCTATTGGATGAGGCATGGACGAAAAAGACAATCCATGGGTCAACTTGGGGACCCCATGGAGCCACTTTGGTAGGAAAATCACATTACTTTTTTTATTTAATGTTAAAATAAAAATGTCACAAACATGAGTTGTTTTACTAAAATATTTTTAAATGGGGTAATACAAGTCATATATTTGACTATAAATATTATTTAGAAAGGTAAAAATATTTCATAAATCGTGATAGTTTTTCTATAATTTTTAGACATTAAATAAATTAAATTATTTATGAAACCATGATGATGCAGCGATTACCTCATTATTTAACGATTTAAATAAAATGAAAATATAATGTGTCATTTATGACATAAACATGTAAAAAACCTATTGTATTGGTGGATTTTGAACTCTTATCACCTTGTCCTAGAAATATATAATTTTGGGACCTTTTTAATCCGAAAATCATTTTATGACAAAGTATCCTTTTATAACTTTCCAAGAGTGCCCCTCCTCTCCTCTTATAAAAGGCCCCCAACTCTACCACCTGACCCAAACCTCTCAAGCCTTTGGCTCGGACAAAACCTACCCATTTTGTCTCTCCACATTCCAATCTTACTCTTAGAAGCCTTACTTTGGGTATAAGTCTTCCCAAAGAAGCCTTTGAGCTCAAATCAAAAAGAGTTACCCGTTTTAATGGTAGTGTTTTCTCTTGTGTTCTTATGTTTTATTTTGCTTCACCAAACCCTTAAAATATTTTTATTGCATTATCTTTTAACAAAACCAGTATGTTCAATATACTATTATGTTGTTATGAGATTTATTTTATTTACACTTACACACACCTTCATCTAATGGTTAAAGAACATACTGTTTATGTTGGTGGTGAAATACTGCCTCACGAAACGATGATTGTTCAGTATTCTTTTAACACCTCTAATGGTGGACATTTTGATGACACTATTTTCATATATGATATATATATTATGTTTATTTTTTCCTTATTCTTCTTTATTTTTCATTTATGACATACCTTTATGATTTCCATTATGGGTAAACGCGATAATTTTATTTTAGGAAGTGCGGACTACCGCCCCCTCAAAGTGATTTGAATCGTTAATGCCATATGTGGGATGTATAAAGGATGGATAAAATGATATTATATATGATATTATATTGGAATTATAATATACCATTATATCATTATGATTTCATTCCATTAAATATGAAATATAAATGAAATTAGTGTTCATGCGTACGTACGGCTTACCGTCTCCATGAACGGTGCATTTCATTTCTTACCTCTAAATGTTACGTAATAATATGAATGAATGTATATACTTTATATATATGATATATATGATATCTACATCAATAATATAATTCGGTATATAATGTATATTTCACCACATGAACAACTTGTAATTATAAGAAGTTTATTTTTGACTCAAGTACCAAAGATCGACAAAATGATCGTTATTAACTTAAATAATTACATAATGTTAATAACATGGTAATAAGTGATATAAAAGTAATAATTAACATGAAATATGTTCTTAATAAAATATAAATTAACTTTAGTTTATTATTCAGAAGGTTAAAGAGCGGTCGAGTCAAGTCGGAAACGAGGTAAGGGAACTTCTTAACCCAATTTCCGTTCATTGGGTTAATCTCTTACTTTCAAATTATGTCATGATATTATTAGATCCTATATTTTATTTGTAACTTCATTATGTGTACTTATAGTGAATACACATAATAGATCTATTTTATTTGAAAAATGATCTTTGTAAGGTACTTTGTCTCAATCTCCATTCATTGAGGCATATTTTGTTTTATACACAAATTTCTATTATACGGTGTATAAACCCCTTTGACATTTACGTTTATTCAAAAGGAATATTTTTATACGAAGAGTTTTACTAAACGACAAAAAGGAATGTTTTTCTTGTTGTACGTATGCAGTGACAATGACTTCTCCGCCGTCGTGACCATTATTTGAGTTTCGGCTTCCTCTACAAGCCATAACATTTTTTTAATGAAAAATAATTACAAAGTTTTAATTTACTTTTATTTTGGTATTGAAAATGGTTTTGAATTTTTTTTATTATATCAATGTGTTGTATTGATATCTTGTAATTGAAATGTGGAAATGTTATGTTTCCTTTATGCATGTTTTATGTGATACGATTATGTTATGGTTTATGATATGTTTAAACCTGTTCATATGAGAAATGTATTGGACTTAATAAGTGACGGGTGGAGCCCGCTATAGCTCCTCGATGCATCCGTAGGTCTCATGAGACAAAATAGTGTCTTGGCATGAGGCCTTGACAAAATATTATTTGTGTTCTTGGCAAGAGGCCTTGGCTACGTGGTTATGATATTCTAGCATTATGCATTATATCATTATGAAAGTGGTTACTGATATTTCATGTGATTATTTGACCAGTAGAATATCCATGTCAATAAGTAAATGAAATTATTTAATTTTACATTTTCCATATTATGTTGAAGTTAATGTTTAAAAGGTTGTTTTTTACTTATACATTGACTTAAATGATTATGTTTATATATGAAAACTTCCTCTATATTGTTATCCTGACTGGGTATCTGAGCTCACCCCTTTCAATGTTTTAATTTTTTCCAGGATGTGAACAAGTATTTTAGGAATGATCTGTCGGGATAGTCTGAAGGAGATATGAGTGTGGAAAATGGAGACTATGTTATTGTAGTTCATCACTTTTTGATGTAATGTAACATTTATTAATGTATCTAGTGATTCCAAGGCTACTAAACTAATCGGTCGTTCGAGACTTGATCTTTTGTGATCATTCCAATGTTATGAAGTAACACACTGACTCTGGGTAACTAGGTTCGGGGCGTTACAGTTGGTATCAGATGCAGTTTATCAATAACCTTGGAAGCTAGATTTAGATAAACTCTGATTAGAGCACATAGCCCTAAGATAGACTTTGAGGATTAGTATAGAATAACTTCATAGAATTGTGGTATTATAGAGATTTTGTGAGTTTTACGAGCAATACATACCTGTCTGGATACGAGAAGGTAGAGGCGTCTCTAGAACATATGTACCTAGGGGTAAAACCCGAAAACAATGCTTTGAGCTAGACTCGAATGAGAACTGGTGCACGACAACGGGCCTTGCTGCACTCTACGATATGACACTCCCGGGGGATATGCTTAGAATAATACTCGTTTTAATTACAAAACACTATGAATGGTTATGAGTATATACTTCCACAAAGAAAACATTTATTATGATTAGAGATTATATCCATAAATCGTTCAATTTATGTTAAGTGTTTTGTAAGGTTGTAATTTTGTATTTTGATTCATAAAATAATCTAGTTTGTGCCATTGTTTAGAAATGGTGACTAGTGGGAGGAATGGATACCATATCAATGAACGCACTCCATGTAGGGATTCCCCTCCCGCTCAAGATAATTATAGTGGAGCTGGTGATAAAACTGGTGCTGATCACCTTATCACCATACTGGGACAACTCACTCAGGTTATGAATAATAACCTTACTCGTATGGATCACCCTGATCAGAAATGTGGAGGATCAATTTTAGACCGCTTCATGAGGTAGAAACCACCAAAATTTAATGGGGGTACAAATCCATTAGTAGCTGAGTAATGGATAAACTCCTTAGAGAAATTATTCCACGCCTTGGGGAATAGAGAATGGGAGAAGGTCATCATGGCAGTTTGCCGCCTCACTAGAGATGCCGATCAATGGTGGTCACTGATTGAAAACACAAAGGAAGATGAAGAAGTATCAAGTATGGAATGAAGGTAGTTTAAGGAAATTTTCTTAGAAAAATACATTACACAAGACCATCGAGCTGATATAGAAAGGAAATTTCTGAGGCTGAGGTAGAAGGAGGATGAGAATGTCGCAAAGTACGAGGCTAACTTTACAAGGTTAGCGAGGAATGCTGCAGATTATATACGTAACCCAATTAGTAATATTTACTTTTTCTGTGATGGGTTAAAACCATTTCTCTGTCGAGCTTTAGTATCACAGTAGTTCTCAACATACGAAGATATAGTCTCGTGTGCTATCAAGACAAAAAAGGAATTCTCCAAGTCTTATGACAACAAAGTAAAGCAAGAGAAGAAGAGAACGGTGGAAAAAGAGACAGATAAAGGGAAAAAGGGAAAGAAAGATTTTCCATTATGCGATAATCGTGGGAAGAATCACCCCAGTACATACCTAAAAGGAATGGGAGTTTGTTATAAATGTGGATAAAAAGGTCACCAGGCTCGTGATTGCAAAGGAAAGAAAGAGGCTATCAATGTTGAATGCTACAATTGTAGGGAAATGAGGCATCATGAAAATGAATGTCATAAGCGTCAGGGAAACTTACCTCAAAAAAGGCCAAGGGATCAAGGACAATCTTATGCTATCACTACAGTTGAAGTGGAATAATTAGTGTATTGGTGCTTTTGGAAACAAGGATTATATTCTGGTTATAAGAATAATGTGATATATATAAGGAATGTACTACAGTACTTGTTACTTTCATTAAGGATTTAATATGATGAAGGTAATCAGATTTTTAGTATGTGACAATAAAAGAAACTTTACATTGTTTGGGGAATCTGATGTTACAATTGATTTTGGAATTTAGAGACCTTTTAGAGAAAGTCTGGACAGATGTATTTTGGATAACTGTAAATGTTGGAATGGATTAAGTTTAACCTTGTATAGTATTATTTAAGGATAAAAAAATTCTGAAGATTATTTTTGGAATATTATAATACTATAGTTTTTGGAAAAGGACAACATACAGGTTGGGGGACAACCCGCCGCATCGGACAAAGCTGTAGGAATCGAACCCACAACCATAGTGCGATAGGCCTTTATTACCTACCACTAGCCTACATGAAGTCCCTGGTTATTACAAATTTTTTTTCCTAATCTAAATGGTATGTGTTAATATTTGTAACATTATACAATTATGAAAAATTGAATATTTTTTGAGTTCTATTATCTTTTTGAGTAAAATATGAGTTTGTGGTAGAAATTAGTTTAAGGTTTAAACTGTACTTGTCAAGAATTAATATATATATACTTATCTCTTATTCTATGAATAAATTAATTCTTAAACTTTATTAAAGGGATATTAAAACAAAAAATGTGTTATCCTAATACCTTATATCTTGTTGAACTGATAATATTTTAAATCAACATAGATTGAAGGCTTTGAGGCCCTCAATTTTACACTTGTTTGTGATTGATGACCTCAATCACTCCCTACAAATATTTACATTTTCCCTCCAAATATATGGCTCTAATTTCCACCAATGTTCTCCTTATCGAGATCTGAATTTGGTGGTGACTTTTTAATTACCCTTTCCCTCTCATTAAGGTTAAATTTTATTAGCCTTATTTCTGATGTGGGTTTTCCAAAAAGGTATTTTCTATTTTCAACATTTTACTTTCATATAAAAGTTTAAAATTGAGAGGAATCAATTTATTTAAGGAGGGGATAATGTAACAACCCAAGCTTTCATGATACGCTTCTCTTTCAATAATTCAATAGCTTGCATTGTACGCATGTTCGATATTCTAACACACCATGACCAATCAAAATAGTCATTATGAATGGTAATACCCACTTTTTGAAATTATATAAATTTTATATTTCAAAATGGACATCATTTTTGGATTCGGAATATCAATTATAGCTTAGGGTGAATTTTTTGCATTGTTCTGAAAAACATCAATTTTTGATGAATAGTGAAACCACTAAGTGGTAGTTAAAAATTGATATTTCGTTTAAATGAAACATTACCACTTATGTGATTTTATTTTCAAAAATCCGACATACATGTTTTTCATTAGGAATTAAAATTTGGTTCAATGGGATTAAAATAATTTTTTTGGTGAATAGTATCTTTTATGTTTAATTAGTCACGATTAAAGGTAATTAGTGAAATTTAAGGTAAAAATGATATTATAAAAATATGAAATGACCTTGACATATGTCCTTCCCCTATTGGATGAGGCATGGATGACGAATAAAATACATGGGTCAACATTGGGACCCCATGGAGCCACTTTGGTAGGAAAATGACATTAATAACTTTTTAATTTAATCTTAAAATAAAAATGTCACAAACATGAGTAGTTTTACTAAAACAATTTTTAAATGGGGTTATACAAGTCATATTTTTTACTATAAATATTATATAGAAAGATAAAAATATTTCCTACATCATGATAACTCTTTTATAAATTTTAGTCATTATATAAATTAAATTATTTATGACACCATGATGATGCAGCGATTACCTCATTTTTTAACGATTAAAAAAAATGAAAAGATAATGTAAAACTAAGACCTACACATTTCAAAAACCTATTTTATGGGAGGATTTCGAACTCTTATAACCTTATACTAGAAATATATAATTTTGGGTCCTTTTAAATACGAAAAGTATTTTATGATAAAGTCTCCTTTTATAACTTTCCAAGAGTGCCCCTCCCCTCCTCTTATAAAAGGCCCCCACCTCAACCACTTTACCCACACCTCTCAAGCCTTTGGCTCGGCCACCCCTGTCCATTTTTTCTCTACACATCCAACTCTTACTCCTAGAAGCCTCACATTGGGTAGAAGTCTTCCCAAGGAAGCCTTTGAGCTCAAATCAAAAAGAGTTACCCGTTTTAAAGGTAGTGTTTTCTCTTGTGTTCTTATGTTTTATTTTGCTTCTCCAACCCCTTAAAATCATTTTATTTCTTCCCTTTGTAACAACACCAGTATCTTCAATATACTATGATGTTTTTATGAGATGGATTTTATTTACACTTACACACACCTTCGTCTAATGGTTAAAGAACATATTGTTTCTGTGGGTGGTGAAATACTGCCTCACGAAAGGATGATTGTTCAGTATTCTCTTAACCCCTCTAATGGTGGCCATTTTGATGAAAATATTTTTATATATGATATATATATTATGTTTATGTTTTCATTATTATTCTGTATTTTTCATTTATGGCATACCTTTATGATTTCCATTATGGGTAAACGCATTAATTTCATTTTATGATGTGCAGACTACCGCCCCCTAAAAATGATTTGAATCGTTAATACCATATGTGGGATGTATAAAGGATGGAGTAAATGATATTATATATTATATTATACTATAATTATATTATAAATTTATATCATTATGATTTCATTCCATTAAATACGAAATAGAAATTAATGTAGCGTTCATGCATTCGTACGGCTTACCGTCTCCATGAACGGTGCATTTCATTTCTTACCTCTAAATGTTACGTAATATTATGAATGAATGTATATACTGGATATATATGATATATAGGATATCTAAATCATGAATATAATTCTGGATATAATGGATATTTCACCACATGAACAACTTGTAATTATAAGAAGTTTATTTTTGACTCAAGTACCAAAGATCGACAAAATGACCGTTATTAACTCAAATAATTACATAATGTTCATAACATGGTAATAAGTGATTTAAAAGGATTAATGAACATGAAAAAGGTTCTTAAGAAAATATAAATTAACTCTAGTTTATTATTCAGGAGGTTAAAGAGCGGTCGAGTCATGTCGGACACGAGGTAAGGGAACTTCTTAACCCAATTTCGGTTCTTTGGGTTGATCTCCTACTTTCAAATTATGTCATTATATTATTATATCCTATCGTGTATTTGTAATTTCATTATGTGTACTTATATTGAATACACATAATAGATCTATTTTATTTAAAAAATGATCTTTTTAAGGTACTTTGTCTCAATCTCCATTCATTGAGGCATATTTTGTTTTATACACAAATTTATTTTATACGGTGTATAAACCCCTTTGACTTTTATGTTTATTAAAAAGTAATATTTTTATACGAAGCATTTTACTAAACGACAAAAAGGAATGTTTTTCTTTTTGTACGTATGCGGCGACAACGACTTCTCCGCCGCCGTGACCATTATTTGAGTTTTGACTTCCTCTACAAGCCATAACCTTTTTTTAATGAAAAATAATTACAATTTTTTAATTTTATTTTATTTTGGTAATGAAAATGTTATTGAAAATGTTTTTATAATATCAATGTGTTGTATTGATATCTTGTAATTGAAGTGTGGAAATGTTATGTTTCCTTTATGCATGTTTTATGTGATACGATTATGTTATGGTTTATGATATGTTTAAACCTGTTCATATGAGGAATGCATTGGACTTAATAAGTGACGGGTGGAGCCTTCTATAGATCCTCGATGAATCGGTTGGTCTCATGAGACAAACTAGTGTCTTGGCACGAGGCCTTGAAAAAATCTTATTTGTGGTCTTGGAATGAGGCCTTGGCTATGTTGTTATGATTGTCTGGCATTATGAATTCCATCATTATGAAAGTTGTTATTGATATTTCATGTGATTATTCGACCAGTAGAATATCCATGTGAATAAGTAAATGGCATTATTTCATTTTACATTTGACATATTTTGTTGAAGTTCAATTTTAAAAGTCTTTTGTTTTAGTTATACATTTCCTTAAATGTTTTTGTTTATTTATGAAAGCTTCCACAATATTGTTATCCTTACTGAGCATCTGAGCTCACCACTTTCAATGTTTTAATTTTTTCTAAGATATGAAGTAGTATTTTAGGAATTACCTACAGAGATAGTCTGAAGGGGATATGAGTGTGGAAAATGGAAACTATTTTTTTGTAGTTTTTCACTTTATGATGTAATGTATCATTTATGAATGTATCTAGTGTTTCCAAGGCTACTAAACTAATCGGTCTTTCGAGACTTGATCTTTTGTGATCATGCCAATGTTACAAAGTAATGCACCAACTCTGGGTAACTGGGGTCGGGGCGTCACATTACCAATAGAATGGGAAATGGCATCACATATGCACTTAGTTGGAAAAGACAAACATAGTTCATACAAGAATCCAGTGATGAATGGAAATTAATGGCCCTCCTTTTTGAGCTTCATATAGAGTTTCATGATTGTTATGAGTAGTGTTACCACTCATACTTATTATTCAAATATTCACTCCATAAGAAGGTGATGAGAAGATAATCTTCAGATCCTAGAGGTTTCGTTATCCATAGGAGTATGTTAGGAGATAAACCACCTCTGGATTGGTCTGTGGAATGAGACAACAACGTGCATGTACATGGACATGCCTTGGTTCCCACATACATGAGAGATGAGTTGATGTAAGAGTACAACTCTTCTTGGTGGGATGTTTATCTTGGAATCTCAAATATATATCGAGATATTCAACACAAATATTGTTGGACGAGAATGAATTGTTAGATAAACTAATTTATTATTAGGTTTTCCACAGTTCAACAGGTGAACGACGATCACTAGAGACTGGTTGGCTTCTTTCATCCACTTCATATCCTAGAATGGAAATGGGAAGATGCTATTTTAGATTTCGTAGTTAGCTTACCGAGAAAATTAAGGTGTAGGGTTTCTATCTAGGTAGTCGTTTATGGACTAACAAAATCATCCCACTTCATTCCAATACAAGATACATTCCTAGTTGATTAGTTGGGAAGAATGGATGTTTGTAATATCATACGACTACCCTGGGTTCTTCATACTATCTTTTTAGATCGGGAATCTCATTTCAAATAATGGTTCTTCAAAGGTTTTAGAAATCCTTGGGAACGTAGGTGCTACTAACATAGTATTTCACCCACACACTGATGGACAATCGGAAAAAACGATACAGGTTCTAAAAGATATGGTCTGAGCATGTGTCCTTGATTTCAGTGGTTCATGGTAAAATCATATCACAATCATCGAGTTCTCCAATAACAATATATTACTAGTGATAATTCAGTTGGATATTTTTTGAGGGGTTATATGGTAGGTCATTCCCTTCAACCATGTGCTATCTATAGTTAGGTGAGGCATCCCTACTATGTCATCGTCTCGTTTAGAAGACATCAGAGAAAGTTCAACTGATCAAAAATTATATGACTACTAACCAATATAGGTAAAAAAATTATACTGAATGATTTGAACAACTCTAGATTTTGAGGTTTGGGATCATGTTTTCTTGCGGTATCACCAAGTCTAGCGAACATATGGTTGCAGAAGAAGGGAAATTTGTCTCCCCATTACATTGGGTCATCTGATATTTTAAAGAAAGTTGGGCTGATAGACTATCAATTGCTACTACCTTAGAGGTAACATGTCATGCACGACATCTTTCATGATTCAAAACTTCACAAATATCATGCTAACCCATTTCATGAATTTCATCCTGAGGATGTTGAGTTAGATGTTAACTCTACCATTGAAGAATATATTGTACGCTTCGTTGACCGAAGCATAAATAATTTCCAAGGATATTATGTCCCACTCATTTGGGTTCTATGGAAGCATGACCAAGTATAGTTTGAGGCATAGGAGATGGAAGCCAATGTATGTACCCAGTGGATATAATTGTTCTCAGATAGTGTTTCTTCACCCCTGGAAGGATAACTCAGTGGAGAGTTCATTTATGGGGGACGACTGTAGGAACCCAATAATTCAATCGGGTATGAATCCTTTAATTGATAGGTCTAAATATTTACTTTGGACATTATATGGATGCCTAATGGCTTAGTAAAGGCTCCATGGGTGTCTGAGGCTTTTTCAGATCTCGAAACCCATCTTTTTGAAAAAATTAGTCTTTGCAAGCTGTTTTGAGTAAATTGTGAAGAAATTTTGCAGGATTTTTCAAACCATGCTGATTGTGTTTTTTTAGAAGGATCCACCTCACATTGATGGTGAACAGCTGTGCGACCTAACCCCATTAAAACCCATTTTCCCAGGTACTGGTGCATGAAATTAATACAGTTTGATCAAACTATGGTGAGGATGTTATTTTAGGTAGAACCATCTTCCACGGTTTGTGTACTGTTTGAAAAACCATCTGGACAAATAGTGCCCAGGCTAAAAACCGAGGTAAAATTTCTAGAATTACAATAATGATATATTTACATCCCTCTTCTTCTCCAAAAAATAAAAAGTGGTATTTTCCACCTATTTCACCCATTTCGTGGTTTTTGATGATCTAAAATTGGAATAAATAGATTTATATTATCTGGAAACCGATCAAGCATCATCTCGCCATGTTGGATGTGCAGTGATATAGTCCAACCCATGGAAAATCAAAGGCTGATATTGAAGGAGGATAGTCATACAACCCAAAGGTGAGTGTAAAACAACTCAACCCTAATGTTTTCTAATATTGGAACTTCTGTATGGGTCCCCCCAATATCATTGGGAACCCTTTCTTAAATTTACATTCCTTTATTATAGTAGTTAAAATAATATGGCTATTCTCATTGCAAATAAGTTTTTAGAGGTTAACATTTACACCCACAAATAAATTCACCCCATGTCGAAGGTTGTGATATATTGGGGATTTTGTGTTTTGAAACGTTCGACCCACCGTTCATGTATGCCTTTGTGTGACCTTTATTACTTTGATCTTTCCTTTAATAAATGGCTTATTAATACTAATAATAGGAAAATAAAATGTACCATGTATTCTTACCTCATGACCTATCTATTTCAAGTGATTCAAATTGATTATAAAAAGTGAAAAGTGAAATGAAAAATATACCAAGTATATAACATGGCCTTATCCAATGAGATTGAATAAATATTTCATGTTCATAGCACCCCATTCCATATTGATAGAAGTTAGTGGTGTGAAAAAAAATTATATGACATAATGGTTAATTATGATTGGATTAAGTAGTTGCATTGCTACATGACCATTAAAAAATAATGGAATACATTGCTTGAACCTAATGAATGATTACATGACTGTAATATCAAATAAAAATGGACTGAATTGATCTCGACTAGGATTCTGAGAGGAGAATACATTAGGATTTGGGAACCCCAGTTCGATTCAAGGATGTGGTTTTCTTAGGTTGACACCATCCTAGACTCTGATTCATTTCTATTACTTGGATTCACAGTATACAACCCTAGAGTCCTTTACATTACATCATGATTCCTTGGATACACTGATTGGTGTTATCATTGACTAGTAGGTTCCATGGTTAAATCCCATAGGTCCCTATCCATTCATAGTCTCTTTTTCCCTTGGAGGATAACTTTAGACTTGGTAAGGAGATTATTTTGGAATGCCTTGGATTACGCTCTATGGATTACGCACTTAACCCTTACATAGACACATATACTACTAAGTTATCATTCTGTGAGATCTATGTTACCTTTTTTGTTACCCTAGTACTTATTAACCATATACCATTTTCATGTTCTGTTGTTAGTTATTGGGACCTTCACTACTAATACTATCATGAGGTGATGTTATTGATGGATATTCCTCACATGACCAATTAATAGTAAATGGTAATTACATAATAAATGAACTAGTTACATGCCCATACACCAACTGAGGGATGATGCAGGTACTTGGTTATTTAGTTATATTCCATTATTTTCTCTACTTTATTTATTCATACCTACTCTCTAATATATTCCATTATACAGGATGAATGTTATAGACACTGTTAGTGGTGGAACACAAAGATTTATATCACAACCTCTCTGATTGTTGTTCGGTACCCATACTAGTTTACATGAATGCATGTGATGACAAAGGAAATCATTCACCTTATTACACATGATTTTGTTCTGATAGGACAAGGATTGATAAAATATGACCAATTTCAATTTTAGGATGATTGGAGTCTCCTTTTTTCTTTTAATTTGTGGAACACGTTATTCCTATTTTCCAGTAACCATGATTTCTAGTTTTCCTATAACATGAAATGTTTTCATCATTTCTCATATTTTCACTATTTTTTATTATTCTCGTTTATCCATTGAATCCATTTTCGTACAATGTTAACTACTATTTATATCCTTCCACTATGCAAAAATATTATAATAAGGCCATAGTCTCACCACAGACACACCCTAGTCCCTTGCTACTAGTCGGCATCCTCCAGAATTTGGGGATATGCCTTTGAGTACGTGTGGGCCACCAGGATTGAGGCACCCTAAGTGAAATACAGCTTTAGGACGTCATAGATACACAATAAATAAATAACTTGAAGCAAAATATGGATCATAAAACAAATAATAAAAGAAAAACAAATCAATGATATTTGAATCCTACATAGCATGATATGATGGATGGAAATACCTACTTTTCCAAACTGACCATGGTATATACCCATATAAACTAGTAACCTCACACTCATGTGTATCACCTGAGGGGTAATAATATAACCAATAAAAAATACATTCATGATAAGAAATCACATATATGGATACATGTAATATCGTTATATATAGAGTTACATGTTCCCAGAACATGATATATATCATATCCTAACAAAATAACTTTCGTTCATATTCTATGGCCCAATAGTTGGTCGAAATAAAAACACTTCAGTTCAATTTTTTCACTCTCTGGCCTAATAACCACTGAAGCAGTGCTCTACAATGGTTCTCCAAATGGCCTTAATAAAAATTCCCCATACCCGAGAGTCTACAACCTATAAACCTGGGTTTAAGGTGATAATTATTAATGATTATCAACAAATATTTTAATAACTAAATTAGTTTAAATTGTAGTAAAATTTAACCATATAATGAAATGGCTCTGGGAATATATATATGAAATTGTCGATGTTAATAAAAATGAGAAAATAGATAACAAATGAGTAATGAGAAACATATGTATAGAAAAAAATACATCTACAGTCCATACAAAATATCTCAATTAGAAAAAAATATAAATACTATGTATGACACCAAATTGGTCTTGATTATTATAAAGATCCAACTCTTATAAATTTTCCTTATAACTAATATATCCACAGTTATCAAGAGTATAACATTGCAAAATTCTACAATGAAATTGTTAAAACACTATGGGTACAGAGGTTATATAATTTCCAAAATTAATCAATTATACCATCACCAATAATGTCGGTAATAAAAATTATAGATTAT
Organism: Viscum album; assembly: GCA_963277665.1. NCBI lineage: Eukaryota > Viridiplantae > Streptophyta > Magnoliopsida > Santalales > Viscaceae > Viscum > Viscum album. The sequence continues at coordinate 820,873,260 of OY728151.1, forward strand.
AAAGTTCTTGTAGGGCCTGTTGTAATTTCTAATTTATATCGTTAAAATTGTAGATTAAAGGAAAAAGTTATTATTAGTCTCCATAGTGACACCCATTATCATTATAATAACTTTTTTAACAATTGAAAATATTTATATTATATTGGAATACATCATATATTTTACGGTTTCAATGTATAAAATAGAAAAGACCTTATTTGTAATAATCTGAGCAAACCCACATGGCTCAACCATCCATTCTGCCTCAATATTTCATCTATAGAATCCATGTTGTATGACGCATGTCCCTTCACTATATTTGGTAAGACATCATAAAAAAATAAAGTATACTAAACATACAATACTATAGAATTATTATAATCCATAGATTATTCTGATGGTATTCCAAAAAAATAGATCGTACCAAATATGAGGAAATCGTCCCATTATCTTCATCCATGGTAACTAATAGGATTCCAAGACATTAATTCATGAAATTCATTGAATAAGATTTTACTTCAATCCAAGGGGATCCTCCCATTCATGTTTAAATAAATATCTCTAAGAGTAATCTAATGGATCCCTTAAGTCATTTCATACAACTGGCCCTCAAGGGATTTTATGGTTTCACTGCACCAATACCTTCATCTGAGACACTTATATGAATCTAGGGATTTCATAAGACATTACACACTAAAAATGGTCATAAATAATACATGGAATATATCAATGGAATTATTTTATTATTATAAAAATAAATTTAAAATTCATTTCATGAAATTAATTAATTCATTTTTTACATTCCACATAATGTGTTCTTTATTCACTTTGAAACTATGTATAAAAGTTTTCATTTACATCCTATTATCAAGAATAAATAATATTTAAAAAAATAAATTCTTATTTTATTATCTTAAAATTTCCAATTATAATATCTCTAAATGGAATAAGATCCCAAAATTTACAGGTCAAGACTAAAAAATTACCGTTTAAGATATTTTATGGAAAATAGATATTAGACTATTTAATGAAACTTTATATAATCAAAATTAATCATTAAAATATTAATTTTAAATATTTTTCCCATGGAACTTTTTATGTATGATTAAATAAAATAATAATATTAGGATTTAAAGAAGGTCAAATTACATGTGGTGAATACTATTGAGAGCTCGCAAAATAATGGGTTTGAATATCATTTAAAAATGAATTTCTATGTGGAATGTATATAATGGTATAGTCAAAATAATTATTATATTCATCATATAGGGTGCTAGTGTGACTACAAAACTAATGAATTTAAAATTATAACAGAAAATGATTTTATATGATAGAACATATACCTCATGGAAGCCATTCCATTTTAATTACATGATAAATAACCTTCATCTTAAGAACATACAAGGCTAGTAGAAAGGGCCTAAGAACCAGTGACCCATCTCAGATCCAACGAACATCCATTAACTAATTAAAATCCTATGTAAATTAATGAACATCCTAAAACTAATTAAACCAAAATAACTATTATGGGATTACCAACAACAGAATAACTAGTTATACCCACCACTATCTAACTGAGACCAACTACCCTATGATGGTATATTCCAATCTCCAAACATTTTCATTGGATGAATCCATATCATATGAAACAAAAACCATAATATAAAATTTTAATATAGGAAAAAATACTCCAAAAATCACACGATGACATAACTAATTTGTATCAAATGGTGATGATATGTAAACATCATTAAGGGTCACCTCTCAATAGGTATCTTGTACATATAATAATCTTTCGAAAATTCATTAATTCTCCACTGGAAATTTCATTGAAATCAATAATTAGAATAAAAAAATAATAAATATATATTATAAGGAATGAAATGGAGAGGTTTATTAACCTATTTCTCAATAATCATTAAAATATTATGATATTTAGACATTGTATGTTATAGATTATATTTGGTGGAATAAGAAGAGGAATGAACAAATGGAACACACCTACTAGGGGAAAGGAGGAAAAAATATTGACTGGGAAGGGGGGAAAAACACCCTAGACTAGTGCACATAAAATCATACATTGACCCCACTATATAAAATATGGTACAATTGATAGATGATACTATTACAGTGGACATCTGGTGATCCTAAGAATCAAGTTGGGATTTATCCCATTCCACGATACTGTTCGTGGCTCTATATTGACAAGTCAGCGGTGAATCAGCACCATGGTGTAGCCCCATGTATTCCTCTTATGCTTCCATATTATATTAGACATGAACTAACACTTTATTAAATATGTTAAACACCCCTTTTGGGATAAAAATTTTCAAGAAAAACATATGAACTTTAGTTCAAAAAATAACCCTCATTGTAACTGAAAGTCTAAACTTCCCTAGGAAATTCTAACTAATATTTACAACATAGAAATTGCATTATTTGTTGATTTTTTCATATACAACAACAATATATTAAGATATATGAAAAATTTGGGTAATATAATTATTAAAATTTATCAATGATTAATATTGTAGTTAATCAAATATTTTATCAATTTGACATAAAAACAATATAATTTTTTCAAAACATAAACATATAAAAGGAAATTTTTCAACAAAAGTACATTTTAATTATACATTTTATTTTTATTTAAATTAAAAATTACAATATTTTAGATTTAAACATTGATCATATTATCTTCATTTTTTAATTGACCATTAAAAATAAGCTTATAGTTAATTTCATATATTCTGTGGATAATAATTGATATTTAGGTGAATAGTGAAATAATACAGATTGAGTTATTACCATAACCTTTATGAAATAATCATAAAAATGAATTAAATGCTTTCATAACCATGTTTTATTGATATATATATATATATATTGAATAAATTATATAAAAATATTTTGAATAATTTATTAAACCCCATTTAAGGTTTTGGAATCTTATATAATATTCGACTATAACATTTATTTTTATACATAAATATTAGAAACATAGGGTTCATCAGTTGTAAAAAAATTTAAAAAATGGATTTGATATTTTTCATGGACACTAACATGTTATTTAATAATTTACGTTTTTATATAGTCTTTAAAACGTGATTATTATGATTTATTTTAAATACCATGATAATGCTTAAGTGTAAATTTATAAGAATTATTTCCACTAAAATATTTAATATTTATCCAATGATATAAATTAATTAATTATTAACACTTTATATGATATAATTTTTATCCAACATATATAAATATAATAATTCTCATTCAATTGGTAATCAATAAAAAATAGTATTAGAAAAATTCAATAGAAATACATTTTTATGCAAATTCTTTCCTTATATAATAATTTTTATAGTTTAAAGGATTATTTAAAATTATTTATAAAATTATTTATATTATATAGTGATAAAATTTATTTTCAGAATATCAATATTTTTAATTAATGGAAAACATATAATTTTAATTAAATATAATTGAGTTGTTGTAATAAACTAGTTGTCATTGTAATAACCAAATTGGTATGTTGAAAAAATATATTTGTTAACATATATGAAAGAACTATAAAACATGTGTGTCACCGAATGTTTTAGGGATTTAGGACCATTGATCACCAAATACATAACTAATTTCCCTTTTTGGAACCATTCATTTATGAATAGACTCATGTTATCTGTGAAAAAGTAATGAATACTTTCAAATGTACCATTTCTGACATATAAAAGTGGATCAATAACACATTATTTATCCACCAATTTAAATGAAATGCCTATAAAATCCTAAAAAAAATGGGTTACATAATTGTAACACCCCATGATTTCATAGTACATTATTTCATTAAAGTTATTCAATAACTTTCACTGCATGCAATACCGAGTTCTAGCGCACCACGACTTACAAAACTAGCAGGTCAAAAGAAGTTATGAATTATATTAATAGAATTTTGATACATATATATATTCAGTTTTACAAAATAAACTTATTTTTTATAATCGGGACATATGAATTTAGTTTCTATAAATTTTTTCTGTTTTTCTAATAACTTTCATATTTGGGTGAATAGTGAAAAATACTATAATTTAACTGAAAACAACTTTTTTAATAAAAATAATATATAGTGTTAAACTATACACATGAATGGTTTGGAAATATAATTAAAATATATTTTTACCATTTAATCTAATGTTGGTAAGTGGATGTAATTTCACTTTGAAATTGTACATAAACCAGTGTAAATATTTTAGTAGTTATTATTTCAAAAAAATGCACTTATTGGTTTTGAAAAAGGAAATTAATTTTATATTGACAAATAAAATTTCTATGTTTTTAATTTAGAAAAATGGACTTCATTTTTGAATTTGGAGTATCTGAATTATCATAGACTGAATTTTTGGTATTTTTATGAAAACTTTCAATTTTTGATGAATAGTGAAAACACTGAGTTATGGCTTAAAATAGAATTTTTATTTAAAAAGTTTTATTTTAATTTTTTGTAGGTCAAAATAGTTTCATAATACCTATATAAGTTAATGTTATTTAATTTTAGTAAGTTTATAATATTTTTAGATATATAAAAAATTTATTGAACTTTTTAACGTCATTTACCCACCTCCTAGGAGCATTTGAAAATTTACCTAAAACATAATTTTACCGCTTTTCTGGGTTGAATTTCAAAAATCAGAGACACATAGTTGATATTATAAGTAAAATGTGGTTCAATAAGATGAAAATTATTTTTGGTGAATAGTAAATTTTGACTTTTATTTACCACGGTTAAAGGTAAATAATGTAATTAAGGGTAAAAATGATATCATAATTACCCTAAAACATGTCCTAATTATATTGGATAAGTGTAATTAGACCCAAAACAACATTAGGAATAAAATATGATCCTTAGATCCACTTGTATTTGATTATGACATATATTATTTCTTAATTCAAGGAAGAGTTAAAAGTGTTAAATTCAATGTTTAATAACTAAACCATTTTTAATATAGGGTTACACATAAGATAAATTTGACTATAAATATTCATTAGAAAGATAATAATATTTCTTACAGAATGGTATTATATATATATATTAATAGACAATAGATAATTTAATTTATTTATGACACAATGATGATGGAATAATTACCTTACTAATGAAATATTAACATAATTGATATTATAAATACAAAAATAAATGTAATTTGAGACTTTTTATTAATTACACTAATTTTATATGTAAATATGACATGTTAGAGTTGATTAAATGAATTTTTTTCAAAGTAATAATTCTGTTATGAATTTAGAAAAAACAAAATGCCAAATAGTGTCAAAATTGACAAAAAAGAGGTTTGCGATGGCGACCGATTCTCCAGGATCCTCGTCTCTCTTCTCCTCCTTCTATGGTTTCTACGACAGCCCTTTAGAGGGTATGGCTATCCCCTAAACTTATTCTTCACATTTCCTTCTCTTCAGCCATCTTCTTCTTTCTCATTTCCATGTATCCTTTACTCTAGGGCTCAATGCCATGGGTTTTCCTCCTCTCTTATCTCGGTCTTCCCATCATCAGTCATTTACTGCGGATGTCCTTGGCTGGTCACACCCTGCTCTGATTTCTTGTTCTCCTACACCACTCTAGGTCGGAGTGGGAGCATTGGTTCTAAGAGATTTTGGGTTAAGTGGTTCGATGGTCGATGGGTTTCCCGACTCTTCGGGAATCGACTTCCTTCTGTCATGCCTACTACAAGTTTTATTTGAAGATGACGTCCGTCGGAGATCTCTGTTTCTAAAATCTGCTCTGACCTCAAATTCCTCGGCTTCTCTCCGAGTCAGACCTGGAGAGGTAGATTCTTTGAGGTAATTGGTTTTGTGGTTTGGCAGCTGCTGGTGCTCCAGACGCTCCTTGATGTGGTATTTTCTTGTGAAGTTGTTTTATTGCTGGTTAGTTTTTATTTGCGTTTCTTCCTCAATGAAATAATTGAAGAATTGTTGTGATTCTCTGTTTGAGATCATTCTGTTTGATGTTTGATAGGTGTTGAAGTCATATTGGGTTTATGGTTTTGGTGATATTTTCTTCTGTGTGGTGCCGGACGTTGGTGTCGATGGTGAATACGAAGATGAAGTGATGGTGGGGTGGCTTAGGTTTTCTATGGAGACCTCAATGCTTGTGCTCTGCTCCTGTTTCCAGGTTCATCTTACCCTCCCAGGTCGGTTGGGCTCGGTAGCTTTCGAGGAGGTGTTGAGAGGTTTTTGTGCAAGTGGATGGGTGTCCATGGTGGCGTGAATGGTTCATTGGTTTCTTTTTGGGTGTTATGGTGATGCCGACGATGTCTTTTTGGATACGTCGATGAGTGGACATTGGTATCGAGCGACGAGGACCTCAAAACAGTGATTGTAGCTCTGGAAATGTCATTGATAGAATCTCCGACGACAACAATGGTGGGGGTTCCGAGAAGAGATGTTTACGGAGGTGACTAAATGGATGATTATTACGATGTCTGCTCGAATCGAGGTGGGTGACTAAATCGGTGTCTACGCGACTCGAGGTGGCTCTTGGATCAACTCACATTTATGACGGTTGGCACGTGGATTGGAATATTGTTTATGTTTGTGAATTTGAATTTGAAAACTCTTGCGGTGGTGTGCTACATTGGCTATGAAGAAGGTGGGATGTGAGTTTCTGTAATGCGGTACTGTTTTTTGAATTTTGTGATGTGCGGTTACCACTTTTCCTTAATGTGGATCTTAGAAAATATCAAAAAAGGGATTTGGAGGACAAAAAAGTGTTTTTAAAACAAATATTATATTATTAAATGCTATTCTATACCTTAAAATATATGGTTCATCCAAAAGGATTAAATACTATTATATATGTCATTAATGAACCACTTGGGTTCTGTTGGATGTTTATAGTATTTTTATTAACCATATTATATAAAAATACAAAGAGACATGGTAAATGTCAAACTATTTAACTAAGAGTTAAATATAAAAGATAAGCTTAATATAGTGACCGAAACCTATCTAAAACCTATTGGTTGGTGTTTTTAGACCAATATCCGCCTTATCCTTTAAATAATTCATTTTGGAGCCATTATAATCCGAAAATGGTTTTATTATAATATAATATTTTACGTTTTTCCTAAGGTCCCCCTCACCTCTCTTGTAAAAGGGAAGTTCCATTCTCTCAAATTCACACCTCCAAAGCCATATGGCTCAGCCAACCCCTACCCAAATATCCTCCCAACTATCCTACCATCATCCTAGAGGCCTTCCTTTGGTACGAATGTCAATATAAGGTTCCCTTTTGATCAAATCAAATGGAAGAACCCGAAGAAGAGGTAATGATTTTACCACCCTCTTTCAAGTTCTTTTCATCATCCATTTAAACATTCATTGTTATTACCATAAAAAAATAATAAATCCAGTTCCTTATAAATACAATAATTTTTTTATAAATATGGCACAACCATATTCATTATTCTATCCATCCTATGAATGATAATGTCACCATGAATGAGTGCATAGTGCATACAGTCTCCACATTGTGGTGTAATTTGTTATTCAACACTATGTTATTTGGATGGATAAAATGTTGAGTAATTTGTATATAAATAATGAAAATTAAAAGATATTTTCTCTATAAAATTAATTTACCATCCAATTCCACACTTTTATGGAAATGATATTGTCGATCATGCGTACGTACAGATTACTGTCTCCAAGACATGATGAGATTCATTTCTACGTTCACCATTCATCGACGATTATAAAAATATATATTAAAAATTAGCATTTAAAATATGAAATAATAATGAAACTGGAGATATATGTATGTATGTATTTATGTACTTAAATATATCTAATTCACTTACTTCTGTCCAATACGATGAGAAAACAGAAACATTGTTTATGCGTACGTACGGCCTACCGTCTCCATAAACGTTGTTTTCCATTTCATATATCTATCATTTTTATATATTTATATTCTAAATATATATGATATATAAATCAAGGTTCATATTTTGGAAGTATTTAAATCATTATCTAAATGAAACAATCAAGAATAAGATGTTCAAACACGTATGAAAAAGAAAGCGATTATTACCAGAAATGATAATTTAAAAACGAAATCATTATTAAATGGGTAGAATAAAGTCATAAATGAATCAAGTATGATATACTAAATTTTAATATGGTGCTGTTATAATTTAATAACATAATATGATAATTGTACATGAGGGTAAATGTACTATCGACCAAAGGAAAGTGCAAGGTAAGGGTTAATTTCATAATCTCATTTTTATCAGTGGTTGTTTCTATGTAAGTATCTACTGGGACATATTTATTATCCATGTCCATGTTTCATGAAAGAATTTTCAAAGTGATTATATTAAGGTACTTTTTACTAAAACATCATTTTAGATGTTTTAAATATTTATTCCTCTAAATCGTTCATATTAATATCCATGTTTTTAAAATGATTTTTAATTATTTATCTATATGAACATGAATGTTTTTAAAATGTTAATTCCATTAAAAAGTTTCAACGTGGCATGAAACACTTTGATTCAAAAATTCCAATAAATGTCTTACTTTCTAAATTGTGTGACTTTTATATGGTTTCATGAAAAATGGATATTTCTCTCAAAGAGTTTTACAAATCATTTTCATCTATGTCAACACCCTTTGATGGATTTTAAACTTGTTTGAAGTTGATTTATTATGATACAAATCTTCCATATTGTATTAAAGTTTTTGTGATAGGTTTGACTATGGAAGTGTTATTTTTATACCATTCATGGTTTATTGATAATGTGTTGACATTTTGTATGATATTTTTAATACGAATGTTAATTTTATGTTTATACAATTTCATATGAGAAATGCATTGGACTTAGTAAGTGACAGGTGGAGCCCGATATAGCTCCTCAATGCATCGGTAGGTCTCATGTTACAAACTAGTGTCATGGAACAAGGCTTTGAAAAAACCTTATTTGTATTCTTGGCACAAGGCCTTGACTATGTGGTTATAAAAATCTGGCATTATACATTCCATCATTATGAAAGTGGCTATTGATATTGGATGTGATTATTTGACTAGTAGAATATCCATGTGAATAAGGAATGGAATTATTTTATTTTATCATTTCCATATTATGCTGAAGATCATGTTTAAAAGGATTTTTTTTAGTATTATACATTTCCTTAATGTTTATTCTTACTTATGAATGTTTCCACTAAATTATATACACTTACAGAGCATCTGAGATCACCGATTTCTTATGTTTTATTTTCCCAGGATCCCACGAAGTGTTTTATGTTTGAGATACAGGGTTAAGCTAAGGGAACAATGGTATTCTAAAAATATTTTTTGTGTGTTGTATGTTTGAAAGTGTAATTTAATGTTCATATATGTAATCTATTTTCCAATACTGCTAAACTGATCGATCTTTCGGGACTTGATTCCTTGTAATCATGCCAATGTATTAAAATCATGCACCGACTCTGGGCTACTAGGGTAGGGGTGTTATAGTTGGTATCAGAGGATGTTTAGGAATAACATTGGAAACCAGATTTAGGTAAAATCTGTATAGAGCACATTTCCCTGAGATAGAATTTGAGGATTAGTGTAGAAAAACTTCTTAGAACATTGGTAATGATGAGATTTGTGAGTTTTCCCAGCAAATACATCCCTGTCTGGATACTAGCAGGTAGAAGCGGATCTTGCAGAGATGTACCTAGGGGTAAAACTCGAAAACACTTCTTTGAGATAGCCTCAAACATGAACTGGTGCATGAAAATTGGACATGCTGCACTCTTGGTTATGACATTCCTGGGGGATAAGCTAAGGATAATTCTCATTTTCATTACACATAATTATAAAGGATTTATGAGTATATACATCATCAAAGAAAATATTTTTATGATTATGGATTATATCCATAAAATGTTCAATTTACATTATGTATTTTATAAGTTTGGAATTATGCATTATGATTCATAAATTCACATAGTGTATTCCATTATTTAGAAATGGAGCCCAGTATAAGGAATGAGAACTCCAGCAATACGTTTGATCCAATGAGTAAGAAGGATCATATATTTCATGGTATTTAGACAAAATTTAGAAGGTATATAGTCACCCAAATATTATGATCATATGAATAAATATTATAATGTGTTAATAAGATTTTTAATGAATTCTTTGAGTCCTATGGATTTTAAGGGCAGAAAGAGAAGGAAAGTATGGTAGAGAGAATGATGCATAAATGAAAGAGGGGAAAGTAAGATTTTACAATATGTGATAACTATGGAAAGAATCACCTAGGTAAATTCTTGGAGGGAATGTGAGTTTGTTATATGTGTGGAGAAAAAGGACCCCAAGTATGTGATTGAAAGTGTAAGGAAAATGTTTCAAATGTACAATGCTTCATCTTCAAAGAGTTGGGACACTACAAGAATCAATGTCCAAGTCATCAGAGTATACCCCAAATGCTGCTATTGGATAATAATAAAGTTATAATACTACTGAAGATAAATATGAATGATTAGATTTCTTATGTTGTTATTAATTTATTGTGTCATTTGAGTATTGTATAAATTATGTACATGTTATAAGAATTATAGATTATATAAATATTTTACTCTAGTACTATTTCCTAAAGGACTTGAGATTGTGTGGAACCAAAAAAAGTGACTCAATGAGAGGTTATATTTTTGAAAAATATATGGTTGAGAGAAAGATAGACCATATTATGGTTCTGATACTAATGTAGTGATTTTGGAATAATACATGATTGATTTGGATAAATTATATTGGATATTGATGACTACCTTGAAACTGATTAATGATTTCTATATTCCATCATTGTTGGAGTTTTCAACATTTTTTGATAGAATGAGTATGTCAAGTATTTTATAAAGAATAAGGGAGAATGAATGTAATCAATATGGTATTATGGTAATTCAGGAAGTTTCAGTATTTTAAAAGAATACATTATGAATGTGTTCACATGTTATAACGTGGAAAAAAGGAAATTCATTGTGTTTAACTTCCTTATAAATTTTGGACTGTGAGATTTGGTAGAAGTATTTTGGATAAGTCTAAATGTTGGAATTGATTAAGTTTAAAATTGGATACTATTGTTAAGGTTGTTTTTAGATTTTTTAGAAAAGGACAACATGCAGACTAGGTGACAACCCAATGCGTCAGACAATGATGCGGGAATCTAACTAATAGTCGTAGTGCGACTGGGATTTATCACCTACCACTGAACTATGTGAAGTCTCTAGATTGTATAATGTAGTATTTTTAAAAGGGTCTGATAGGTGAATTATAAATTCACTTTTGGATCCCGATACTAATATGATAAATAGAATGTATATTTTTTAAGTTCTAATATCTTTTAGAGTGAAAGATGAAATTGTGGTAAAATTTAGTTTAAGGATGGAAGACTACTTTTCAAGTATATATTTTTTTATTCTCTTATTCTACAAATGTTTGTGAACGATGACCTCAATCAATCCTTAAAAATATTTATGATTTTCCTCTAATTATGTTTCTATAATTGTCAACAATGTTATCTTAATCATGATCATAATTTGGTGGTGATTTTTTCATTCCCCTTTTTCTCTTATTAATAATAAATTTTATTAACCCAATTTTCGATGTGGGTTTCCCACAAAGGTATTTTCTATTTTCATAATTTCATTTTTGAAAAATAATTTCAAATTTCGAGGACACTATTCATTGAAGTAGGGAAGAATATAACACCCCATGATTTCATAATGCGTTATTTTTTAAAGTAATTCAATAACTTGCACACCACGCAACACCGAGTTCTAGCGCACCCGGACTTACCACACATGTTGTTCAAAAGCAGTAATGAATAGTATTAATAGAATTTTGAAACATTTATATATTCAATTTGACAAAATAAACATCTTATTTATAATCAGGACATAAAAATTTAGTTCATATTAATTTTTGGGGTTTTTCTAATAACTTTCATATTTGGTGAATAGTAAAAAATACAATAATTTAACTGAAAACAAATTTTTTTAATCAAAATAATTTCTAGTGGTAAAATATACACATGAATGGATTGGAAGCGTAATTAGATTATATTTTAACCATTTAATTTTATGTTGGTCATTAGAAATAATTAAACTTTGAAGTTGGTTATAAAAAGGTGTCAATCATTTGATAGTTATTATATCGTAAATTTTTTTTTTTGCTTTTGACAAAGGGGATTAATTTTAAATTAATAAATGAAATTTATATGTTTTGAATTTAGTAAAATATAATTCATTTTTGAAATCATAATATCTAAATTATCTTAGGTTTATGTTTTGGTATTTTTCTGAAAACATTCAATTTTTGATTAATAGTGAAAAACACTGGGTTATAGTTTAAAACCGAAATTTTATATAAATAATTTTATTTAAATTTATTTTATTTCAAAATATTTATATAATACCTATATAAGTTAAATTTAATTCATTGGTGTCAGTTTATAATAATTTTATATATATAAATAATTTATTGAACTTTTTAACGTCTTTAACCCACCTCCAAGAAGCATTTGAAAATTTACATAAAACATAATTTTACTGCTTCTGTGAGTTGAATTTCAAAAATCCGAAGGACATTTTTGATATCAGTAAGTAAAATTTGGTTCAATAAGATGAAAATAATTTTTGGTGATTAGTAACTTTTGACTTTTATTTAACACGGTTAAAAGTAAATAGGGTAATTAAGGGTAAAAATGAAATCATAATTACCCTAACACATGTATTAATTATATTGGATAAGGGTAATTAGACCCAAAACAACCTTAGGAATAAAATATAATCTTTTAGGTCCACCTGAAATAGATTAGGACATTTATTATTATTTAATTCAATGAAGAGTTAAAAGTGTTAAATTCAATGTTTAATAGTTAAACCATATTTAATATGGGGTTACACATAAGATAAATTCTACTATTAATATTCATTAGAAATATAAATGAATTTAATACATAATGGTATTTTATTTATATTTTTTAGACATTAAATAATTTAATTTATATATGACACAATGATGATGCAGTAATTACCTTATTAATGAAATATTAAAATAATTGACATTATAACTACCCAAATAAATGTAATTTGAGACTTTTTATGAATTACAGTAATTTTCTAGGTTAATATTGCATGTTATAGTTGATTAAATTAATTTTATTCAAATTAATATTTCTGTTATGAATTTATAAAAAATAAAATACCAAATAGTGTCAAAATTGACATAAAAGGGGTTTTAAAACAAATTTTATATTCTTAATTAGTATTCTATTCCATAAATTCAAAGGATCAGCCAAAGGGCTTAAATAATATTATATATGTCATTAATTAACCACTTGGGGTTCTCTTGGAAGTTTATAGTATGTTTTATTAACCATATAATATAAAAATATAAAGAGACATGGTAAATATCAAACTATTTAACTAAGAGTTAATTATAAAGAATAAGGTTAATATATTGACCCAAACCTATCTATAACATATTTGTTAAGTTTATTTATACCCATAGACACCTTAATCTTTAAATAATCCATTTTAAATCCATTATAAATCGAAAATTGTTTTATTATAAAATAATATTTCATGTTTTTTCTAAGGTGCCCCTCACCCCTCTTATAAAAGGGAACTTACCATTCACTCAAATTCACACCTCCAAATCCATTTTGATCGGCCAAAACCTTCCCAAATATCCTCCCACCTATCATAAAATCATTCTAGAGTCCTTCCTTTGGTCATAAAAAAAATATAAAGACCCCTTTTGATCCAATCCAAAGGTAGAACCCGAAGAAGATGTATTGATTTCACCACCCTCTTTCAAGTTCTTTTATTCTTCCATTTACTCTTTTTTTATTATCAAACCAAAATAATATATCTAGTACATTATAAATACTTTAATTTTATTATAAATATAAGACAATAATATTCATTATTCTATCCATCCTATGAATGAAAATCTCACCATGTGTGCGTACGTACGACTTACCGTCTCCACGCCGTGGTGTAATTTTTTATTCAACACTATGTTATTTGGATGGGTATAATGTTGAGTAATATTTATATAAATAATGAAAATAACATGCCAATGTCTCTGTAAAATTACTATACTATCCAATTAAAATCCTTTAAAGAAATGATATTGTCTTTCGTGCGTACGTACGGATTATCGTCTCCACGACGCGATGAGATTCATTGCTACATTCACCATTCATCGACGATTATAAAAATATATATTAATAATAATTATGTAATATATTAAATAATAATTATACTGGATATATATATATATTCATGTATTTATTTACATACATATATCTTATTCACTTACTTCCGTTCAATATTATATGAAAACAGGAACAATGATTATGTGTACGTACGACCTACCATCTCTATAAATGGTGTTTTCCATTTCATATATATATCTATTATATATATTTATATTATAAATATATATAATATATAAATCAAGGTTTATATTCTAGTAGTATTTAAACATTATCTAAATGACACGGTCAAGAATAACAAGTTAGAACACGTATGATAAAGAAAGAGATTATTAGCCGAAATGTTAATTTATCATGGAAATAATTATTAAATTCATAGTATAAATTCATAAATGAATAATTAATGATATAATTAATATTATTATGGTTCTTTTATAATTCAATAACATACTATTTTCATTATACAAGAGGTTAGACGTATCCTCGACCAAAGGAATGTGCAAGGTAAGGGTTAATTTCACAATATCTTTATTATCAAAGGATGTTTTTAAGTTAGTATCTACTGGGACAAATTTATTATCAATGTCCATGTTTCATGAAATAATTTTCAAAGGTATCATTTTTAGGTACTTTTTACTAAAACATCATTTTATATGTTTTAAATATTTATTCCTCTAAATCATTCACATTAATTTCCATGTTTTCAAAATGGGTTTTAAGGATTTATCTATATATACATGAATGTTTTTAAAATGTTAATTCCATTAAAAAGTTTACAAGTGTTATAGGACACATCGAATCAATAATATCTTCAAGTGTCTTCCTTTCTAAATTGTGTGACTTTAAAATGTTTTTATCAAAAGAGATATTTATCTGAAAGAGTATTACAAATTATTTTCATCTATGTCAACAATCTTTTATTGATTTTAAACATGTTTGAAGTTTATTTATTATGATACCAATATTACATATTATATTGAAGTTATTGTGATATGTTTTATTGTTGAAGTGTTATTTTTATTCCATTCATGGTTTATGGATAAAGTATTGACATTTCGTATGCTTGTTTTAATATGAATGTTTATGTTATGTTTAAACATTTTCATATGAGGATTGTACCAGACATAGTATGTTACGGGTGGAGCCCGCTATAGCTCCTCGATGCATCAGTATATCTCATGAGACAAACTAGTGTCTTTGAAGAAGGCCTTGAAAAAACATTATTTGTAGTCTTAGAACAAGTCCTTGACTATGTGGTTATGAAAGACTTGCATTATTTGTTCCATCATTATGAAAGTGGATATTAATATTAGATGTGATTATTCGACGTGTATAATATCCATGTGAATAAGTAAATGTGATTATTTGTTTTTATATTTTCCATATTATGCTGAAGTACAAGTTTAAAAGTCTTTTGTTTTAGTCTTATACATTTCCTTAAATGTTTATGCTTATTTATGATTGTTTCCGCTAAATTATTTACCCTTATTGAGCTTATGAGTTCACCCCTTTTTTATTTTTTATTTTCCCAGGATCCCATGATGTGTTTTATGTTTGATATGAAGTGTTAAGATAAGGGAACAATGGCATTCTCAAAGTATTTTTTGGTTGTATGTTAGAAATTGTAATGTAATGTTCATATATGTAATCAATTTTCCAGGAATGCTAAACTGATCGACCTTTCAGGACATGATTCCTTGTAATTATTCCAGTGTATTAAAATAATGCACTAACACTGGGATTCTAGGGTTGATGAGTTACAATAATTATGAGTGGATTTTATTTTTCAGTTTGTTGACAGTTTTATTTTAGAATGTATGTCTTCTATTTTGTTTTTATTCATTAAAACCGTAATGAAAAAACCATGTTGACATGAAGCATGAAATAATGAGGCCCTCCACAAGGTGGATGTAAAACAAATAACCAATAATATCTACATATTGGATTAAAATTATGAAAAAACCATAGCAACACTTCTTCATTCATCGACGTGATCTACCTTGATATCCTTTTTCACTTCTAGAATTTTGATTGGCTAACACTGAATTACAAACGACCATAGAAAAACCTAGGAAGTTAAACCATTATTTTATATGGGTTACTGTTTTGATATATTTTGGAAAATAATTATTCCATTTCCTCCTGAATCATAACATGGTATAGCCATTCACAAAGTGGAGGTTATTCGAACAACCAAAAATATCTCATGAGTAAATGAGAAGAGATAATGTAATATAGTACATGAATTTATAACCATGACACATAAAACATCATTTTAAAAGGATTATGTCTAGAAAAAAACAATACAAGGATAAATCATATTGTATCATTGTTATGTCCAATCAACACAAAAACTCTCAACAAGAAGGTGGTGAAAACAAAAAAAATGTTGACAGAATAAATGGTTCCTTTCCCTTTTTCTGAGTCATGTAAAGAAACATCCAAAATCACCATATAGAGAATTAAGGTTGCGATAGAATTTATTAACATGATTTCACAATGTAATATTGAAAAATTATTAAATCGTGCATCCATTAGTTTATGTCATAATAAAATACAAATTAATAAAAAAATATCATAAGAGAAAAAAAATTATAAACAATATGTTATAGTTTTCATAAAAGAATCCCATATTCACATGAACTAATAAAATTAAATGTACATGTTTGGGAAAATAAAATCACAAGAAGACCCATGATTAGAAGCACAATAAGATTAACATATGAGAAATAATTCATGAAATATACCATCAAATATAAAACCATACACAAGTTAGGATCTAGCATATTCGAATACATACCCAGACATAAAAACAATGATTAATCACTAATCCAAATATAATTTGAATACCATAAATATAATTTCTATATATAGTCTATTGATATTAATGAAATTACAATAGTGGTTTCCAAAAAAGTACAATTTTATATTCCCTTTTCTCGACCCACACATTATAGTAACCCAATACCAGTAAACCTAGAGGGGGTTCTGACTACAATTACATTGGAATAAGATACTAAGAAACAGATCCCAAAAAACCAAATATTTTTATAGTTTTCGTAAACTAGATAAACACATGAATATTAATATACATATGAGTACATGTTTTACAACATAATATTTTCATCATTGAAAAATAACATTATTCCATCTACTGTATCCCAAAATAATATCCACTAAATCCAGGATGGAATCCTAGGAAAAAGAAAACAAATTGTGTGAGATAAAATTCTCTACATGGCTCAAATACATTGGTAGAAATAATGACTCAATAAGAATAATAAATAGGGAATAGTAATTAACAATCAAATACGCCATATATTCAATAAACCGAGAATGATGTTAATCCAGATATAATATTAGTAAATACAATATCATATATAATAATAAATATGAAACGTTATATAATAGAATACACATTCCACTAATGTAACACCAATACAACAATAGTTATTTAATAATAAATAGAGAACAGAAAATATATTAATACACCTTACATTTAATCAATAAAACCAAAAAATAAATATATAGAGATATAACATAATAGTGAAAATATCCTCGACAATAATAATAACTAAAATGAAGGTAATGTATAATTATTAGATGTCCTTTTTCATTGGATTATGATTCTTTTACTATCATGTTTTATGCTCTAGATATTTAAAACATAATTATTGAAACCCCATTATCTAAGGCCATTCCACTGATTCATCTAATGAAATTGTCGATTCATCAAAGGGATTTTATTAATAGGACCCCGACTTCTTGAATTTCATGTCCAAATCATTAAACATATATTAAATAATCAATTTAATTCATAAACAATATTCCATATCAAATATAATTATTATTTAAAGGATATAGATTAACTATAATTTCATATGTTAATCAAATAACATTCAATTTAAACAAAATATGTTTAAATGGTATATATTTTAGGAAATAATCCTATCTATTATTAATGATATAGAAATGTAGGAATAATTTAATGTTTAATGATCATAATAAGGAGAATAAATCAAGGGAAAGTAAGTAGAAATAATAATATTTCAAGGAAGTGAATTTTATTACTACCAATGATAAAAATAATTAAAATCCATCCAAAGATTGAATGAGGATAGTATCAATTTGATTTATACATATTTATGTAATAATGAGGTATTTTTCACTTAATAAATAAAAATACCTTTCAAAACATTCTTAACAAAAATTATTAATTTAATTTTTAAATGTCGTTATTTAAAACATCAAAATTTTTTATAATCATTTTTTTTGAAAAATTTATTTTAAAACATTTTATTTAAAAATAACATTATATACTAGAAAAATAATATTCAATTAAATGATTAAGGGTAATCACGTACAATCCCAACAAAGTGAATGTAACATCCATTTTCATTGTAAATATATTAAAAAATTACCCTATTCAGAAAAAAACATAAATATTGGATAGGGATATGTGTTAAAAATTAAATATTGGTAAAAATAATATTATCTTATCAATCCAAAAATATTGAAAACATTTTTAAACAAATTGTAAAAAAAATTAAAAAAAAACAAGATTTCGACCAAAGAGATAAATTAGGTATGGTTTTCTTCACCATATTTTCTAAATCACTTTCAGTACCAAGGAGTGGAAAAATGGTTCTATTATGTAAAAATATACATGAATTATCATATAATAATAAAATTAAATTACCTATAAAAATTTTATATTATAATATCTGTTAATATAAATTAATTTTTAAAAAATCCATTATAAAATTGCATTTCTATGTAAACCCTTTCAAAGATTGTATCATTTAAGTGAGAAAAAATAATGAGTATATTATGTGAATAAATAAAAAATAATGATAAAAAATTATATATAATATATATATATATATAAACAAAAGTCAGTACACACATAATATTAGGATATTAACAATAATGATAAGGCAATGCATCGTAGAGAAAAAAGTTGTTATTAAATTATTTACCAATTGGAAAATATTTTTTTAAATACCCATATTTAAATAACTTATTATTGAATCCAAAAATACCATGAATAATTAATTATTCATGATAATATATATAATGGTTCCTTATATACACCACATAAAATTAATTATGTCCATAATATTACAATATGCATCAATGTTATTAAATCGTGACAATATCCCTTACCATATAAATTCTTCTAGATGATCATGATTTAACATATGCAATCGTGGTGTTAAAAATTAAAATACACCAGAACCACATTAATATTTATAATATAATATATGTTCTTTTTTAAATAATTACCACTCCTTTGATAATAATCATTCAATATTTTCATTGTTTCAGGTTTTAATTTCCTTTTTTCCTGTATGTTTTGACTTATTATTTTACCCTATAAAATATACCATAAATTAATAATATCATTAATATAAATAAACATATATATTACGTATATATTAGTTATAATTTTATTAGAGTTATCCATAAAATTTCATGATAGGAAATAAAATACAAAGTTCAAGTAGACATTAAGCTCTAAAAATGTTCGAACATTGTTTCGAATTTATTATTTTATTGAATGGAAAAAAATTATATTATATATATATATTCATTAATTTATAATTTATATGTCATATGTATCAAATATTTTTTTTGAAACCATTTTTAACACATTCCATTTAAACGTGGCTAAATCACAACACTTCATGTGGAGGTTGTCTTTCGTAATGCTATAGGTATTACCATTTAAAAACATATCTGTATAAATAACATAATAATATTAATATATACTCATAGTATATTGAGAATTTAAGGATATGAAGTAAGATATAAAATAAAAACACATTTTTTATGATCATTATGTCTTCTTCGAGTATCCTCTTAAGGATCCACTTATTCATTTCAATGTTTGGTTTCTACCCATGATAATGCTAATAAGATTGGAGGAGGAATTTTTTAGATTTATTTGGGTAGGTATGGGATGATAAAAACTGGTTTTATGGTGTTATGTTTTGAGTATCGTGAGTGGCACTTTAATGTGGGGTAGATGATAGATTTCATATTTTTTTAAAGTATTTAATGATCCCATGTAATTTTTAGTTGATGTCGAACCATTGATGAAAAATTAATGAAATAATAATGTATAATATCTATATATGTCTTGAAAATTTAATTTTTACATGCTTCTAGGAAATTTTCCCTCAAAATATTAATTTTAAGTCCTTTGGTGAACACATTTTTCTACTAATCACTATAATTAGTCTTAAATGTTTTCAAAAATAAAATTGGAAAAAAATTAATTTTTATTAATGAGATATTATAAATTATTAAACATTATAAAATGGAATCTATTTTTAAAAATTAAATTCTTTAAATTTGAAAAATTAATTTAAAATTAATCTCATACATGCTATTATAAAGTAATGTTTTAATGTGAAAATATTGAAAAGATTACAGTGTTTATAAATCAAATTTAAATATAATATTGATAAAAATTATTTAAAATTGATTATTAAATATATAACATATATTAGTATACTTTAAAATAATTTTAAAATATAAACTGACATGAGAAATTATTTATATGAATAATCAATTATCAATTAAAATATAGTATTTTCACTATTTATCATAAAAATATTCTGATTAGACAAATAAAATAAATTAACTAAAAGATAATTTTTATATTCTGATTTAGAAAATTATTTTTTTTGAAATTAATATTATATAAGAATCAATATTTAGTTCTAAAAGAATTGAACAATTAAATGTTTGAAGAAGTATCTTTAGAAAAATATATATTTTTATGATTAAAAGGTTGATTTATTATTACATTATTGCATTAAAATATATAATATTATTTTTAAAAATATTATTAAATATTAAGATCATTCACAAATACTAATTAATTTAATTCTTTATGAAAAAACATCACTAGTAAAAAACCATTTTTTTAAATCATATAATTTATATTAAATATGTTTTTTCCGAATAAGTTTCTAACCAATGTATTCCACCACATATATTCATAAATTAGTTAATCCTATTAAAAATAAAACATTTAATTCCAATGATATCTTTTATTTCATATAATTGTATTAAATTTATTTTGTAAAACATAGTAATGTGTGTAAACCACGTTTTCGATGAAATTAATTATTATGTGTAACACAATCTGAAATAGTGTTGCGTGCATTGAAAAATATATCGTAGAATTTATTTATTTAAAATACTAAATATATATTAATGTATTATTATTTTATATTCCCTTCTATAGTTGGTGAAACATTTTTTACATGTTATTGAATAAAGTGTTATTCTTTTTCAATGTTGGGTAATTACATTGTCCCCACCTAAAATACATTGCGTCATTATTGTTTAAACATGATCTTTGTAATCCAGGGTTTGATATAAGAATTTTTTTTTTGTTTGAAAACCCCACAAAATAAAATGTTTAATACAACTTCTTATTAGTTATATATAAATTAATGTATAAAAGTCAAATGGAATAACAAATTACTTGGTTTCTAAATAGGATAACAATTATGGAACATGATGATATGGAAATGGATAAAAATCATAAATAATTATAGGGATTGATTGAGGCTATTTATGAAAATGATGTAAATGATAAATTGAGTTTTCATATCATAAAAACCATTAATCTGATAGAAGTTAAAATTTTATTATTATCATCAAGTAAAAGGGAAATATTGATGCATTTAATTTCAGAATAAAGTTTATAATGTTGAGGAATTAATTTTATAACTAGGAATATAATGAAATATCATTATAGGATGTTATTCTCTTTAATAAAATCAATTTCATAATTTTTTTGATTCAATCATTATAAATATGAAATTAATATCAAAAAATGAACATTTTAGGCCTGATGTACTCAAATTCATTTTTATGAAATCAAAAAATCCAAAAAGGAATGACAAGTATTTATATATTTATCTAACTATTTAAAAAAAATAGGTTCAGAAAATATTCTAATAAATTATTATACATATGATAAATGAAATAAAAAGGGTTTATAAGAAATATCTATTTTCAAAAATATTTAACGAATTATATATTAACTAGGACACCATGTAACCTCTTTGTACACTTGAAAACCTAATAGTCCATTGATGATGGGTTCAATCAACATTGCCTTAACATACATTCTTATTTGTCACTTGTCTAGAAGGGTTTCCCTTATATGAAACTATATTAAGATAATTCTATTTACAATTTTAGTAATATATTATGAGCATCCTTGAAATAATACTAATTATTAAAAAAACATTTTTAATAGGGTTTTCCTAGCGGGACTATTTTTACAATGTCAACTAATCTTCATTGACTGTTATTACAACTTAATTAATTATAATATCATCTATAGTGATTATAAATAACGTTAAACTTAAGAATGTAAATTTTATATTCATTATTCAAGAAATAACATTTTTACTAAAAAATATTCGTACCATAAAGATCTATATAATGAATAGAATCTTCATAGAAGTGAACTACTTAAAACATGATAAGAGGTTTTTAATTCATTGAACATATGGTAAAACATAATCTCATAACTCATGGATATATCCATAACTCTTATTTCAATGAATACATGATAGAGACTAAAATTCAACGATGTCAATTGAAATTTCCTTATTATTTTAACCAAACATCTATTTCTAAAACACATAAATAATTTATTTATTGAACGATAATTAAAAAATACTTCATCTAGAAAATTGATACATAGATCCTTCCATTTATAAGGGTTATCATTTATAATGTAAAGTTGAATTAATTAATTATTCGGTTCCCCATATCATAGTCATCAAAAAAATAATGGATCCTTATGATTATTTTTATTTCCTACGATAATAATATTTAATTTTAAACTCAAAATTTATGATTTATTCCCTTTTTCTACACATTAAAAAAATACTAATTCCATTTAATCAATTTTGTGTTTCATCCTTTAACATTTTTTGATGATGGAAAATGATCCTTATTTATTAAATATTATCCACCAATCATTCTTATAGAAAACAACATCATTCCCTTCATTGGGGAATTCAGAATCCCATTTAAATAAATATTGTTATTTATATTTTGTGAAAAATAATTAGCCATAAATTATATTTCATTTACTCTTATAAACATCCCTTAATGTTTCTCATTTTCCCCTCTTTTCACATTGTGTTCATTATTAACATTATTTCTTTAGGTTCAATTCATGGACAAAAACTAGAATGTATTGGGTGAGAGACAATATTCATACAGAAAAATTCATATATTAATTTTTGGTTTTATAAATCATTACACATTAATTTCAATATATACAAAACAATCTTTAAACTAAGACATTCATTATCATTCTATATATAAATAATTTATAATTGGTTGTAATGAAAATGGGTATTATCCTATGAATATACCTCATGAGTTTCAAACCCAGTGTACAGGAAGTCCCTTTTTTGGTTAGTTGGTTACACTTGAGTCATGCTTGATGTGACCTATTCATAGTTATAACCCCAAGGTACATATGATCTAGAACCACATCCACCTGTTGTATCCAAATAAAGATATATTTATAGGGAACACCACATATTCTATAACTTATAGAAACATTTTTATGTTCCTTTATGATGCTTTAAAATTATATCATAGTGTTATTATTCATAATATATTTTTTCCTAAATATTGTTTCCCTAGATTCTAAAAAACATTTATTGAATAAAATAGTAGCGGCCTGACTACAATTTATCAGGACCATGTTCCCCTAACCGTAATATCAAAAAATTATATAAAGAAACACATATTGAAGGACCAATCAGTTTAGTAGTCTTCGAAAAGTTTATACAACCATTAGTCTAAGAATTAATTTTTAATAAACAAATTACCACATAGTAATATTTTTTATTTATAAAAAATAACATTATTCCATCTATATTACACCTATATGCTACTAATTGAAATTTTCCTAGAATCACGGGGAAAAGGAAGAAATATGAATGAGATAAAATGCACTATAAGGGATATATATAGTGTTAGAAACAATGAATCAATATGAATAATCAATATAGAAAGCTAATAACTAAAACCACATTATATATAAATATAAAATATAATATATTATGACCATAAATACCAAAAAAAATATAAATAATGGATAAAATTTTAAATTCGATGATAATAACCATACACACAATGCGTTTAAATTACAATTCTACATGAATGAATAACAATAATTAATTTAAAAATGTTAATAACTATAAAAAGTCCATTTAATAAATACAATTTTATTGAAATTTTTCCATATATAATTGCATATTGAAAATATCATGGGTAGTAATAATAACTAAAATGAAATAGTTGATTACGTATCAGAAATCATGTTTTTCATGACATAATTAATTTAATGATAAGATATATCCTCTAGATAGTTTAAAAAAATATCGGTTGAAACCCCATTTTGTGTGGTTCAGAATACAATTTTTTCCCTAAGAGTACCAATGCATGAATGGGATTATGTTAACAAGTCCCTGACCTAGTGGGTCATTCCTATATCTCTAGAGTAAGAATTGATAATAGAAAGTGCATCATTATTGTTAATGTGTACACAATGTGGCTCCTTAGATTTATCAAGATCTGTGATATTTTTATTGGTGGTCAGGTATGAGATGGTTGATTGATGACATTGCGTCATGATGTATTACGTGTTTGATTACTAATGTTATCCACCAAAAACCTACTAGGTTATTTCAAACTCATCCAATTATTCTATGGAATATGGATTTGATTTATATAGGCATCATCATCAGGTTTCTATGGAATAAGATTGGGAATAATGATACTTCCGTGATCAATTATCCATATATAAAATCATCACATTACCTCATTATGCTAGACACAAAGAAGTTGGAGAAATATTGTAACTTATGTTGCTAATATGATATAAATCGTTAAGGAGTTCCCTATGAAGTGGATTCAGAAAGGAACACATGGTTTACATTGATAATTTTTCAGGGTTTACAACAAGAAGTGGGTTCCCATTTGACTTTATGAATAACATATCATCCAAAAATGTACGTTTTTAACTGGTGATACATTCATATTATTGAGGATATGTGTAACACCCTGAGATTTAATGAAAAATATTCTTTTTTATTTCATTAATGTCTTGTGTTGTACGCTACACCAAAAGGAGCTTGCACAACATGAATCCTTGACTTGCCTTGCATTACACTCAATCACGACCTTCCTCGATAGCCTGTGTAGTACGCAATACCGAGTTTCACTAAACAACGATATGTAATTAAAATATTATTAAAACTAGTCGTTATGAATAGTAATAACAACTTTTTAAAATTTTTTAAATTTTATTTTTCAAAATTGACTTCATTTTTGGATTCGGAATATCAAAATTAGCTTAGTGTGAAATTTTGGTAATTTTCAGATAACATTCATATTTTGATGAATAGTGACATTAGTAAATTTCAATTAAAAACAAATTTTTCAATCGAAATAATTAATAGTGATAAATTATTAATTTGATTGGTTTTAAAGTATATTTATAATATATTTTTACAATTTAATACAATGTTGGTCATTGGATGTAATTTCACATTTAAACCAGACATAAACAAGTGTCAATATTTTGATAGTTATTATCTCTTAAGAACACGCTATTTGTTGATGACGGGAATTAATTTTTAAATTAATTAATGAAACTGATATATTTTGAATTTGGTAAAATAGACATCATTTTTTAGTTCATAATATCAAATATAGCTTAGGCCTAATTTTTGGTATTTTTCTGGAAACTTTCATTTTTTGATGAATAGTGAAACCACTAAGTGGTAGTTAAAAAAATGAATTTTCCATAAAACTTAATTTTACCACTTATGTGAGTGGAATTTCAAAAATCCGAGAGACACGGTTGATGTCAGTAATTAAAATGTGGTTCAATGAGATGAAAATAATTTTTGATGAATAGTAACTTTTTACTTTTTTTACCACGGTTAAAATTAAATATGGTAATTAAGGGTAAAAATGAAATTATTATTACCCTAAAACATGTCATAATTATATTTGATAAGTTTAATTCGACCAAAAACAACCTTAGGAATAAAATATGACCATTTAGGCCCACTTGTATTAGATTAGGACATTTATTATTATTTAATTCAAAGAAGAGTTAAAAGAGTTAAAATCAATGTTTATTTACTAAAACATTTTTTATATAGGGTTATACATAAGATAAATACGATTGTAAATATTAATTAGAAAGATAATAAGATTTCCTACATAATGGTATTTTATTTATAATTTTTAGACATTATATAATTTAATTTATTTATGGCACAATGATGATTCAGTAATTACCATTATAGTGAAAAATTAGAATAATTGATATTATAAATACCCAAATAAGTGTAATTTGAGACTTTTTATGAATTACACTAATTTTATAGGTTAATATGACATGTTAATATGGATGTAATTAACTTTTTTCTAACTAATAATTCTGTTATGATTTTCACAAAAATCAATTACTAAATAGTGTCAAAACTGACATAAAATAGTTTTTAAAACAAATATTATATTATTAATTGTTATTTTATTCCTAAAAATACAAGGTTCGGCCAAATGACATAGATAAGGTTATATATATTAATAATAAACAACTTGGGGTTCGTTTGTATTGTTATATTAAGTTTATTAACCTTATAAGTAAGAACACAAGATGACACGGTAAAAGTAAAATTATTTAACTTATTGTTAAATCTAAATGATAAGGTTAAAATAGGAACCTAAACTTGTATAAATTCTATTGGATGAGAGGATTTAGACCCATCCCCACCTTCGCTTCGAAATAAATCAATTTGGAGCTATTTAAAACCGAATTTGACTTTATAATAAAATAATAGTTTTAGTTATTCCAAAGGTGCCCCTCTCCTACCTTATAAAAGGGCACCTCCTCCCCCTCTTCCTCACACCACTTTGAGCCTTCATGCTCGGAAAACCCCTGCAAAATTCCCTTCTACACTTCCCTATAAACATTCTAGAGGTTATGGTCTTCCTCAAAGACCAATTTTAGTGCCCTAAAAGGAGATCTCAAAGAGTCACTTCAAAGAAGAGGTAATGTCCGTTACCGATTCTTTCAACTTTATTTATTCTTCCAATTCTTCTTCTTAGTTTGTTTCATTATGAAGTAATAACATAAGTATCAATCATATACTGATATGTTATTATAAATATTAAACAACACTATTTAACCATCTATCCATCCTACGGAAAACGAAATCACCTCACGTGGGTACGTACGGAATACCGTCTCCACGCCGTGGTGTAATCTATTTTCTACCACCACCTTACTTGGATGGGTATAATGGTGTAAATAATAACTATATATGATTATTGTAAAGTGGTATTGATTCTGATATAGGATATATACACTCCAATACAATTCTACGATCATGAGAATTATATCATCGCTCGTGCGTACGTACGGACTACCGTCTCCACGACGCGATGAAATTCATTCTCCACGTTAACCATTCATGAATGATTATAAAGTATATATAATAAGTAATCATGAAATATATGACATAATAATGATACTGTATTTATGTGTATATATATGTATGTCATCTACTTAATTCCATTCAACTCAATAAGGAAACAAAAACAGCATTCATGCGTACGTACGGCCTACCGTCTCCATGAACGGTGTATTTCTTTCCATTTACTGATCTATTGTATATATGTATATTCTGAATATATATTATATATAAATCATGTTTTATATACTGTAATTAAGTAATCATGATCTATGTAATCATATGAATAATTACAAGTCAAAAAACGGATGAAAAATGAAACGATTTTACCCAAAACACTATTTAACATGGAATTTACAAACGAACGGGTAATAAGTGAACCATATATGATATAATAACAATGAGTATGATTCTGGAATAAGTCAATGACATTATTTAAATCATTATAGAGGAGGTTCAGACACTTACGAAGCAAATCGTACCTAAGGTAATGGAAATATCACAATCTCATTTTTATCCGAGATTGTTCATTCATTGGTATTTACTGGGGTTTATTTTATCATCCACATCCATGTTTCCTTAATATGTAATATTTATATCCTTATACAATAGTTTATATCAAATTTTACCCTTTGGTGATTTTTTAGTAAAAGATATGAAAGGAATCGTTTGTCGTTTTTCGTACGAGGTACTTTTTGATTTTTCCGACAAAAGTACGAGAAGAATGTTTTCTTTTAACTTATACAACATGAATGGATTTTTAAACAATTATTTCCAAGAAGCATCCCTTACAAGTTTTGAAGTTTATTTTTAATCAACTTCTTTTAGTTTAAAATTCTATGACATGTTAAGAATGGAAAAAATTTTTTGAAGTAGAAAGGATATTTTCCTCATGAATGGAGTTCAAGCGTTTTATCAAAATTATTTTCCATCTAAGATAATATAGGGTTCTGTCTATATCACTATTATTACATTGATATGATTATGTTGTGATGGAAATATTTTTATGAATTCCTTTATCTTATATGAATTTTTTTATGATGTCATGATGTTCAAGATTCCCATTTTTTTTACATGGGTTATGCAATGATGTATGATTTATTATTTTTTGGCACACATAAGAATGGTATCATTATGAGATGGGTGAGACCTATATCTCCCTCCAATGAATTGGGTAATGATTTTATATCTAATGAGATAGTCATGGCAGGAACAGTAGGTTATACCGGTTCCGTGAAACAGGACTGGAACGAGGAGTGAACTCGGTTCAGAAAGGGACTTTGTCCACTAAGATAGTCTTGGAAATGAGTATTTACTAATAAGAAATGATTCCCTATGATTATGTGTGTATGCCACAAAGTTTCATGTTTTATGTTATGATTATTGGGATTAAATTTCACTACTATGATTTATCCCATGTTATGATATTATGATCTTTTTTGCAGGTTAAGATTTCCAAAATGATATGTTTTTATGAATATTATGTGATTGATATTTATTTTGTTTACCCTTACTGAGCATTTGAGCTCACCCTTTTATGTTTTATTTTCCCCAGGATATAAAGAAAAGTTTTAGGTAAAAAAAGGGAAGATCTTTATGGGAGATATTGAAGATCTTTCACCACGATTAGAAGATTATATTCCGAGTTTCCAAAGACACTAAACTATTACGATCCTTGTGTGTGTGTTTTTGTTATGTACTAAGTATATCGCAAAAGTAATGTAATGTCCATGTACGTTAAGCTTCGGGTCTCTACAGTTGGTATCAGATGAAAAGTTTAGTCAACCTTTGGAAACTAGGATGTGAAAACGTTAGTAAGATTCCTAGAGATATTTCCAATGTATGTCTAGGGATGTCCCTAAGGATAAGTATACAAATAGGATATTGTCCTAGAGATATGGTAACAGTATTAGATTAAACCAAATATGTTAGATATTGAAGTTACTCCCCCTTTATTATGATTTTTTCCTCTCACACTATTTTTTTTGGGTTTTAGAAAATGGCTGGAAACAAGATGATTCACGATAATGGAGGATATGATGGACAATGGAATGATATTATTCATGAGCAACCAAATAAAATGGGATTTGGACATCCAAACATCATTATTATGCCGAATCAGCAATCTCATAATATGATCAATAATGTAAAATTTGTTATGTTTCCTGACTTGGCTAATAAGAGAAAGATGGAGTTTCATGATGATCATAGAGGAAAGAAAGTTCAATTTCCCCTATGTAAATCATGTGGGAAGAGGCATCAAGGAGAACTTTTCAAAGGAACTGGAAGATGCTTTGGGTGTGGAAAAGAAGGACACAAAGCCAGTAAGTGCAAAGGAAAAGGTTCAGTTAACACTAGGGATGAGGATAATGGTATTTCTATGACATCAACAATGGTTAAATGTTTTAAATGTGGAATGTACGGGCATTATAAAAACCAATTCCATAAGGGAAAGTCTCATGAAGAGAATCAGTATGGTCGTATGGGTAGTATTTATGTGGATGATGATGAAGAGACAACAAATGATATGTGAGATGAAATAATTGTTGAAGCTCGGTCAATGGTTTAAGAATGTAGTGGAATGATTACATGTTTATCATGTGTAATGTTGTATAAGTAATCTCATGGTACTATGGAATGAAGAGACATCTAAGGGTTGTTACACTGTTGTCTTTACTTGAGTTTTGAAAGTTTATGATTAATGGTACCAGTATCCATGAAAGTTTATTCAGATATTTTTGGAATGTAGATGATATGCACATAATGAAGGGATAAGGATAAAATTAAATGTTTGATAGTATTCATGAGCTCATGACTGATATAAGGAGAAGGTTATATCATGGTTTGAGTATATAGAATTTTTGGATTTTGGTATGTGGAAAGAGTTAACTTTTGACTGCATTCATGTTTTCACTAAGGTTCAATGGGTATTCATTGTTCAAGAGAATACATTATTATGGTATTCACATGTTTGTAATTTGACCAACAAGATATATCTTATGATATATGGGGGATAAATGATGGCATTCATGTGATTGTTATGTGACATTTCAAGTAATCATTTTCTATATACTATGAGCTTGGACCTAAGTATTTTAGATAAGCCTAAATATTGGAATGGATTATGTTGGACATAAGTTAGGATAGAACGTTTTTCGATATTATTGATGGGATGTTATAGTAATATAGCTTTAGAAAAAGGACAACTTGCTGGACGGGCGACAACCCATCACGTCAGACAAGGATGTGTGAATCGAACCCACAACCGAAGTGCGACTGGCTTTTATCGCCTACCACTGGCCTACTGGAAGTCCCTGTTTAGTAGAAACTAGTTTTATTACATTAAGCAGTATAATATAAGATGTATAAGTCCATTTTAGGAACCATATATGATTAATATCACTATAGATGGACTTACGTATTTTTTGATAACTTTTATACCCTTTTGTTTGAGACAGATGGAATGACCCATCATTCTATCACATGATCTACTAACACATCACGAATGACAAATTCAACTTCATTTCGTTAAGAGATGAAGTATAAATTGTCCAAAGAATGACCAATGGTGAGACTATACCAAAATCATGAAAGTATTTCTTCTAATTCCAATTTCATCAACTTTAGGGAAATGATCTTGAAAACCTAAAATGTTGTCCTAGTGCTCTTATATCTGATGAATCAGATGGTACCTTATATCGTCACAAATTTATGGCTTTGTGATTGCTGGATTTTCCATATCCATGTTCTCTACCACTCTCCATCATAACATTATGGTTAGATTTCTCTTCAATATCCATATTTTCACCTATGTGGAAACTCTGTGATTAGTTTATTTGGGTAACCGTTATGTTTCATACTCTTTTTTTAAAGATTGGTTTTGGTATTCCTTTTTACGATGTGGGTTTCTTTTAAAGAAACTTTCGAGTAGTAAAACATTTATAACCCTGACGAATTTCGAGGGAGAAATTCATTTTAAGGGAGGTAGAATGTAACACCCCAAGATTTTATAAAAAATATTCTTTTTTATATCATTAATGTCTTGTGTTGTACGCTACACCAAAAGGAGCTTGCACAACACGCATCCTTGACTTGCCTTGCATTACATGCAATCACGACCTTCCTCGATAGCGTGTGTAGTACGCAATACCGAGTTTCACTAAACAACGATATGCTATTAACATATTATTAAAACTAGTCGTTATGAATAGTAATAACCACTTTTTGAAATTTGGTAAATTTTATTTTTTAAAATTGACATCATTTTTGGATTCGGAATATCGAAATTAGCTTAGGGTGAAATTTAGGTAATTTTTGGATAACTTTCATATTTTGATGAATAGTGAAATTACTAAATTTTAATTAAAAACAACTTTTTCAATCGAAATGATTAATAGTGATAAATTATTAATTTGAGTGGTTTTAAAGTATATTTAGATTATATTTTTCCAATTTAATACAATGTTGGTTATTGTATGTAATTTCACAATTAAAACAGACATAAACAAGTGTCAATCTTTTGATAGTTATTATCTCTTAAGAACACACTATTTGTTGACGACGGGAATTAATTTTTAAATTAATTAATGCAACTGATATGTTTTTAATTTGGTAAAATAGACATCATTTTTTAGTTCATAATATCAAATATAGCTGAGGCCTAATTTTTGGTATTTTTCTGGAAACTTTCATTTTTTGATGAATAGTGAAACCACTAAGTGGTAGTTAAAAAATGAATTTTTCATAAAATGTAATTTTTCCACTTCTGTGAGTGGAATTTCAAAAATCCGAGAGACATCGTTGATGTTAGTAAGTAAAATGTGGTTCAATGAGATGAAAATATTTTTTGGTGAATAGTATCTTTTTACTTTTTTTACCACGGTTAAAAGAAAATAGGGTAATTAAGGGTAAAAATGATATTATTATTACCCTAACACATGTCCTAATTCTATTGGATAAGTGTAATTCGACCAAAAACAACCATAGGAACAAAATATGACCTTCTAGGCCCACTTGGATTATATTAGGACATTTATTATTATTTAATTCAAAGAAGAGTTAAAAGAGTTAAAATCAAGGTTAATTTACTAAAAAATTTTTAATATAGGGTTATAAATAAGATAAATATGACTGTAAATATTCATTAGAAAGCTAATATGACTTCCGACATAATAATATTTTATTTATAATTTTTGGTCATTAAATAATTTAATTTATTTATGACACAATGATGATGAATTAATTACCATAATAGTGAAAAATTAGAATAATTGATATTATAAATACCTAAATAAGTTTAATTTGAAACTTTTTATGAATTCCAATAATTTTATAGGTTAATATGACATGTTAGTATTGATTTAATTAACCTTTTTCGAACTAATAATTCTGTTATGATTTTCACACAAATCAATTACTAAATAGTGTCAAAATTGACATAAAATAGTTTTTAAAACAAATATTATATTATTAATTGTTATTTTATTCCTAAAAATCTAAGGATAGGCCAAATCACATAGATAAGGTTATATATATTAATAATAAAAAACTTGGGGTTCGTTTGGATTGTTAAAGTAAGTTTATTAACCTTATAGTGTAAGAACACAAGAAGACACAGTAAAAGTAAAATTATTTACCTTAATGTTAAATCTAAATTATAAGGTTAAAATAGGAACCTAAACTTGTCTAAATTCTATTGGATGAGAGGATTTCGATCCCTACCCACCTTAGTTTCGAAATAAATCAATTTGGAGCTATTTAAAACAGAATTTGACTTTATAATAAAATAATAGTTTTAGTTATTCCAAAGGTGCCCCTCTCGTCCCTTATAAAAGGGAACCTCCTCCCCCTCTTCCTCACACCACTTTGAGCCCTCAAGCTCGGCCAACCCCTGCCAAATTCCATTCTACATTTCGCTAGAAACATACTAGAGGTTCTGGTCTTCCTCAAAGACCAATGTTATTGCCCTAAAAGGAGATCTCAATGAGGCACTTCAAAGAAGAGGTAATGTCCATTACCGATTATTTCTACTTTATTTCTTCTTCCACTTATTCTTATTAATATGTTTCATTATAAAGTAATAACATATGTATCACTCATATAATGATATGTTATTATAAGTATGAAACAACCCTATTTCACCATATATCCATCCTATGGAAAACAAAATCACCGCGCTTGCGTACGTACGGAATACCGTCTCCACGCCATGGTGTAATCTATTTTCCACCACCACCTTACTTGGATGGGTATAATGGTGTAAATAATAACTATATATGATTATTGTAAAGTGATATTGATTCTGATATAGTATACATACACTCCAATACAATTCCACGATCATGAGAACGATATCATTGCTCGTGCGTACGTACGGACTACCGTCTCCACGACGCGATGAGATTCATTTTCCACGTTAACCATTCATGAATGATTATAAAGTATATATAATAAGTAATCATTAAATATATGAAATAATAATGATACTGGATTTATGTGTATATATATGTATTTCATCTACTTAATTCCATTCAACTCAATAAGGAAACGAAAACAGCGTTCATGCGTATGTACGACCTACCGTCTCCATGAACGGTGTAGTTCATTCCATTTAATGATCTATTATATATATGTATATTCTGAATATATATTATATATAAATAATGTTTTATATTCTGGAATTATTTAATCATGATATAAGTAATCATATGAATAATTACAAGTTAAATCACAGACGAAAAATGAAACAATTATACCCAAAACACTCTTTAACATGGAATTTACAAAAGAACGGGTAATAAGTGAACCATATATGATATCATAACAATGAGTATGATTCTGGAATAAGTCAATGACATTATTTAAATCATTATACAGGAGGTATAGACACTTACAAAGAAAATCAGACCTAAGGTAATGGAAATATCACAATCTCATTTTTATCTGAGATTGTTAATTCTTTGGTATTTACTGGGGTGTATTTTATCATCCAAATCCATGTTTCCTCAATATGTAATATTTATATCCTTATACAATAGTTTATATCAAATTTAACCCTTTGGTGATTTCTTAGTAAAATATATGAAAGGAATCTTTTGTCGTTTTTCGTATGAGGTACTTTTTGACTTTTCCGAAAAAAGTACGAGAAGAATGTTTTCTTTTAACATATACGACATGAATGGATTTTTAAAAAATTATTTCCAATAAGCTTCCCTTACAAGTTTTCAAGTTTATTTTTAATAAACTTCTTTTAGTTTAAAATTCTATGACATGTTAAGAATGGAAAAATATTTTTGATGTAGAAAGGATATTTTCCTCATTAATGGAGTTCAAGCATTTTATCAAAATTATTTTCCATCTAAGATAATATAGGGTTTTGTTTATATCCCTATTATTACATTGATATTATTATGTTGTGATGGAAATATTTTTATGAATTCCATTATCATATATGAATTGTTTTATGATGTCATGATGTTTAAGATTCCCATTTTTATTACATGGGTTATGAAATGATGTATGATTTATGATTTTGTGGCACACATAAGAATGGTATCATTATGAGATGGGTGGGACCTATCTCTCCCTCAAATGCATTGGTAAAAGATTTTATATCTCATGAGATAGACATGGCTAGAACGGTAGGTTATACCGGTTCCGTGAAACAGGACTGAAACGAGGAGTGAACTCGGTTCAGAAAGGGACATTGTCCACTAAGATAGTCTTGGAAATGAGTCTTGACTAATAAGAAATGATTCTCTATGATTATGTGTGTATTCCACAGAGTTTCATGTTTTAAGTTATGATTATTGGGATTACATTTCACTACTATGATTTATCCCATGTTATGATATTATGATCTTTTTTGCAGGTTAAGATTTCCAAAATGTTATGTTCTTATGAATATGATGTGATTGATATTTCTTTTTTTACCCTTACTGAGCATTTGAGCTCACCCTTTTAGAGGGATACATATAATTTAGAAATATTATTATAACTATACTGGTACATAAAATACCAATAATTGGGTAACACTTCATGGTATGAACTGATGCTTCAATACAGGGATTGGGAATCGTACTGATGTAGAATTATACTGTGATAGTTTATTCTTAATGGTTAGTAAATGGTTATGAGTATAACTATCAATCAAATAATGTGGAGTATTTTGTTTTGATATTAAAATTTAATATTTCAATTTATTTTCTACATTGAAATTTATTTAAATATATTCAAATCATAATAGAAACAAATATATATTTTATTGGAATGAGGGTTGTAAACACTAGTGAAGAGAGTTTTATCTGAGTATGAAGAATGAAATATTAATACAATTACATCATGGTAATGATAATAATTTTTAATGTGATTTATATAGAATATATTTTATAACCTATCTATTATGATAAATATATGTGATCTGATCATCTTAAACATTCAAGGGACATACAAAGGAATCCTAATGGATGGATAAATTTCATTCCATTCTCAAATTATAGCTCCATCACCACTTCATCAAAAGATAATGATTTCACAAATAGATAATGTGGAAAATTAGAATAATATGGATTCTGTCAAGAAATTATTATCCATAGTGTTAAAAAATATAGAACAACATGTTGAATGATTTGGGTCATGACTAAGTGTAATATAAAATCATAATATAAAGAAAGTGTTCTGGAATGATACACATAGCACATCCTTATCCATCTACCAAGGGATCATGATGATTATTTGATATATCCTATAACACATTTTTTGAGAACAAATAAATAAACGGATTGTAAAATATACAATAAATTTCAATATATGTTAGTAGGTGATGGATGAAGGAAAAATGTACAAGTGGATGATAAAATTATTACCCAGACCTATATGGAAATGGGATAACAGCTCTCTAAATTTTTTCAAATGAAATAAAAACACATCCATTGGAAATAATTATATATGGGTTACGATGGAGAAATATCAAAATTAATATTACATCATTGAAATTTGAGAGGAATTATCCATTATGGAACTCTCATGGGAATACATTAAAGATATAGTGAGGCTGTATGGAACAAAACTATCTATTTTAATCAATCAATATATGAGATTTACATCCATGTTCATGAAGAAAATTTTATAATATCTGTATTTTGATATGAAAATTAGTATATCATATCACATTAAAATTTATGGACAATCTATGTAAAATATCCATGTAATGAAATGCCTAAAGATATAATTCTTGATGAACATCATATAAGGATGGGATCAATATATATTCACTGGTTATGTTGTTGTATAATAACAAAATTCAGAAAATAATTAAAATAGATCAATATGAATCCCCTTATGGGAAAATAATATAAACCACATATATATTATTATGATATTAGTGAACACAATATGATGGGTTGTGAAATTATTAATGAAATAGTTTTAAATGAAAATACCATTTAACAATAGATTTGGGATTATGATATGTGAATAAAATCATAAATGAGATCTCATGTTTAAGGTTGTTAGTAAGGTATTCTTACACATATCACAAAGGAAGGGGTCATGATATTTTAGAAGAATTTTAAACTAGGTCATAGGCACATCAACCCATTTGATATTCTAAATCACATTATAGTAATATCTTGTCACCTAATCTTTTACACATCCATCTCTCTTGTAATTTACATATTCTATGAATCGATATTGAGAATGTATATAAAAACCCCTTAAAATTAATGATTTAAGATGATTTTCAGTAAAAAAAATTGATCTCTCTTATGAGAAAAAACTAGTAATGATCTTGGACCATAGAGATCAATTTCAACATAATAAGAAA
This sequence comes from Viscum album, assembly GCA_963277665.1. Classification (NCBI taxonomy): domain Eukaryota; kingdom Viridiplantae; phylum Streptophyta; class Magnoliopsida; order Santalales; family Viscaceae; genus Viscum; species Viscum album. The sequence goes on from OY728151.1 coordinate 820,910,894, forward strand.
ACTCATCTTGTAAATGTACTATGTAGATACAATATGTATGATGAGATTAAATGGGAAATATAAGATACAATGAAGTATAACTCTCCTAAAATATTTTCACCTTAGTATAATAAATAAATTTTATATTGAATAATTTATTAACATTGGAAGAATATAATATCACTGAATTTTTCAGATTGAATTTACCCTATAAATAAATAATTATGGCATTCCCAATGATGTAGTATTATATAAATTTCATGAACCAAATGAGAAAAACATGTTTATTTAATTTTAGTAATTTGATCCTTAAATATAATCAATAAATTTAGTAAAATTAAAAATATTAATATGGGATAAAAAATAAAAAAATAAGATATAGGTAATATTTAATTTTTTTATACTTCATCTACCACAATAACTACAGTAATGAATAGTACATTATAACTTAAAAAGATATAAATAATAAAATATAACTTTTATAAATGAAATTATATATAATCATGACAAAAAATAAACATGAATGGAGAATGAATGGAATATGTGGTATCTATAAGATGTAGGTATCCCATTTTAATGATACAAATAAGAATAAAGTAATATTAATTTTATAGTTGGAATCTGATCATTGGAATAATAATATGACCATTAGGAATAGTAATAGGACTTTCTGATTTATATCATCAATTTTTGATGTTTCAATTAATATTTATACAACATATAAAATGAAAATATGATATATATATATATATATATTATACATGATTCTGGTAATCAAATGTTTTATTATAAATATAATATAATCTTATGAGACCTAAAATAATGTTTCAATCGGTAGGAAAACAGATCATAATATTAAAATTGTGATGTTATTCATATAAATAAAGAGTTTTTAATAAAAAATGTATCATATATATGAAAATATTTTAATAATATTTTTAATTTTTTGTAATCTACCTATTGATAAATTTATAGGTTATATTATATTAAATTTTTCTAAAATAAATTATTTTTTGTAAAAATTGAAATATGGAAAAATATGGTATTTAAAATTATATCTTAAATACATGATTAATTTCAAAATGGGATAATGTATTAACTCAGTTTTCAATATCACATCAACCATCTACTAAATATAGTCATAAAATTCATCACAGTTGGTGTTATTGATCCAAAATAATTAACTAATTAATATAATATTTAGAAATCATCACTCTCATCCCCTTATAAATACCAACCCTCATCTAGATTTCTCCTCAAAAATTATAATCCTAGGATATTACCAAATTAATATAAAATTATCATCCCAATTATACCCTTACATCTTCAAGAATATGGTTTCATCTAAATAGTTATTCAAATATGTTATGAGAGGTTATCAATGATACAATAGAAGAGATGTAATATTATCAAACTAAGTATTTTAATTCATTTTCTATTTATATCATCTTCTCACCTCCATCACCCAAGAAGGAATAATATCTCCAGTATCATGTATATATATACGATAATATTATAGTCAAATGGAAAAAAATCTATACACCCAATATTCCTCCCCTCTTATTCTTAAACAAAACCACTGTCTATTTTATGTTTGTTCACCACCTACATTGTTGATATGTTTTTGTTTTCCATTACAGCCTTCATGGATGGTTAAAAATATCAGATTATGACTTCAAATGAAATATAATTGTATACTGTATATTTTTCACCATTATAGAATTAATATATGTCTGTTAAATTAAATAAAACAAAACTAGTTCGTGATGTTTGATAAAACACCGCAATAAACTAGCAATGTAATATTTCAGTTTTTCAAATTAAAATTTCAATATGTTGGATACAGGTATTTTGGGCTATTGACATTTTAAAAAGTATATGAATTTCATTTCATTTCCCTCAAATAGTTTTTTTCGCATATTAAATTAATTTAATTTATTATCATCTACTGATATGACTGTAGAACCATGAAAAAGGCCCTCAGAATAGAGAAATTAAACATTATATCTCATTAAAATGCTAGTAAATGAAAAATATATAATTTTTTAAAATAAAATAAATATGTATATTATTCTTATATAATTATTTAATTATTTTAATTTTATTATATTATATTTTATATGAATAAGTATATATTTTTTGGAACATATCATTAGTGGTATCTTGAACAACCATTTGGTTATTAGGATACACTTTCCCTCAATTTACATCACTATCATTTTATTTTTCTTATTTAAATCTTTTGTTTTATTTATATATATACCCCAAATATATACATAGTCTAATTAGACATTTGTTGATGGGGATGTACATCTTTTTAAGAATCCCTTCCCAATACTATTTATTACAAAGACTCGATTAAGGGGACGTTCTCTACCTATTACCGATTTTCTAATACCACTCTAGAAAATTATTTCACCATATATGCATTATAAATTTTTCCATTTAATTATTTAAAACCATTTTTATTTCTTATCTAAGATTTTAAAAATTCGTATTATATTTTATATTATAATGACTCTTTATAATTTTCCTTAACCCTACATAAGAGGTAAATTTACAAAATTACATATCAACTCCTTTTAATATCTTAACATTATATAGATATATAATATCATGAAATATTATTATTATTTATATTTTAACATCCAAGAATATTTTCATCCCTTATTTCATGAACAATGTTTCTAATATTGTATATTATTATTCTATAATATATTATTATAAAACCCATTTCAGACCATGGGTAATAATTATGTTAATTTATCATGATTTATTCCATATATGTAACATATATTCCTGAAGTTTTTATTATGGGTGCACATAGATAGATCATGGATTTATTAGGTAACACTTATGTCTGAAAAGATGATATGTATTGGATTAAATTGTAAGATTAATATATTTTGTTACTCGATACACTGGTTAATTTTTCCAAAGTTGAAATAATTGATTTATTTTTATTTGATGTATTATGTTGTTTCTACATTTCAATGTGTACATGATCATATGATTCAGAATTTTTTCTGATATGATATCATATAATTATAAATAAGCCTTGTATTTTATGACATCATCCTATATATTTTCACTTATATTCTATGGTATAATATCAAATTATTCCAATAGTGGTATTTATAACGTACCAATTTTGTTTATATATTGCGTTGGTTTCCCAATATAGTGTCAATAGCTCAAGGATATTTAGATTCTCGTTATGGAGATTGAGATAATGAAATTTTATTTTATTTTGTTTTTGTTATTTAATGAAAATTGTTTCCCAATTATTCAAGTCCACTAATTTATGGGTTTTTATTATTTGGATACTTATGTTTAAAAAACAATATAAACATTTGAAAACAATTTTTAGGTCACAATATATTCATTCTCATGGTATCATTGATTTTGATAATATTATCCTAGAAAAACATTATATATTTTTTTATAGATTCCGTATATTTTTCATTAATAACTTATATTACCAATTGTGAGGTTGAAATTTATTTTAGTGGATGGTAAAGTAACACAACATAATTTGAAAAAATATTTTACATTATATAATTAATGTATTGATATATTCTTCAACATAAACCACCGAACTAAAACTTCCCATTACATAATTAATGAATATTAAATAAAAAAATTCGTTATTAAAATATAATAATTTTTTTATTATCTATTAAAATTAAAAAAAAATATTATTAAGAAGATATAATGTTTCAAAAGCATATTTTCCAATAAAATATATTTAATTTTGAACATTGTATATAGAATAACTATATTTATAAATTATAGATTTATAATTTAAAAAATATAACCTCATTTTCGAAATAATGTTTTAAAAATTACCTTAAGAGGAAGTTAGGATCGTTTAAACCCTTTTAATTTCAATTTCAAAATTTTCGATTCAAACTTTCAATTTCAACACTTGGTTTCAAATTTTTTAAATTGTTATTCAATTTTTCATTCAAAACTTTCAATTCAAATTTTTGATTCAAAACTTTCAATTCAAACTGTTATTCAATTTTTCATTCAAAACATTCAATTCAAATTTTCGATTCAAAACTTTCAATTCAAACTGTTATTCAATTTTTCATTTCAAAACTTTCAATTCAAACTGTTATTGAATTCTTGATTCAAAACTTTCAATTCAAATTTCAAAAATTTCAATTGGTTTAAAATCTCTATCTTGTTTTTCAAACTTTTCCCTCAATCAAGTTTTATGCCCCGTGCTATTTTGATAATCACAAAGGGGGAGAAAATTCTTGATTGATTGGGGGAAAAATCTTTTAAAGCATGCCTTTCATTTCTTTTTTACATTGTTTGTTTTGGTGATTGTGATCATCAAAATAGGGGGAGATTGTTGTACCTCTCGAACCCCTCGTGGTTTTATTTTAATGATCACAATCACCCTCTTGTTTTACTAATCTTGTTTTCAAGTGTTTTTGTTGATAGGCATGATTTTAGGTGCCAAGGAATTGGGCCAAGAAGGCCAAGAAAGAAACAAGGAAAAGTGGACTGAAATTCAGTCCACCGGCCAACCGGTGGAAGACCACCAGCCAGCCGATGGAAGCCTGGACAAAAGGCATTCTTCTGTCCAGACCACCGGCCAACCGGTGTCACACCAGCGGCCAGCCGGTGGCACCCAGCCCAAACAGTGGAAGCTACTGCCTCACCACCGGCCAACCGGTGGCCTCAGCACCGGCCAGCCGGTGGAGCCTGATCCCGAAGGCCTCTCCATTTTTCACACACCGGCCAACTGGTGGCTCAGCACCGGTCAGCCGGTGGAGCCAGTCAAACTAGCCGTTGGGCCTTTGACCAGACTGGTCCACTTGCCTCCCAACGGCTCCGAAGCCTCTCCAACGGCTCCAAAGGCCTCCAACGGCCATATGAGGGTTCCCCCTCTATAAATAAAGGACCTTGAAGCCCCGGAACACTAGCGAATCATACGGAAGCCCACGGGACACATTTCTCATCATTTGGCGAACCTCCGGCGGACTTCCTCCAAGGAACCCCAATCGCTCCAACTCAATTCCACATCCAAGGAGCACCACCATAGAAGCTTGGGAGTGCACGTCTTCAACTCCAATCATCCATTGGCGCCCAAGGCTACTCCAAATACGGTTTTTCTTGTTTTATTTATTTTGAGCATCATTTTGGGTTTGTGCCTACAAACCCCCAACTCTTTCTCTCCTCCATTCTTTTGGGTTCTCACACCACCTTCAAGGTGTGAAGAGGTTGGTCAAGCCTTTCCTTAAAAAGGCTTGAATCAAAGGTGACCTAGCCTTCACCCGTAAAAAGGCTAGTGGGTTTCTTGCTCAAACCATTAAAAAGCAAGCTGTAATAGGTGAGCTAGCCTTCACCTGTAAAAAGGCTAGTGGGTTTCTTGCTAAAACCATTGAAAAGCAAGCGGTAGAATCTCTCAACGGTTGAGTTGGGAGCGGAGACGTAGGCCGGGTTTTTGGCCGAACTCCGTTATCAATTTTGTGTCTTGCCTCTTTATTTCCGCTGCACTTTCACTTTGATTTTTAATTTGTTAATCTTTTTTTTAAAAGGCAATTCACCCCCCCTCTTGCCATCAACTCCCTTTTTCTCCACCTAACAATTGGTATTAGAGGGAAAATTTAATTTGTTAATCTTTTTTGTGGGGTACATAAAATAAATCCATCAAATTTTTTAATGTATTAAACTTAAGGAGATAATAATGTTGAGCATGAACCTGATCTTGGATAACTTGGTTAAAATTGTGGAACAAAAAAAACAATGTTTCTAATCATAGTTAAATTTATTGTGTTTTAAACCAATGTAAATTTTTTAGAATGACAACATTAAACATGATCTGAATTCTTATTATCTATTCTCAAAACATATAGAGTGAACACAATGTGAATTATATTGGATCAGAACAATGATCATCTATTAGATACAATTATCACGGTTCAAAGTGTTGTTTTACTACATGTTTAATATTATGAAACATTTCAATGTAACATTCCCATGAATATAAAACAATGATCAAGTTAAATGTCTCAAGATTTAAAAAAATATTACAAGGATCATGTTTCTTTATCTGAGATTACATTTATTTCATTCACATATAATATAAAATTATAATTGTTAATTTTTTTATTATGTTCTTTGTCCCTCTTCCATGTTTTATCATATGTGTATATCATACACCTTTCCAAATATTTGATGTGTTTTTCGATTATAGATTATATATTCTCTACCCTTATATTAGAATATTTCTACCATGAAGTTTTTAAAGTGACTATATTTAGATGATATTTTGAGCAAGAGAAGCTTCATTGGATAATATAATGTTTTGAAATGAAATAAGAATATATTGAAATAAAACATGTTTTTTATTATAATCGCTTGGGTTCTAATCATAAATGACACTATGTATTTTACTCATGAAATTTTTAGATTATTATAAGATATAAAATTTAAGATTTGTTAATGTTTTAAAATGAATAAATGTTTATCCGATATTGAATCAAAGGTTTATTTTAAGGGATTTTTTTATAAAACGAATCATTATAGTGTGGGTATAGGGAGCTATAAATCCCATAATAAAAAAATTAATTATGAAAAAGGATTATTACATTATAATAAATTATTCCCCTTTGAAATATATTTTATAGTTTTGTATTTATATTAGAAAAAATATGAAATGATATTTTGTAATATTCAATTTGGAATTTCATTAAATAAAACCCATTGTTGAATAAATTATGTAATAGTGGGATTTGTTTTATTATAATAATGAATGCATCAATTATTTTTTTAAAATATAAATATTTTGAGAATATTAAATTAAGATGATTTAATGAGTTTTTACATGAACCTCATTAAGGTATTTGATAATTAATAAATAGAAAAGGACAACCATCCCAATAATGGAGGCTATGAATAATACTTAGAGATATGACCAATTGATTAGCTCTGATCATGTAAATATAAAACCTATCCAAATAGTTGATGTAAATAATTATAAAATTAAGTGGAATTAAAATTATATGTATTCTATAAAATAATGTTAAAAAATAAAATTAAAACACGATTTAAATTAAAATCAAGTGTAGGAAATATATATTCGATGTTATCAATAATATGGTTACTAAGAATCAACAGATGCTTATCTACACATATATTTTATTTTGAGGAATATATTTATACACTAGTTCTAATATAAACCTAATAAGTAAAATAAATTACTTATTTTTCAACGCTATTAGTGGTTATAAGACATGATGGATAATAGGTTCTTCCTAATAATAGTACAATTATTTTACAATGTAATTTTTTTAAACACACATAATTTATAAATGAAATTTTATTCTTGAATAATCATTTTCTATAGTATATTATAAAGTATTATAAACATACAGTGGAAGGAAAATATGAAAACATGTTATTCTAAAAATACCCATCATTAATTATAAAATAATTATACCCATTAAAATTACATATATTTCAATGGAAAAAAATAGAAATAACAAATAAAACATGAAATTTTTAAGCATCCATATATGCTAAAATTACCGCACAAAATAATTAATCTATGGAAAAAATATATTAGTAAACAAATATATATTTTTGAAATATAAAATGGTGATCCTTGTGTTTTATTGAGTATAATGATGAAATATTGAAATAAAGGGTATTTATATGATATAATAAATAATTTCTAATCATAATGTGATGGTTTTTGGAATAGTTATCGGATTGGTATCAATAGTAATGTGGCCTTGAAATATAGTAACTTTAACGTTGGAAATTCTATTTTCCAAAAATATTAAAATATAATAAAAATAAAATTTATCCTGATTAATTTTTGAAAATATAAATATTAATATTCCATCAAATAAATATCTTGATTAAAAACACAATGAATTCGGAAGAAAGTTTTTGGTAAATAATATTTTCATGTATTTCTAAAAATTCTTGAATTTTATGTTTATTTTTAAAATTAAATTTCAAAGAAATTTATTTATTTAGATTGAATACATATTTTATGATCAGTATATACAAATTCCCCAAGTGTGATATTGTGACAATTTTATGAGAAAATATTTATTTACTGTTGTACCTCTTGAACCCCACGTGGTTTTATTTTCATGATCACAATCACCCTCTTGTTTTACTAATCTTGTTTTCAAGTGTTTTTGTTGATAGGCATGATTTTAGGTGCCAAGGAATTGGGCCAAGAAGGCCAAGAAAGCAACAAGGCAAAGTGGACTGAAATTCAGTCCACCGGCCAACCAGTGGAAGACCACCGACCAGCCGATGGAAGCCTGGACAGAAGGCATTCTTCTGTCCAGACCACCGGCCAACCGGTGTTACACCAGCGGCCAGCCGGTGGCACCCAGCCCAAAGAGTGGAAGCTACTGCCTCACCACCGGCCAACCGGTGGCCTCAGCACCGGCCAGCCGGTGGAGCCTGAGCCCGAAGGCCTCTCCATTTTGCACACACCGGCCAACCGGTGGCTCAGCACCGGTCAGCCGGTGGAGCCAGTCAAACTAGCCGTTGGGCCTTTGACCAGGCTGGTCCACTTGCCTCCCAACGGCTCCGAAGCCTCTCCAACGGCTCCAAAGGCCTCCAACGGCCATATGAGGGTTCCCCCTCTATAAATAAAGGACCTTGAAGCCCCGGAACACTAGCGAATCATACAGAAGCCCACGAGACACATTTCTCATCATTTGGCGAACCTCCGGAGGACTTCCTCCAAGGAACCCCAATCGCTCCAACTCAATTCCACATCCAAGGAGCACCACCATAGAAGCTTGGGAGTGCACGTCTTCAACTACAATCATCCATTGGCGCCCAAGGCTTCTCCAAATACGGTTTTTCTTGTTTTATTTATTTTGAGCATCATTTTGGGTTTGTGCCTACAAACCCCCAACTCTTTCTCTCCTCCATTCTATTGGGTTCTCACACCACCTTCAAGGTGTGAAGAGGTTGGTCAAGCCTTTCCTTAAAAAGGCTTGAATCAAAGGTGAGCTAGCCTTCACCTGTAAAAAGGCTAGTGGGTTTCTTGCTCAAACCATTAAAAAGCAAGCTGTAATAGGTGAGGTAGCCTTCACCTGTAAAAAGGCTAGTGGGTTTCTTGCTAAAACCATTGAAAAGCAAGCGGTAGAATCTCTCAACGGTTGAGTTGGGAGCGGAGACGTAGGCCGGGTTTTTGGCCGAACTCCGTTATCAATTTTGTGTCTTGCCTCTTTATTTCCGATGCACTTTCACTTTGATTTTTAATTTGTTAATCTTTTTTTTAAAAGGAAATTCACCCCCCTCTTGCCATCAACTCCCTTTTTCTCCGCCTAACAATTGGTATTAGAGGGAAAATTTGAGTAATACCTTCACCGGTTTCAAATTTAAGATCCATTTTGATGGATTCTACCTCTTTCGCCCCCGAAGGCTATTCTTTGGGTCGTGCTCCATTTTTTGATGGAACCGACTATAATTATTGGAAAACCTGCATGACTACTTTTCTTAGAAGCATAGGATATCCCATTTATAAAATTGTCATGGAAGGTTACACTCTCTCTTCCCCCAATGAATCCAAATGGACTCAAGCCGATATAAAAAATTTCGAGCTTGATGACAAAGCCATGAACGCTCTACATTGCGGCCTTGATCGTAATGAGTTCAATCGAGTTTCCACATGCACCTCCTCACATGAAATCTGGAAACTTTTGGAGGTTACCCATGAGGGGACCAACAAAGTCAAGGATACTCGATTGGACATGTATCGTCAAGATTTCGAGTCTTTTACCATGCATCCATCTGAAAATATTACTGAAATGTTTGCGCGTTTTACTGATGTTTGCAATGGGAGAAAGTCCCTTGGTGATGATGTTTCTGCCGAAACCATGGTCAAGAAGATCCTATGGATCCTACCAAGCTCATGGGCTCCGAAGGTCACAGCAATCCAAGAAGCGAAGGACATCAAAAACATGCCGGTCGAAGAGCTCATCGGATCCCTCATGACCTATGAGATCACCATGAGGAGGCAAGCTGAAAAGGAAGGCAAACCGATCAAAGTTCCAAATAACATCGCCTTCAAGGTACAAAAAGAAGAAATCCCGCAAGTCTCGCAAGGCTCAACCCAACGAAAAATCTGAGCCCAAGGTAACATGTTACGGGTGTGGCGAGAAAGGCCATTACAAGCCCGATTGCCCACTCAACAAGAAAAAGGCCAAACAAAAGGAGAAGAAGAAGGCTTTCAAGGCCACATGGAGTGATAGCTCCACATCCGACTCCTCCTCCTCCTCCTCGAGCGACAACGGTAACAAATGCCTAATGGCATTTCATGAGGTAACATCTTTCGACTCCTCATCCTCAAGTTCTTCCAATTCATTCAATCACATGTCCTATGAGGATCTCTAACATGCTAGAGATCAATTGGAGGAAGGTTTTCATGAACTTTCTTCCAAATTTGTTTCTTTAAAAAAGAATTTCAAAAAACTCTCTACCGAAAAAGAACAACTTCTCAAAGAGAAGGAAGAGTTGTCCCTCAAAATCCAAAATCTTCCAGATATTGATTCCATGGAATCAACTATCAAAGATTTAAGGGAATCCCTTGCTAAGTTCACCCAAGGGGAACAAAATTTGAACAATCTTCTAGGTTCCCAACGTGTATCTAGGACCACCCAAGGGCTTGGCTATTCCAAGCAAGCTTCCACCTCCCATGCTCCAACTATTTTTGTAAGGGGGAGCTCCGAATTTAAATTTTGTAATTATTGTAAAAAACCCGGGCACTTAATCTATGAGTGCAATTGTAAAAATGCCCGGTATGGCCGCCCCAAAACATTTTTCTTTAATGATGAATTTTATAGTAGAAGACCCGCCACAAGACAAGTATGGATTGAAAAATCCCTTCTAGCGAGTCTCTCCGGGCCAAAATTTGTCTCGGTTTGCTAATCCTCTCCCCGGTGATTTGTTGTTTTTATTTAGGGGGAGTTAGGATCGTTTAAACCCTTTTAATTTCAATTTCAAAATTTTCGATTCAAACTTTCAATTTCAACACTTGGTTTCAAATTTTTTAAATTGTTATTCAATTTTTCATTCAAAACTTTCAATTCAAATTTTTGATTCAAAGCATTCAATTCAAACTGTTATTCAATTTTTCATTCAAAACTTTCAATTCAAATTTTCGATTCAAAACATTCAATTCAAACTGTTATTCAGTTTTTCATTTCAAAACTTTCAATTCAAACTGTTATTGAATTCTTGATTCAAAACTTTCAATTCAAATTTCAAAAATTTCAATTGGTTTAAAATCTCTATCTTGTTTTTCAAACTTTTCCCTCAATCAAGTTTTATGCCCCGTGCTATTTTGATAATCACAAAGGGGGAGAAAATTCTTGATTGATTGGGGGAAAAATCTTTTAAAGCATGCCTTTCATTTCTTTTTTACATTGTTTGTTTTGGTGATTGTGATCATCAAAATAGGGGGAGATTGTTGTACCTCTCGAACCCCTCGTGGTTTTATTTTCATGATCACAATCACCCTCTTGTTTTACTAATCTTGTTTTCAAGTGTTTTTGTTGATAGGCATGATTTTAGGTGCCAAGGAATTGGGCCAAGAAGGCCAAGAAAGCAACAAGGCAAAGTGGACTGAAATTCAGTCCACCGGCCAACCGGTGGAAGACCACCGACCAGCCGATGGAAGCCTGGACAGAAGGCATTCTTCTGTCCAGACCACCGGCCAACCGGTGTCACACCAGTGGCCAGCCGGTGGCACCCATCCCAAACAGTGGAAGCTACTGCCTCACCACCGGCCAACCGGTGGCCTCAGCACCGGCCAGCCGGTGGAGCCTGAGCCCGAAGGCCTCTCCATTTTTCACACACCGGCCAACCGGTGGCTCAGCACCGGTCATCCGGTGGAGCCAGTCAAACTAGCCGTTGGGCCTTTGACCAGGCTGGTCCACTTGCCTCCCAACGGCTCCGAAGCCTCTCCAACGGCTCCAAAGGCCTCCAACGGCCATATAAGGGTTCCCCCTCTATAAATAAAGGACCTTGAAGCCCCGGAACACTAGCGAATCATACGGATGCCCACAGGACACATTTCTCATCATTTGGCGAACCTCCGGCGGACTTCCTCCAAGGAACCCCAATCGCTCCAACTCAATTCCACATCCAAGGAGCACCACCATAGAAGCTTGGGAGTGCACGTCTTCAACTCCAATCATCCATTGGCGCCCAAGGCTTCTCCAAATACGGTTTTTCTTGTTTTATTTATTTTGAGCATCATTTTGGGTTTGTGCCTACAAACCCCCAACTCTTTCTCTCCTCCATTCTTTTGGGTTCTCACACCACCTTCAAGGTGTGAAGAGGTTGGTCAAGCCTTTCCTTAAAAAGGCTTGAATCAAAGGTGAGCTAGCCTTCACCTGTAAAAAGGCTAGTGGGTTTCTTGCTCAAACCATTAAAAAGCAAGCTGTAATAGGTGAGCTAGCCTTCACCTGTAAAAAGGCTAGTGGGTTTCTTGCTAAAACCATTGAAAAGCAAGCGGTAGAATCTCTCAACGGTTGAGTTGGGAGCGGAGACGTAGGCCGGGTTTTTGGCCGAACTCCGTTATCAATTTTGTGTCTTGCCTCTTTATTTCCGCTGCACTTTCACTTTGATTTTTAATTTGTTAATCTTTTTTTTAAAAGGAAATTCACCCCCCCTCTTGCCATCAACTCCCTTTTTCTCCGCCTAACATTTACAATAATAAAAAAAATAGTTATTTTTAGATACCTATTCTTTTAAGAAATAATAATGATGTAATACTGGATATATAAATATTAAATTATTTATATTCCAAAAAAATAAATTAATTGAGTTAAATGAGTTTTTAATTTCAAATAATAAAATTTCAAAACCTAAATATAATTTGAAAATTTAAAATGTGTAATGTCTCCCTTTAAATTAAATGGTCTCATTTAATCACTATTTCATTATCAGGAAGGTAAAAAATTAGATTTATAAAGTGTTTAAATATCCTAAAATAATATTATTTTTTTCAAAATTTTTCTATAGGAATGTTTACATTGGATATATTTATTTACTTAATATTGTAACATATAACTACTCCTCTAAACATCTATAAAACCACTGCCCCTTCAATTTTAAAAACCAACCCTCCCTAATTTACCAAAACCAATGATTTAAAAAATATATCACCATTTACCCCTCATAATCATAAGGTTCATTCTTGAGTCACTCAAATCATGTAATTCAATAATTTCAGTTCTATTTAAATGAAAGAACATTGATAAAAGGGTAAGATATCATCAACATTTTCTTCTAGTTTCATCTTTTCCTCCATATTTAATCAATTCTATTAAAAAAAATGAGTATAAAATTAATATATTTTAAAATTAAAATTATAATAATGATTTTAACATAGTATAATTATTATGCTTAATTCATATTTTTATTACGTACATTCCATTCTTCTGATCAATACTATGTCTAGTCTAGGGTCAGTCAACAACCTATGAGGACATTACAAAATCTCTAAATAAAACAACCATAATAGATAATTTAGATTAATTAGATATAATGTAAAAATTTTGGAATTTAATTAAACTATATTTTATGTACCAAATGATGATAATTTATAAACATAAATAAATATAGATCATTAAATCACTATAATCATTGATATTTTTTGGAAAATAACATATAAAAATGTCTTACAACTAAAAATGGGAATTATGAAATATAATACAATTGTTATAATATTTTATTATTTTAAAAATGTAAAATAATTCATTTATATATCTATTTATAATAGACATATTTTTACTATAAAATAGGATTGAAACAGTGATCCACATCCGGATATAACTTATGTGTATTCTCAAACCCAACCCATTTTTTGTGTTATATCATGGTAAACATTAGTTTATGTATATATTATCATTTCATGTCTTTTAAAAGTTCAATAAAAATTATTTACCTTTTCATTCATGGAAAATACATGTTTGTAAATGACCAATAAATTTTCTTATCCACTAAAATATAAACTTCAATGAGGAATTAATCTCCAAAAAAATTCTTTGATTCCACTATTTTTTTCTTATCCACATAAGAATGATTATTTTAAATTCTAGAAAATAATTTCACATAATCATTTGAGAACCCTATTTTTTATTCATGAATATTTTTTATACAAAAACTTTAAGATTCCCATTCCTTTAAAGGATTCAATTACAGGAAAATGATTTTAACATATTCTATGCCAACATGGAAATAAACAATATTACTTTTTGTGATGTGGTGAGTTAGAATAAAATTTTTATATATCTCTAATTAATTTTTTAGTGTGATATATCCCATGAGGTAATATGAATTAATTTTTAACATTATTTCACATCTATTCACAATTATGATGTTATTATTTATACATGTATAGATGAACATGATTCTAACATTGTTTACAAGAATTAATTTTATTTTTCTTATTATGCCATATTGATTCATTATTTCCCATATGCCTCACTCTAGGAATTTTTGAAATGGATCCCTCAAGCTTTGGATGGTGATCAAATGCTTATGATACATTGATTATGGTTATTCAGAACAATGTATTATTGATGAATATATATTATTCCTTTATTTGTGTCCCTAACATTATTAGTATTTTATGTCAACCATTTCATTGAAATATATCTTTAGGATAATATATATAAATAAGAAAACATGTAATATTTAGAAGTACTATGATGAATAAATAAAATAATTCTTATATTTTATTATTTATATGTGATGAATGATAATATTTTTTCCATTATACTAACCAATATTCCTTATATTTATTACTAAAATGTTATTTATATTAAAATGATGTAATAGTAATGTACGAAAAATTAAGGATTCATTTCATGGTATCAAATTGCAGTTTAGTTAATTATAATATTTGGATTAGATAACATTAATGAAATCATAGTGGATAAATATATAAATAGGTATAAATCATATATTTTGGTAAATAATATGTGCACATTGTTTCAATGAAATTAAATCAATATATAAATATGATTGGAGACATTAACTTGGAACATATGTAGAAAAGGAAAATTGAAATTAGAGGTATATTTAGGTAAGAACATGAATTGTTCTAAATTCATCACAAAGAGGACTTGTTGGGAACCTACTTCTATAATCACATGGGATGTGTTTCTATTATAATAATGATAAGTTGAAAAAAAATTATTTTTTATATTTATAATTTAATTATTCCAATGTAATAGGGAATTTGTTAAAGTATATGATCCATTGTGAATCATTTATGAAAGTGGATAAAAATTTAGATCCCATTAGATATGAATTTAGAATTAATTTTTATATGAAATAAATTATTATTTCGTTATTTATTAACATATGTTTTTACCAACATTATTTAGTTTTTAAAATGGTTATATCCAAGAAAATATATTTAAAAAACTAATGTGATGGATAATGGAATTATTTTATAAATTAAATAACTAATGAAATGTTGGGTGGAGTTCAAAATGTCTCGGTAATTCATGCCAAGTTGTCTCAGGATTCAAAAAACCTAAACAACAAGGTAGATATTCCTTCTCACTATAAGGATTAATAACCCATCTAGTCTTTTCGTTGTTTTTCAACCACAATGAATATAAAATCATTCAATTCACATGTCACAGAAATTTGGGTTAACCCAATAGAAAACATATTTTTTCTACTTCACATTTTTGAGAAGGGGATGACTACAATGGATGTTTTTCATCAAGAAAGAGAGGTTGTTCAATGGTGAAGATTTATAAACAATACAATTTCAAAAGATGTAATAGAATAAATGAATTGGCATTTAATTATGAAGATATTTTCTAAATCTAAATTTCCCTCAAACTATTTAGATGATGAGAGAGTGGTAGTAACTAGATATGAAAATGTGACAAAATCTATCATGGATTATAAGGATACTTTTGTAATGAATTAATGTGGAATCTCGTAATTTGTGAAAAAAAAATGATAGAAAAATAGATATATTCTATATTCATATAAAGATATACCTCTAAAGGGAATCATTTATTCTAGTATTTCATATTTATGAATAAGTGAATAAATGTTTTCTTTATAGTAGAGAATTTTTTTTGAATGGTTGATGGTCATGAAGAGAATAAAAGACGGCCAAATTTTCAATATGGAATATTAAATGTTACCTAAGGAAAAAAGATCCATTCACCCACATAAAACTTATATAGAATAAATCATCATGGTATTTCTTTCAAATGGATAAAAAAATACTTCATGTGTATATTATGTGGACACAATTCTTGTTAATTATTATTAAACATGAAGAAGATGAACAACATAATATAATATTTAGAGGAACCTCCCTTTGCGACACTCATTTTTTGAATCTTAATATACTTGATGTAGGTGAACCATGATATCTAGTTTACTAAATGATGGCTCATTTATGGTAATTATTGTTGTAAACATCTATATATAAGTAAAATGTTTAATCCTATTCTATTTTCACTTAATATTCACTCAATAGTTAAAATTTATTAACTTGATTATGTTTTTATACAAACCATTATATAATAAAACTTATAAATACCTATTGAATCAAAATTTCAATGCCTTTATTTAGTTAAACCTTTAAAATATTTCGTGATGTGATCAATAAAACACATGTGTTGGACTCTTCTCTTACAACTGTATAATCAATTATTCCTCCCTAGAATCTCATAATAATTATTTTGGTTGAATTTATGGATGCACATCGAATTTGTTGTCTCACATTATATATATATATCACTTCATCTATTCAAAGATGGAAATTTCTTTCTTTATAATATACCATATAATTATCCTTTAGAAAAGAAAGGTTAATCTTGAATATACTTTATAAAATCCTTCAATTGTGTGGGTGTTGATACAGAAGGATGAATTATATCATTCAAAAATGGTTTTGTTTAGGTAATGCCTCATATTTGAGAAAATTCCAATTTTACAGGAAAATACTTTTTTTTTCAAAAGTGTTTCATGGAGTTCACATATATCAGGATCTAGAGTTCTCAATATAACTGATACAAAGATCTACTCCAATCATAAAATTAATTGATATGATTTATTCAATAAGTTATTAGGTGTAAAAAAGTAGTTGCGTGATTATTTAAGAAAAGGGTTAATATGATATATTTCACCAGTATTGGGTGAACCAGTTCACATTATCAAGGAAAATGTTATCAATATATGTGGGAATAATATGTGTGGTTCTTAATAAAATAGCCATAAATAAGTAGTACCCCTTCCTAGATCTAAACAACTAATTGGTCAATAATGAAGAGATCAATAGTTTTCAATATTGGATCGTCATTCTAGATATTATCGACTTAAAGGTGAAAATTTATGAAAATTATAATACAAAATTCCATAAAAGATATATACAATATTCTTTCATAGTATTTTAATTCAGTTATATTAATAACCTAGAAATAATCATTGATATAATGAATTAACATGTTATATAAAATATTGATAAAATTTTGGAACTCTTTTTTCAGGATATTCTCATTTACACTATGAATAAAAAGAAACATAAAGATCATCATAGTATTATGATATAAATAATAATACAAGATAATTTCTATGTTATGTTCCCAAAATGTAACTCTGTGATTTAGCAGGTCACAAAATTTGGCTATATGAAATCAAGTAAGGGAATTTCTAAGGATAAATGTAAATAATTTCAATTAATGATTCATACAAACCATACCGTGTTATAAATATTCAATGATTTCATTCATTATGTTGGTAATACATGTTATTTTAGTGAAATTTATCATGAATTTTTTAAAAATTAACTAAGATAACATAAAAAGAGGTATTTTTTCTCTATAAGGAATAATGTGAGGAAATATATAATTTCATTAAAACAATGTTAATAACAATTTTTTACTTACAATAATATCATGTAGATAATGGTTTGTGAAATGTAGTGATGCATCATTGAAACTATGGGCTTGGTTGATCATGTGAAATGAAATAATGATTTCCAACACCTCATTAAATATAATGATAAATGAGAAGAACTACCCATCACATGATCTGGTTCCATTACCTATGATCTATGATTAAAATATTCTGAAATAATATCACTATAGGGAGACGTGTGAAATTTATATAGATCAAAACTGTATAATGCATATATACATAAATAAAAACTAAATCATTCACAAATCAATATGGATAGATCTGATCAATTACCATGAAAAATCTATAAACTTCATTTATGGTATGGGGAACAAGGAATTTAATTATCTATGTATAAAAGGCCAACTACACTATATGTGAAGGATATTTACAAATACATAATATTTATGAATATAAAAATTATTAACATTGATATCATTATAATTAGAAATAAATCTTACATAGCCTAAATTATTAGCATACCATATATCGATGTAATGATCAAGGAGTCACAAAGGAATTATTTCAATCATTATATGAACATGAACATAGTAAAGTAATATAATCTTTTTAAAGTTAAAATCGAAGAAGATGGTTTAATTTTTTGAAAATAGGCTTTTTAATTCTCCCTCACTGATAATAAATGATTACATTTTTCATATCATCATAACTTGACTTTCTCGATACTAAAAAGAAGTTCAATGATGTACAGTCATTTATAGATCAATATTTATTTAAAAAAATGATGAATGAGATCATTAATAACACTACATGGCGCTTTGTGTAAAAGGGGGTTAATTTAGAGTGACAATTTCCCAAGTGGATGATAAAACCATATGACATACCAAAAATGATATTTGATAAAATCACCATGAGAATTTTCACTAGTCTCCAAATGATATTCAATGAACGAAATGATAAATGGGTTTTGTTGGATATAAAAACGATTACTACCCACTTCATTAATATTTAGGAATATTTCATTGTTTACCTATATTCCACGGTACAGGTAATGTATGTGGGGAGCCTATATGGGGAACCACATTCCATCATCAAAGAATATAATCCGATGATCACCTATATCTATTGGGAATGGTTCCAATATTATTTGAATGGTGAATTTAACTTTTTTATAACTTATCACCCCTAAACATATATCCAACCTAAAATAAGAAATCCAGAACATGAGTAAAATAAAAAATAATTTCTAATGGAGTTTAATGTAGGATGTGATCAACATATCCAATTATTTCAGTTGTAATACCTAAAAAATTACACCTGTGTATTTAAATATATCTATATGATGCTTTATAAGGTATTCTATGGAGTACAACAACATGATGTGATTATGTTTTCAAATGTAAGTAAACTCTTTCGTATAATTTATTTAAATGATAGATAATTTTCAATTCATTCCCCATCATATAAAAACTCTTAATAGTCAGTTGATGATTTATTCTAATAATTGTCAAAGAAGGATGATGATTGATGTTGATGGAATATTATTACATTTAATATTACCATAGTAAAGTATGTAGATTTTTTTGATGAAAATAATGTTATATTCAAGGTATAGTATCCCCCATAAGATCCTTTATCACATAAGAGTAGTTTCATATTAGGTAGAAATTTTAGCAATAAGTTCTTTAGTACATGATGTGTTCCGTGTACCTCACTCAATAAATTACATAGCTATTCACCCACATGTAATGAATATGGAGATGGAACAACTAGGACATGCCCTCTCTTATAGTGATCAATTTTTTATGATATTGATATTTAAAAATAAAGTAATATAAAACAAGAAAATATGCATGTAAAAGTGTTTTGGATACACTATTAGAAAATCTGGCAATATCCATGGTCCACAACCATCGATATATGTTATAGACATAGTATCGGCTATCTGTGGAACCTATTGACATGGATATAATAAAATGTTATTTCCATAGTTTTAATAGTCTATTACCATGGTTTCTACCATAGAAATAAACCCTATACAAATTATTTTTGTAACTTTGGCTGTAGGGATACAGCCATGGTGGAAAATTGGGAACATATCCCATATAAACATTAGAGATATATTAAAAAATAAATAGACCCTAGTAGAATTTGATCTCCTAATGTATGCTACAAAAGACCAAAAACATACCACTCGATTGTAGAAATGTTTTGGTATGTTTATATTTTGTTATTTATAACATTTATGAACTGCTATAATAGAAGACAAAACATTTGGCTATAACACTTCCCTCTATTTTCCAAAATTCTTTCCCGCACATAGGTGGGAAACCTGTAGCCACATTTCTATGAAATTATGACTATAGGTGGAGGCTATAGCCATATTTTTAAATAACCACTGATATATCCTCTGATGAAGTACCTTTTATCAATATTTTAAGAAAATTATGGTGATATGTTTCATTTATTTCAAAAAATTAGAAAACTCAGGGTTATATCAAACTTATAAATACCTAAATCCATGGTTTTGGAAAATATTGGTTGTAGGTCTGTGCCTATATCCTACTTTTCCAATAGTATCAATTCATAAATATTAAGAGGAAGAATGAGAACATGTGGATGTAATGAAACTGAAATACCCCAATTAATTATATTATGAGGATATGATTTTTCATATTGGGGATATAATCTAAAAATTGGGGGAATTATTTAACCAGACCGATGATATAAATTATATTAATTCATTAAATAAAAACGTTATATTGTACATTGTAAAATATTATACAAAAAAATACAATGAAAAACTATCAAAAACATTTTTTAATTAAAATTCATTGTTCTATTAGAAAATAACTGAAATAATAAAATTTATAAATAGTACAACTTGCAATAAATAGAAAATATAAAACATAGAAAGTTAAAATTTAGATCATAGTTATCACCTAGAATAAGTATTCCAGTAAATTAATACTACATAAAAGATTAAAAATATTATAAAACTAATAAATATTTTAAAATTTTAAAATACTGAACCATGTTTGGAATTTAGGTACAAGATTCTTTTAGGAATATATTTGAATTTATATGAGGTAATATGAATATTTTTATAGTACTGTGATTGCTAGGAAGAGTATTGTGACAATTAATATTAAAATAATTATTCAACCAAAAAATAATAAAATATAATACAAATACTGTTAATGTAGTTTAATTTATAAATATAAAAATATTATAATTATTTAAAACAATATCATTATTAAAACCTCAAATAAACTATAAATACTTTTTTGATGAACAATTTGTTAATGTATTTCTTAAAAATCATAAATCATAGGTTATTAATTAAATCACAATTTTTTAATATTATATTAGTAAAATTAATTTTATTTTCAAAAAAACTCATAGAAATTTACAGAGGTTCAATATTTGTTATTTATCTAATAAAGAAATTTTTTTATGTTAATAGTAAAAATATATTTTATCAAAAAATACATTTTTAAAGAATAAATTAAAGAATTGTCTTTTGATTAATTTTATAATGTTCCTATGAACTAATAATAAATTAAATAATATAAATGCGCCTTTCAAAAATAATAATCCTGATTTTCAAACTAAAAAAATAAATTTCCCGAATTCTAATAGTCTATTGTGACCATTAAATTATTTTTTAAATTTTTTTACCCTTTCCTTTTATCCAACTTAATAAATTTATTTTGTGATGTTTTTGAATGAGATAAAATAAATTTATCATAAAAATATAATTTATCGTGTAAAAAACGTTACAATTAATTTTTTTACCAAACATATTATTATTTATTTAATATAATTACTTAATAATTCCCCTATACTCAACTATAATCCCCATATCCATTCTATTGGAAAACCTATCCTCTTCCACTTATCAAAGGAAATTGGTTTCCCAAATTCAAACTCTTCAGACCCTTACCATCATAAGGTAGTTTATGGATTCAATCACCTCCATTCCATATGGTAATCTTCTGGTTAGAAATGAAGAAACATTTAAAAGGGGGTATGTTCTAATAAAAATTTTCTCACATTTCCAAACTCCATTCCACATTTTGTCTAATCATTTCAAACGTAAATATAGTAAAATTAATTAAGTATTATTTAAATATTTTATAAATGTTGTAAACATAGTGTAATTATTATATGTAATAAATTTTTATAATTTTGACTTCTCTTTCGTATGATTTTTTACATGTCCCTTTAATTATTGGTTGAACACCCAAAAGAATGTTTCTAACACTATAATTATCAAAATAATTATGCTTGAATATAGTAGATTAATTATAATATATTATTGTAAAAATAATTTTATTTATAAGATCATATATAAAATATTAATAGTTTATATATAAAAATAAGTATAGATCATTAAATCAAGGAATGAAGTGACATTTTAAAGAAAAATATTATATCATAATATTTCACCATTAACAATGGGAATTAATAAATATAACTACATTTTGATAATTTATAAAGAGATACACAATGATTTATATATAACAACACATCCATTTTTTGATAATTCTATATTTGTTGTGATGGATGCAGAAATGATAGAAAATAATTTGGGATCTATGGTAAAGATATTTTGAATCCCAAATGATATTCTTTTTGGTTTCCTCCACTTTCATATAATTTTTTGTATAAATGTACCTATTAGGTCTTTAAAATATCCTTTCACTATATCAATTCATTTTATGAGTAAATACTTGATTCAAAACTGTTGAAATGATTTTTAAGACACATATAAATATTTTTCAAATAGGATTTGATATCCAAAACTATAAATTGAATCCAATTGAGATATTTATTATCCAATCATCTATGATGATTTTTTATTCTAAAAAAATACTTCCCTTATTCATTTGTAACCGAAAATTTTGTTGATGAAATTATTAATCATTAAACCCTTACGAATATAATCTATTATAGTGTTGTATTTGTTAACTATGAATGTTATGTGTTCTATTCTATGGTGAAATGCCTGATTATGGTCATTTTTAGATGTGAAATATATGAATGAAATTATATATGTAACTAATGAATTTAAAAATGTGATATATCTCAGGATATCATGTTAATAATGTGTATGAATTATGCTATCATTGTTCAATAATTATGATGTTGTGAATTATGAACATATTTATGTATAGACATAATGATAGAATTTTTGATAACATTGTTTGGTATTTTATTACTATTTTATGGTGTATCATTATTATTCATATTCAAAATTACATTTACATTTAAAATAATTCCACTGTTTCAGATGATGATACCATGATTATGATAAAGTGATGAATATTATGTTCACCCATATAATATTGATTAATACCTCTTATTCATTCTATGTTATCCCTCCACATACTAGTATTTTATCTAAACCCATGCAATGATGTATATCATCACGGGAATATGTGTAATAAGGAGGATATTACAGTCATCTAAGGGTTATTAAGAAGAAATTAAATAATTATAATGGTTTATTATATACTTGTGATGCACGAGCCAAATTTTACCAAGAAACCAGTCCTTTGGATCTTTGAATTTTTTACTGTTTTGTTATTTATCATGAAAATGATATGATATATATTTCGGATTTTATTATAGAATTTTCTTACTGTATAGACAAACCATCATTATATTATCTATCTTTGATTTATAGAGAAGGTGAACCAAAAAAAATAATCTGTTGAATATATTTGATCAATGTTGTATTTAGTGAAAAAATTTGGCATGTTCCTACTATTGAAAGTGATGTATAAATATAGCTAATATTTAAATTTGACAAACTATAATTCAACCACCCTTAGTGTATCATTCCATAACTGGGACACCATGTAGTTTTATAGTTGATGGATAAGAATTACATGTAATATATAATATATGTTTATTTCATCAATTTTGATTTCTATATTTTGTTAATATTTTATTGGCCTTTAATAAAAATTGGATTTTAATATTTGATGATTAAAACACTCATCAGTAAAATAATTAGAAGAATAATTATTCTAACTCATTTTACATGGATGTGCATATGATAATCATAACTATAAATTTGGGAAATATATAATTTGAAGGACTCCTAGAAATAAAACCCACTTAATTAGGTTTTAATGAAAATGATTTTATATTATAGGAAAATAATTATCAATCAATATTTACAAAAAAGATATATAGTGTTTTTGAATAATTGTTTTTGGGAAATGTTGTTGATAATATATAAAAGTATCATAATAGAATGAAAATTTAAATTATAAATTATTGTGAATAAATAATTGAAATTTTTTAAAATACAAAAACAATACATTGAGAATTATTTATTGGGTGCTAAATATTATAGATGATGTATATGTGGATGGATAAATTCAAATATTAATATTGTTAATTTCATATTCAGACATCTGTATCATGAATTTTAATGATTTTTTTGTGATAATAAAAGAGGACCCCAAGGATGTAGCACAAATAAATTTTCTAGCATTCCAAATATATTGTAGATGATTATAAATGAATATGAACCTTAGATAAAGGATTAGTCAATGAAATTTTAATTAAACATGATCATGAATTTTACAATTTAAGTGGGTTTTCACGTGAAGTATGTTGAATAAGATATTTCATGTCATTACATAAGCATGAAATTGGAAAAGGAAAATTCAATATTTATTTTTTATCCATATTATGTAAATTTAGAATAAATGAGAACCTAGTTATTATGTGTCCCATCAATTTTGAAGATAGTGAAAATAGACACAATCATTTTATGACAACCAACAAGGATGTGAATGGAAAGTAATTAACTATATATAATGCCATTATGAATATTATTTTTTCACATAAATTTGATTTATTTGAGGTTTTACAAATAGAGGATACTGAATATTAGAAATAAATATGTGAAGAGGATATTGTGTCTATCGTTGAAAAAACTTAACATGAGGACTAAATCCAAGATAAAAATGATAATTATGATCTCTTAATTGACATAAATTTTGTAATGATGGATGAATTTTAACAGATAAATATTTTTTGTTTTTTTGTAGATGAAATCGTGTTTAGGGGTATGTGATCTTAAAAACTGCATATAGTTTAAAAAGATGACAATTTAGAGACCATGGTATATAAAAAATAGAAATTAATCAATTTGATGAGATTTCTTTTTGTTTTTCAGATAAATAACATAATAAAAGAGTGATATTAATTTATTTATTTATGAAAAAATATAGAATAAAACTGAGTGAAATAAATTATGGAACGTGATGGAAATTTTTTTAAATTTTCATATAGCCATGAAAATAAAAAAAGATATTTTAAACATAAAATAATATAGGCCAATTATCACAAAAAATATATTTATGAGTAATAGAGAAACATGAATAAATTATGATGGACAATATGGAGTGAATTTAAAACTGTTTACAATGTAAAAACATACTTCTTATGAGGTGTGTTATTATGTATATATTTTAATAGTATTATGGACAATATGGAGTGCATATATAACTATTTTCAATGAAAAAAATTTCTCTTTATGAGTTGTGTTTTTACGTATAAATTTTATTTTCACTCGGAATCTCATGGATGGTTTATTTAGAGAACCATGATTTTAGTAAATAACAATAGTGTTCAATCATTAATAGGTTTTGTTTTTAGAGGTTATTTTTCTATTGATTGGTTCCTTGGGTGATATAGATTGTCTCATGAGATTGATATAATTTTTTTGTGTTTCTATAGGATTATGTAATGAGATAATATCAATTAAATATACTTAATATGGGTGTCTTATTCATATGTGTCACCCACCTATGCTTCCACATCACCCTAAACACTAATTCCTTTGTCTTAAAACAAGAGCCCCATACATGGCCTCTGCTATCTATGTATCCTGTAAACCCGCATCATCATCCCGCTGCAATTCCCCTCCCTTCCCTTATAGGGTTCCTACGATCCAATGCCATCATCCCTCGGTGGTTACCCTCTCCTCCAATCTATGTTTCCCACAGATCAACATTGTTGTCCCCATGATTCCATTACTATATGCCATGGGTTAGTATCCTTGATACACATAATATACCTTAATGGTTCCCACAATTACGATTTTTAATTCATCATTGACTAGGATCTCCTCTACAACCATCTACCACCCTCCATTTTAGGGTTCCTGCTGTGAGTTTTTCTATTGCTCCTAGGGTTCCTATTATCGTTTCACCTCCCATGGTGATCCTATGATTCCCACTCCTACTATTCTCTATCCCTTTTTACCTCCTAAATGATTCTTATAGTTCTTACTCCAACTTCTCGTTTGGTGAACTTTCTTTGCATACCTCTTTCGTTACCCCTCTACGGCTACACTTAGGGTTCCCGCTCTCATTTCCCCTCCTACTGTATCTACCTACAAACCACATAAGCTATCTTCTTCACTAATTTGGCCATTTTCATTGATGGATCATCCATACCTTTTAACTACCTTTTTATTGAAATATCATTCAATTGTTCTAGGGTTCTAATTTCTTTTTTAGTGATCTATACTCATCATCTTGCAACCCATTCAACATTTTCTTCATCATCGAGTTGCATCGACATCTCCATTCATCCTCTCTTCCTCTACAATCGTGTCCCGTATTTTATTATACTCACACCTCTATAGTTTCAAGATTATCTTCACTGTATATAGTACCTCCAATATTTTCTTTGATAATGTATATTTCATTGATATAGTATAATAGACAGCTGCATCACCATTAGAATATATTTTTACTTATTTTCCGTATTTTGATTGTCTCGATGTTTGTAATATATTTCCTAATGCATGAGAGTATATAACAAGGTGGAAATTATGCATGTTTTTGTATTAGACCATCCAATTGAGGGTTAAATAGCAAATGACTTATTTTATTTATACATTTTTTGTGTCAATTGGCTTCCTTTCCAATTTGTAATCTCGATATTGAAAATATGGACCTTCTCATGTATTATTCAACTAAAATTTTATTTTATTCAATGTTTTATTATTATTAATATATTTTTTATGAGAATATATGAAGCACAAGATTTTATTTCATGGTATTATTTTTATGTTCATATTTATGGTAATAAACATGTGATTTTTGTTGCTTTCTGGTGGCCAACTCCTATTCACTCCTTCATGTCCAAGAAGATCCCAATTACACCATTTTAACTATGATCAATCACATTGGTTGGCATCCCTCTGATTTAGGTTATATGGTATGTCTTATTTAGTTTATATCCTTCAATTAATTTTTCCATCATCAATGTTTTTTAACGAATTTATTATCTCATTGACTCTCTGATTTTAATTTTTTTTGTTTTAATGAATTTAATATCTCATTGTCTCTCTGTATTATGTATTACACCTCACATACAGTGCTTGATATAAATGTACCACCTTATTTATTCCATACAAAATGTATTGTTTAAAATAGATAGGGTGAAACATGTTATGAAATTGTTGAATCTCTAATTTCAATGAGTTTATCTTTAAAAAAAACATTTTTCTCTAAAGTAAGCAATAATTTATGGTTCTTACGAGTAGTATTTTTGCAGGATAAATGTATTTTTTCATGCACATAATCCCACATATATTTCTTATCCATTGTTTATGATCTACAAAATTACTTCTAATTTCTTTTGAACATATTTGTTTCATTACTTCTTGTAAGAGAAATATATGCTTAGGGTGAAAAAGAAATATTCACCCAAAGCACTCTTATGGATAGATTTTACACGAAGGTCAAATTTTTTTATGTTCATTTTGTTATTTTTACCATACTAGATCATGTATACTCAGTGTTTTCTTATATCATTATTAATTCATGTGGATTTCCATTTACAAATTACTCATTAGTAGTTTCATACTTTTAAATGGATTAAAAAATTGATATTCCATACTATATTTGTTATATTTCTTTGTGGTTCTTGATTACGAAGTTCATTAATTCTAATTATATGGTTGGTAGAAGGCCAAGAAACCTTGGATTTAATTTTTTTTGTATTAAATCATATATATATGTTAATTATTATATGTTATATCTTATTTAATATATGCTTTCTTATTATTTATTGTATTAGAAATATCAATTAAGTAGTCTGGTTGATGTTAAATTGGTTGATCCTTCTCCCCCCCCCTCATCAAATACATGCTATATATTTTTACTATTGTTCTTTTAATACACCCTCAAGGCTTTCTCTACGGTACTTAGTTTTGTATGAGATAAAATTATCATATTAGTTCCCAGTATATGAGAAATATACTTCAAGAAATATCCTGTTAGAATTATGTATGCTTTGGTTTCAAGTTAAATTTTGTGCTTTCAAACTGATTTCTTAATTATTTTGGAGATATGAGACACTATAATGGGAAAATAGTCTTTATAGAAATGGATGACTTATTATCCACATGTTTCATAGATTATACTGTTATAGAATTAACCAATTCTTTACAACTTATACAAATACCAGTTTATTTAAATTACATAAAATAAAAGTACAAAACTTATAAATTTTCTACAATTAGATTTCGAGTGGTTGGAAATTTTCATTGTCAGATTTTGGAATTGTATTTTTCATGTTAATTTAAAATAATATATTTATTTTTACCTTTAATTTTACACACTATATATATAATATTTCTCCTCAAATATAGGGTTATTTTGTTGGATTACTAATAATAATTCCTTCAGCTTTGCAATATATTCATTTTGATATTATGGAGTAATACATGATACTTTTTTATCTATGATGAAAATCATATAATTCCAAGAGTTCCCAATGAAGCACCATCAATGTTAACATTGATATTAGAGGAATCCATCAAAATAGGTTTCTTGGAGATCCACAGTACACCACTTACCCCAAGATTTTTGGTGATAATAAGGCCCTCCATTTAATTTCTCATTCACCCTAACTTCATTGTAAAATATATTTTGACATCCATAATAATTCTAGTAATATTTTATTTGAAGGTAATAATTTTTTACTAAAATATTAATCAGTTTTTTTTCGAAATATGATCCTTATTGGAAATAATACTGTGAACTAAAGAGGTTTTTAACTTTATCGCTCATGTACATGTTGAGAAAATTATTAATTAAGGAATTCATGTTACAATTCATATGTTGTTTAAATGAAACATAGCATAAATTTGGTTCCAGATTGTAATGTCATATATCACCATTCATATATATCTGGAAAGAAAACATAGCTTCAATATGATTTAAGATCATCATGGCATGGTTGTAGGTCCTCTGAATGTTTAAGGCAGAAGAAGAAGACATATTCTAGTGGTAAGCTTCATTAAAATAGCTTATCATCTATGGGGAGTTGTGAACTATCCCAAATGCATGTGGTAAGTCTCCCAGAGCTTCATATTTGTTGATTTTTATGAACTTTCACAGTATTTTAAAAGCCTCTTCAATTTATTCATTGTTAAATCATGGAACTGTCTTACATTCTAGAGGTATGCTCCCTTAAAACAATTATTCATCTACATGTAGTGGAATCATTTAATTTGACAACCTATTTTTTATGGATTTTGTTTTTATCTGGATGATATTTGAATTTAATCTAAAATATGTTTTTTTTGTGACTGAAAATGTAAGTTGTCTATTGATATAAAAAAAATTCATGTTTTACCATTGAATTTTTCATTTTCCCTTCAATATGATCCAAGGGATGATTTTAAATCATGTTTTTTCTTTAATACACTAATACACATTCCTATCTACGGCCTTCCTAGGATTTCATTATTACTTCCCTCTAAGTGTTTTCTGTCCTTTCTCCTTGGTGTTGTATTTCCATCCATGACTTGACTGATTAATCCAAATCTGACTGTTTTTTGGTATCATGTTCTTCCGAGAAGCTATCAAGTATTATCATTTGGGAATTAAAGTGAAAAATATTGCATACATTTTTTATCACTGAGAGTAATGATTGAGATGCATTTTTACCTTTTGATTCAAATAGTTTTTATTTGATTCTTGATTTTTTAAGAACATTTCAAGATGTAAATAAAAATTGTTATCGCCGATAAGTTGTCCATTTTATTTTCCCAATTTTCGTGAATGTATTTGTTATCAAAATTCTCCCATTTTATTATTTTTTATATTTTTGGATTACATTATTTTAATGTTAAATTTTGATTCATACATGGAATGTTCTCAAAATTCATTTCTATATCACCTGATGTGTCTAAATGTTTCAATGATCATTGCTAAAATCATGCAATATAGTAAACAGATTCATTAAAGCCTCTTCGATTATAAATGGTGTGCATCCCCTTGATTTATTGAAAAGTTAATTAGTTGATAAAATATTTTTTCAAAAAAAATTTAATAACAATACAATAATATGAATATTGAGTACTTAAAATATTATTTACATGTCTTAGTATTCTTTTTATCCAATATATGTGGTCTTTATGTCTCCATACAATCTTAATTTTATGACTATATTAACAATAATAATTCAAATCAATTTCCATGCACATGAATTCTAAATTACCTCTTTTCTTATAAGCCTACATGCATGACATATGGAGGAAGTTATGTCCGAGGAAGATGTTTTGTTATGGAAATGTTTGTTTATATATAGTGGAATCATAGATTTTGACCACCTAAATTATTATTTTCGTTTTTGTGAGTTGTTTTCTTATCATTAAGCTATCTTAATATATTTTATAAAATGTTTTTGTGCCTAAAAATTTAGTTTCTGTGTAATAAACTTTTTTTCCTATTTTAATTTTCCATATATATATTATAAAATTCAATATAATATATGTTGAAAAAAAAATTTAAAAAGAAATTTTAAATGGTAGTTTTTTATATTTTTTATGTTTCATGGAAAAGGATAATGCATCAAAACATAAATCACTTACACAGCCTTATAATTTCTATTAATGGTGTATTATTTTTTTAATGTTTAAAAACATCATTTTTGTTCCAATAAGTTCCAAATCATAGTTTTTCTTCATATTTTTGTCAACTATGATGAAAATATATTTAATATTTTTTGATATAGAATTCAAGATTAAGTGTGTCTTCTTATTTCAGGGGTGCTTTGGGCATTCCAATGATAGGGGAATAGAGTGGTATGGGGAATTATTCTTCTTATATGGTCTATTACGGTATGTAATAATTGGATGATATCAATTTATTATTCAATAGCTCTATAAGGATTTTATTCCATTCATATGGTGTGTTTTATCGAATGAAGCATCATCCATTATTTTTATTTATTTGAATTTCATATTTTTTGACATGATTGTTTAAAGAATATGTGTATATATTTGTTTCATTATAATTTCTAATTAAATTTCCATGTGTATTCGACTTCTGAACCCTAATTTTTCACATGATTAGATTCCTTGATATAATTAGTAAACTGAAATCTAGATTATCTGCTGGGTGGTTAATTAGGGTTCTGTTGGAGAAAACATATCAGAAAATCTATATTGTACTTTTTATTTATATTTTTTTCTTAAATACATATGTTTTTGGATTTATAATTGGAGATGTCTGTTTTTCATTGTTGGGGTCATGTATAATCCGAAGAAGATAGGGCAACATGTTATTGCTCTTCTCCACTATGCTCATCAGTTGTCCATCCTTGATGTCGTTTTGATCTGCTTTGTAGGTCAACATGCTCGATAGGACATGAAGGCTATTTCATGTCAAATGAAGATATATTTTCTTTTCAGTAGGT
The DNA here is from genome assembly GCA_963277665.1 of Viscum album. Classification (NCBI taxonomy): domain Eukaryota; kingdom Viridiplantae; phylum Streptophyta; class Magnoliopsida; order Santalales; family Viscaceae; genus Viscum; species Viscum album. The sequence goes on from OY728151.1 coordinate 820,942,526, forward strand.
GTTAAGCCACTGTTAATTGAAGGGTATCATCCAAGAAGATACAATGGCATAAAAAATTTCTACTCTACTGTAAATTAAATTGTCATGGAATTACCATCGTCATGTGGTGGAGGCATTCCCTGTGCCATTAAACCTATATAAGTTTGATAGAACAGGTAAATAAGAAAGTTTATGCAACTCCCACCTCACCATGATCATCTCCAAAAATCTTCTCCTAATTTGATGGTCAATAATTGGATTGTCAAACATCATTAAGATATTCCCCAATACATTTTCTGTCTCTACCTTAGAGAAAGACTTCTCCTAGTTCATGTGGCATGTATCCTCTGATATGGTTGTCTCCATCCACTATCATGAAAAATTTATCATTTTTTAATGGGGTTTATATCAATACATTGAATATAAATGAGTATTAGTTGTGATACATGTTTTTGGAAAATGAATTATGTACTCTATTTGAGTAGTGAATGATATTTTTAATTAGGGTCATGGATGTTTTGTTAGGTCATTGGACCGTCTATTTTATTTCAATAGTGGATCATATTTTTTAATTGAGTTGTGGGTCATTTTTTATAGCATTATTTGATATCATCGTGCAAACTCATGGGTGAGTACTAGTTTTAATAGATGACGTGTTCCCCCAAAGAATTATAATGTTACTATATTACAGTATATACCACCTAGACTATGTTTACAATTAACATAAATTTTCATTTAAACTTTGGGAATTCAACGATTTACCATTTGAAATGGTATGTACAAAATTCAGGGTGCACAACATACACACAACAATCAACATGATGTGTGAAATTTAAAATAATGATGTATTTTTAATATACATAGTTGGTATATAGTTTGGTAAACCATGCAAATTATTTATGAAAGAGTGATTTACATGGAAAAAAATAGTAGAAATGATGGTGTATGATTTGGAAAACCATTCTTCCAAATTTTCTATCCCATTAGTAGTGTATTTTTAGGATTTTTCTCGACCACTTTTTTAATGGGGAATAACCTATTTGATTCATTTATCCACATGAATTATCTGGACATATATATTCCTCTCCATACATTAAATTTCATTCAATTTGGGGTGATACCATGAACTTTCTATAATTTTTAGGGATCTGACTCTCATTCCAAAAGATCATATAGTTATTGGATGAAAATTAATGGGATTTAATTCTATTTGCACTCAGGATATCCTGTGAAAGCATATTCTTTCCATGTCGGATGATTCAAGTAAGGTATTATGATATAAAATTCATGATAAAGGAATACTAATCCAATATACATGGTCTAAAACATAACCATGATATTATGGATTTTTTTTAAAAAATTATTATCTTCAGTATCATATGACACGCACGACACTAAGTCTAAATTAACTATATTATAGTATACTATGATAACCTATATTTTAAATTGGATAGTATAAATAACTGTAAATACATTATGGATATTATATGGTATAAACATATATAAAATTAATTCATTGGTGATCAATTAAATAAAGATTATGTGAAAATAATTTTATTGTAAAAATGATGTTTTTTCTAAAAATATTTTTTTTTCTGTTTTCAGTGTTTTGTATACTCTTATTAATTTCATTAAATTTTATAAATTTTATTTAATATAATTGAACCAGTTTTTTAAGGTAACATGTAAAATTTTTAATGAAAACATTGTTATTTTTTTGATTAATATGCATATTCCAATCCAAATAACTATCTTTGATTTAGATTGCACTATGATTTATAGTTAATATGGTTATCAATATATGATTATATCTTTATGGGGGTCATATGACTATGCACGGGGTATCAATACTTGTTTAATAAAAGAGTCAGAACCTCATTTAAGTTTTGTAAGATGAAATTGTATTGATTTTTAAATAAGATATGTTTCACATGATTGAGTTTGATTAAATTTATTTTAGTATACATGGTAGCTTGCACCATATAGATTGATTACTTTCATGAAAATAATTTTTATAGTATAACTACATGAACAATACTATATTTTAATTGCACATGATGAAATGGGATTGGCACTATCGGTGCCGACCAGCTGGTATTTATATCTCACACCTAGCTTCGGTACCATTGGAACCTAAGTAGACATACTTGTTTTCATGGAAATATACATTCCTTGAGATTTATTTCTTGTATTAGAATGTTGGGATAAAAGGACTAGGATGGATCTCAAGATTCATGTGGAGAAATCCGATGAAGAATTTATAGTCTTTACATTTTTTTACTAAAATGTAAATCATGTTGTTTTTTACACTTGTAAATTATGCATCATAATTTGGCATGATTGCATTGTATAAATAGGTGTTGGCCATATTCTATTTTTAATTGTTAATAAAAAATAAATCTTTTATTTTTATTATTACTTTAGACTACTTCTATTGATATCTATGTTTAACTATCTGTTACAATTGTGCACTCTAAGAATGTTGGTATAGTCTCCCCTCTTAACTACCTTCAAACCCTCACATCTATTTTCCAGACAATGGAACATGAGAAGATGCTCATGAAGAAATGTGGTGACCTATCTGGATACTAAATCTGTGGTAACCCAGGTTGGAATGTTTCTTACACAAACGTCTATTTAATGGGTAACAAATATACTATTTTTGCGTATGGTGAAATACTTCTTCATAAAATTAGGATTACTCATTTTTATTTTACCAAATCTCTTGGTGGACATTATGTTGGAAACTGTGAATATATAAGATAAATATGATATTTATTTTGTATTTATACTTCATTAATCCTTTTATGACACATAATATGAATAATTCCCATTTCGGTTAATATTATAATATTATTGGAGGAAGATTGGATTACTTCCCCTTGTGGAGGTGTGAGTCACTCATGTTACGCATGAAACTTATTAAGAATGATTTATAAAAAACAATGTGTCATATATAATATATATGTGATAATTATTTTATATTATACATATGAAATTGTTGTATATCATTTTTTTAATACGAAAATGAAACCAAAGTAGTTTCTATGCATACGTATGACCTACCATCTCTGTGAACTATGCAGTTCATTTCTTTTCTCCAAATATTATGGACTATTATAAGTACATATGTACAGAATATATAAAAATATAACATATGACTTAAATTTTGGATGTGATGAAATCATTATATAATCAATATTAACAACAAGCAACATTCCCGAACATACATGAGAAAACTAGAAAATTAACACTCGAAATAGTTAAAATAATGAATTAGTTTTAATGAATGGGTTATAAAATATTGTTAGATGTTAATATATGATATTTTAGACATCATAATTGTTCTTTTATAATTTATTAACATATTTTAAACCACTTTAAAAAAAGGAGAAATACCAAAAAAATAAAAGAAAGGTGAAGGTAAGGAATTATTGTCTTATTTTTCATTCAGTGAGGCGTGCATCATATACACCAAATAATTATTTTGTTTAGTACTACCCTCTTGATACATTATGTCATGAATTATTTTTATTCATTGTAGTAAAATAAATCATTCATGAGAATTATGATTTAAATGTTTCATGTGATATGAGACACTATGTTCTGTTTAATTACTACTTTCATCAAAAAAATTCAAAATGATTATCTTTAAATTCCACTTCCTTTTTCTAATTGTTAACATTATCTTAGAAAAAATCACATTAATTTAATTATTTTCCATTGTATGTAACCTTTAATATCCATATTTTTAAAAACTAGACCTTGTTATTTAATAAACCTTCAATCACTTTACATACGGTGTTCAAATTTACATTTATTTTATTAAGTAAGAAATTAATGATAAATTTGTATCTGCTGGTCAATATGGATACATTTTAAAAGGATTTTTTTTGATGAATATGTGAAATAATTTGGAATGGTTTAAAACAAGTAGGTCCTGGTTATTGGTAACCCCAAGATGAATTGGTGGTGTCATGTGATGACCGATTTTTCCAAATCAGATTTTTTTTACCTGATACGTTGAAGATCATCTTCTGAAAGTTGTTGACGGTAAAGGTAACATATACCTCAGAAACATGTAATATAAAAATTAATAATTTCCCACGTTTAGATTCAGTTATTATTCATCCATGTTAATTTTTTGACATATCGATGGACATTGTAATGTCCAAGGTTTTTCCATGTATTATTTTTATATATTTTTTGGAATTAATTTGAGACCAGATGCTAAGACGACGTATAATTCCAAGGCCTAGTGTGCATAGAATAAATGTTTGATATATATTAAATATATTAAATACCACACATGGGTGGTTTTTTAGAATCAGTGCAACAACATCTTAATAGGTTCCAAGATCAGAAATATGAGGGTACAATTTTGTTTAGAATAATAAATTTACCCTAGAAAAGGCCTATCATTGGTTGGTGTGGATTGACTGCAAAATTTAATTTTCATAAATTTTACAGAAATAAAATATATTAATAAAATATATTAATTGTTAACATTCAAATGATTAAATGATGTTTTTTCATGTTTTTATATTAGCATGAGCCCAGGGTTTGTCTAATAACCCTAAAAATAATATTAATGGCTCTAGAAAGAACTCGTGCAATTCTATTGGTGAAAAATGATGATGAGACCATAGATCAGAGCATGACAAATCAATATTTGGAAAATCATTCAAAATAAAGCGAAACAATGATTGATCTACATCAATAAATGATCCAACCATGAGGTAGGTCTTTTTGATTCAATTATCTCTTTCCCCATAATATGATTTAATGATGAATACATATCAACCCATGAACAGGTTGACCCACAGTTTGATACTTTTTACAAGAGAGTTAGATTCAAGGAATTTGATTCTATTTTGTTTTAGTTTCATGATCGTTCTATTAGAAAAGATAAATGTCATAATGAACAACGGTCGAGTTTTGTTCCTCAATATTTTTCTATTTGATCCCTTCTCGAATTATCCACATGCATTCTTCATTCATTTTGGGGTTATGAATAAATGATCATCGCAAATTCGAATCACGGTGCAATGCTCAAAAATAATGGATTTTTCATCATGATAAACTAGTAATGGTGGGATGATGATAGAGAAAGACATATTAGAGTATTTTGGAAGATATCGTTCATCCAGAATTCTTTCGGTGGATGATTAGAACTGATATTCATGGATTTGTCATCACTGCAATGGTTTTAGACTTCAAGTTTCTAGTATTCCTACATGTACATCCATAGGGTATAGAATATATATATATATATATATATATATATATATATATATATATATATAATCCCTCTTTGTGCATATTATCTCATGGTGATGGGATTATGTGTAATGTATCTAGGGGTGCATATATATATATATATATACATATATGTATGTATAAATTAATGTGTATATATATGGAAGGGGTTGGTTTGAGTGATCGTCGAAAAATTGTGTCATGATTGAGGAAGGTCCCCCACTGTACTCACCATTAAATTAATAATTAATGAGTTACTTGTTATTTAATTGATTTTGATAAATGAAAATTAATATTAGAGAGTTATTTTTGGAATAATTATTTGATATAATCAATGTTTTTTACATTAATCATGACAATAAATTATTTTCTTGATGAATTATCACCTTGTAGTGAATGAATGCATGTTTTTCCTTTGGATATAATTCCAAATATTACATTCTTGGTTCTAGATTAATGTTAAATGTTTTGTTTTGATACGTGATAAAATGAATTGGTTTATTCTGAGAAATGATGTTTTTTAAAAGTTACATACGGCCTTTTTGGTACATTAAATATATCAAATATTTTGAAAACTCTATTTGGGCTGACTAAAGGGTGATCATTATATGTACATTGATTGTGTGAGTTATTTTCTATGGTGTTCCTACATTGTGATTGGTTAAATGATTGAAATTATTGACTCAACCCACATTCCACTTAGTAATCACAATGGGATCCTAGCATAGTAAGTGAATTTTCTATGAACAATCAATGCACCAGGTTAGATTACCCACTATCTTGTGGCCCATAAGATGAAATTTGTTGTTGTTATTATTGATATGGGATTAGGTTCCTCAATTAGTCTAGGGAGGGAGATATTCAAGTGTTAGGGTGTTTTTATGTCATTGAGTAGGGCATGCCTTTAGGATAAGTCACATGTATTCTATGTTTTGGATTGGTTGCGAGCTCCTATGTTCGACCCACATTTTTTAGAGATTATTTGTATGTGGAAGATGATTGAGGTTCTTAGTTTGGTTGTTGACCCCTTGCACCCCCTTTTCATTTCCCTTGTTGTGTTTCTTCTGTTTTGTATTGTTTCCTCTTGTTTAACAACTAAATATCGATTTTAAATTGTTTACAATCAATATTTTTAAAAAGTAATTCACATTTTCCTTTAGTCCTTAAACTTTTTTTCAATTGAAAAGGGTAACAAACTATTATTTTCATTAAAAATGAAATTGTGTGTTGATACCCATATTTTATATAATGTAGTCAAACATAAAATTAATAAAATTAATTATTTTATGGTATTTCTCTAGGAATAAGTATTTGGGCATGGCTATTGAGTTTTAATACTCATGTATATAGTATTTTCTATTTTTTAGTTATTGTTTCTGGTTCGACTCGAGCATGTTATTTATGGGTGAGTGATCTTCTATTACTTATTATATATTTTCATTGAGATAAATTGTTCCCATTCATTAATTGTTGATTCCCTGCCACTTGTTTCCATCTCAGGAAAATATGGAATGCCTATCGGGCCATGCCGCGGATCGGCCCGGGTGACCTGTTTTTGGTTGACCTGGGTTGGTTCGTGAAAAAATGGTATCAGAGGATGTTTTTTTCTTTTATGTAGGGGGTGTCAGGTAGATCGAATATATGAATATCGGTACTAATGTGGTAGGTTTAGGAAGAGAATCATGAATTCTTACTCATTCTGATTCTCGAGTAAACAGGATTGGTATGGGATTTATGTTTTTTCCTTCTGTCGGTGTGAATGGGGGATGACAATAGAAGTAAATCAGCACTGCTCTTAGTTTCACATAGAGTTAGGAACTATGTAATTCTTGGGAGTACGGTTCGATACTCCTAGTGGTTAGTTTTTACATAGGTAATGGTTTTCTAAACATTGTGGCTGATTCAATCAGGACCACAAGTTCTCCATCCATGTTCTTTAGTGTTGGTGATGTTGTGGTTCATTTTTTGGGATAGTACGAAAGGGTTTTTAAAAGTAATGTGGGATTTGGGTTTACTATTTTTTTTTTCGGTTTGAGTTTGGAATGATTGTAGGGGTGTGTTTCTCTTGTACCTTGTTTTTTGTAATTTAGAGTTTGATTTGTGGAAATTGATTTTCTAAAATATCTTCTTGGGTTGTTGAAATTTATGTGAGTTATTTTGGATATAGAATTAATTTTAGAAATTTGTCTTGAATTTTCTATATGGTTTTAGAAAATGGTATTTTTGAAATTTTGGAAATGTTTTTGTTTTGAAAGTGGAATAACCATATTTTGGTCCAGTGGTATTCTTATGGTTGCTCAAGTGTGCATTCATACATGATTAATGGATAGATGGTTGATCATGTGGATGGGTTCCTGAGTTCTATGAAAGCTCATAGTTGCAGGGCATCATGGAATATCAATGGTGGATGATTGATTTCTAAGGATTCTTCTTGTTTCATGAAAAGTGAATTTTTCTCTAAAATGGTTTTTTAACTTAATGAATTTGAATTTGGAAATTGGTTTTGATATAAGAGGGAATAAAAAAGTTTAAATAAATATTTTGGACTTTTTGGGATGTTCTTGTTTTTTTTCAAGTGGGTGTTTTTATTTGAAAATGAATTGATTCCTTGGGTTGGAATTATCATATTTGCGTCTTAATAGTGGTTGTTTTTTGTGAAGAGCATGATTTTTTGTAAGTTTGATTTGTGTTTCTTGTTCTGGATATGACCCCTTGAATTGTTTCATGGGTTTCTTGTAGGTATCTCTTAGTTCACGTCTTAGTCCATATTCTTATTCGAGTGAAGATGTTGGCTTCATCTCGGTTGTGACGACTTTTTTTAGCCATTGAGGTTGGTCAAATATCATTGAGTGTTGTGGGAATGTTGAGAGTGTCTCCAGTTTTTGAGGGACTGGAAATGTTGTGAGGGTGTATATTTCCACAACTATGTTTGCAATAGAGGGACTAAATGAGTGAACGATGGTCATTCCATTTTTTTATGAATGGGGATTTATTGAGAGAACCTTAAGACAATGTTCATCCAGGTGTTGTACCTAAGGACTTGAAGGTGACATAAATTAAAGGAGCTCATAGGTGCTCGTCCAATCAATAGATTATGAAGTAGGTGTGTTGACCCTTTGATGAGCTAGTTTCAAAATCCCTTGATGATCTGTGAAGTGATCATATTAAAACATTTAATAGTTGTTTCACTTGTTCATATAGTGGTAGGTTAGGGTTCCCCATCCTATGAAGTGTTTGAACTAAGGGAACATATTATTCGAATGCTCCTTCCATCAGTTCATGTTGTGTTTCTTAGAGACCACTCAATATTCTCTCTCAAGTGTGGTCATTTGTCTAGTTAATTTAATTTTATACAATTATCAGTTGGAATGTTGATAGAGTGGTCTCATGGGACAAGAGGAGAAGTCTGTAAGATTCTTTGTTAGTGGGGAATGATCTAGTCAGAAATGGTGATCATGTGACAGAGAGGCGTAGATGTTTCATTCTTCAGGGCCCCATCCATTGGTCCTAGGGTAAAGCTTGTGCACCATAAATAATTTGTCATATGTGGGATCAGTTTGGATCGACTAATGTTCGTAGTGTCAAGATGGGGCTGGATTAATTTCCATATTGCTGTATTTTCATAGATGTATTCATCTTTGTTGTGAAGGGCCTAAAGACCTTGTCTCCTTGTTTTGGTCTTCATTTGAAAGAGCCCCTCATGGGACCTAAATATTTTCAAATAATTAGAATTCATATTTAAGCCAATGGGGTTTCTCTATGAACCTTCTTGTGGGTCGGTAAAAAATTGAAATTGAACTCGATTTTTATATGCTCATGTATTGTGTAATTGACCTGATCCTGTAAATTTTTCCACTTGGTTAAGGTTTTCCACTATCAAACCCCTCCAATGTGGAAGATTATTGGCCACTGTAGGAATCATATGTGTATGTTGGCCTATGTTGGTGGGTTTTTGATGAAATGTTCAGTTTTTATTTATCAAAGTAAATTAGAAATTCTTGTGTGGGTGTCATGGTGTTATGGAAATTCTAAAATGGTGGGGAGACCCATTGTGCATCTCGCCAGCGTCTCCTCTTATGTTGGTTTGTATAAACATAGTGAACTTCGAGGTCCAATCTAGTGTTAGAGGATTTTTAGGTTTTTTAGTGGTTCTGGTTTGATGAACCGATGTTTGACGAAAACCCTAATATGGTGGGAACACCACCAGGGGAATAACATGTGGAAATATCTACTTTCATAGTGTTCTAGGTAGGGAAATCCATTTCTTATTCTCTATTCTAACCAGACCATGGTAACCAGTTAGCTTGGGGTGTTTCGTGTTATCCTTGTTTTTGGAGTCGAATTCATTATCATTGGTTATTTTCCTTGGGTATTATAGGTTTGATATATATATAGTTTCTGTTTATGATTGTTTTGAATGTTGGGTTTTCTTGAAATTGAGGTTTTATTTTAAGTGTATTTGTGGTCTCTCTTGGAACCCTTGGTCGACCTAGTCTTTCGGGACTTTCTGGGGGAAAAAGTGTCAAGGTGGGGAGAATTTTCACACCCACACATCTCCCTTTGGTAATTAATTTAATTATTATTTTTTAGTTGGTTTATGTTTTATTGTTTATTTTGTTTTATATTATTTTACTTCTTATTTCATTTTTTAATTTTCCATTTATTTTCTCATATTCCCTCTCTTTTTCCAACTCCTCCCTCCCACCTTATTTTCATCACACTACTCCCCTAACCCATCTTGGTCTGTCACATGTTAGATCTCATCCCCCCCTCACATTCACCTACTAGATACGCATCCCCTTTCCTCTTCCTCATGAGGTCTAGACTGGAATCCCCCTCCCTTATATCTCACCTCACATCACTCCGTCTCCCAACACACTGCCTAACAACTCCCCTTCTCTACATTCCACTCCTCGCAGTCGGCACCCCTCCTACTGTTCAGATGAACCACCAAGGACACCCTCATTTCTGGTGTGGTGAACTTCTAGAAGACCCTCATCCTACTCGACCAACCTTCATCTCCCTTATCATAGGTGTGTGCTACATCGAATGTTGTTTTCATCCATGGCCAATTTCGTAGGGTCATAGTGATATGTTTTTTAGGGTCCAATTCTAATAGGATTTGTTTAATCCATGAATTAGGATATATCTGAGTTTTTTTATAGTTCGATTGGAGTATAATGGACATTGAGAACCATTTTTACAATGTTTATTATGTTTATAATTTTATCCTGATTATTACTTTTATTGAATGTTTGTAGTGTTTTTATATTTTATGAGTTTGATTGTTTTTGTGAAAAAACCCATGTCGATTGATTTATCACTATTTTATAAAGTTTTATGTAATTTTCTTATGTTGTGTAAGGGTTGTGGATTCTGTTTCGACATTGAATTGGAGTGCATTTTTCTTTAGAATATTATTTTGGGTAGGCTATTGTGTTCAAATTCTTTTGGCACCGCTTGAAAGTTATTTCATATAATTTATATGTGGCTTATTAAACCACATAAACTGTGTGAGACAAGTTTGGATATTGTTTTGGAGTGTGTATATTTTCAAAATTGGGGTTAAGTAAAAAAATGGAGTTTCTTTGTGTGTTCCTAGTTGTTTATTTCCTAATATGTATTGTACTTTCATTTAAAATATGGAAAGTGTGTTTTAATGTATGTTTGTTTTAAGATTGGGTTTAAAGTGTATTTTCTTATATTAATTTGAATGTTGTATTGGTGGAAACCCTAGATGATTTTTTTGAAATGTTTTATTGATTATTTAAGTGTTTAATCATTTTATTAAATTTTATGTGTAGTGCTTTGGAACTCGCTGCGACATTTCTGTGTTGTGGGTGTTAATGATTCATACATTTACATGAATAGGGTAATTCATATATATATATATATATATATATATATATATATATATATTCTCTCTTTGTGTATATTCCTTCAGAAAATGGGGATTATGTGTAATTTATCTTGGGGTGTATATATATACGTATAAACGATTGTGCATGTATACACCAAGGGTTGGTTTGACTAGTCATTGAAAAATAACATCATGTTTGAGGTAGGTCCCCCACTGCATTAAGATTTATATTTAGAATTTATTAATTACTCGATATTTCATTAATATTCAGTAAATTAAAAAAAAATTAGATAATTATTTGTGGAATGATTATTTTATGTTAACTAAAATATTTACTTTCAACATGACACTTAAATTACTTTCTTGATGAATTCTCACAAAAATGTGAAAGAATGACCATTTGGGCTTCGAACATAATTCATGAATGTTCATGTGTGGTTCTGGTTTGATGTTAAATATTTTTTTTATGTGTGAGAAAATGTATTGATTTTATTGGAGAAATGATGTTTTTGATAGTTACATAAGGCACGTTTAGTACTTTAAAACAATATATTATTTTGGAAAATCTCTTTTTGGTGACTCAGGTATGATCTTGCTGTGTATGTTAATTATGTGAGTTATTGGGTGTGATGTTCGTGCATTGAGATTGATTACATGATTGAAATTTGGGACTTCCCTACTTTCCACATAGTACATTACATTAAAACCTAGAACAGTAAGTTAAATTTTTATGAATTATTTTTGTACCCGTTTAGATTACGCACTGGATAGTGGGCCATAGTAGGAAGATGTTTTTTAATTATTATTGTTATGGGATTCGGCACCTCAAGCAGGCCAGGAAGGGAGAAAGGTGGGCATTATGGCGTTATAACATCCATTAATAGTGTAGGCCTTAGGATGAGTCACATGTATAGTATGTTCTGTACTGTTCACAAGAATCAAGGTTTGACCCATGTTTTCATTAACAATTATTTGAATGTGGCGGATGATTTAGGGTATTTGTTTTGATGATGTCCCCATACGCCACTTTTCAATTGCCCATGTTGTGTGTTGTTTGTTTTGAATTATTTCATCTTGTTTGAAAACTAATATTTTATTTTAATGTTTTTGTCAAAAATGTTTTTAAAAATGTAATTCACTTTTTACATCTAACCATAAAGTTGTTTTTCAATTGAAAACGACAATGGAATGTTATTTTCAATAGAAATGAAATTGTTTTTGAAACCCATAATTTATATAATGTTGTTCAAACATGAAATCAGTGAAATTATTTATTTAAATGTAGTGACATAAAAATAGATTGTTGTGAACACTTACTGAGGTTAAATAAAAATTCCTATAGTGTTTTCATGTTTTTAAATTTCATTGCTGGTTCGATTCAATAATTTTTGTTGTGGATGACTGTTAGGTGTTGTTTAAAGAGTGACTCTCAGGTTCACGAGGGGTATTGGTCATGGTAAGGATAATGTTTTGTTATTGGGTTTTCTTTATTTTTCATGTCATTTAATTACTATTTTTTGTTCTAAATTTTTCTACTGCTTAGTCTATTTTTTTCATTGCGTAAAATCATTCACATATGTTCTCTATAGACATTCTAGAACTTTTCGCCTGCCCGGGAGGATCGGGAACACCTACTAGTCCATGTCATAGATCATCTTGGGTGACCGGTTCCGAGTTGACTTGGGATGGTTCATGACAGGTTTGGAGGCCTGAAGAATACCAAATCAGTGAAGTCGTGATTGGATGAAATTAGATCTGGAGTTTCCTGATGAGGCACGATAGGAATAAGTGGCCGGCGAAATGAGGATGATGACCGGCATTTCAAATAGGGAATCTAGAAAAACCCAAAGAACATAGGTTGTATCCCATGATACATGATGTGTGGGACCCATTATGCTGTGTATATGGTTTTGAGACATAGTTAAGTGACCTGTGGCATGTGACACTTATGACATAGAATGTGGGAACTTCCCCAAAACATTCATGTATCTAGGAGGATACACGGACATGGGGTGGAGTACACGACATATACTCCACATTGCATTACCATGGATAATTACATGGGTAGTAGAACATGGGATGAAGCCGTGTATTGGAACATGGTCAGCATATATAGGGTGGAAACTGGATAGTAGGACACTACATGTGGCCATATCTACAAACTGTGTACAATGTTTCAACACAACTTGTTTTTTCGGACTTGATCCATTGTAAACAGGGAGTACCTAAGGTCAAGGGACATGGTTTGTGACCCATCTACACATCAAGAAATCTTTTATACATGGATTTACATCCTTTTACACATTATCATATACATATTTCATTTTTGTTGTTTCCACTTTCTCATTCTTCTAAAGGAAAGCTGGTATCATTCTTTATCCACAAGATTATGACCCCCTTCAATTGGACTTTCTGGTTAGATTCAGCAGTCCCCAAATATAGGCCCATAGATGGATCCTCAATCCATTCTTGTTCCCCAATTAGATTCAGGTTATCTACATAACCAATCCTATATGACATTTTCCTCAAATTTTCTGGTGAATCTAGATGAGTTGTGGTAGACGAAGTGGCCTTGTCATTGGTCTCATCAGTTTATCACGATCATTACACACATGGAGTTTGTTCTCCCAGAGTGATTGTATCATATTCTCTCTATAGATCTATTAGTGTATCTCTCTCTCATGGTGGTTCTCATGAAATGGTACTTCTCATATGGATGTCATTAGGGCTATCAGATTGAGGAGTGAGTACTACTGTGTGAGTTCTTCATGAAATCATTGTACTAAATCTCTACTATTGATATGGGGTCATTTTAACATACATCTAGGCTATGGGTATGGTTTTCAAGTATATATAGATATGTTGTAGTCATAAGTGCTATAGAGATATATGGGGTAGATATGACTATACATTTACCTCATTTTAATTTATGGTTTTTGGGGTGTCGTAACGAGTATGGTTATACTCACTGATGCATGTTCATTGTCCACACAAGTCATCTCTGGGGTAAATGAGCAAACTTTTGATAGAGTCTTGGGAGGACCAGGACTAGAAAAAGATTTCTGAGTTCTTAAAAGACCAAGGTGTATAAATGGATTTTAGAAATAGTCCATGTACATATCTTGTTTTCTAACAGGTTGGACATTGTAGTTAGATGACTTTTTATTTTGGTGGTCTTTTATTCTTGCCTAGTTTAATTTTTTCACATTTCATTATATTGTACTATGTTTTATAGGTTTATTAGTATTCATGAATTTTTTCCATAGTGGTTTTTACATTTCATAATTACTGGGATTATAGATGTGTGATTGTGTACAGGTAATTATGCAATGCCTCCCATGTTAGTGAAATTCATACTCGGTTCTAGTCACTATCCACTGGCCTTCTGGATGTGGCCTTGGGGAATCAATGCATCAGAAAAACTAGGATGGGTTGTGAAAGAGTGGTATCAGAGGTGGTTAGTTTTACCTTATGATAGAGATACTATGAGATTGGTTTGGGAAAACTATGTTATGTGTTTTATGATGGAATATTAGGCTTCGAACTCCAGTGTTGTTGTGGGCGACTCATCTATCAATTCACCAAAAATCTAATAACCTGCTTTTTTAATCAGTACATTAGAACACGAGTTTCAGGGAATAAAAAATTGGAACATGCATAATATATGTATGGGCTATGGCTTCCACGTCCTTCTTGAGTTTTAAATCTAGATATAATCATTGGTCGTGATACATCATGTTTTTTTTCTGGATGCATCATCAATGCGGAATAGTTGGGATTTAGTAACTGATTCATGAGGATGAACCCATCAATTATGAGGCATCAAAATAGGGCCAGTGCCCTACATGTTACCTTTAGGGGGTTCACCAACTATACTAGCACCAGGGGAGCAACACAAGGTACTTGTAGTACCAGAAGACTAAGATTGAAGGCCGAGCGCACTCCTTGAGTTTTAGAAACAGAGACCCCTAAGGATCCGAGGTTAGGATATCCCTTATATGGATAAGGACAAGATTGATGTGGAGATCAGATTTTTTTCATCTTTTGGGGATACTAGTGGAGCATATGGTGATCCATGTAGCAAACATTCATTTTTTTGGTTGGTGATGGTGGAGTTTGACCATGTAGACTAACGACGATGAGAATCGTTCATGGGTAGAGATTCAACCTATAATTAGAGAGGATTTATCCGCAGATATACTTATAT
Organism: Viscum album; assembly: GCA_963277665.1. Taxonomy (NCBI): domain Eukaryota; kingdom Viridiplantae; phylum Streptophyta; class Magnoliopsida; order Santalales; family Viscaceae; genus Viscum; species Viscum album. The sequence goes on from OY728151.1 coordinate 820,957,831, forward strand.
TAGTGTGTATAATGAATATTCTATTTCTCAATCAAGGTATTATAATGGTGGATGATTTTTTATCTAGGATCACCAACGCCCCCCAGTACTCGATGGATATGGTGAGTGATCAGTTCATCCAGTATCAGACCATCGAGTGAGGTAAATATTAGGAAACAAGATTCAACATCATACCTCTATGAATTAAATCTTATGCAGGAGTTATCAATTTACCGTTGCTGGTAGAGTGCTTCTTGTTTGAGCAGAAGCATCCAATGATAGTCAGTAGCAGGCATTCAGGTGCAGAGACCATGATAGATGGGAGATGATGTAAAAAGTATAGATCAGGTTGTCTTATAAATCCTAAAAAGTCTAAAAATAGAGGATATGTAGTTTAGGTCTTTAAGGATGGATCTAGTCTTCCTTGGGAGAGGCGATGCTAAATAAGAAACAATAGAGTAATCCTCGCTAGAGTTTTTCCGACCTCTTGAGCTACCGAAAGGGAGGCAGTATATGGACCAATGAGGTAGAGGAAACAAGTTGAGTAGAAAGATCCTATTGGTGGTGAAAAAATAAGGGGGTAGGGAGAGACTCAAGAGGTGGAATATGTTTTGACAAACTACCACCACCACCCCCAATAGAACTATGATAGACTTAGGGTGCTGGAGGACATGGGTGGCAGAAGCGATATGTAGTCGAGGAATATAACCCAGGGACTCTAGAGATTATCTGATGTGTAATATTAGACTTTTATACCAAATATTCCTTACTTATAGACACATGTTATAATCATTATTTCTATACAACATTCATTATACGAGACATTGATATTCTGATAGAACCATTGAATAAAAATTTACGGTTAGAGATACCTGTGAGAGCAGACATGTAATCACAGATCTTTACCGATATTGTGATATTACCCTTGGGTTGAAAACTTCTGTGGGATCTTCTTGGTGGTAGTGTCGATACCTTACGACTTCATCTCGGTATAGATCATATATCTTCATTCCACACCCATATTTACTTCTTTAGGAAAGGGTGATATGTGCCTGTAACAATGGGAGAATGTTTTAATTTTATGGTGAAAAGGTAGCCCAAGCGGTGTATAATGGTCCCCTGCATAGGAGGGTTCATCCTATCACTCATTATTTGACAATATTTACCCTATAAGAAGCATATGTTTTGGGTTTTCCGTTTGCAGCTATAGTCATGAAGTACAAGAAAATCATTCTAGATGAAGTTCATAGATTACCTCCTCATTGGGATATCAAAATAATCATCTATTTAAACCATGGGACAACATATATATCCTCACCAGAAAATTTGATGTCTCCAATAGAGCTTCGTGATCTGAGGGTTCATTTGTAAAAACTTATATAGAAGAGTCTTTGTGAGACACAATTTTTTCACCCTAGTCAGCCTTAGTTTTTTTTTTCAAAAAGGAAGATGGTTTCATCAAGTTTTTTGTGGATTATATGCACATAAAACAATTGATGGTAATGAAAATTTATAAAATTGGGAGGATCTATGACCACTTCGATCAGTTGATAGAAGAACGATGGTTCTCATAGATTGAACATTGATCAGGCTATCACTAGATGTGATTATGGGATGAGGATATATCGAAGAAGGATTTCAGATGCTTCTACAGTCACTATGAGTACATGGTGATGCCCTTTGGCCTGATGAATTTCCTTTAAGTGTTCATAGGACTCAATATCTGGAAAAAATATTATAACATAAACTAGTTTGTTGTGGTCTTAATCAATAACATCCATGTGTAATCGATGTATGAGGAGGAGCATTCAAGTCACCTACAGATGGTTCAAGAAGTACTCCAAGAGTAGTAGATTTATGGGACGCTCATGAAGTTCTATTTCTAGATTTAGAAAGCCCACGTTTGGGGACAAGTTATCTCAGCATATAGAGTATCATTGGACCCAGAAAAGATGGAAACAATGTTAACATGGGGGAAACCTATATGTGTGATGGAGGTTTGGAACATCCATGGATACCTGTCTATTACTGTATATTCATACTTTATTTTTACAAGATATCATAACAAATTATTACCTTGACTCAAAAGGGTCATCCTTTCATGAGGACGGAGAAGCACCTATATTCTTTTCAAAAGTGGAGGAAGAGTTTTACGAGTGCTCAGATTATGAAATTTCCAGATGAGAGGATCGAGTATTTAGTGTTCTTAGATGCATTATGGACTAGACATGGATGTGTCCTGATGTAGAGAAAAATGGATATTTACCATGGTTCACTCTAATTGAGGCCACATGAACAGAACTAACTGACCATGATCTTGAGATGGAAGTGGATTTATTTTTAATTGAAGGCGTGGAAACACTACTTAAAGGGTGATTGGTTTATTGTCTACTCTGATCGAAAGAGGCTCAAGTATATCTTCACACATAAGGATCAGAACCTGAAACAGATGTGATGTCTAGAGATCCTCCACAACTATTACATTGATATTTTCTATACTCCTGGGTAGAGGAAAATGGTGGAAGATTCCTTCTATAAGAAATATTGTTCAGAGAAATTAAATGTGGAATCAAATAAGTTGGCATCATTATAATATTCCTTTATGGTTGGAGGTGATGCATGTTACCTCCATTTGATGGTTTTCATCTATACATTATTATAGGGAGTCCGGGTGGCACATCCTAGTGATAAAAACTTCAAGACTTTATGTGCTGAGGTGTCTATAGGGAATTCTTCTAATGAATATTCACAAGGTGGGGAGCATATCATTATTTTCACAGGGAACACAGTTGTACCAGTGAAATTGTGGGAGGATGTTTTTAGGAGTTTCGTACCTCCACATTAGTGGTAAAACCTAGTGTGGAAACTATTTACTAGGATCTATGACATCATTTTTGGTTCATAGAGATCAAGAAGTAAATTGTAGAGTCCAATTCTCAATGCCTTACATTCCAGCAAATAAAGGTGGGGCATCAAGTTCCATCGGGATTAGCTCACCCAATAGGGGTGTCAAAATTGAAGTGGGATAAAATATTGATGGACTTATTTAACACATACTTTTAGGGAAGATGATTCTATATGGGTGATAATTGATTGAATAATTATGTTTTCCAACTTCCTATCTATCTGAAAGTAGTTTCATGTTGAGAGAATGGGATGCCTCTATGTGCAAGATATAGTTTCGATTCATGTAGTCCCGTCAATGATAGTTTCGGATCATAATGCTCAGTTCACATCCTAGTTGTGTAAGTATTTGAAGGAGGATTTTGGGAGTCAGTTATGCTTACGCATAGTATTTCATCACTATGAAATGTCAATAAAGAGTTTATTATTTACGTTCTAGATGACATTTTGTGGGATTATATCATGTACTTAGTTCATAGTTGGGACGACCATCTACTAATGGTGGAGTTTGCATGGAACAAAAACTATCACTCTAAAATTAGTTTGGACCCATTATAGGATTTATTTATGATACTCTACTGGTCACCACATTGCTGGACAGACCTAGAAGAGTTCTAAATCCTGGGTTAAAAGATGGTACCAGCTCTTACTAAGGAGGTAAAGATCATCTAGAAGTGGATGTTGATTGAAAAACTCTGACAGACGTTATATGGTGATAGGCAACAGAGACGTGTGGAGTCTGAGGAAGGGGACCGTGACATCATTTAGGTCTCACCTCAAGGACTATTTTAGAGATTTAGATAGGTCTTCAAGTTAACTTTGAGTGTTAATAAACCTTTTTAAATACTATTTAGAGTTGGAGAGCTGGAATCCCACATAGCTCTACCCCAATAGTTGACTAGGTTACATGATGTCTTCCACGTGTTGCAACGGAGGAGTTACATGCCTGAACAATCACACATCATCAATAGGGGAGAGCTGGACATTGATTATGGGGTAACCATTGTCGAGTACCTAGTGCCTAACGAGGATCTGTAGAAGATGACCTTTTATGGGTGATTGATTCTCCTAGTGTGTGCTCGATGGGCACACAAGAATCATTAGGAGAGCACATAGAAGTGGTACGCTCAGATTCATGTACAACAACCACATATTTTTTAATGGCATTTGTTTTTGGATTTTTGGGGATGTAAATCCCCCAGGTGGCGATAACCTAAAATCTGATGTTTTTATGTTTATTATTTTTAAATATTATAGAGAATTAATTTAATACTAGGAATAGAGATGAAGTAAGGCTCAAGGTTCTCAGAATAAAATTTTAAAATATATTAATATATTATATACTTTAAATATAAAGCATGGGTGGTTTTCCAAAAAGAGTGCAATATCTTCAAAAAAGGTTCCATGATTAGAAATATGAGGGTACCATTGCATGCATAGTAGAATATTTACCAAAGGTGAGACATAACATCAGCCATCATAGATTTCCTACAAAAGTTAACTATTAGATGTGTTATGGAAATAAAATAAGTTATGAACTTGATGAATTTTTAATGTTACTGTGACGCAATGATGTGTTTACCTATCTTTTAATACATAGGATCCTAAGGGTTAGGCTCATAACCTAGGAAAACATCCTAGTGCATCTTGAGGGAACCTGTAGAGTTTTCACGAAAAAAAAATGATGACATATCCTGGGATCAAAGATCGAAAAATGACATATTGTCAAATCTCGCCAACCGATGTGACAACAAGATAAACATAATTTGAAGAATGATCAATAAATTAGGTAGGGATTGATTTTTTAATTCCTTCTAGAAATATTCATTGATTTAAAAATGAATGTGGGTCAACCCACAAATAGGTTGACCAATCATTCGATTGTTTTTACTGTAGGGTTTGATTTTATGTTTGACACTGGGTATTGATTCTATTTTTGAGTTAGTTTCATGAACATTCTAACAGAATGGATCAAGTCCATAAAGAACAATGGATGAGGTTCAATCTTCATGTTATATCTATATGATTACTTACCCATTTATCCCAGAAAATTCTTTTATCTTCATTTGGTTAAGAACAGATTATCGTTGAACATTAAAATCATGGAGAAATGATGTAAATTCATAGATCTGGCATCTTGACAACTAGAGGATGTGTGATGATGATGATGATGGATGGATCTAAGTATTTTGTAAGATATCTTCCTTGGATATTTTTTATGGTGGATGATTTTCATTGGATTTATAGTAGATTTGGTGGTAAAAAACATACTAAATCAGTGATGGAATTGAAAAAAAAATTAAGATCTATAGTTTCGTGTTGATGCATAGCCAAAATTGGTGGTCGGTGAAATAATGAAGAAGTCCAGAGTTTTAATGAGGGATTTTGGAAAATCATGGTGAAAATAGTTTGTATCCTGTGATACGTGATGTATGGGACCTTTCAAATAGAGACTAGGGTTTCAAGAAGTAGTGAAGTGTCACATGGTGTATGGAACCTATCACAAGACATTTGTGACCTTCCTCAAAACTCAGTGTTTATCTCAGAGTATACAAAACAACGAGGTAGAGTACATGATATGTACTCCACCACATGTCCCATCCCATGATGATTACATGGGAAACCCTATGTACTGGTGCATTGGTAGATAAATAGGAGTTAATGTCATGTTCTATAACATGGATAGAAAACCTGTGGAATATATTGGATAGTAGGAAATAGTGTGTGACCATTTCTACACACCATGTATATGATTTCTTCACAAAATGTTCTTCTAGATCAGACAATTATATATGGGATGTAACTTGGGTCAAGTTTCATAGCATGTGACAATTGTACAAACCATGTACTCTTTTCTACACTGATTTCTATCCTTTTCCACTATATTGTGGACATGGTTTTTTGGGATTGTTCCTCTTGCTTGTTCCCCTGAATGTTAGTTGGTATCATTTCATATCGACCAGAGTATGACCCCCTCAGTAGGACATTCTAGATAGAGTTGGGAGTCTCCTCCGAGATGCCCAAAGCATGATCCTATACACATTATTGTGCATGAGGTACAGTTAGGTTATCAATAGGACAAATACTACTAGATGCAGGATCTCTAAAAATTAGTTTAATATGGATGTGCCATGGTACACGCCATGACCATGACAGTGATCATCATTTTTTATCATGACCTTCCCACTCATGGAGTGGGTTCTCCAAGAGTGAGTGTGTCATTTTCTATCATCAGATATATCAGTTTATCTCTCTCTCTCTCCTAATGGTTCTTTAAAAATAGTACTTCTCATAAGAATTTCATCTGGGCAATCAAACTCAGGAGTGATTTATCCTAGATAAGTGCTTCATTAAATCTTCAGATTGAATCACTAGTATTGATATGGGGTCATTGTGACTTACCTATAGACTATGGGTATAGATTTTGAGTATATAGAGATATGTTATTGTTATAAAAATATTAAAAATATATGGGGGAGATCTTACTGGGACTTTACCTTATATTTATTTGTGGTTTTTGGGGTGTCCTACTAAGTATTGTTATACTCACTTTTGTATAGGATTTTCATACATATGTCATGTCTTGTACAAATGGGTGACATTTTGATGGGGTACATGGAAGATTGGGAGCAGATAAATCTTTGTTAATTCTATATTGGTTATAGTTTTTTTATGGATTTGGGATGTATTCCCAGTACCTATCTTGTTTCATTGCAGTTTGGACACTGTAGTTGAATGTCACGTTATTTCGGTGATCTTGTATTCTGGACCAGTTTACATTTCCTCACATTACCTTCTATTGAACTCTTTTGGTTGTATTTATTAGTATTAATACATTTTTATATTTAGTGATTTTAATATTTCACCATTAGTGGTCTAGGGGATGTGTGCATATGTACTTGTACTTTGGAAAAGCTGCCATTTTTAGTGACATACCTACTCAGTGCTAGTCACCAGCCCCTGTCCTATTGGAGGTGGGGTTGGGGTTCGTGGAATGGGCCCCACTAGGACAGGTCATGACAGATACATTTTATTATCAATTTATTGATTTAGATCGATTGAGTTTCATTTTCTTTGCTTTTTATATTGGTATTTCAATATAAAATTATTTTTAAGGCTTGTTGTATTAGTTATTAACCATAACCTGTTAATTTCTTCCTATAATTTTATTATTTCTTCCAATTTATTTAACCTTAATGGGAATTTTAGAATACAATTATTATGTTTTCTTTCCTCATATTATGTAGAATAAATCCTTGAATAAGTTTTCAAGGAAGATGTTTATTTATTTTTATTATGTCTGATATTTATATTTTCTATTTCCCAATGTATAATGGGTATTATGTATGTAATATGAATTTCCAATATTACTAATGTGATTGGCCCTTTTAGATTTGATTCCTTGTAAAAATTCCAATTTAAAAAAAATTCACCGACTTTGGGTGATTGGTTTGTTGCAATATAGTTATAGGATAATGTCTATTTAAAATATTTCATATTAATGATTTAGTAAGGTTGATATCTTTTGGTTCCTTGTTAATACATTCATGTAGTGATAATAAAAGTGGACATTGGTTTTCAAAAAATTTAGCTGTAAATATCAATCTAAAAATGATTTGGTATGATTATATTTTGGATATGATTATTGCGTACAGTTTGTGTACATTTATTTCGCACATGGTTTTGATAGTCATAGGGTATGCCTATGTTATTCAATATTTTCATTTTAAACCATAATGAAGGAATCCAATATTTGATGATCATGGATGATAGTGGATATATATAGGGTGTCATATATTAATATTTTTTTATAAAAAATTATAAATGAAAGGACTGAATTTTGATCATTGATGACTCTAATTAATGATTCTTGATGGCCATTCAGATCCTTTTTTTAAATGGATTTCATATCGAAATTTTTTTGAGGTTTTTATTGGTATAATCAAATATCATATTATTTCAATATAGTTATCTGAATTCACTTATATCAATAAATTTCTCGTCAAATATTAATTCCAATCCATAATGATTAAATATTATGATGGTGGTAAAAACTCACAATGGTAGGATGACTTGAACTTGAGTTTATAAGTCATTTGTAATAGATTTCTATGAGATCATTATTGTGAGGGTTATTTTATTTATCCCTGTTATTGAATTTGAAGTAATTTTGTGTGTGTGCTAGAACTCATAGTGTAGATCCTATATCAATTCTTAGGGGAAAAATTACATTTGACATTCTAATCGACCCTTCAATTTTCTATAATTGTGTGGAGGAACCTAATCACCCAGTGGAAATTAATTCCATAAAATGGGGTTTGATACATATTTATAAGAGATATATAACTAAAATTATCATCGGAAAATCCAAATAAATAATTATCATATAGTTTGATAATATGATGATGTATTTCTTTAATACATTTCTTGTATCCCCTAAATCAGGAAGTTGAGTCTCCACTAGGAATAAAGCCTAATGTAAAACCTATGTAAAAGGATAAATATATAGTGTCACTAATTGAATTTTGAGAATAGGGAAGAAAATATAAAATAATCCATATAAGGGATTTATTCTTCCTAGTGCGTCATCATTGGGGGGACATATTGTTATTATTAAGTGGAATGTTGGGTTAATGTGTCTTTTCACTAATTATCATGATCTTATCAAGTTCACATTCAAAAAAACTTATCATTTACCTAGTATCTATTCACTATTTGATCATATATGTTGATATCTATAGTTTTCCCAGATTGATGATTGATGTTGATATCATTAGCAAAGGGTCAAGAAGGAGGATGTACCCAAGACAAGCTTTTGTTTTAGTTATAATCATAATTTTTTTAATAATTCCATTTTGACTTAACAATAAAAATTATAAATCCTTGAATATAATGATAATAATATTTATATATAACATTTATTTAGTTTTTGGTTGTATTTATAGACTATATTTTAATATATTCAGTGAGTAAGAAAGAGAGTGAATAATATTTCAGAATTATGTTGATGAACCTCATGATGGAGAATCTGTATTTTCAAATTTACCAAATTTGAAATATTTTCATAAAATGTTTTATTCCTGAGATATATTATCACAAGTGAGTGTATATTTTGGGATCCTATAAATATTGATGTTATATTGAAAAATTACCCAAATCATGATTTGGATTTATCTTTGGTAAATTTTTCATTAACAATTTGGATTCATTTTAATAATGGAGACTGATGTTCTATTTACACATATCAAAAAATGATGAAGTATATTTTTATATATAAGGATTTTAATATTTGTAGAATATGATGGTTGTTGATGATTATATGTTACGACTGATCAATTCATTACCAAAATGGGAAAGCTAATAAGGTGGAAGATCCTTATGTTAAAATGCTCATTCTACCTTTTCTATGTTGATCATAAAAAATGACACAATAATTATGGGTCATTAATAGGTGGATCTGAACATCATTAATGAAGATGAGAAAAATTTCCAAAATGTGTGTTCAACCATAAATTCAATTGATGTCTAAAGAGGAACATAAAGAAATTGTAGAGATACAAAACAATGCAAGAAATGGTCCTTATTTAATCCAATATTGTGACAGAATGATAAAGGTCAAGAACCATGTATTTGTTTTATCCACTACATATTTTAATAATGAGCTATTGGATGATGTTCATAATTCATCACTCTTAATTCATCCTAAATGTATGAAAAGCTAGAGAAATTTGAAATGTTATTTATTGTGGGATAACATGAAGAGAATTATTGTATAATGTATGTCTTGGTTCCTATAATATCGATAAATTTTGCACAAAATATGAAATATAAGGTTTTATTACAAATGTAAACCATACCGTAATATAAATGGGAATAAATAAATAAAATTAATTCATAAAAATCCATGAAAAATCAGATAAATATATTTCAATAAGGGTTGTAGTTAAGCATATTATAAATAAAGAATGATTCCCTACTGTTAGAGAATATTTCTATCTTTTTAGTCATTCTATAATATACATTAAGTTTTTGGTATGATTTAATGGTGTAAAAAATAATATTTCTTATGATTTGGATCTAATGATTACCTTGAAGATCATGAGAAGTACTGAGAAGGAAATGGTTATCAATTATATTTAAGAGCTTTTTATCATCCTTATATTCATGTTTAGTATGATTGTTTTATTCAAACCCTAGAGGATATTATAGGATCTTGTCATATGGATTTGATTCGTTGCTAATATCAACACAATCCATTAGTTTAGTTTTATTACAACAATAACTTTTACATGAGCATTCAGATTGATCTATATGTACCCCTACATACAAAAAAACTATGGAACTCTAATGTGATGATATTATTTAGGAAAAATAATTCTTTTTTGACCTGATCCAGATATGGAAAAGGCATTGACTAAAAATTACTTTTTTTAATTATAAAACACTTTGAGGAAAAAGTGAGAAACCACATACAACCGATGAAAAAAAGGACTGCCCCAACCCATCAAGTGAGCCAACAACAAGTCTTCGCCAACACAGGAAACCTCAGCAAGCAGTCCCATAAAAAATCATGGGCACAGAACCGATGGAAAAGCCATACCCTCTAAAACATCCAGTTCTGAGAGACCTGTATCAGTGGATACTTAATGCTCAAATCCCCTTCCGGGGTAGGTCCAAGAAGCATGCTGAAAATAATCAATACAACACTGAAAAGAAAAACAGAAGGGGACCGAGACAAGCCACCGCTCACACAACCGAATCACTCACACCTGCCAACCATTTTAATTTGTGTCACTAACTAGGAATTTAATATTACCAGAATCAGTCTCCCTAAATTGTTTCCATGTTAAGGATGATAAATTTAGATCTGCTTCTTCCATTATCCACTTCTCAAAGGTAGTCACAAGTTGGTCCCAAGACTGAATGTACTCTTCAACACTTATCTTTCCATGATTGAAACCCCCAAAAAAAATTGAGTCTTGTTTGTCAATCCAAGAATATTGATCCTCATTAAGAGACACCTCTAGACACCTCCACATAATTTAAGTTGCCTCATCCTCAGAAGCTTTGAACAATAGGACCTATTCAATCACTTCATCTGCAGATCCTAAAAGCAGGATTGAGGGCTGACAGTCCTGCTCTCCTGGACTCCGCTGTCTTGGAGGCTCCATATTCATTCTCTTGTCACTCAACATCGTCTTTGATCGAGTATTCAAAGGGGGAAGTAACAAAGAGTAGTCTTTATTACCCTTCCTCCTCTTGGAACCCCTAGTATTCTTCAGGATTATATCCTCATCAGCAGAGTGTGTGAGCACACTCCCTTTGGAAAAAGTCACATCCACTTCAATACCCTCACCTGGAAAGTCAAAATCAGAGCTCAAAACATCCTCTAAAAGGCCTTAAAAACTGGTGTGCAAAGAAATTGAGTTCATTTCCCCTTTCCTTCCCATCTTTTTTTGTAACTATCATGTCTATATCATTCCCCTGCCTCCCCTTACTCATATCCACGCTGCCCACCCGTGACCTCTCAGCCATCGAACCAGCAAGGTTCTCTTTCTCTACATGTGTGGTCTGGTCCAAAGAAAATTTGTCCCCCTTCCCCTGGACTTCCACATGAGACTCCTCCAGCTGAATTTCTGCCCCTTCCTCCTACGCACCTCGACTAGAGGAACTCGTTAGGTCTCTCTTCAACCTGCTAAACACATCCGCAACAAACGGTTTAACATGATGAGCTACCATGATAGAGCCAAGATCCACCACACCCGCTGCAAAGTTACACTCAACCTCCCTAACTGATCGTGCCTCCTCAACTGGGTATAACAAATTCCCCCTATCTTTGGCCGCTTCACCTGCTACATATAGGCCCGAGCTCCTTGCCTCACAAACCAAATCAACCTTGCCATCAGCACTGGGCATCGGCTGAGTCGTGCCCTGCCCACCCCTATGACCATCCTCCATCGCTTGAGGGACAAAGTCCCTATCTGGAAACGATATAGGTCTCCGACTATATAATTCGGAAGTATGCCTCAACATATTACAAGAACGACAGAATTCCATCCAGCTTTAGTAAACAACCCTCTACCTTCCCCTATATTCTTCTCCGATCATAACCCAAATGAAATAAAATGGGACCCTAGAAACATCCATCTCCACGCAAATTCACAGGCAGACCGGATGACAAACTGCAGCAGTTCTACTATCCGAGCAGAGAAACGGACCGAGAAGATTACCGAGCATTTGGATAACTGAGGGATTTTGAAATGACAACAAGAGGTTAAAAAGACTAACCCAGATCGCCGCGTTCGTAGTGTCCTGATTCATGTGGAAATCAAAATACCACCGGAACAGGAAGAAATGACATCCATTGAAACACCGAGGTGCCTTCGACCAGGAACATATGAGGTCTTCCTCCAAAAAAAATCTGATCATAATATGGTGATTATTGAGCAACCCGACCGTTTACCGCTCCTGGAGATCCCAAGTGTTGAAGATGAACCTATCAAATGAATCGACTGACAACCTTCGTTGCTTGATCCTTGCAATCATAGTTAACATCAAGAGCGCTTAGGTTTCAGTAAACATTGAGGTTAAAATCTAGAGATTCAGGTATCCATCGAGGAGCTCTGGTACCTTCATACCTAACGCAACTTTCGAGAATGGCGGTAGAAGATCAGGGTTTGAGAAAGGACGAAAAGGGGGCACCTCATTCCATAGATGAATAGTTCCCTCCCCCTCAGTGGGGGGAGGAACTGGCATGGCCGCCACCACCATCGACACCGAGAGAGGCGAGCCTCTCTATGCTTCCTTGATGTGTTATTGAATTTTATCATTAATTCATTGAAAATAATGATAAAATTCAATAACACATCAATGAAGCATAGTGTCGAAAAAATCATTATGGTGATAATCATCGATGAAATATGGATTTTGAAGTTGGTGAGAAGTTTAACCAATGAATTTCCTCATGGGAGAAGGTTATTTGATTCGTTTAGATAGGAATGATCATCCATATGAATATTATTCCTTAAAGATTCTTGATTGGGAATGTATGATTTTTCAATTATTAGAACTTCCACAAAACCTCTATCTTCTTCATGACGTGGAATGTGTTTTAGTTATGAGAAATACATACCTGATACTTCAAATTTACTAAGATTATAATTCATACTAAAAGAGAATGATCATTACAACAAATAATAAACATTTGAAATCATTTATTTTACAGATATAGTGTTGGGGAATAATACTAATCATCTCATTATAGTTCATAGGAGGAATAAACAAAATTGAACAATATATGATGGAATATGAAGATGTAATTAGATAGAAATATCACAATTTTTATTTCATAATTAATTAATTTTAAGGGAAAATTTATTTATCATGGGGGTATAATGATACACATTAATATTTATTTAATATATTTTTTAGTAAATTTAATCACTTCATTTCCTTGGATAAAAGCAACCCATTTATGAAATAAATGATAATATAGTATAACATTATAACATGACTAATAAATATTTGGTATGAATAAAAATATAAGAATTATGAATACTATATTATTTATAATTGTTTAAAATATTAATTTTCTACTAATTGATTTGAATTGAATATAAAAACAATTTTAATGAATTTTTTTTTGAAAATAATATTTTCCTACAAATATGTTTTGACGCATTTTATATAATTATTTTAAAATTATTTTTTCCCTCATTTTGAAAAATTATTTGAAATAAATAAATTTCATTTCATAGAAATTAATTTTCAAATTATTTTAGAATGAATTTGAAGAACTTTTCTGAAAATATTATTATTTTGATGAGTAGTGAATGAATAGATATTTAATAAAATATTTATTTTTCTTTAAATTTTTTAAAAAGGTTCATTTTTTTAATTTTTTTTAAATTTAATATTAGTTAAATATAATTAATATTAACCCAATTCAGGCCTCTATAATAAATTTTATATTCAATATTGATATAAAAATATGTTTTAATCAAGATAATTTTTCTTTACAATACCTAATTATGAATCATTTTTGGGTTTAATATCAAATTAATTTCATCAAATAAATTTTGTTGAATATTTAAAAAATTAATCTAATATTTTGTATAAATATAATGAATATTTGGTACAATTGTTATATTACTTTTTCAGTAATGATATTTAATGACATAAGGAATTAATTTCCACGATTAAGAATAAAATGTTATTTTTCATGTTTGATGCAATTCTGTTAAAGAGAATTCCCTCAAAATATATGATTTTTATTCAAAAAATAGTAGTTCAGTTTTAGAATATGATACTATAAATCTTCTAATAAGTATCATTTCATTTTGAATCTTAACGGATAAGTTTCATATGTAAACACATCTAATACCATGGTGAAAACTAAAATAGTAAATATAAATATCATTAGTGGATATGGGAAGATATTTTTTTAAGTTTCTTTTTAGTTCTATAGCTATTGAAATACCTTATATTACATAAAATTTATTATTTTTAAATTTTGGGTCACATTCATTTGGAGTTACTTCCAATTATGGAATTGATAAGGGTATTAATAAAAGAGTACCCTCATAGTAATTTTTAAAAGGCCATACTTTACTCACCCCTTACATGTCAAGAATGTTTTCAATCAGAATATATATATTAAAATGAATTCAATACTACCATATTTATCACCTAGGGTACATAGTTGGTAAAAACTCTTCCTTGAATGGTTCCATGTACAATTATAAATAGGATGTATATAGAAGTCAAATAGTTTATAACCATACAATTTTCTGTTTTATATATTCTTCCACAAAAATAAAATATTAATAAACTATTATTAATTAACAGAAATAATTTATCATATATAAATTTATATAATTTTGTTTTGGTTAACATCTATATCCATATCATATCTAATCAAATGGGAAATAAAACTACCGATCGAGAGCATGACACACAACTTCCACATAAACTAATGTAATTCGTTTACCAACACCACCTATCATGAGTTGATATATTTACAGTTTTAGTTTATATATATATTATATTTATTGAATTATTAAACTTATATAATTATAATATACTATCTATCATCATAAATTTTAAAAATTTGTAAATTGATAAAATCGCTAAAGTGTATATGTGTACTACGACCTCGATTATGAAATGTGGTCTGCAATTATTTTTTTACAAGGATTGTAATAGGGATATATATAATGAATAAATATGATATATATATATTATAATAATGGTTCCATAAAAATTAATTACTATTTACCATTCTTTTTTTCAATATGGTGAAAAATAAAAACTATATTCATGTGTTTGTATGACATACATCACAATGAATGGTATAATTCAATTTTCTATCATTATCATTTATTTTTTATTAGAATACATATATAAGGAATATATATGATATTTATATTATCAATAAATTATTTAATACAGTGGATCTATGATCAATGTACAAGAAATATAACTAGTAAATAAAAAAATATAACAAAAACAAATTATTTATTTCTCAAAAAATGATTACTAAAATATATTTATTAAAAATGTGTGGTAACAGATAATAAATAAAAAATTGAATACTATATATCATTATGTTTTACAATGGACTTATAAAAATTATATCTTTATTATACAAGTTTATAGAAAACATAAGAAGGATGTTAGACTTGATGTAAGGGATTCTGTCTCAGATTTCATTAAATGAGAAATATTTTATTAATATACACACAATATTTTTTATGAGGCGTATCCACTAAATTTTTTATATAATAAATGAATTTTTAATAATGTAATTTAATTTTCAATTTTATGTAAATTATTTCATTGTGGTTATGATTCAAATGTCATAAATATGGTAATATTTTATTTCACAATATCATAATTGTTCAGGATTTTTTATTTTTCAATCTCAGTTTGTAGAATGGATGTATATTTAAATATTAGACCCAATATATTTCATTCACATATGTAAATTTGTAGAAATTGTATTTATTATTTTAATATTAAATTCTTTATAGACTCAAGATAATGAGATCATGTTTTGATGGAAAATATAATTTTTTCTCCTAATTTTTGGAAGACTTCCAACAATGTCTATGTTTTCTAGAAAATTTTTAATTAATTTTTTTAATTTTCTTTAATGATTTATTAATGTACATTTATCCCATTATGTTTTTTTATATAATTTCATAAACATATTTTTTCATTCAATTATCCAAATATGGTATATTTGTAATTTTTACCAAAAATTTGAAAAATATATATGATTTAATAGGATTATATTGAACAATAATTTTACACCATCATGAACAATTATTTAATTGAAGAATCCGATATTTGATTCCATATATATTCTCAATGATTATTTCTCCCAAATATGTTGAATTTTTTTTGTTTTAAATAGTAAATATCATACTGGAAATTAGATTTCCATAAAAAAGTTCACTAATAATTTTATGATATTTTCATTCATCATTGATAAAAAACTATATTTTAATTTATTTCCATGTGGGATATGATTTATTAATAATATCATTAGTTTATATATGCATAGTTTATGACTGGTTTAACAGAGTTAATATTAAAATTTCATATAATTTTTATACAACATGAATGTTTATGATGATTATTTATTGAAATATTCTCCAACCCTCTCATATTTTGACTGAATTGGATATAAATGTTTATGAGAGGGGCATTATATTGCCCCTAAATGAATAATTATGTGTCTTAAAAAACAAAATTGGATATTTGGGCATGGAAATAAAAATTTATGTATGATGTCTTAGCATGCGTCATCGATTAATATTTTCAAATGACTCCAATTTTTTGTTTCATAATTATGAAATTAATTATTAATGACCATTGGAATAATTTAATAGTTATTAATTCCATGGATATGTTTGTAGAAAACATGATTATTTATTTGGAATAATTTTATCATCATTTCAATATTCCATATTATTCATGCCTAATTTTCTTCTAATGTACACACCCCCATACTAAACATATGATCTCATCTTTTTCATAAGTTTAATTTTCCCACAATGTAATAAAGTGTATTTGTGATTTCTATTCTCGGATATTCTAAAGAGATTAATGGTGTACTCATAGTGAATACTATGATGAATTTTAGGGATTCATATGCAATTTTGGATTCAATAATGTTAATATTGTATATAAAATAGAAAATAAATTCCCTTTTTGGATGTTATTTCATGAATCTATTAAAAATTTATATATGTAACCTCCAAGTAATGGATAATGTGACCATGTTGTTTAAATGTTTTGTGTTCTGGATATGATAAGGACACTCTAGAAGTTTATTATTGGATATATTCTTAGATAAAAGACACTTCATAGACTATAACTACCCACCTATTTAGATCCATAAAAAACAAGCTTTATTATATATTTTTATCACATGCTTTATCCTAAAAAACATTTAAATTGAATTATTAAATAAACAATAATAATAAAAAATAAAAATCCTTTAATATTTATTATATTTAAATGGAAAATATTGAATATTATAAATCTTGAAAATTTTATTTCAAATAAATTCATTTTTATATTATATATATTATATTAATAAAATTTTAATCTACATTTTATATAATTTAATTTAAATAGTTTCAAATTACATTTCAAATTCCTAAAAACGAATTTTTTTTTTATTATTTTTGTTATTATATTAAAATAAGGGATTCTTAGGTAAATAGTGACAATACAGATTTTTCTAATTTTTTCACATTTATATTGGGTAAATGTTTGTAAATCCTTTTAAAATATAAAATATGTTACACAATATTAAATAAATTTTTAATATAATATAATTAATATATAAATTCATGCTCAACATTTTGAAAATTTATGTAGTGCATTCAATGAAAACTATTTTCCGACAATTTGACTTAAATAATTTTAAAATGATGAAATGGTAATTTTTCATTAAATTTATGGTAAAACAAATATAATGAAAAAAATTATTTAAAATTCAGTTTAATTAATGTTATATTAATTTCTATACGAATAAAATATCATTTTTAAAAGCAAATAATATTTTTTAAAAAAATGGGTTATTACACATTAAAAGTGATAACATTAAAATTATTTACCATACACAATGAATCTGAATTTGGTGAAATATTATTATATTTTATATTATTATTTACCTATTATAAAATATAGTTAATTTCATTTTTATGTGTTAAATTTAAAATATTATGATTATTTCTAATTATCTTTATAAAGGTTCATTAATTATTTTTAATATATATTTTGTAACTAAAGGATAATTTTTACTAAGGAAAATACGATACAAATATTTATTAAATATTATCATATAATTATTAAAATTTTATTTAATTTTATTAATAGTCATTTAGTTGGTAAAAAATACTAATTTTATAAAGAATACAATATAGTCATAATGGTTTTTTTGGTCTAGAAATGTTTCTGAACACATTAAATTATTTTATTTAAATAAAAATTTTATGATATATTAAAATTTCATATAATTAAATAGATGATAAATTTTTTTCCATCACATGAAAATATTTATAAAAACATTATATTGTTTAGTAACAATAAATCACTTTGATAAAAAAAAACATGATTTATAGATTTAATGTAAAATATGAATACATGCAAACATAATGGTAAAACCCATATAAAAAGATTAAAACAATTTATGAAAAAATTATTTCATCTTTTTTAGAAAAATTAATAGCCAAAATACTTTATTCCAAAAACATAGATCCATTTTCCTTAGAAAAGTATAGTAAAATTTTTTAAATATAAAGGGTGATTCCAAGTGTACTCTTTTCCACGCTTATAAATATGACATAACTTACAAAATTCCAAAAAAACACCAATCTGTAAATTTGATTGTATAATGAATTCCATTTTACGTTCCATATCTCCCTTTACAACATCCTAAAGTCCCAAGTCACTCATATTTTTATAATTCCCTCCAATTTCAAGGGAACTTTAAAGGAAGAATCAAGTCTCTAACATAAGTACTATCTCAATCTAATGTTTTTATAAATAACAATAATAATAATAATATATTATTAGTATAATATGATGACGACATATATATCATTACTATACTAATATGTTGGCATATTAATGTTACATATTATTTACCCATTTCTATCCACGTAGAAAATCAATGGATTTCTAACCATGCAGTAGTACAGAGTACTACCTCCATGAAAAATATTGTGTTTTCTTTTTTCCTATAGTTATTAATTCCAAATCCAAAAATCATCAACTATAGATCAAAATATAAAAAAAATAAAAATAACATCATTATTCCTCAGTTATAATGTGTTAATTTCAAAATAAATACCTCCTTCACCATACTTAGCGAATGAGTAAAAAAAATACATGTCTATATCGATTTTACATCTTTCATGAACCATGATTTAACATAAAAATATGGATGACATTGGGAACATGAACTATAATGTTACCATATAATAAGATTCTTGAAATATTGGAATAATTATTTATAATGTTAATATTTTATCATTATTGTTAGCTATAGTTGCCAAATTAATCCAAATATAATTATATTTTAGAAAAACATGATCAAAACTCAAATGTAAATAAATAATAAAATTATAGTACATTATATGTTATAGATTTAATAACCTAAAATTATATTTACATAGAGAACAAGTTATCAAATTTCGTTTAATGATATAAATATTATTAAACACCCACAAATATATTAAGGTTAGGAACAACCAATGGTAATGGTATGCTGTAAATAGTACATGTATTCAAGATAAAAAATTTATAATAATAGTTATAAAATAATAATAATTTTTATTACGGTTTATTAGTTCAGAATAAATTTAGTTGTTTTTTTAAAGAAGTTATAATTTAAAAATATTAATGAAATAAGGCTATTTATTTCTTCCAAATTTATCACCAATGAAACATAAATTATATTAATGGACCAATTATTATTTATGTTTTGTTTATACTACCTGAATTTAGAAAATCATTACTTATATTTTATGCATTGTGTTTTTTGTTTAATTTCATTATATTTCATTCACGGTGGTTTTGATTAAATTAATACCAAGATCTTAATGGGATCTTTGTCTCAAATTTGAATCCCTTGATTCATGATTTCATTATACACAATGTTACATTTTAATTAGTTTAAATAATACACTATCTTAATTTTGTAATATTATTTTTATATATTTTATAATATTAACTTTTTTAATTTAATGATCTACCTCTCCAAGGGTTTTGATTCAAATGTTTCAAAAAATTTATGGTGTTTTTATTTCTGAAATACTTTCCTCAGAACAAAATATCATATCACAGACTATAATATTTCAAGAGTAATCTAATACACTTTATGGTTATTTTTTTATTATTCCACCTATATTTCTTAGAGAATCAAATTTCACACCATGTATTCTATTTCAACGATTCAATTTTTTCATTAATATTCAACTTTTATTAACAATAAAACACATATATTTTAATAGATTTATCGTTCATGTCAATTTTTTTAATCCATACCAATTTTCCATATTACCTAGTGGAAACCCAAGCATACTTATAATAAATTATGATTTTATTAAATTTTAATTGTTGAGAACAAATGGTTTCACCATATTATTAATGATTTGGTTTTTAAAAATGGTTTCTTCAAAATGTTCGAATGGATTTTCGATCTATTCAAAATAAGTAGTTTTACCATTCACTACATATTTTCAATTTTATAACCATTATGAAATTGTACAATTTGTATTATTATATATTATTTTAATATATTTTTATTTAATGGTATTTTAACATTAAATTTTTGATAATGTTGTGTCTTTTTATTTTTCTATTATTAATGATTACTTCAAGATGTAAATTTTCATTAGGTATTTCATAACTTCCCTTTTTGGAAACCTTATTTATTTTTCATATTTAAATTACTCAATATAATTATTGAAGATACAATATTCAATGTAATTTCAATTTATCATATCGAATACATTATTTATCAGTCATATTTATGTTATTTAATATTCAATTACAATGTAAAGAATTTAAATATTTTTAAACATAATTTTGCGATTTCCTCTACTGTGGAGGTTTCTCAGGATGTACAGGAGGCTTGTCAGAGGATGCATGAGGAGTCTCCTACTGTTTTAGATCACCAGGATGACGCCTTCATGGAAGTCGGGCAGCATGACGTTCTTCCAGTGGAGACAGTGGCTGGAATGCAAAGGGGGCGCGGCCGTCTCCCGGCCAATTGGGGAGGGTCTAGGGGCTGATGCCATCCTTGAAAAAGGTGATGGTTGACTGTTCCCTCTTTAGTTTACTTTTTGATGTGGTCCGCTGCATAGTAACATTTCCCCCTGTATCATGCAACTTTTAACTTTTTCAATAAATTTTGGGTTCATAGGTCTTTGAGCCCATGACTAAGCCTCTTCTAGTATAAATTATTATAATTACTTTTTTTAATAAATCATTGAAGATTATATTCCCAAATTTCAAAAAAATTTATTTAATATGAATTCAAGAGACATAACGAGAAATATCTTATACAATGAGAAAATGGTCGAAAAAATTAAACATGTTTACATTGAAATTAATATTAAATTGATTAAAAATCACTTAATTGGATTAATATATATTTACTTTATATATAATTACTTTTTAAATCATATTTATATGTTTTTTATTTTTTATAATGCTATAAAATAATTGAAAATTCTAAAAAAATGTTTTTTTTCACTAATCAATGAAACAATTTACTTTAAAAAATGTTTTAAAAAAAATTAATACAATATTATAATTACATGATGATTAAAAAAATTGTTTATTTTTTCCAATATATTAGCTAAATTTCACAAAAATTATTTTTAAATTAAGTATAGAAAAGGAAACAAAATAGTTTTTTGTAAAAATATTCTTCTATGAGTAATATTGGTTTTAAAACTATCTCCTATATAGATATCACTTAATATGAATGATAAATATTTGATTAAATATATAATATTTAATTTTATTTAATATAATTCTCTATATATTTTATTTAATTTATTTTTTGAAAGTTTAATTTTATCATAAAAATTGTTTTTTAGAAAAATAATTAATTTATTTTCATATAGTTTTTATATTAATTTATACATAATTTGTCTGTGATGATTTAAATTTATACACATTAGTAAAACATACTTTATACTTAAATTAGTAAATCCAATCAATACCGACAATTCCAATGGATATGTGATGACTGTGATATTAAAATAAGTTATAGTATATATTTTTTTCATTTAAATTGTGTGTTGAGAATAATGCCCAATAAAATCAGTGTTGTTTTTAGAAAATCTAAACTAATCATTTAATACAATAAACGATACTATAAATATACAGTTTACATGAAAATATATTGAAAAAATATCTTGATGTTATAACTTACTACCCTTAACTAAATTATTTCTTCCCAATTTGAACCTGTTATTAGTAAACATGGGTTAAACATTTAGAAATCATATTGTGGGGAATCCAAATTGAAATTTTGTTTATAAACCAATCGCATGAAATAAAAGGATGATATTTTCAAAGGTCATATGGAATAAAACATAATAGGATTCACAATAAGATAACATTGTTGGTATAGAATGTTTTAGAGATATATGAATAACTTAATATCAAAATAATGAGGGAGAGTAATATTGGAAATTGATCATAACAACATGAATGATCATGTGAAAATAAAAAAACACAAATACATCAAACAACTATGGGAGAAAAATTCTACTTATATCATCATAAATTTTGGTGATCTGATAAAAATTCAATTCCAGATCATTTTACAAATTTTGCGGAATTCTCATCAAGAAGATATACATACATGATTTCATTCCATTAAAGAGAACATTCATATCATTTGGTTATTACATGATCAATTTCCACTTTATTTATTAATCTATTAAATGAATTGGAATTTTTATTTCTTTAATAACTAATAGATCACAAGATCCACAATATAATGATGGTCCATTACTTTTATCTCTATTTATCATCATTACAATAAAGTTATCATGAGTTATCCATGATACCTAAATATTCATTTGGAATATAATTAATTAATCACTAATACCTAATACAATGTTGAACACAAGTCATTCCATAAATGGTTTACTATACAAACATTCCATTATTAAAAAATTATAAATAATTTCACTAAATATAGTAAATTAATCTTAATAGTAACCCCAAAAATATTAATAGGTGTATTTTAGTAATCACATAACAACTATGTGAGTACCTTGGTTATACATTCTCATAAAGGATGGTAATAAAAATAATTAACTTAAAACATAATGAATTAAAACAAAGACATCAAATAAAAATTCTCACATAAAAACATAAAAATTGAATATATTTTATAAATCAAATAAATGTATATAATCCATCAATAATAATATATACCACTTAGTTCATTAATCATTCATCTATTACAATTTCATCCATTATATCCAATTTAATTTAATTATATTTATCATATATTTATCCCAACATCATTATCTCAACATCCAGAATACAATAAGGGTTATCATCCCTTGTACATTTGTTTTACTTAAATTATTACCTTTCCATTAAATCACATTCATATGGAATACAAACTATCCAACATATTCATTAAAATTCATATGTAAAAACTAATAATGAACAATCCTTTTATATTTAATTATTCTGGAATTTCAATAGACAAAAAATTCAATCACATTATATCTTTATTGTACCAATATCTAGGTTTTATCATATTATTAATTAATACATCTCTCCTACAATATAAAATAGTAATCATGTCATAACATTCATAAACTTCATATTAAACAATTTTCTCATACATAATATAATCAATACTCTATGAACAGTCCATATGTTTAATACGTAATTTCTAGTCTCAACGTCATCAATAATATGAAAATTAATCATTCAAAATATTTAATTATCTTCATGACCTTCCCTTGTGGAAATGTATTTTCATAGTGTTCATAAATACCACATTTTAATAATTCAAAATTCAATGATATAAAATTGATTATATTATTATATTTCATTGGATATACCAGAAATTTTATTTTTCATCTACACTTAATTTCATTGTGCCCTACTTTTCCACACTGACAACTTATTATTGTTCCTCTGAGACATTCACTTGGTTTATCATCAACACAATTTCTATCAAATTCAAGAGAAATCTAGATACTTATAATACATTCCATAAAATAAAACCAAAAAATTATATCATTAGAGATAATAAAAATGTTTGAAAAAACATAATCTTGAAAAAAAATTTATTTGGGTTCTAAATTATGTGACCTTATTTTTAATATATGAATCATTTGTCATACCCTTAGTTATTCATGGTCAATATTATAATACATAATGGTAGTTCATAATTTATTTTTAAAATTTTATTATTATGTACCATCAGTGCATCAAACAATGTTTTTTAGTAACATCTATTGTCATACAACATGTAATAATGGAGTCTAGATAAGTGCTCTCCTTTTTGATTTATAACCTTGAAGAAATAGAGTCACATAAACATATAGTATCAAACTAGTGATTAAATTTAATGAAATCCAAATTCTCTCTCATTTAACAACAATATATAAAATTTTCATATACTTTTACTTATCCTTAGACTTATCCTCAGATATATCCATATACATATACTTCAAAATGAGCTTGGGGATCAAAAAAATTTTATCATCCTTTTTTCAAAAGGATGACATAAATTTTTTTATAATATCATCAATTGAATACCAGTATTTACACAAGTATATATCCTATATTTTAATAGGAATATTTAATAAGTTCGCAAAAAAATTACTATGAACCATAGTAGTTTTGTTTATTTAAAAACAAGAAACATACAATTATTATTTCAAAAAAAATTAATATTTTCCCATCAATATCTTCTAACATAGTACTCATCATAGGAATACCGAACATATTAAATTTTTCATAACATAAGGATAAAAACATTAGAATGTGTGTTATATGATTTCCAATCAGGGTATTCATAATCGATATCAATCATTTTTCATAATATGTAATGAAATAAAAATAAGTTCATGTGATCATGATCTTATGTTTTGAAATTATTACCCATATTGTAATTGATCACCACAATGATTAATGTCATAAAATGATATCATTTATACAAAAAATTATTCATAAAAGTGTCAAAACACCATAAATTAATCATGGATCCTAATCTCTTGTAATTAAATTGTCTACTGATCATGAATATTGAAAATAATTTCATATGTCATGATTAAATTAGAAGATTATCAAAATACTGGATCATCACATATCAGATATTTTCCTATATAGATTTGGATTCACAAATCTCACATTATGGATTATAACTCACCTATTTTCTATTATATATTTGGATACACCTATTTCCATCATCAGAATAGGATATACTTATTTCCTTTATCGAATCAACTCCATTACATATTTCCCATTATTATGACGCGAGATATAAATAATTCACCCATTAATTAATGGTAGATACGAGTCTCGTCATTCTCATAATGAAATCCATTAATATGTGTGATAATATATCATTAAAAATTTCTAATATCATAACATCATCAAACATGTATATAAAAAAGTTTTATATAAATTTCATCAATTCACCATAGCATAATGGAAGACATATAAATAGAATTCATTAATATTTCAATAATATATACATGACCTATAGAAGTAAATATTTAGGATAGTGTCATTAAATATTACCCCAGATAAAGAATAAGAAACATGATATTATTTCATTTTAATGAATGTTATTTTTAGAGAGTACTAACAGTATTTTACATTGAATATTATGTTTCAAAAATTATTTCTTTTAAAATAAAAACCATTTTAATAATAGTTTTATTTGAAACAAATATTTTATAAATTTAAGGGATTCTATAAATAAAAATTTTAAGAATTTTATTGAGGAAAATAAAATTTCAGAATTGAAATTTTAATCACAAAACATTTCCAAGTTACAATTTTATATAAACATTAAAATTATAGAGTAAACTTCTAAGGAAATATTGTTAATGCTTTTTTGAAATTTTTTTCATTCTATATACTTAAGAAGATAAATTTATTTAAAATTAAAGAAAACAATATTTGTATTATTTGGAATCAAACATAAATATTACGTTATATAATTATTATAAAAATTGAACATGAGTGAAAATGTCATTGGTAAATAATTTGATAGATTTTAATATCAATTTTCAATTTTTTAAAACATATTTTTTGTAAATATGTATTTTCAGTCAATGAGATAAATAATTGTGTTTTTCAGAATAATATTATTTTTAACTCATGAGAACATAATAATAGGTAAATAAAGGGAAATTTTTATTCTCTATAAATAATGGTTGTATATTATACGAAATTAGTTTCAAGATATATATATTATGATTTAAATATTGAAACTATAATAATTAGTAATTTATGTAAATGAAGAAACTATAACATAAAACCCTTACTAATTTTATTCATTGGATTTCAAATGTTTTTGGGATCAACACATTCTTTAAGTTGAGTTTTCATTAAAAATAATTTCACCCAGTCATTCTTATGGATAATTATAAATTCATATATGAAATTATTTTTAGCGAACTATCCTACTAAAATAATTATTGGGAATAAATATATCTGAACCTAAGAAATATAAAAAAAATAGTAAATAATATTAAATACATTTACTTGCACATAATGGCTTCAAATTATTAGAGAAATGTTATGGTGAAAATTACCTGTGTGATTTGGAAATTTACATTGGTGACAAGGTGTTACTAATAATAATAACTTAGATGAAGGTAATGAGGTTTGTAAGGAATGAAATATTAATCCCTCTCTATATCTTTCAATTTGAAATTCTTGATAGTATCATGATGGAATTCAATATATAGGGGCTTTAACTTAAACTCCCTCAAGTACATGATTTGTACCATGTATCACCAATGAGAATGTACGTACCTGAACCATCAACTATATTAAAAAAATTCATAACACTAGAGAAATATATTAACAATGAGGTCAATCATAAGGATATTCTATATCATATAAATAATTTTCTATGAAATTAGAAATTTCATATAGTGAATATTCCATGACAACCACATCACATTGAGGAAGATACATGGGATATTAAAGATATGATTAAGAAGAAGTTTTGAAAATTATATATAATAATGTGATGTAATCTTTATGGAGAAATTAATATTAATGTGGAATAATATGACACCCTCAATTTTTATTATATATTATTATTTAATTAATTTAGTTTCATCGATAACTTACGTTAAAAGAAACTTCAATTTTTAATGATCTATGAAAAAATATTAGTATGTTTACTTTGGAACGTACTATTTTACCAAGCCATTAATCATAAAATAATTAATAGGGAAAAAATAAATATAAATTAAAATGGTTTTATAAAAATAATCATAATGAAATAAAGGTACGTACTTGTTTTTAAAAACAATTGATGTTTATAATGTATTGTTTTCTAAAAAATTATATTCATTATTTATTTTTGAGAAAAATGTTAAAATTATATTTTAAGAAATGTAATATTTTTTATAAAATAAACATTATTTACTAAATAAACACATAAAAATATCCAAGTCATAATTGTAGGGATTTTTCCATAAACATAATCTTTTTGATGAATTGTGAAAATTACTTGTTATTATTGAAACATCATTTTATTAGATTTTATAATTTTATATTTGGATTAATTTTTTTTAAAGTAAATTTAGAAAAATAATATATTTATTAATAAAATTTAAGTCATTGGAATCTTTTTTATAATCAATTTTGATATAAAATTGTTTTATTATTCTGATTATTTTATCTTTGGAGAACCACTTTTTCATCCTAACTATGGGATTTATTTTAAATTAAATTATTCTAAAGTTGTTATAGGGATTTATTAAAATGCGTTCCATATTTAGAATCCGAATATTTTATAACATCTAATTTGAAAAAAATAATTTTTACCATAATTAATACTAATGTTACTAAAAAAATTACCATGGTTTTGGTAAAAATTCTTACACTCGGGGGGGGGGGGGGGGTCAGTAAAAATATTAAGGATAAAAATAACTAAAATATTTTACAATACACATTATATGAAATTATTTATAAATTATATATTATTGTATCTATAAGAGTAAATTTTTGTTCCTTTTGGTATCATTAAATCATGGTAACATACTTTTCTTTTCAAATATTACAGGTGAGTCACTCTCCTCACCTATAAAATGCCAACCCTATCCACTCATATTCACACATCATAAACCCAATGGTTTCTTACAGGTCCTACCCATATAAATTATTTTAATCCCTAATATCTTCTATTAATATTTATTTTATCTTAAATCTTTCATAGGAATAATTTATCCTAGACTTATGGAGGTTTCTCGAAGAATAGTTAATGTTCATCAATGATAATTTGTATTTTATGTTATCCTCCACCTCCTTCAATTATTATTAAAAGATGTGGGCCTAATGAGAACAATATAATCAATATAATAATATTTTTTAATATAATTGGAATTACCTATTTTAATATCATCTTCCCTCTAGTGGTAAATGATAACAGCACATAAGTGTATAGTAGACTCCCGCCTCAGGAACTGATGTGGAATGTTTTCGATCACCACCACTCATTGTTGGGTATGATGATGAATATACTGTATACCAAATAATTTAATGACACCCCACTCCAAAAAAATTATTATGAAAATAAATTCCCAGACTCCAGGATTGCAAGGAGCTATTACAATCTCAGGAATGTAAAAAACATCAAATTTTGGCATCATCCATATATGAAAAATAGTCTAGAAAACTAAAATACCACATTAAGATCATCCAAAAAATCACAATCTTTGAAAAAAAATCTAAAACAATGTTGGACTCTATATAGGCAAGAGAAACCACCCCACCAGATTTTCTACATATCATTGATGAATGAAATCCCGTAAGGAAATATGTGCCATGGAACATTCCAAAAATGCACACTTAGAGTATCAACAGCTATCTGGTAGTCAGATTAAATCTATAAAGTATTCCAATTATACTAGGCGATGTGTTTAAAAGAAAAAATCATATCTCATAACATAGCCTCATACAGAGTAACATATCCAATGTAATGATAAAATACATTTTAAAAAACCACAGTAGGTTCTTATAACACCCCCATATCCTGATTGATGTGGTGAGACAAAAGAAGCTCCATAAACATTAACATTAATCCATGAACTAATTATGGTAATCCATATAATAAATTTGAAACCAATAAGTCTTTTAATTCTTCCTTGCACACCCAAAAGTCTAATAGTGAAAATTTTATATATTCAATTACTCATAATAAAAAATTTTAACTTAGAAGCCACAAACATGTACCTTTTAACATTCATACTAGCAGTACGAACCTACGGATTGATGTTATCAAATAGAAGAGATTTGTGTACAGTCCATGTGAAATAAACAACTGACACAATAACAAAAAATAGTTGATGTTGAATATGGTTTCTAAAACTACTAATATCTATGTGTTTGTGAAGTATCACCACAAAAATAATTCTCATGTGAACCTAAATTCCAAAAAGATCGTAAATATAATCATCGAAGAGACAAATGAAAGAGAAATTATCGAATAGATGTTGCACACACTTGATATTTTTCATACACAGGTAACATGTTGAAGACATGGAGATTACCAACCCATGATGGATTTATTTTATATATATATTAATGATATTATTAATTTAACTATAAATTTTATATTTGTTACCATATGTTTTTTTTACATTTCATTCCACAGAGATTGTGATAATTTTTTTCTCGATTATATTAGACTACCACCTAGTAAAGCGATGTGATGTATTTTCCAAAACTTATTAAATAGAGGATAATAAGATATTAATTTTATGAATATATATATATATATATATATATATTGATATTTTTAACAAAAATATGATTCTATAAATGTAATATATTATATAGCATTATCTTTCTTCGTCTATCGAGGAAATTGATGTAATGGTCATGCTTACATAAATCCTAAAGTCTCAAGGAACACTCGATTTAATTATTGTTCTACAATGCCTTTGGATTACTATATATATAATATTTTATTTATATCATTATTAACATTCTGGAGATTATAAAACCATGATCAATGTAATAATACTAAAAAATAAAATTCATGACATTTATGGAAAAGAAGTCACTTATTTCATGAGACGTGATTTTAAAATATAATTAATGATAAATGGGTAATAACATGTCATAATATAGTAATATATATTATTATATATATGTGTTTATCTTCTATAATATATGTAAAAAAACTAATATTTATCATACTAGTGGATTGAACATCAACTATGAATGTTAAGACATTAGGTAATGAAATTTTGTGTCAATTTTTTTTACTTAAGACATATGTTATATAATGAACCTATATTCTTTTATGATGAGTATATAGATCCAATTTGACATGTAATATCATCAGTGTATATATTATCAAGATATTTTGATTATCACTTTTTTCAATTCGTTCATCGGGATTATGATTCACAATTACCAAAGGGGTGTTGGTTTTTCGAATCAATGTCATCTTTTATCTGGGCTAGTTATCATTATGCTTCTGATGATGAAATATTATTATCCACCTCACATGATACATATATTAAGTGTTCTCCTTAATTTACAGAATGAGGCTAAAATTTTTCTCTTCATTTTCAAGGATTTATGTCTTCAAATTTTTTAAATGATGTTTTCATTAAAATCATCTTTATTTTTTTATTTAGTTGAAAACTATTATTTGTTAGAAAATGATTTTTTCTAGAAATGCTTTGGAAATTTTTATCATAATATAGGATTGTTTTAGTAATTAATTTTTTTATTCTTTAAATAGTAAATTTTGTTAGAAATGAATATTAATGATGTTTTCGAATCAATACATTCTGGGATATTACGAAAAATATTAAATGGAAAATGGTTTTAAAATAATTGGCAATGACATTTTTTATTATTACGTTATATTTATTATGATATTTTTCTAATAAAAGGTTCCTTAAAATATCATTTTTCTGGGATAAATTATATTTCATTTCCATAATGACTTTTATTGTTGTTTTTTATTAAAGTTAATCCTCAAAAAAATTGTGAGTGATGTTTGAAGAGATATTTTAAAATATATAATCTTTTGGAAATATTTTATAGTTGATGTGTAATGGTTAGAGATAGGTGTGTTTTTATATGTCAACTATAGGTGTGATTTTGAAACAATAAATGAATAATTTATTATTCTCTCATGTATATGAATTCTTAATAATAACTTTACTACGAATATTATTTAATTTTAAAAACATATTTTTTAGATTTCCTCCAAAAAAATTAATGATGTACTTTTTATATATAATTCAATTAAAAAATTAATTTTAGTATTTATTCACATAATATAATGAATTGACAATGTAAATTAGTGAATTTCATCAAAATTAAGCATATTTTTAATGTACTATTTTACCTAATAAATTAATTTAATATTTTTACAATGTTTTTGTATTTATTAACAAAATTTAGTTTCATTTTGATGTATAAAATTAAATAGTATAAAACCCTACTATTACTATTTAACATATTTTAAAATATTCCATTATGATATAAACAAATCCCCCCTAAGAAAATATCCATTTAATGATTAAATAAATGAAGTCTATTTTATGAAAATATGATTCATAATATTTTAATTATAATAACTAATATTTAATATTAAATTAATTGGATTGATTAATTTTTTTAAAAAATTAATATTTAACCATTTACATGTAATATTAATTTTTAAATTTTAATAAAAGTCTATGTTATAATAATGTTTATATATAGTTATTTACCTCATTGATAATATTATTCTTCAAATATATTACAATTCCCAATTGTTAGTTATTATTCGAATGGTTTGATTTATATTGAAATAGCCATATTAGAATTGTAATGGGTATGTTATTTTTTAACATCCTTTAAATACAACTCATTTCCTTCAATCAACATTCAATATAATTCATCCCAACATTATATTTTAATTAATTTTTAAAATCATTAACATATTTATAATATTTTCATTCATTTTAATAATGTTTCTTGTGAGTGTGAAAATTCTAGGAGACTACGAGACACTGAATTTTCATAATATTGTATTACTATTTAATTTTTCTAATGCCTATATGTTATATTTAAATTTTTTACTATGTATTATTACTTTTTATGTACTGTACTATATTGAGAATAAATAATGTTAATATCAGTTATGTGGTACATGTTTTCTACAATATATATAATAGATAAATGTGAAAAATATATTTTATGGATGAAAATTTCATTTATAAATATTTGGGTCATTGAAATAAGGGAAAACCCCAAACATAAAGAAAAATAAATAAGGATTCAAAATCACATAGAATTTCTTAATATGAAAGTAGTCAATAGTATATATGATTTTTTAATATGAGAGAAAATCATGACTAGAATAAGCATAAGAGAAACATTGTAAAATATCTTTAATAATAATAACCAATTAGATCCTTGGACAGTGTATATGATGAATAACTATAAAATAAATACAAAATGGACTTTCACCTAATTGATAATAAATATTACATTAAAAATGTGATATCCAAAAATCAAATGAGACTTGGACCATTTTTCAATATCAAATATGATAAATGTCACTATAAGAATAGATGAATAAAAACTATCATAGAAAAATAAGTAAATATTATACACTAGTATCAGTGAGTCTATATATATTGAATGAATTATACACTCACCACAATAAAACTTATTTATGAAGATGAATTTGATATACACAATAAATATGTCACATTTTATGTTTGTAATAAGTGAGACTGATACAACCAAATACATATCTATATATAAATATCCATCCCATACATTTGGCCATTATTGGTCAGAGTGGACACTCAATAGGGGGTGAATTGAGTTCTAATTAAAATTTATGTTAAAAATATTTCTCTTAAATCCCCCTATTTAAAAACAAAGTTAAACTATAGTGAATTTATACATAGTGTAATATTCAATTAGTTTCTCAAATATTGATTAGGTCTCAGTTAATTTAATCTGAAGATTAAATTGAGTTTTGAAACTAACTTACTGATTTACAATAAGTATAAAAACGTGAAAATTTAACTATAAATGTAACTTTAAATAAATTATATTTCAAAGTAGACTGCAATGGAATATGAAATATATATATATATATATATTATACTTATGACTTCTACTCAAAAGAACAGTAGATGTAACCAAGAGCGTCAGTCTCAAGCCGAGACTTAGTCTTCTCAAGCAATTTATATAAATTGATCAACACCCTAGATCGGGGTAAACTATAGTACAATACTGTGCTGGTCCAAATACCTCTACCACGCTTAAACGTGGGAAAACAAAGACAACAGCTCCTAGCTGTTCAGGTCTTACTTGAACTGTACCACTATCCATGGTGGGATACAAGGGAGTTCTAAAGATTGAATGAGGATTTGAGAATACCCCAGCTTAGCGAAGGAGACAGTGTGTGTGTAAAATAAATAGGGTACACATACTATTCGAAATTTAAATGAAAGAATCACTAAAATAAGTATGAGTGAGTATGGAAAAGCATTAGTGATTAGCAGTGCAGCTCTGTACTCGTTTGACGGGTCAAAAAAGCTTCTGAGTTCTTCTCTGGTTTTGGTCTGAAAAACGGAGTATCGTTTTCTTCCTTGGTTTAGCTTATCATCTAGAGTACATCAAGTGTTTGTTGTAGTTCTTCACTCAAGATGCAGCTTGTGTTCTCTTCTAGAATTAGTAGCTTTGTGTATGTCCAGTGTTCTTAGAGTATGGATGGATCCTTGCGTGAATGCACCGTGTTTGAATGTTGTTGAGACTTTTTCTTTTTCACCATTCATGTACCTTCTTAATTCCTTGATTCTCGCTGTATTCACACCCCACGTTCGCTTATTATTGTTCACACACACGCAATATTAACTATTTCAGCTAGGTCTTTATCTTCCATTTTATAGCTCTCAGCTTAAGAAAAAATGAATGATTACTTTTTTGCATGGGTACTAGGTACGGTTCCCAGACATGCAAACACATATCATTAAATAAAATTAACTGCATTAAGAAAATCAAATGTAATTGTTAGCCTAATAAAAAATAGTATTGAGAGTATAGAGTTTGACTGGTTGGTCAATCATTAGTAGCCTTTTGTTGGTAGACGTGTATGGTGGATTTTGTGTAGCAGTGCCCTTCCATCGGTAGCTCATTAAATTTGTATTGGTAGATCTTTTAACTTGTATCGGTAGCTCTTGGTATCAGTATCTCTTTAATATTGGTAGGTAATACTTTTTGTATCGGTGTCTATGTATATATCACTAGCTCCTTCTATCGGTAGACCTACTCTATCGGTAGCTCGGTATACTTGTTCTATTGGTGACTCTGTCTATCGGTAGCTCTGGTCTGTCGGTATCTCTACATTGTATCGGTCCCTCTTGTTTAGTTCCAGTGATAATGTGTATTGGTAGACTTATGCACCAATAGATCCATTCTGTACTATAGGAAAACTTATTCTATTGGTAACTCTGTATCAGTAGCATTTTTCTATGCTTACCGGTGGACTTGTACATATCGGTAGCTCTGCGTATCGGTGACCTTATCTTATCGGTGACTCTGTATTTGGTAGACAGTCTATCGGTAGACTATGTACCGGTATATCTGTATCAGTATCTATATGCATATGAGTGACTAACACTTATATGTTCTATGAAATACATATCTGATCGGTTTAGAATTACTTCAGAAATTATATAAACATGGATAAACATTTATTAACATATTTCAAGTATTGTTTTAATATTATTATCATCTTGACAGTAGAATATCTTGTATTGAGCGAATTAGAATATAGATAAGCATTAATTGGAATTATCAAAGTATGTGAAATCATAATTGGGATTATCAAAACATGTGAGGTCAACAATCTCACCCATTTTGATAATCATAACATATGATATTATATTTTTTAAAAATAATGAGTAGTTGTATCATAGGATATATCATTAAATGCAATTATCTCAGAGAAAACAATATGTCATAGAACATAATTTATCACAGGTATAATAAAATACAATAATATCACAAGGGCAAGGCTTGGTAGCTCTTCCTTAGATAATTTTTCTCCCTATTTGATACATAGATAATTTTCTCTCCATTTATGATAATCAAAAAGTGGAAAATAGTAAATAGAAAAAGAAAAAAATGAGAAATAAACGAAATCCAATTGTATTGTATGTTGAAAAAAGGTACATAGACAGAAAATATACAAATGAATCATATCAAACATCTTAGCCATGTGATCAATCCAGATCCTCAATGTGAGATTTTCCCTTTGGTTCAGAAGAGAATTCAGACCGGGTGGATGGTGGTGAAGGCTTAGGAATTCTAGAAATTATCATAGGAGGCTGAGCCATAGAAATTGTTCCTAGTCTGTAATGAGGAGTTCATTGAGTGATCATATGTGTAAGGCTTAGAATGGCTTGGGATGGAGTCATCAGAACAGGAGAAGAAGTCGAGGCAGAGGCAGGTAAAGCAGGAGGTACAATCACGGTCCTAGCATCGACATGCAGGAAAGGAAGCAAAAGATTTCGTAAATCCATAATTATTCCACATCCTCTCTCCATATCAGATATGAAGTCATCCTTTTTCTCCATGAATTTGTCCAAGGCTCGAGTTAATTCCCTTGGTTTGCTGACTTCCTCTCTGAAGGCTTGATTGACACGAGGTAACTTCAGGTTTTCCAACAGAATTTTGAAATGATGGTTGAGTTGATTCTTGGTGTAAATCTTTTGGAAATAGGAGTCCACCTTATATTTCATTTCTTTATGAGAGGCAGAAGCTTCTCTCATATAGTCTTGGAGTATCTTTATTATTTATCTAGCTTAATATCTAGTAGAAATCACAACTTTTCTCGGGTCAGATGAGTCCACAGAGCCACTTGTTGATGCTGAACCAAGCTCCTCCTTCATCACAGCTTGAAACTGATTCAAATCCACAGAGGTCGTAGAAGCAACAGAACCAATATAGAAGGATACAGTTTCCTTGAAGTTTTCGGTTAAACCACTGATCAGATTTTGGACTTCGGATTCTTGGGTTTTAACATGATCTTTCATGGAGTTTTTAAAACCATCAATCGCTGAAAACATCTGGCCCACAACACTTTTGACATAGGCTAATTCCTTGTATGCTTGTGATTTTTAGCTCATGTACGAGTGTAAAGAGATAATCGATTTATTTAGAGATTCAACATCAGCTTCCATTCTAGAAACTTGAGTCTGGAAGTCTGTAACTTATTCCACTATTTCTTTCACAATGGTTGACAAATTACAACCTAGAGATATTTCAAAATATTTTTCCAGGTTACTCATCTCTTCAACAAATATTTGCTTCAACTCAGCAACAGAAGCACTAAAGGACTCTTTCAGCTCATCCTTTAAGGATTCAAGGTCAGACCTGGTGATCATATCAGCAGGAGAAATCACAACAGGTTCTATTTCTGTTGCTATGATGGCCATTGAGTCAATTATAATCGATTGGATTGATGAAACCAGTGAATCTTCCATCTTCTATGTCTCTTCCACAAAACTATCCTTAAGGTTTTTCTTCAAAGTATCCATGTCATGCATTCTGAACACATCTTCAGGTAGCAACTCAATTTCAACATCATAAACCATTTTTTGTCTATTGAGGGATGCCTCATTGTCAGAATCAGGATATTCTAATCTACAAACAACAGAACCTGGGTCTTCTGCCCAGTCCTCAATATTAACATCCACTGTCACAATTCCAAACTTGGTTTGATGCTCCCCCTCAATAGGTTCAGTCTCTTCCTCAGCAAGGGAATTCTCAGCGGGTCTTTCTTCCTCAGAAGAATATTCTACTATCAATACTGTCTATGCAATAGCTGGAGGGCCCTCTGGATTAGGGATAGCTTCTTCTATTTGTCCTACTACATCTTTAGTAGGCACAACTGAGATTCCAATCAATGGACTCAGACTTAATCAGACAGAATTAGAGGCTTCAGATTATTTCTCCTTTTCATCTTTATGCTCAGGGGATGGTTGGTCTTCCTCATCATTAGGTGTCTATTCTTCTACTAGGGATTCCTTTTCTGAAGAAACAATTTCAGCAGCATGACTTGGAGGTAAGTCCATATCTCTTCCATTATTTATAGAAGTTTCTTCTTCATCAGTCTCATCAATGTACTCAGGTTCTTCATCATTGGTTCCTATACCTGGATCCCTCACATCCTTAGGTCTTGAAGGATGATTCACATGATTGTATTTATCATATACCTTCTGGTCCTCATTAAACCACTCTCCTCTACATGGGTTACAATTTATCTTCATGTATTTGCAAACTGTGGTTGGGATACAAATGTTGTTCCTTACAACCATTGTCTCATATTAAAGCTCAGCTATCCCTTTCACTTTGATCATCACTGAGATTAACTTGTAAAAGAATAGGGAATTAGTCATTGATTTTTGCGTTGTTATGTCTTCCATTTGAATCATCACAAATCTGCACATATTTACTTTTACACAATGTCTCAATAGATGTAAGAGATAGATATCCTGATATATAAAATTCTCAAAGTCTCCTCTCCTTGGTATTAAGACATGCTGAACAAATTTGAACGACAATCTGTTCTCTCCATCCATTCCAGCAGCTACTACTTGCCTTTGATTTCCATCACCAGTGAGCTCCTCTAAGGCAGTATCATAATAGAATATATCACTTGTAGGTGGCATAGCCTTTGAGACATATCCAGATACTCCTTCATGCAGAACCTTTAGGAATTCATCCCACTCAATGGATGAAAAAGACATCTCATTTCTATTCACAAAATAATTCACTCGGTTATCATCTTCTGATTTCTCAAAGCTTACAAACTCATAAAATTGTATCACAAGCATCGTATAGTGGCAGACATTGTTGTTCAAAAATTAATCTACCCACTTTTGATATTCTAGCACTTCGAGCACTACCAACTTCCTAGGTATCTACCATTCCATGCATAGCTATTTTTCAATCACAATAACTCTATTCTGTAAATGAGGATTCACTGGTCGCCTAACCGACCTAGTTCTTCCAACACTACCACTTGCTTCTGGTTCAGACTTCTGCTTATTTTCTTTAAACTCATCAGTGTAATCTCTGATGGTAGGAAGATTTGTTTTTCCCTTCACTGGTTCGAGGGATTTATGGTTCTCGAGAGATTAGGGAGTTAAGGTTTGATGGTAAGGGTTTGACACCCGGTGGATTGAGAAGTATCTAGGACTTAGTTTTTTATCATTTAGGAATAATAAAATAAATAAATAAAAATAAATAATGTAAAAATGATTTTGATTCTGGTGGTAGAGAAGTTTAAAACAGTGCACTCATCTGTAGGGTTTATCGGTGAGAATTCCTATCAGTGAGGTCCATTGGTAAGGTTACGTAGGTTAGGTATCCACATCGGTGAGGTAACGTCGGTGAGGTATCTACATCAGTGCCATTACATGAGTGAGGTTACATCAGTGAGGTTACATCGGTGAGGTTACATCGGTGAGGTATCTACATCAGTGAGGTAGCTACCGATCAAGGTTAATCATTCCTAACTCATGTCTAATGTAACTTAACCTATCCGAACTCAAAGGATTGGTGAAAATGTCAGCTAATTGATGTTCAGTACCTATAAATTCAAGAGTAATATAACCCTTTTGGTAATGATCTCTCAAGAAATGGTGCCTTACATTAATGTGTTTGGTCCTATAGTGAGACATGAGATTCTATGAAATTTTTATTGCACTAGTGTTGTCACAATTGATTGAAACATACTTAAAATCATATCCATTGTACAAAAGAGTGTGTTTCATCCACAAAATTTGTGAATAGAAACTACCAGCAGCTATATACTCTGCTTCGGCAGTGGAAAAAGCTACAGAATTATGATTTTTACTACACCGAGATACTGAGGATTTTCCTAATAAATTACATGATCCAGATGTGCTTTTTATATCCAACCTCCAACCAGCAAAGTTAGCATCTGAATAACTCATTAACTCAAAGGATTGTCCTTTTGAGTAAAACAAACCTAAGTGTAAAGTGTGTTTAAGTTATTTAAAAATTCTTTTAACCGCATGTAAATGAGATTATTTTGGGTTAGCTTAAAATATTCCACACATATATACACTAAACAAAATATCTGGTTAGCTATCAGTAAGGTAAAGCAAGCTTCCAATCATACCTCTATAATTTGTTTGATCCACTGGTTTCCAGTTTCATCTGCATCCAATTTACAGACTGTACTCATATGAGTATCAATTTCCTTAATATTATCCAAACCAAAACGTTTTAAAAGATCATTTGTATATTTACTTTGATTCCAAATAATACCATTTTCATTTTTAAAAACTTGAAATCCAAGAAAATATTTAAGTTCTCCCATTAAACTCATTTCAAATTCATTTTTCATACTCTTTGAAAAATCAGTAAATAAATAATGTATAGAAGATCCAAAAAATAATATCATCTACATAGATTTGAACTATTAAAAAATCATTAGAAATTCATTTAATAAAAAGAGTTGGATCATAAATACCTTTAGTAAAACTTTTTGAAATAAGAAAATTACTAAGTCTATCATACAAAGCTCTTGGTGCTTGTTTTAAACCATATAATGCTTTAGAATGTTTAAAAAAATGATTTGGAAAATGAAGATTAGTAAATCCATGTGGTTCTTCAACAAAAATATCTCCAACAATAAAACCATTTAGAAAATCACTTTTGTCATCCATTTGATATAACAGGAAATTCATATGAGCAGTATAGGCAAGTAGAATTCTAATAGCTTCTAATATTGCTACAGGTGCAAATGTTTCCTCATTTTCTATAACTTCTTATTGACTATATCATTGTGCAACTATCCTAACTTTGTTTCTAACTATATTTCCTAATTCATCATCTTTGTTTCTAAAAACCTATTTAGTTCCTATTGTTAATGTGTCCTTGGGTATGTCAACTAATTCCCAGACTTTGTTTCTTTCAAATTGATTTAACTCTTCTTGCATAGAAATTACCCAAAATTCATCATTGATAGCATCATTTACATTTATAGGTTCTAGGTGTGAAAGAAATATTGGATGTTCAACCTGGTTTCTTAGAGAAGCTCTAGTTGTGTCCCTCTATCAAGATTACCAACAACTGCTTCTAAACGATGATTCTTTAGAATCCTAGTTGATCTAGTAAAGGTAGGGTTAGAAATTTCCGGTTCATCTATTGGTTCGGGTTCAATAGAAGAAGATTCTGGAATATGTCCAGAACTGGATATTTTTACAGAAAATTATTTAGATTTATCATTAAGGTCCAGAAGCGTCAAATCTTCTTCATGTTTTCAAGAGCGGTTTAGGCTCATGTGGATCAGTTTCATCAAACATGATGTGAACAAATTCTTCCACACATTTGGTTCTTTTATTAAAGGCTCTATATGCTATTATAGTTAAATAATAACTAAGAAAAATTCCTTCATCACTCTTAGAAGCAAACTTGTCCAGATTATCATTTCTATTGAGAATAAAAACATTGCAGCCAAAGACTCTTAAGTAACTAACATTAGGTTTTCTATTATTCCATAGTTCATATGGCATCTTTTTGAGAACAAGACTAATTAAGACTCTATTAATAATATTACAATTTGTATTCACAGTTTCAGCCCAAAAATAAATAGGTAGGTCATACTCATTAAGCATGTTTCTTGCTATTTTTGAAGGGTTCTATTTCTTCTTTCTACTACACCATTCTACTGGGGTGTCCTAGGAGCAGGAAAGATATGACTATAGCCATTGTGTGAGGAATAAGATTCAAACTCATGATTTTAAAACTCATGACCATGATCACTTCTCAGGGTTTTAATCATAAGTCCACTAAAGGTTTTCTACAGACATGGGGTATTTAATAAAGTAAGAACAAGATTCACTTTTGTGAGAAAAGAAGTATACCCAAGTATATCTAGAAATTTCATCTACTAGGACATAGACATAGTGATTCCAATTTAAACTAGAAACTCTTGAAGGTCCAAACAAGTCCATGTGAACCAACTCGAGAGGTTGAGAAGTTGAAACTTCTTTCTTTGATTTTAAAGAAACATTATGTTTCTTTTCCTTTTAATAGGGATTACAAACTTTGTCGTTTGAGAATTCATGTTTGGGTAGGTTTCTAACTATGTTCTTCCTAGTCAATTTTCGAGGTCAATAGATGTTGTAGTGTCTTAATAATATGTTCCAAATCCAAGACTCTTTATGAAAATCATTTAAAGAAGTAACATTTTTTTAGCTAAATAATTTAAATCAACAGCATAAAAATTTTCATTTCTTAAAGAAGAAAATATTAAAACATTATTAGAGTTAAAAACATTACAAGAATCATTTTCAAACATAACATTAAATACATCATCACATAATAGGGAAATACTTAACAGGTTATACTTAAGTCCATCAACAAATAAAACATTAGAAATCAAAACTGAATCAATGTTACCAATCTGGCCTAGGCCGATGATTTTTTCATTTTGAATTATCACCAAAGGTGACATGGCCTCCATCAACTTTGATTAGACTCTCGAAGCATGAGTAATATCCAGAAATATGTCACGAACATCCACTATCCAAGTACTATACCTTCTTCTGAGAAATCATTA
This sequence comes from Viscum album, assembly GCA_963277665.1. NCBI lineage: Eukaryota > Viridiplantae > Streptophyta > Magnoliopsida > Santalales > Viscaceae > Viscum > Viscum album. Next base: position 820,999,604 of record OY728151.1, read on the forward strand.
AGAAGGTCTCCTACAAAAAAGATTTAAACAGAAAATGATTTTGGTACCCAGAACTTCTTGGGTACAGAGAGGTTATAAATCAAAGATTTAGGTACCCAAATTTGTCTTATGGGTATCATATAATTTACAGAGTCAATAGATTTTGAAATATAAACATTATTTGATCTATTACAATATGAATAACTAGTTGAAACATACTAATTTCTAGAACGAGAACAAGCATAATTTTTTCCAGATTTAAGAATAAATTTGGTTTTAGTAAACTGCCTCTTTCCATGTTGATAACCTAAATAGGTAGCATAATTTGGTGAAACTTGCTTACCTAAAATTTGAGTAAGTGTATCTTTTCCCTTTTGTGAACTTTTCTAAGTCCATTCTAAGTTTTTTATTAGAAATTCTAAGTTCAGTGTTTTCCTTTAAAAGTTGAGCATTCTTTTCTTTTTCGATAACAAAGGCAGATTTAACATTTGCAGTGAGAACATGTCGTTTCTTTAATGAAATATATTTGTCCTTATGTTCATTAAATTTTTCTTCTAACAAGTTACAATATTCAAAAAGATAACTCTTAGACATATCATCAGAATCAAAAACAGATTTTGCATCATCTCCAGAATAATAGGAATTTGAAACAGGAGTATCAAAGGTTAACTCAGATGTGTTGGTCATGAAACACATGTTGGAACGATTCTTTTTAGAATCCGAAATTTCAGATTCACTTGTACTGTCTTTTGAAGCACTCCATGTCCCTTTTATAGATTTCTTGTACTTTTTGTCCTTATATTCATATTTCTTTTTTAATTTTAGTTTTGGACAGTCAGCCGTGAGGTGTCCTTTCCTTTTTCATTCATAGCAGACAATATAATCTTCCTTATCAGATTTCCTCCATTCCTTCTTCCAGTGACCCTTGTTGTCATACTTTACTTTGTAATTTTTTTTTCTGAATAATTTATTCTTCCTATAGAATTTATTAAATCTCCTGGCTATTTGATCCATCTCATCATCACGGTCTTAGTCCGAATCTTCACTAGTTGAACTTTCAGTAGGTACATGTATTTTTCCTTGTCTTTTCTCTTAGAAGCAGTGGACTTAAAAGCCATGGATTTTCTCCTGGGATCATCATCTTATTCCTTTTTTACCGTCTTCCTCGTACATAATTAATTTACCAATAAGCTCTTTGATAGGAACAGATCTGATGTCACTTGATTCTCTAATTGAGATAGAAGTGACTCTCCACTTATCTGGAAAACATCTTAGTATCCTCATGATTTGTTCCTTTGCTGGAACAACCCTTCTAAGTGAACTCATTGTATGGACTATCTCATTGAACCTAAGATAAATATCAGAAATAGGTTCCTCAATTTTAAATTTCAAATTATCATATTTAATAGTATAAATATTTAATCTCATTTCTATAACATTGGTTGTTCCTTCATGAGAAACACCCAAAGTATCCCAAATTTCATAATCAGTTTTGCAATCAGATATACTATTAAACTCTTAATCTCCTAAAGCACAATAAACGAAATTCATAGCTTTATAATTATTATTTTACGCAGTCGTTGTAGGTTCATCCCATGTTGTTATATCAGTTTCTGGAATTTTATATTGTGATTCTATAGCAGTCCAGGTATCAAAACACATACTTTCTAAATGAATTTTCATCTTATGTTTCCACTGGGCATAATTGGTACCATTGAATAAAGGTGGCTGGTTAGTAGCAGCACCTTCTATTCTATTATCCATAGCTAGATTTTCGAAAATAATTTTAAAGAGATAAATTTTTATGTAACAGAAATTTAATATCTTTAAAGAAGCAACTAAAATCACAGTTGAAAACCAGAATGTTTTGAAAACCTGTATTAATAAAAACAACCTCTGATACCAAATGTTGTTCAGAATGGACACTCAATAGGGGGGAGAATTGAGTTCCAATTAAAATTTATGTTAAAAATATTTCTCTTAAATACCCCTATTTAAAAACAAAGTTAAACTGTAGTGAATTTATACAGAGTGTAAATGTTCAATTAGTTTCTCAAATATTGATTAGGAATTAGTTAATTTAATCTAAATATTAAATTGACTTTTGAAACTAACTTACTGATTTATAATAATTATAAACACTTGCTAATTTAACTATCAAAGTAACTTTAAAAGAAATTATTTTTCAAAGTAGTTAACAACATAATATGAAATATATATAGAGTATACTTATGATTTAAACTAAAAAGCACAACAAGTGTAACCAAGAGGTTCAGTATCAAGAGAAGACTTATTCCTCTCAAACAATTTATATAAATTGATCCACACCTTGGATCGGGGTAAACAACATTACAATACTGTCCAGGTCCAAAGACCTCTTCCGCAGTTCTACGTGGGAAAATAAAGACAATAGCTCACAGCTGTTCAGGTCTTAATCAACCTCTACCACTATCCACATTGGGATACAAGGGAGTTTTAAAGTTTGAATGATGATTTTAGAATCCTCAAGCTTATCTCAGGAGATAGTGTGTGTTTAAAATAAACAGGGTACACAAACTGCTCCAAATTTAAATGAAAGAATCACTAAAATAAGTATGAGTGAGTTTAGAAAAAAATTATTGATTGGTCGTGCAACTCTGGACTCATTTGATTGGTCAGAAAAGCTTCTGAGTCCTTCACTGGTTTTGGTCTGAAAAACAGAGTAGCGTTTTCTTCCTTGGTTCAGATTTCCAGCCTGAGTGCATGAAGTGTTTTTTGTAGTTCTTCACTCAAGATGCAGCTTCTGTTCTCCTCTATAATTAGTAGCATTGTGTATGTCCAGTGTTCTTTGAGTATGGATGTTGCCTTGCATGAATGCTCCACATTTGAATGATGTTGAGCCTTTTTATTTTTCACCGTTCGTGTGCCTTCTTAATTCCTTGATTCTCGCTGTATGCACACCTTGGGTTCGCTTCTTGTTGTTCACAAACACACTCATACATCTTTCTGCAAGGTCTTTGTCTTCCCTTTTATAGCTCCCAGCTTCGGTAACAAGGAATGATTAATTTTTTCATGGGTACTAGGTACGGTTCAATGACATGCAAACATATATCATTAAATAACATTAACTACATTAAAAACATCAAATGTAACTGTTATCTTTATAAACAAATAGTATTGAGAGTATAGAGTTTGACTGGTTGTTCAATCATTAGTAGCCTTCTTTTGGTAGACGTGTATGGTGGATTTTGTGTAGCAGTGCCCTTCCATCGGTATCTCCTTGAATTTGTATCGGTAGCTCTTTGAACTTGTATCGGTAGCTCTTGGTATCAGTAGATCATTAATATTGGTATCTCTTAATCTATGTATCGGTAGATCTGTATATATCGGTAGCTCCTTCAATCGGTAGACTTACCCTATCAGTAGCTCGACAGACTTGTTCTAGCGGTGACTCTGTCTATTGGTATCTCTGGTCTGTTGGTATCTCTACTTTGTATCGGTCACTATTGGTTAGTTCCAGTGATTATGTGTATCAGTATACTTATGCACCAGTAGCTCCATTCTATACTATCAGAAAACATATTCTATTGGTAACTTTGTATCGGTAGACTTGTTCTATGCTTACCGGTGGACTTGTACATATCAGTAGCTCAGCGTTTCAGTGACCTTATATTATCGGTGACTCTGTCTATTGGTAGACAGTATATAGGTAAACTAAGTACCAGTAGCTCTGTATCAGTAGCTATATGCAGATCAGTGACTAACACTTATCAGTTCTATGCAAAACATATCTGATCGGTTTATAATTACTTTAGAACTTATATAAACATGGATAAACATTGATTAACATATTTCAAGGATTATTTTAATATTATTATCATATTGACAGTAGAATATCATAGATTGAGAGAAATAGAATATATATAAACATTAATTGGGATTATCAACGTATGTGAAAGCATAATTGGGATTATCAAAACAGGTGATGTCAACAGGAACAATGAAAAAAGATACATGCACCAGAATGACTCATACGAATGATATTGTACTGAAGATAGTACCCACCATCCCAAAATTGATAAAAAGATTACCATAACAACTAATTAATTTTTATAACCCCATTCTCAGTCTGTTTGACAAAGGGCCTAGATGATATCCTTATATACACATACCTCACACATCAAATTCCTATATAGCATCCAGGCCAATAACACACACTTTTATAATTGTCGAAAAAATATCATGGAGAAAATACATAGAAAATAATATATCAGAGATTGGTGAAACATCATGCCATGATTAAAAAAATCCAATATAAATCAGTTTAAATATTAAAAGATGGACATCAACCATATAATATAACACAAAACAATAGTTGTGCTCTTCCTAAACTCATCACATCGGTCTATATAGAAGCTATTGGAAATAATTTCATAGAGAAAGACTAGATTGATTTCATACTTAATATTTCTTTTCAAGGGTTTATACTAGTAAACTACATTAAAAGTCACTTTATATACCTGAATTATTAATACCATTATTCAAACAAAACATTAATAATTATATATGTTTCATTTTCTTGGTCTTATCATAGGCGAGTCATTGAAATGATTTAAGTCGGTTATATTTCATAAATACTACCTTAAATTCTAATTTATTATCCACCATCCCAATATTTTCCTCATCATTAAATGATATACATAAATATTCAAACAAGTAATAGAAAATCTTCAGTATCCCATAACTCAACATAAAAAAAATATCTGACCTCACTAAAAAACATGATCTCATGTAGCTAACTTTTTTCTCTAAAGGACAAATAAAATATCATCTCCTTGATTATAGAATCTATACCCATAGTATAGATATAGAGTAATAACTATCTATAAAAATATGTAATTCATAAACATTTTACAACCCAATTATTTGTTATATAATCTGTACACTTGGATCTTGTTTCACATGATACTAAGAAAAATTCAGACCATATTGGATGAATATAATTTCAAAATATTATAAATAGTAAAACCTATAGGGAATAAAAGTATTTAAACAATAAAAAAATATCAAAATTAAATTATAATTATTTATTTTTTTATGTTTATTATTTAATGAATTACATTTGGACCTGACAATAAATATTACACAATATTAAGTTTTACACATGAAATAACATTCATTCAAATTGATAATCTTTTTTAGTTTTATTTTTTGTTGAATTAGGTCCTAATTAATACATTAAATACCCTATTCATAAAATGTTGTACTTTTAAAAATAGATCCCATTTATTTTGTAATATAAATCATTTAAAATAAAAAATGATTAATTTTTCTGGAAAAATCATCATATAAATTAAATTGTATTCCAAAATTATGTTACCCATCCTTTCATCTTTTGAAAAAAATATAAAACATGGAATGAGAATAAAAATACTATTACTGAATACACAACGAATGAGAACTATTAGTCTTTTGAGAACATGAAAACCTATAAATATTTTATCATAAGTTAAAATGTTCACACCTAAGATGTTTTAAATAGTTTAATTTTAATGTTATATAATTTCATAAACTTATTATTGTCAAAATATTAACATAGAACCCATAGAAATCATATATAACATATAATATAAACATTGTACATGACTATACTAAAATGGAATAACCATGTGGTTGACATCCAAACATTTCACTATTATAAATTGGTATAACCATACAGTCAACTTCCATACCCAATGTATTGTAGGCAATAATTTAATCAACCATATTTGGATTGTCACAGAACTATAAATCCTTAGTTTATCACATATCCACCTGTCATATTTTCACGTAAAATTATATAATCACTTCCCACAAAATATTGAAAATTTTGAACATTTCACACATAAAATTTCATTTTCAATTATAATAAATCATATCAAGATATTGAAATAATATATTCATTTTGAAACCCATTTAAAAAAAATTAATTATACAATGTAAAACATGGTTTATTTTTATTTTAAAAAACCTTTTATAAGAATCTAGATAGAAAATAATTTTCACGGAAAGGTAGAAGTCATTTCCATTGTATACATTAAAAAACCATTCGTTCTTTAATTTGTAATGAAAGAAAAATAATTCATATTGAAAACAAAATATTATTTCATTTTGAAATTTTTTGAATCAAATTAAATGTAACTTTTTTTGTTTATACACTTCATTAAATAATTTTGTTTTTAGCATCAAAATATAAATCTATAAAAAATGATAGAGAAGAAGTCTCTTACAATTAATATGACACTTAATGTACAATATTGGTATTTGTGAATAATTAATAATTAATAATTATTTTAATTCATTAGAAACATTTTCAGATTTACTATACATTATATATCACTTAATATCACGATATAACAATTATATAATTATTTAAGATCACGTTGGAAATTTTGACGATATTCAGTACTTGAGTCCAAAATGAATTATTATAATGTCAATAGTGAAAACTGTGAAAATTAGATAATATAAAGAATAATATTATTGAAATAATAATAACTTTTATAACTCCATTATTCTTTTCAAGGAAACCATTCATTGTTGGTTACGAAAAAAGAACAATGTTTTAATCAAGGAGATGGTAGATCATACATACGCATGTGTGACATTTCAATATTTCAATGATCATTTTAGAAAGAAGGTAAGTTTTTTTCTTACCTTAATTATAATAAAACCTATAATATAATTTAAGTAATTTCAATAAAATTATATATATATTATGTAGGTGATGTGGTAATTAAAAATAAATCATGCCGCTTCATGGAGGTGATAGTTCACACATACGTATAAATGACATTATCATTTTTAATGTGACTAAAAAGTAAGAACATAATTGATATATTATTCTATAATATCATAATTATGTAATTAATATCATATATAAACAATAATTCCATCATTATAACCATTCTTGAGTGATGGTTTTGGAAAAAGGATTATATCAGCTTGTGGAGGTGATAGTTGACACGTATGCAGAAACAATAAATTATTTTTCCATTTGGTTGAATTAGAAATGGATTCAGGTGATGATATTAAAATAATAATATCTCTGTATATTCATGATTTTTATATAATAATTAATCATGGAATATGTTGATTTGTATTATTTGGATGATGAAATAAAATAGAAACACTTTATTTAAAATGACACCACTTCTTAGAATGATTTTCCCTTGATTATCACCATAACACATGTATGGAGGGTGTTCTACCTAAAATAAGGTACCTAGAATGTGGGGAGGTATTCTCGAAAATTATTTTAGCATATCATGTCCAAACATAAAAGTTTTTTCTGTGTGAAAAATTGATAAGAAGTATTTCCCATTTATTTGATATTGGAGTGGCACTCCTGGAATTCTTCAAAATATTAAATTTATTTAAATTAATGTAAAATTAAAAAAGGATCCATGTTGAGTTATTTATAAAATATAATGAGTATGGGTCAAAATAAATTTATCAAATAGAAATTATACATGTTTGGATTATTATTTTTAATCCCTATAAAGTCATTTTAACCCATCTTTTACCCTTTCAACTCTTATCGTGTTGTAATGCAATTTACATTTTCAGTGTCAATATAATTATAATAACTATAACAAAGACTGATAAATGAATAATTTATGAAATTTTAGGTCTAATCACAATTATTTTTCCTAATTATTTATTTTTTATAAATTTTATATCACTTAATAATATATTTTCTACCTTATAATAACATTAGTGCCAATTTTTTAATTATTCATTTCATGAACTTTTAAAAATATAATTACATAAAAAACTCTTTGATAAGACTATTTTAGAACAACCTAATATCTCAATGTCATCTATAAAATTCATGGATCTAATTAATTATATCTAATTATATTAATATTAATATTATTAATACCATTAATTAGATATTTGATTTACTTAAACAATTACTACATCAACATAGTACAATATATTAATTTAATTATTTCATCCCTAAAAAGTAAAAAACAATATATTAGTGGGAATGTAAATCCTTTATAATTAAAATTAATATTTATAGTCTATTATATTTTCATTATAACATCATATTATAGTAATTTACCAATTTTAAAGAAAATTATTACAAAACTTACATTTTATTGATTGAAATATAATAAAAGACTTAAAGTCATCCAATTATCTCCAAGATCTCACTAAATTACACAAACTATAATTTTGGTATGAAATTGATTAAAATTAATTAAATTATATTAATTTTTAAAAATATGATCTATTTATACATTAAACTAACAAAATATATAATTTAACAATGTAAGAATATTTTAAGAAAAAATAGTTTTCCATTAAAATGCATTATTTTTTCGCTATTCATCATGAATTGAATCTTTTCAAAAAAAATACCAAAAATTAATCCAATATAAATTTTGATATTATAGTTTCTAATAAGAGTTTATTATTTCAATATAGTTCTTATAAAATTGTTATAAATAGATTTAAAATATTCTTTCAGTCCAAAGGAGGCAGAATTTCATATTTTGAAAAATATTTATTTTATGTATAAAATTGGATTTGTTCTTATATGCTGTATTGAAAACACTTCAATTGAATGTTAAACATTAGAAAAAATAATATATATATATATATATATATCAATAAAATTATCCAAAAATATTTTTTCTATGGTTATAACACATCAATTTTTATAATAAAATCATTATTCATAAATAAAATATTTTATTTAATAAAATCTTTTACTTTCATTTATAATTAATTTGTATAAAAAATCATTATATATATAGTTTTAAACAATACTTTCATAATTAAATTAATATTATTCCTTCATTCCTTTCAAGATAACATGTTATAATGGTAACATTTAAATAATAATATTTAGTTGTCCATTTAAGATAGATGAGGTGTATCATGTACGCTATTGAACATAGTGTTTTCATTTTAAAAACTAGAATAGATACACCCCCATCTCATTAAATAATTTTTATCCTTTAAAATTCAAATCAAAATGAATAACTACTGCATTGACTTTTCCAAACACCTTTTTTAAAATTCCACAAGAGAATAAAAATAATCCAATGAAACTACCACATTAAAATAACGAAAGGGAAATATGAAGGTCAAATGAGATAACAAAAATTGAGGCTCCATATTGTAAAATATGGAAATGGTAGAGAAAACTATCCATCATATTCTGAAGGAGAGTTATCGAGAAGATGGTTATGATAATTTTAACTATCGCAAAATTGTAATTGTGTGATGTGTTAAAAGGTCATTTATCTTATAGTAGTAATAGTAAATGAATAAAGTTTTTAATTAAAATATTTTTTTAATTGAATTGATCTATTCCATTAATTTCTATGAATATTATTAAATATAAAATTATTTGATATATAGTTTTAGCTATTAATAAATTTTCTCTCCAAACTCATCTTTTTTTTCCAAATGATGAGTATTTAAGAATATATGTTTTTCATTCATGAGGCAATAGAATTAACTTTTTTGAATCAATACATCCAAAAAAGAATAAAAATATAATCCACATATATATATACATTAACCAAATACAAAATGTTTTTTTTGCAATATAAGATAATTCCCAAAAATAAAAAATTATTATGTCATGAAAAAGATATATTCAATAGAAGTACCCAATGTTCAGCGTAGACCATTCAAAAAATTATTATCCTAAAATTATACATTAATAAATATTCAACACTATTATTAAAACCTAAAATTTAGAATGATTTGATAAAATATACTTCCAAGATATTATGTTATCACCAAATAAAATCAATGACTCTTAAAGCCTCATACTCAAAATTTAATTTCCATTGTTACATAGTCTCCAAGTTATGCTTATCATTTTCATAATTAAACTAAATCCCCAAAAATCCACATTAAATTCATATATTATTTCAATATATATTTCAATATTTACATCCCAAAAAAAATCCATAGTATTCTATTTACCATAATCATATAGGATTTCAAAAATAGTGGATGTCTTAAAAGAAAACATTAATCACTTAATAACCAAATAATTTTCCAATATTATTATTAACTATTTGATAAATTAAATGTTCCAAAAATAAATATTTAGTCCTAAATGAATAATTTAATTGAAAATAAACCATCATATTAATTGGTACTTCTTATCAATCAGTGGTAGCCAATGCACCATTGGTTTCCATAATCTGTGGGTTTAAAACTCACATCTTTACAAGAAGCGACGTCTTGTCACCCATCTAATAGGATTTTATTTTTTCTCAAACTATATTAATTTATCCCATAAAAAAATCCCATAAATCTGATAAAAATAATAAAAACAACAATAACATTTCATAATATCAATTTTTATCTCATACTATCATTTTTCATCCCACAAGGAAATAAACCATCAATACCGTAGAATATTGTAAAAACCATATAGGTTATCCAAGAAATTATAATTATGTTCCAAAAATAAAAATTGAACTGTTATTAAAATATAATTTTCACAATAATTACTAAAGGGTAAAATATAACACAAACTCAATATATGTATTCCAAATTACACTCATCAAAAAAGTGTATTAATATATTTAAATATTTTTAATCCTATAATCTACCATAACTCATGAATCTTTTACATTGAGACATCATAATCATTCAATGTTTTTCAAAATACCTTGATGATTATTTCCATATTATTTTTCAATACATATTCCCTAAAAATGGAAACTCAAATCATCTCTTAAGATTCTATAATTTCAAAACATGATCCATGAATATTCCATAAATTTCATATGTAATTTAGAATTTTTTATCATCTATTATAATTGATTTTTTTGTTTTTGAATAAATTTCTTTATAATCCATTTAATCCCTTTCATGAACCTTATTCTTATGAAATCAATTTTCATATTAACTATACTCTACAAAATTTAAATGTTTGAAGTGACAATTCTAGAATAACATCATTCCTGATGATGCAGGCAATTAAATTATTCTTTTTTATTTGATATATTTAACCCTAATGACATAATATTTCACATATAAAACATATTCTTATCCATTTAATAAAATTTTCTTATGTTTTTATTTTCAAATTTTTTGACAGATAGTGTAAGGACCTGACCCCAGTTTCCCAGATCTAGTGCCTTATTTGATTACATTGGAATGAAAACAAGGAATAAGAAGCCCAAAGAACTGAGTAGTTTAGTATTATTGGAAACAAGAATCATACATAAGTTAAACATTACAACTTGATGAGTAATACAACATATAAAATCTTTATAAAACATCCATAATTCCTAGTTTATTTCAGTATGTCATTCACAATAAAGGGGGAGATCAAATTCATAGCAAGGGTAATAAATACCGCAAAAGAGTACATAAACATTAGACATGGTGAATAATTCAAAACACATGCCTCTAAAAATAAATTTGAATATAATATGGTAGAAAGATGAGATGAGTAAATATTTCCATTACATTACATAATCATGGGTATTATACTAGACGAATAACCACATGAACCATGAATACTATTTTTATAATGAGGGAATGAATAATTCAAGACAACATAACCATACTATCAAGGCCTCATGCCAAGACCATAATTTGTTGCATGAGACCTACCGATCCACCGAGGGGCTATAGTGGGACCCAACCAAAACATAATCTATCCAATGCATTCCTCATATGAAATAGGATAATTATAAAACACATATAAATTCAAATTTAAATTAATATATCTAATATAAATAACATTCCTCGTACATTAATAATAAACACTAACCATTCAGAGTAAATTGGGGAATATATTTTAGATAGGACGTCAACATACCAAGTAATAATAAACCACTAAATTAAATCTCGTATATAATAACATGGCATACTAATCCCAATAATAAATAATAATCAACAAGAGTGTTGATATATATGAAGATACTCTTATAAAATATTTGAGTAAATCTTGAGATACATACTCTTTTACATGGAAAAGAAGATTCATATTGGAAAAATATTTGAATAAAACTATAATTGGAGTAATATAGTATTTTAATAATAAAATAAGAGAATTTATAAATATAATGGTTTCCAAAAACATATTATATAGTTCCCTAGAAAAGAGGTAAGAATTAGAAAAATTACCTTGGATCTGGCTTGAATTTAGGAAACAATTTCGAATGTTCGTTTTAAAATGTGTAACCATCCATAAAATAAGGAAATATTCTGGTGGGTAAAAATATATATAGCCATCACACATAATTGTTTATGAGTACACAATAATACACATTATTTTTATTGAGGTAATAGGAAATAAAAGTAAACAAAATGGAAATTGAAGTTCGAATCGGAAAACCTTTAACATAAATCCGAATGTGTTCCACTCTTAAACATTTGATCATAGAATATGAAATTATATATATTAATAACCTATTTCAAAACCTTATAGACATGTATCTAGTTTATCCTTTTCTATTTAGTTCATTCATGCCCTTATTGATAAGTAATTATATTGAATCTTGTCGTTCTGTAGTGTTCATTTTCATTATTTTCATAATTGGTTCACTTGTTCTTAAGTAATGGAGTTCATATGAAATGGTTATAAATATCTAGAATTGAATTAAAATATTATTTATGATCATTAAAAGGTTTTAGGGGTCATTTATATAACATGGTTACATGGCATGAGGATGAATTTTATATATCATTAATGATAATTTTCTCGGTTAATTTTTGGTTTTTGATGAAAACGAATTCATTTTAATTTATAACTTAATTCCATATTTTTAAAGTTATTACATATCCATAAAAATGGTATATTACATATATAATAATTATGTTCAAACATAGCATGAATGTTTCCATGACCATAATTGAGAATGATAATAGAAATCAAAATCCCATCGTCCATGAATGTGGTTAATTGACACATCTCAGATGGTGTTCTTGCTAATAGTATAAAAGAATGGAAAAGAATGAAATGATGATAACTTATTATACTAACCTGAAAAAATTATAGTACATGTAATTTACTAGAGATATCACAACATTTAGATAAGTATTGGTACTAAAAGGAAAATAAATCAAATCAACATGAAAGAAAAAAAAGAATTGAAAAGCAGAATTTACCTCTTGAACCAAACTTCCTTGAGAGCCTTTATAAGTTGTTGATTCTGGACTTTTGTGAGACCAAGGCTTTCTGGAAGTGTAAGAGGAGATTGGGAATATACTTGGACGGAATTCGGAGAAGGAAAAATGGTTGAGAGGTGTTAATATAAGAGGGAGTTATGGGGGTTTTATAGTGGATGGGAGAGGGGATTTCTCAATTTTAGATTCACTAATTTATTATTTGTCCATATGATAAGGAATATTGAGTCTTAAATGACCAATAATAGTAATTTTATCATGTGAATCTGAATCAATTGGTCTTACATTATTATAACATCATACATGACACTATAATTAGTGTATTTAGTTTATTTTTTAAATTATAGTATTTCACTAATCATAAAAAATTCAAGCATTTAAAAAAATCCCAAAAATTATCCCCAACCATTATTCAACTTGTAGAATCCAAAAATGATGTTCATTTTTATAAATAATTTTCTAAATATGATTAATTTAATATTTAATTAAAATCAAAATTTTATTCTAAAAAACGTTTTAAAACATTTATTAACTTCTTCCAAAACAAAGGTATGTAATAATTGAACTTGAATATTATTAATATACTAGCATATGTAAGGATACTATTCAATAGGGAATATCACTATTCATAAGGGTATGTTACTATTCAACAAAATTTATTTTTTTCTTATCACACACCAAATAACTTACTAAAGGCAACCGTGTATGTCAGATATTCGAAATTCACATCATAGAAGTGACAAACATATGCTTAAAGGTCCCATAACCCATATTAGTTCATTATGTTGTGATTTCATGTGATTATGACATGTTTATAAAAAATTAATTTCAATTGAAAAATATTTGGTCGTTATATTCTCCCCTCCTTATAAAAAATTTAACCTTGAATTTCATAAAATGATACCTTAAAAGATTCGTGTATGTCTTCAACATACGCTCCTCAGGCTCCCATGTTGCCTTTTCCATAATATGATTCCTCCAAAGAACCATTACCATATTATTCATTCGATTTATTAATACTTGTTCTCTGGTATCAGTAATCTTGATAGACTCTTCGCTATAAGGGATATCAGGAACAAGTTCTATTTCTTCATAGGTGAGTACATATTATTGGTCTAGCATGTATTTCCTTAACATTTACATGTGTAACACATTGTGAACTTTGGAAAGCCATAGCAGTATTGCCAAATGGTAAGCTATGCCTCCAATTTGATCCATAGTTTCAAATTGACTAATGTACGTGGGACTTAATTATCCCTTATTACGGAATTGTATGATACCGTTACATGGAGATACCTTTATGAAATCATGATCTCCTACTTAAAATTCCAAATCTTTCCTTTGGTTTTCAGCATAATTTTTTGCATACATTGAGATATTTTCATATGGACTTGATAATCTTCACATTTTCTATTGTTTCCACAACAATTTCTTGTCCTACGAGTATTCTTTCACCAACATCATCCCAACAAGTTGGTGTACAACGTCTCTTTCTATACAACGCTTCATATGGTTCCATCTGAATACATGAATGGAAGCTATTGTTATAGTAAAATTCTAAAAGAGTTAAATATAGATACCACATGCCTTTAACATTATGTGAACAATACCTCAACATGTCTTCCAATGTTTTAATAGTACTTTATGATTTTCTATTGGCTTGTGGGTGGTAGGTAGTTCTCATACAAATATTATTATCTAGGTACCTCTGAAGAATTTTCTAGAATTGTGACATAAAATAGGGATCATGATCTAAAACAATTAATAAGGGTACAGAAAAGAGTCTTACATCTAAATTAATATATATTTCTTTTAAACGTTCAAGTGGTAAACATTCTCTTATAGTAAGAAAATGTGCTAATTTTGTAAGACGGTCAATGGTGACCCATATTGCATCATTCATTCTTGGAGTATTTGGTAGTCCAATGAAAAAGCACATTGTATTATCATCCCATTTCCACGTATTAATAGACGTGGTTGCATGACTCCTCAAGGGCATTGTCTTCTAGACGTCACCTGTTGACACACAAAACATATCGATATATAATCAGAAATCTCCCTCTTCATGTTTCCCACTAAAAATGCTCCATTAGATCTCTATAAATCTTTATGCAACCAGGGTGTCAAGAAAAATTATTTCTTTTATCATCCTCTAATAGTTCCCTATTTGTCTCGGGAATAGAGGGAACACAAAGCCTCTATCTGAATTTCAAAATTCCACCTTCATAAACAAAGTCAGTCAACTTACCATCATTTATATCTTTAATTTTCTTTTGAAACTCCTCATCATTAGCCAGGTAACATTTTAACCTTTCATGTAATGAAGGATTGGAAACCATTTGAAAAAATTGGGATGTGTTACCTAATTCGATAATTCCCATATCCATCTTTACTTGATCCATGAACAATGGATCCCTTTCAACTCTCATCTTGTTCAGAACTCCATGATCATTTATTCTCAATGCATCTTCTGCCTTATTTGCCTTCCCCGGGTGGTAGTGTATTGTGCAATCATAATATTTGAGTAGAACAATCCTTCTCCTTTGTCTCATGTTGAGTTCTTTATGTGATAATATACATTTCAAACTCTTATGATCTTTAAATATCCACATTTTTTCCATTGAGGGAATGCCTCCAAATATTCAGATTAATGATTACTTCTGCTGACTCAAGATCATGATTTGGATGGTTCTGTTCATGTATTTTTAGCTACCTATATGAATAGGTAATCACTTGATCATTCTAGATAAGGACCCAACCATGTCCTTTATTTGATGAATCTCTATAGAAAACAAACCCTCAATTCTACGATGGTATGGTTAGGATCCGAGAATTCACTAACCTCCTCTTCAATTCTTCATAAAAAATTTCACAATACTTTTTCTATATGAACATGACACCTTTTCGTGTGAGATTGGTCATTGGGTTGGCTAAACTAGCAATTTTCTGAAAGAAACACGAATAATAACTTTCTAAACCAATAAAACTATGAACCACATTAACATTTGTTGGAGTTTTACATTCATGTATAGCCATTTTCTTCACAAGATCTAATGATATTCCATCCTAAGTGACAATGTGGCCTAGAAAGGAAACCTATTGGAGCCAAAAATCATACTAAAAAACATCCCATATAATGTATTTCTTCTAAGTGTCTTCATAACAGTGCACAAGTGATTTTCTTGATCTTTATACATTTTATAGTATACTGGGATATCATCAATAAACACCACCCCAAAGACATCAAGATATTCCTTGAATCCTTATTCATCAGATCTATAAAAATAGATGGTGCATTGGTTATTCCAAAATGCATTACTGTAAACTCATAATGCTTTTACCTGGTTTGGAATACTATTTTTGGAATTTATTCCATCCTCACAAGCTACTAATGATATCTAGATCAAAGATTATTCTTCAGAAAATATTTACCTCCATGAATTAGATCAAACAAATAAACAAGTTTTGTCATATGAAACATATTCTTTATTGTAATAGCAATGATTCCCAATAATATATTGACAACATCATGGATCTATATTTCTTCTTGAAAAAGAGGAAAATGAATCCTCATGAAGAAAAACTGGGTCGAATAAATCATTTATCACTTAATTCCTCTGGTGGTATCTTTAGTTACACTAACTCCATAGTGGGTATTCTATAAGGGGTCTTTGATATGGGCCTTGAACTGGAAATTAATTCAATAGAAAACTCAATTTTATACTCTAGAGGATGTCCAGATAAATTCTTTATAAATAAGTCAACATATTCTTGTACAATAGGTAAATCCTCTTCATGAACATTCATCTCCTCACCCATATTTATTTCATTCCCTTCCTACCCAATAAGTGAATTCAATAGATCTTTTGGGGGTGGATCTAGATGAGAATCAAAAGGCGAGGATTCTTCTCTATAAATAATTGGTTCTATACCATTCTGAAAAATTATAACTACCTTTTTCTTGCAATAGATCTTCATATCATAATTTGATAGCCAATTAATATTGCGAATTATATCATAGTCAACCATTGGTATGATGTCAAGGTTAGAAACTAAAGAAAATTTATATGTCATGAGGGGGAATAATAGGAACACCATTGTTGCAAGGATACTTCCACTAGTGCTTTTGACTGATAAATCTTTTATTAAATCAAACTAGACATATCTAATTCTCTAGGAAATCTGGGAAGATATAAATGAATCTGATGATCCAAAATCTAATAAACTATTGGCTTTGTTGGATGAAATGGTCTATGTACCTACCACCACTTCGTTAGGAACTTCAAACTGCGTGGTTGTGACCACATAAGATTGGCCTTGCTCCCTTGGCCTTCTTTGGGTAACATTTCTCTAGCAGTTAGGACATTCATGTGCATAATGTCCCATCTCCCTGAATTTGTAGCATAGAACACTGGTATCTTCTTTCTTCCCATTACAATCCTAAGATAGGTGACCGTTTTTCCACACTAGTATCCAAATCCCATTCCCTTCTGGCAAGTGTCAGGGGGTTTCTTCACATAATTACTGTTTGATGGAAATTCAACTCTTCCCTTATTCTCCATTTCCTTATTTCCATTTCAAGAGTTTTCAGTAGCCAATTTCTTCTCTTTCTTTCCATTATGTTTATAAGACATAGATAATTCATTTTTTCTCTTGATAGCACATAAAACAATTTCTTCATATGATGAGAAGTTTTGGGACACTATAGCCTTTTGAAATAATGGTTTTAAACCATTAAAGAATCGATCAATTTTTCTCATTAGATTATGTATGTAGTCTGCAGTATTCCTTTCTATCCTTGTAATGTTGCCATCATACATGGAAATATTTTAATTCTACATCATTCTCAGATTCATGAATTTCTCCTCAATATCTACTCTATATTTACGAGGGAAATATTTTTTTATGAAGATTTCTTTAAAATCCCTCCATTATATCTCTTCTATTTATTCCTCCTCCTTTGTGTTTGGGATTAATGAAAACCACTGATCTGTATCTCTTATATGACGATAAACTTTTATGACAACCTTCTCTCTTTTGTTACATCCCATGAGATAAATATTTTCTCATGGGAAGATATCCACTCCTCTGATTCAAACGGGTTTGTATCCCCATTGAATGATGGTGGTTGTTGTCGCATGAAGCGATCAAACATAGCACCTCCATGTTGTAGATCCAGATGCTCCATATGGGTAAGGTTGTTATTTATAACCTAAGTAATTTGTCCCAGTATTTTTAAATGTTACTTTACACTAGTCACAGAACCAGAGCCATCATCATTATCTTTCATTTTTGGAAATCCCAATAGGGGTCATGCGCATTCGTTTGGTTTCCATTCCTTTCACTAGGATCCATTTCTATATAATGTAATACACCAAATTAGGGTATGGATCCTAATATATAATATCAATGTAGAAAAATAATTAGCATAAATTGAATTTCTATGCATAACTAATTTATTTAGCATTAACATTGTATCTTTGAAGAAAAATTTACATTTATATCATATATAATGGGTTGTAAAAAAATTTCAATTATCCTAAATATATCACCCGGGAGTGTAGTAACCAAGAGTGAAGCAAGGCCCATTGTTTTGAAGCAGATACCTCGGGTCAAGCGCAAAACTACATGTCGGGACATTCACTCCTATGTACATCTGTGCCAGAGCCTCCACTACATGATCGTATCCAGAGAATGATGTATTTCTTGATATATTCACATTATATATTCCTTACCCAAATACTATGATGTTATTGTATTTTTATCCTCATAGACTATCATAGGAACTCTTCCTGAACCTATGTTTTCCAAATCAAGTTTCTAGGTTCTCTATAAAACTTCCTCTGATTCAAACAGTAAGGACCCGACCCTAGTATCCCTTATCTGGTGCCTTATTTGATTAAATTGGCATGCAATCAATGAAAAATAATCATAAATGACTGATTAGTTTTATTATTATAAGAAACATGACTCATACATAAGTTCAACATTAAAATTAAAAATTAATACAACATAGAAACTCCTTATAAAACATCCATATCTCCTATGTTATTTAAGCATGTCATTCATAAAAATATTCTTCATGTCTTGAGAAAATTAACCATAATAAAGGGGTGATCTTAAGTAAGGGTATGAAATATAGTGGGAGATAACATAAACATTAGACATGGTGTATAATTAAAAACACATTACTCTAAAAATAAACGTCAACATAATATGGCCAAAAAATGAGCTGAGTAAATATTTCCATAACATAACATAATCTTGGGTATTATAATAGTCTAATAACCACATGAACCAAAAATACTATTTTCATAATGATAGAATTCATAATGTGGGACAACATAACCATATTTCAAGGCCTCGTGCCAAGACAATAATTGGTTTAATGAGACCTACCGATGTGCTGAGGGGATATAGAAAGACCCACCTGACACATACCATGTCCATTGAATTCCGAATATGAATGGGGATAAAGATAAGCAACATATACATTAATATTAAAATTAATATATGAAATGAAACTATCTTTCCCCAAACATTAATCATAATCACTAACAATTCAGAGTAAATTGGGGAATGAATTTAAGATAGCACATCCACATACAAAGTAATCATAAACCATTAAATTAAATATATTAGATGATAAAATGTTATAATAATCCCAATAATACATCATAATCACCAAGAGTGTAGAAATATATGAAGATACTCTTATAAAATCTTCGAGTAAATCTTGATATAAATACTATTTTACTAGAAAAATAAGATTTCATTTGGAAAAATATTTCTATAAAACCATAAGTGAAGCAAGATAGTATTTTCACAATAAAATTAATTATTTTATAAATATAATGTTTTCCAAAAAAAATATAGAGTTCCCTTGAAAATTGGTAAGAATTAGAAAAATTCCCTTGGATCATGCTTGTATTTTGGAAACAAATTTTTATATTCCTTTTAAAACGTGTAACAATCCATAAATAAGGAAATATTGTGGTTGGAAAACATATATATAACCCCAAAACATAATTTTTTAAATGTACATAATAATAAAAAAGTGTTTCATTGAGTTAATAGACAATAAATGTAACCTAAATGAAAATAGATATTATGATGGAAAAACCCTTACCTTAAATCCGAACGTGTTCCTCTCTTGAACATAGGCTCTTGGAATATGAAATTATATGTATTAATAACTTATTTCATAACCTAATAGACATGTATTTTTTTATCATATTAATTTTTAGTTCATTTATTCCCTTATTGATAAGTTATTATATTGAACTTGGTCATTCTACAGTGTTCGTTACCTTTATTTTCATAATTGGATAACATGTTCTTAAGTAATAGAGTTCATGTAGAATGAATATAAATATCCATAATTGAATTTGAATATTATTTATGATCATCCATATGTGTTATTTTCTATTTTTAAAACTTGTTTACATGGATTGTGGATGAATTTTATAGACCTTTAAGGATAATTTTTTTTGGCTAATTTGTGGGTTTATATTACAACGAAATCATTTTTCATTATAACATAATACTATTTGAGCAAAGGGAATAAAGAAACTTACATAGGGTTTATTATAAATATAATAATATTGTTCAACCATAACCTGAATGGTTTCTTTACCATAATTTATAATTATAATATAAATCGAATGCCCATCGTCCTTGAATGTGGTAAATTGACATGTCTCAGATGGTGTTTTAGCTACAAGTATAAAAGAAGGTAAAATGAAGAGATGATGATAAATTTTACCACTATCATAAAAAAATTTCGGTACCGGTAATGTAAAAGAGTCATCAAAATATTTGGATAATGAGTGTTAATTAATAGAAAAATGAAACAAATGAACGTGAAAGAAAAAACAAAGAATTGAAAAGAAGAATTTACCTCTTGGACCAAACTTCATTGAGAGCCTCTTTAAAGGTGAGGTTTTGGTCTTTTTTTGAGACCAAGGATTGTTAGATGTGGGATAGGAGGCTGGGAATCTATTCAGATATAATTTCTAGAAGTCACAAGTCTTGAGAAAAGTGAAGAGAAGAGGGAGTGATGGGGGGGTTTTATAGTGGAGGGGAGAGGGGATTTCTCAATTTTATATTCATTAATTTATAATTAATCCACAAGACAAGGAATAGTGATTCCTCCATGAGGAAGAATAGTAATTGTATCATTTTAATCTGAATCAATTGGTTTTACAACAACAGAACATTATACATGACTCTATAATTAGCATATTTAGCTTATTTTGTAAATTATGGTATTTCACTATTCATAAAAAATTCATGTATTTCCAAAAAATCCAAAAAATCCACCCACACCATTTTTTGAAATGTAAAATCCAAAAATGACATCCATTTTTCAGAAATAAGTTTCTAAATATGATTATTTAAATATTTAATTAAAATACAAATTTATTCTATTGAACAGTTTTAAAAAATTTATTTACTTATTCCAAAACATTGATAAATCATACATCAAAATGAATTTTATTTATATACTATTATAGGTAATGATACTATTAATTAGGTTATATAACTATTCATATGGGTATGATACTATTAATAATTATATATTACTATTCACTCAAAATTATTTTATTCTTATCAGACTCCAAAAAACATACTGACCACAACCATGTATGTCATATTTTTGAAATTCAAATAAAAGAAGTTACAAACATATACATAATGGTCTTATAGTATTAGGTAGTTCATTATTTTGTGATTTCATATTATTATGACATGTTTATGATAATGTAATTTCCATTGAAAAAAATTGTTTTGTTACACATAGATCGTTGATTATTTATACCATTATAGTTATTTTAACCGTAACTTCATTTGGAATTAATTTAATATGTATATTGTTCATTATAATTCTCACCATGGTTAAAGTGGTCATTAATTTCCCCTAGTAGATGGTTCAGAATTACCACTAGGTTTATTGTTATAGATCCCATTTATTCTATTTCTCCCTCAGACATCCCAAACAATTTCATCCAGATCCATTATTACATTAGTGCCTACTGGATCTAGACACTTTCTAAATCTCTAAATGATGGTGTGATTATTTAATAAAAATCATCATATACCATCATATGAGGATGATAAATAGTAATACATCCTTATTCATGTTATCTAAAATTTATTCAATTTATTTTAAGTATCTATAAATCTTGCAACAATGATAAACAATTTCGTTATAAAGGCCTTTTAACTTATGTTTAAATAACTCACCAACCTCTAAATTTATTTAAACCATACTTTGATAACAATGATATGGGGAAGACCATAATCATTACATAATCTTGAATTTTAGAATTGAAATTAAATTTTTTCACATTAGGGATCATTTTAGGTTAATATATTTAGAGAATTATGTCATATTTCAAATATAACATTACATATTCATACAAAGAATACACGTCTAAAATAGTATCAATTTATTTTATAATAAAACAAGTTTAATATATAACTTGATTTATTTTTAATAAAAAATACTTATAATGATCATCTTGATTTCTTACATTCTATTACCTATCATAATACCTTGTGAAAAAACAATTGTCGCGTGGGATGATAAAAAATTCTCAGAAAGGGATACACAAAGAAGTAAAACTATTAGTCATTTAAAAAAATTAAATCCCTTGAATACTTTAACATAAAATAAAACTTTTACCCGTTGAAAAGTATTTAATACATTCCATTGAATGTACACTCGTTTCATACCATTTTTTTAATTAAAATATTACTATAAAACACATATCCTGAATAAATAACACATAAAGACAAATTGGGAAGAAATTATAACAAAATTTAATAACAGTTTTGTTGACTTCCATACATGTAACTATTTAAAAATATAATAACACTATGGTCAACTTTCATAGCCATTGTATTTAAGGTTATAATTTAACCACCAATTTTTGGTTTATCAAGGAACCAACCATCCTTGGATTATCACATAAACACACAAAAATGGACTAATACGATTATATAATCAGAACTGATAATAGATTTCAATTTTTAGTATTGCACTCTTATAAATTTATTTCCAATTACCAAAAATAGTTTCAAGATGTTGAAATAATTAATATATAATCAAAACAATTTTCTAAACAAAAAAACAAAAAAAAAGAAACAATTTGTTTCTTTTCTGTTTAAGAACATTAAGTCTTATAATGGAAACCAAAAAAAAAATTATTCATGGTGGCGTAGAAGTAATTATCTCCATATATATTAATAAAAAACAATCCCCATAAAAGACATTAAAATTTAGAGACCCAAATCTTGAAGTACATGGACATTACATTACTTTTGTGGAATACTTAATACATAACGAAAACTGACACACAAGGACAGTAATAGTTTAGTGTATTTGGAAACTCGGAAAATAATCTTCTAATCATGGTGAAAGATCTTCAACATCTCCCATAAAGATCTTCCCCATTTGTTTTCTTACCTAAAACCTTTATTTAAATCCTGGGGAAAATAAAACATATTAATTGGGAGCTCAAATGCTCAGTAAGGGTAAGCATAGAGAACATAAAACAATCCATAAACATTTGAATTCAAAAACTTGAACATAAAATCTAAACATTAAAATCATGAGCAACGTCATAAATCATGGAAGTACACGAGGAATAGATCATAAATGATCATTAGTCATGATAAACTAGCATGGTAATAAAACATGTAGTTGTGGCATCCATTAAGCACATGTTATGATTTCCATAGTAGCCAAAGCATTGATTCCTAGACCATCTTAGTGGAAAAAGTCCCTTACTGAACCGGGTTTAATTGTCTTTCCAGCCCTGTATTACTAAATCCGATTTACTTGTCATTCCATCCATGTCTATCTCATGAGATATAAATATTTACCCAATGAATTTTATGGAGATATAAGTCCCACCCATCTCATAATGAAACCATTCTTATGTGTGCCACAAAATCATAAATCATAGCCTAACCCATGTAATAAAAATGGGATTCTCAAACATCATGCCATCATAACATAATCCATATAAGATAAAAAGAAATAATAAAATTAATTCCATCATAAAATAATCAAATCAATGTAAAAATATGGATAGAAACAGAAACCTATATTATCTTAGATAGAAAATGATTTTGATAAAACACTTGAAATGAATTCTTGAGAAAAATATCCTTTCTTCTTCAAAAACATTTTTCATTTCTTGTCATGTCACACAATTTTAAAGTAAAATTAGTTGATTAAAAATAAACGTGAAAACTTGTAAAGGAAGCTTCATTGGAATACTTTTCTAAAATTCCATTCAGGCCATATAAGTTAAAAAAACATTCTTCTCATACTTTGGCCGGAAAAGTCAAAAAGTACCTCATACTAAAATTGACAAAAGATTCCTTCATATCTTTTAATAAAAACTAAAAAATGGGTAAAATTGGATTTAAAAAATTTTAGGTGTATGGAAATAATATTATATATTGAGGAAACATGGATGTGGATGATTAATATTCCACAGTAAATTCTGAAATATAAACAATCTCGGACAAAAATGAGATTGCGAGATTTTCCCTTACCTTAGGTATGATATTCTTCGTACATATCTGAACCTCTAGTATAATGATTTAAATAATGTCATTTAATTATTACAGAATCATATTCATTGTTATGATATCATATATGGATTACTTATTACTTTATATTACCCGTTCTTTTGTAAATTCTCGTTAAAGTAGCATTTTGGGTAAAATCGTTTCATTTTTCGTCTATGTTTCGACTTGTAATTATTAAAATGATTACTTAAATCATGATTACTTAATTACAGAATATAAAAAATGATTTATATATAATATATATTCGAAATATGCATATATATAATAGATCGATAAATTGAATGAAATACACCGTTCATGGAGATGGTAGGTCGTACGTACGCATGAACTATGTTTTCATTTTCTTGTTGAATTGAATTGAATTAAGTAGATGACATGAATATATATATAAATAAATCCAGTAGAATTATTATTTCATATATTTCATTATTACTTATTATATATACTTTATAATCATTCTTGAATTGTTAGCATTGAAAATTAATCTCATCGCGTCGTGGAGACGGTAATCCGTACGTATGCACGAGCGATGATATCATTCCCATAATTATTGAATGGAGTTTTAGTGAATCATATAATATCATAGAATCATTATGATCTTATAATAATCATATGTAGTTATTTATTTACACCATTATACCCATCCAAGTAAGGTGGTGGTTGAAAAGAGATTACACCACCGCGTGGAGATGGTATTTCGTACGTACGCACACGCGGTGATTTCGTTTTCCGTAGGATGGATAGAAGGTGAAATAGAGTTTTTTCATATTTATAATAACATATAAGTATAAAAGTAATACTGATGTTATTACTTTATAATGATACAACTAATGAATAAGAAGTAGAAGAAGAAATAAACTTGAGAGAATCGGAAGAAGAGATTACCTCTTCTTCGACGCACCTCCTTTAAGCTTCCTCTTATGGAAGTAGTGTTGGTCTTTTGAGAAGACCATAACCTCCATAATGTTGCTAAGAAAGTTGAGAAATAAATGTTCAGGGGTTGGCCGAGGTTCAAGGCTCCAAAGGGTGTGTAGAGAAGAGGGAAGAGATTCCCTTTTTATGAGGGAGGAGAGGGGCACCTTCGGAAAAACATAAAATATTGTTTTATAATAAAGTCATATTCCTTTTGTAATAGCTCAAAATTGATTTATTTTGAAGCTAAAGTGGGTATGGGTTTAATTCATCTCAACAAATAGGTTTTAGACAAGTTTATCTTACAATGTTAACCTTATCATTTTCATTTAACTCTAAGTCAAATAATTTAACTTTTACCGTGTCTTCCTGTTTTCTTACACTATATGGTTAATAAACACACAATAACAAGCCAAAAGAACCCCATGTGGTTCATTATTAATATATATATCCTTATATATGTCATTTTGAATAACCTTATATTTTTATGAATAAACTAACAATTAATAATATAATATTTATTTTAAAATCAATTTTATATCAATTTTGACTCTATTTGGTACTTGATTTTTTTCAAAATCATAATTGTATGATTTGTTATAAAAACGTTAATTAAATCAATACTAATATGTCATATTAACCTATAAAATTATTTTAATTCATAAAAATTCTCAAATTACATTTATTTGGGTATTTATAACATCAATTATGTTAATATTTCATTAATAAGATAATTACTGCATCATCATTGTGTCATAAATAAATTAAATTATTAAATGTCTAAAATTTGTAAATAAAATACCATTATGTAGGAAATATTTTTATATTTCTAATTAATATTTATAGTAGAATTTATATTATGTATAACCCTATATTAAAAATGATTTAGTTATTAAACATTGATTTTAACTATTTTAACCCTTCTTTAAATAAATTAATAATAAATGTCCTAATCTAATCCAAGTGGACCTAAATGGTCATATTTTATTCCTAAGGTTTTTTGGTCGAATTACACTTATCCAATAGAATTAGGACATGTGTTAGGGTAATAATAATATCATTTGTACCCTTAATTACCCTATTTACTTTTAACCGTGGTAAATAAAAGTAAAAAGTTACTATTCACCAAAAATTATGTTCATCTCATTGAACCAAATTTTAGTCCTTGATATTAATTATGACTCTCGGATTTTCGAAATTACACTCACAGAAGAGGTAAAATTATTTTTTATGTGAATTTTCAAATTCTTCTAGGAGGTGGGTAAAAGATGGTGAAAAGTTCAATAAAATTTTTATATATCTACAATTATTATTAAATGACTCCAATTAATTACATTGAACTTATATAGGTATTATGTATCAATTTTTACATAAAATAAATTTAAATAATATAAATAATTATTTAAATAAAAAGTCAATTTTTAAATTGTAACCTAGTGTTTTCACTATTCATCAAAAATTGAAAGTTTTCAGAAAAATACCAAAAATTCACCCAAGGCTAATTTTGATTTTCTGAATCCAAAAATGAAGCCCATTTCGAAAGATGAAATTGACAAAATTTTAAACAGTGGTTATTACTATTCAAAACAGCTAGTTTATATAACATATCGTTGTTTAGTGAAACTCGGTATTGCGTACAACACAAGATATCGTGGAAGGTCGCGATTGCATGTAATGAAAGCCAAGTCAGGGATGCTTATAGTGCAAGATCTTTTTGGTGTAGAGTACAACACAAGACATCAATAAAATTATGAAGAATATTTTTCATAAAATCTCGGGTTGTTACATTCTACCCCCCCTTTAAAATGAATTTTTCCCTTGAAATTTGTCGTGGTTATAAATGGTTTACTACTCGAAAGTTTTTTAATAGAAAACCACATCGTAAAAAGGAATACCAAAAGCAATATTTAAAAACTATAGTATGAAACATAACGGTTACCCAAATTAACTAATCAATGGGTTTCCACATAGGAGAACATAGGTGAAAATATCGATATGGAAGAGAAATCTAACCATCATGTTCTGATAGAGAGTGGTAGAGAACATGGCTATGAAAAAACCAAAAATCACAAAGCCAGAAATTTGTGATGATCTAAGGTACCATCTGATTCATCAGATAGGAGGGCACTAGGAGAACATATTTGGTTTTCAAGATCATTTCCCTAATGATGAAGAATTTTTGAATTAAAACAATAATTACTTGATTTTGGTACAATCATACCATTGCTCGTGCCTCGAACAATTTCCACTTCATCACATAAATAAATAAAGTTGAATTTTTCATTTGTGAAGCGTTAACAGATCATGTGATAGAATGGTGGGTCATTCTATCTATCTCAAATAAAAGGTTAGAAAAAGTTATTAAATATACATAAGTCCATCTATGGTGAGATTAATCATATATGGTTCCTAAAATGGATGTATACTTTGTATATCATACCACATAATAAATTGAAACTAATTTATACTAACCAGGGACTTCCTGTATGCAGTGGTATGCGATAATGGCCTGTCGCACTACGGTTATGGGTTCGATTCCCGCAACCTTGTACGACATGACAGGTTGTCGCCTGTCATGTAGGTTGTCCTTTTTCTAAAAATACACTATTATAACATTACAAAAAATATATCAATAAAATGATCGATCCTTAAACAATACTATCTGATGTTATAAAAAATCCATTCCAATATTTAGACTTATACAAAATACATCTGTCCAATCTCATAGTATAAAGAAAAAGATTACTAGAAATGTAATCTACCAAGCATGTGAATATCATCATTCATAATACAATATATATTGTTGGACACATTCCAAACATGTGAATACCTTAATCATGTAATCTCTCGAAAAATGAATACCCATTAAACCTTTGTAAAAACATGAATGCTGCTAAAAGTTAACACTTTACACATACCAAAATCCCAAAATTTCTATATACTCTAACCATGATATCAATTTTTCCTTATATCAGTCATGAACTCGTGAATACTATCAAACATTTCATTTTCTCTTTATTATGCATATCATCATCTTTCCAAAAATATTTCAATCACTTTTCATGGTTACTGATGCCATATTATTATATAAAGCCAAAACGGACCAATACATAGATATTTCAAAATTCCACGATACTATAAATGAGATTCCATGATACTATTTTGAAATCCCATTACATAAACACTTAATCATTACAAAAAATCATTGTCATACTCAACATCACAAATAGTGATCGCATGTGACTTCCCTTTATCCTTTGCCTTAAAAGGTGTCTCATGTTGATCAGCATTAACACTTGGATTAGGGCACTGATTAGCATAATGCCCCATTTCCTTGCACTTGAAGCATTGAAGTGTTGGTGGTGCGTTCTCTGCAGTCATTTCTTTATTCACATAATTAACAACCCTTTTTCCATTACTTTTACACTCAGATGCTCGATGAACTTCTTTTCCACACTTAAAACGTTTTCTATTCCCTTTAGGATAATCTCCACCATTCATCTTTCCACACTTTGGGCATAAAGAAACATTCATCTTCTTTTCACCATTATTCTGAGATTTCTCCTTGAACTCCATCTTTCATTTCTTTTCAAAACCTTGAGATGGATATGTTACACCAACATCTATTTCTACCTTGATATCACAACTCACAATTTCTCCATAGCTACTGATGTCTCTTATAGCTAATGCCTTTCGAAGACTTGGTTTTAAGCCACTAAAAATCGATCAAATTTACTTTCAGGTTGGATGATAAATCCAGATGAATACCTTGCAAGTCTTGTAAAATTCGCTTCATATATACCAACAAATTTATCATCCTTCTTCTTAAGCTCAATAAACTCTTTTTCTATCTTTGTTCTAAGAATACGAGGGAAGTACTTACTAAAAAACGTTTTCTTGAAATCGTCCCATTCCATGGATTCAATTTTATATTGGTGCCTTGTATTCTTAATTAGAGTCCAACACTGGTCTGCTTCACCATCTAAATGGTAAACAACTAAAATGAATTTTTCATGTTCTGATCAATGAATTTTGGAAAATAACTTTTCAATGGTACTGATCCATTGTTCAGCAACAAGTGGATCATAATACCCATTGAAAGACAATGTATTTTGCATCATGAAGGACTCAATAGAATATTGTTCGCTTCTCTGATCATTTGTAAATCCAAAATGATTCATATCTTGTGTAAGTATAGTAATAAGATTTTTTACTCCATCTCCCATCACATTTGGTTGCTCAGGAGGACAATCATTGCATTGTCCATTATATTGATCAACATGGTTCCTTCGGGTTCCATCCATCATCTAAAACTCAAAAAGAATAGTGTGAGAGGCAAAAATTATGCTAGGAAAATAACATAATAAAGGGGGAGTACCTTAAATATATAACATCATTGGTTAAATTATAATATGGTTTCTGTAATTCAAGGACTATAACCTATACTTATACTTAACCTTAGGGACATCCCAAGACATACCTTATAAATATATCTACGGATCTCACTAAAGTTTTTGCATCCTAGTTTCCAAATGATAACTAAACCTTTCCGTTGATACCAACTGTAGATTCCCAAAGCTTGATGTACATGGACATTAAATAGCTTCGGCGGAATACTTAATACATAACGAAAACATACACACACGGACTATAATAGTTTATTGTCTTTGGAAACTTGGAGAATAATCTTCTAATCATGGTGAAAGATCTTCAACATCTCTTATAAAGATATTCCCCTTTTGTTTTCTTACCTAAAACCATTCTTTAAATCCTATGTAAAAGAAAACATATAAAGGGTGAGCTCAAATTCTCAGTAAGGGTAAGAATATTGAACATAAAACAATCCATAAACATTTTAATGCAAAAAACATGAACATATAATCTAAACATCAAAATCACGAGCAACGACATAAATCATGGAAGTACAAAAGGCATAGATCATAAAGGAACATTATTCATGATAAACTAGAATGGTAATAAAACATGTAATTGTGGCATCCATTAAGCACATGTTATGATTTCCATATTAGCCAAAGCATTGTTTCCAAGGCTATCTTAGTGGACAAATTCCCTTACTGAACCGGGTTTACTTGTCCTTCCAGCCCTATATTACTTAACCAGATTTTCTTGTCATTCTAGCCATGTCTATATAATGAGATATAAATCTTTACCCAATTCATTGGAAGGAGATATAGGTCCCACCCATCTCATAATGAATCCATTTTTATGTGTGCCACAAAATCATAAATCATAGCATAACCCATGTAATAAAAATGGGATTCTTAAACATCAGGCCATCATAACATAATCCATATAAGATAAAAAGACATAATAAAATTAATTCCATCATCACATAATCAAATCAATGTAAAAATACGGATATAAATAGAAACCTATATTATCTTAGATAGAAAATAATTTTGATAAAACACTTGAAATGAATTCTTGAGGAAAATATCCTTTCTTCTTCAAAACATTTTTCCTTTCTTAAAATTTCATACAATTTTAACCCAAAAGAAGTTTATTAAAAAAATCTTGGAAACTTTTTAATGGAAGATTCATGTAAATAATGTTCTAAAAGTCCATTCTGGCTGTATAAGTTAAAAATAACATTCTTCTCGTACTTTGGCAGGAAAATTTAAAAAGTACCTTGTACTAAAATCGATAAAAGATTCCTTTCATATCTTTTACTAAAAACTCACAAATGTGTAAAATTGGATTTAAAAAATTTTATGTGGTTGGAAATAATATTACATATTGAGGAAACATGGATGTGGATGATAAATATTCCCCAGTAAATTCTGAAGTATAAACAATCTCTGATAAAAATGAGATTGTGAGATTTTCCCTTACCATAGGTTTGTTATGCTTCAAACGTATCTGAACCTCCTATATAATTATTTAAATTATTTCATTGAATTATTACAGAATCACATTTATTTTAATGATATCATATATGGTTCACTTATCACTTTATATTACCTGTTCTTTTGTAAATTCATGTTTTAGTAGCATTTTAGGTAAAATCGTTTCATTTATCGTCTATGTTTTGACTTGTAATTATTAATATGATTACATATATCATTATTACTTAATTCCAGAATATAAAACATGATTTATATATAATATATATTCCAAATATACATATATGTAATAGATCGATAAATGGAACGAAATACACCGTTCATGGAGACAGTAGGTCATACGTACGCATGAACGCTATTTTTGTTTCCATATTGAATTTTATGGAATTAAGTTGATGACATACATATATATATATATAAATAAATACAGTAGAATTATTATGTCATATATTTCATGATTACTTATTATATATACTTTATAATCATTCTTGAATTTTAAACATGGAAAATGAATCTCATCGCGTCGTGGAGATGGTATTCCGTACGTACGCATGAGCGATGGTATCATTCCCATATTTATTGAATGGGATTGGAGTGAATGATATAATATCTTATAATCAGTATGATGATATAATAATCATATGTAAATATTTATTTACACCATTATACCCATCCAAGTAAGGTGGTGGTCGAAAACAGATTACACCACGGCGTGGAGACGGTATTTCGTACGTACGCATGCGCGGTGATTTAGATTTCCATAGGATGGATAGAAGGTGAAATAGGGTTGTTTCATATTTATAATAACAAATCAGTATATAAGTAATTCTTATGTTATTACTTTTTAATTAGACAACTAATGAAGAAGACGTAGAAGAAGAATGAAACATGAGAGAATCGGAAGAAGAGATTGCCTCTTCTTCGACGCACCTCCTTTTAGCATCCACTTATGGAAGTTAAGTTGGTATTTTGAGAAGCTATAAACCTCCATAATGTTGATAAGGAAGTGTAGAAGATAAATGGTTAGGGTTTGGCTGAGCTTCAAGTTTCAAAAGGGTGTGAAGAGAAGAGGGAAGGGGTGACCTTTTTATAAGGGAGGAGAGGGGAACCTTTGGAAAAACTTAAAATATTATTTTATAATAATGTCATATTCGGTTTATAATAGCTCAAAATTGATTTATTTAGAATATAAAGTATGTATCGGTCTAAATCCTCTCAACCAATAGGTTTTAGACAAGTTTAGGTTACAACATTAATCTTATCATTTAGATTTAACTCTATGTTAAATAATTTAACTTTTACCGTGTCTTCTTGTTTTCTTAAACTATATGGTTAATTAACATACTATAACAAGCCAAACAAACCCCAAGTGGTTCATTATTAATATATATATCTTTATATATGTCATTTGGCCGAACCATAGATTTTTATGAATAAAATAACAATTAATAATATAATATATGTTTTAAGAAATATTTTATTTCAATTTTGACACTATTTGGTACTTGATTTTTTTGAAAATCATAATAGCATGATTAGTTCGCAAAAAGATAATTAAATCAATCCTAACTTGTCATATTAACCTATGAAATTTTTTTAATTCATAAAAAGTCTCAAATTTCATTTATTTTGGTATTTATAACATCAGTTATGTTAATATTTCATTAATAAGATAATTACTACATCATCATTGTGTCATAAATAAATTAAATTATTTAATGTCTAAAATTTATAATTAAAATTAAATTATTTAACGTCTAAAATTTATAATTAAAATTAAATTATTAATTAAATCATCTTATATTTTTAATTAATATTTATAGTCGAATTTATATTATTTATTTCTCTATATTAAAAATGATTTAGTTATTAAACTTTGATTTTAACTATTTTAACCCTTCTTTAAATAAATTAATAACAAATGTCCTAATCAAATCCAAGAGAACCTAAATGGTCATATGTTATTAATAAGGTTGGTTTTGGTCGAATTAAACTTATCCAATATAATTATGACATGTGTTAGGGTAATAATAATATCATTTTTACCCTTAATTACCCTATTTACTTTTAACCGTGGAAAATAAAAGTGAAAAGTTACTATTCACCACAAATTACTTTCATCTCATTTAACCACAATTTAGTCCTTGATATTAACCGTGTCTCTCAGATTTTTGATATTACACTCATAGAAGTGGTAAAATTATGTTTTCTATGAATTTCCAAATTCTCCTAGGAGTTGGGTAAAAGACGGTGAAAAGATCAATAAAATTTTTATATATGTAAAATTATTATTAAATTACTCTAATGAATTACATTGAACTTATATAGGTATTATGTATCAATTTTTACCTAAAATAAATTTAAATAAAATAAATAATTATTTAAATAAAAATTCGGTTTTTAAATAGCAACCCAGTGTTTTCACTATTCATCAAAAATTGAAAGTTTTCAGAACAATACCAAAAATTCACCCTAGGCTAATTTTGATATTCCGAATCCAAAAATGAAGTCTATTTCGAATGATAAAATTTATAAAATCTTAAAAATTGGGTATTACTATTCATAATGGCTAGTTTATATGACATGTCGTTGTTCAGTGAAACTCGGTATTGCGTACAACACACCCTATAATGGAAGGTCGTGATGGCGTGTAATGCAAGCCAAGTCAGGGATGCGTGTAGTGGAATCTACTTTTGGTGTAGCGTACAACACAAGACATAAATAAAATTAAAAAGAATATTTTTCATAAAATCTCGGGGTGTTACATAAAATATTTCATTTTGATACCTTTGAAGGAAATTAGAATTCAAAGGTCATGTTTATAATCTTTATAGAATAATTTGGTGTATAAAATCAAAAAATGCCTCAATGAAATTATATTGAGGTGATGTCCCTTACCTCAAGTCCAACTCACCATTTACAGTCATTATATTCTATAATAAAAAACATATTTTAAATATTTACTTTATATATAACTATTTATTAATTTTATTATTCCTTATATATCAATTTTTATAATTATACAATAGTTACATAATTATGTATGTTCATGTTTGAAATTTTGACGATATTCAGTACTTGAGACCAAAGTGACTTTGCCATGATGTCAATTGTCAAAGTGTTCATATTTCCATAATCTACATAATAATACTTACTACATTATAATAATAATTAAAAATAAATTATATTATTAAAGCAAACAATTTATGTACGGTTATAAAAAATGAATAAAATAATATTTATATATAAGGTCTGTCATACATACTCATGTGTAACGTTTCCATATGATAATACTAAATAAAAAAAAGTAAATTATTATTTTATTTACCTAGAATAATATTAATTAAAATAATATCATATTAATATAAAATTAAATTTCTATATGTTATCGATGTGATGAGATGATTAATAATGAATGACATAACTTCGTGGAGATGATTGATCAGACATACACATGAACACCATTTTCTTTTTTATATGAATTAAATGTAATTACATAATTGATATAATATTATATAATAATGATAAATATTTCATTAATATCATATATAATCATTAATTCTGTCTTTGTAACCATTCTTGATAGACTGTGATGGAGGATGAATTATATCGCCTTGTTGAGGTGATAGTTCACACATAATCACCAATGAATAATTTTTTCCCATTTGATGGGAGTGAAGATGTATGAAGGTGATGATATTAGTATATTAATATATCATTGTATTTTGGACATTGTAGTTATTATCACAACATTGTTTAATAATATTTTAAGGATTGTTAATATGAAATAAAATTTAAATACATAATTAAAAATTATTCCACTTCTTTAGGATATTTTATTTGATTATAAACATAATACCTATAAAAATATAGATCTTTTCATAACCAAAACCATCACATGGCTCAATAAGAAACTACACCAATCCCATATCTATAGTCCAGGGGGTGGCGGCATACATCGAAGGCACAACTAATATCCGGGAGGCCATTTCCTATGTACCTATACACACACACATAACAAAAAAAATTAAAAAGTAAAAATGGAAAGAAATAAAAGTTTCAAAACATCAATAAATAAACCAAACATGTTTGGAAATATAAAAAATATAATGTAAGATTATGTAAATTGAAATGAAAAGGGGGAAATATACGCCCAACCAACAATAGGTCCTAATGTAACAGAAAATTGGAAAAGTAAGAGAGCTGAGAGAGCAAGAACCTAGATCCCAATAAAAATCCATCGTACGTGTTCCAAGTTTCCGGTAATCCTATACTCCAATGAATTCTTTATTGACCATTCCATTCTCTATAAAATGCTTGATATGTGTTGAGAAAATTACAATTTGGGGTGAGTATATACATATCCAGTTGAGTATCCCAAAAGGGGTGGAGGGGGATAAGTAAAAGATACAAGTGAAGAAGAAAACATAATATAGAACAATGTAAAGTAAAAGAGTACATCTCAATCCAACAAGATTATGAGAGTAAACTTGTCCAAACACATAGAGATTATAATGGGGAAAATATGAACTTCTCATCAGGTATTCACTTCATATAGTTGGAGAATAGTCTCCTCCAACCATTAGAAGCTAGAGACGAAAATAAAATTTCATAAACTGCATGTCATTGCCTCTTTTGGAGGAAGAGTAACCAAAACCTAAAGAGTGGACACTGAAGAAGAATATATATATATACACTCAGTTAAATAATACCAAATGAGAATGTAAGGGGATATCCATCATTAATCTAATCCCAATAAGATGATAAGACACCTTTTCTAATGGTAAGCCCTCAATAATGCCCATAAAATCATGTGTGATCCCTGAAAACATAAATCTACCATACCGAATCTCCAAAACATGAAAATTTACACTTTGTATGGCACTAACACACCCATAAAGTTTTAGGTAATGTTATAAAAACTTGTTTTTATGGGTAAAGAATCCATCTTCATTGTATTTCAAATGCTACATCTAACTGTGTATCTTCATTGTGCCGCATAGATAAGGGGATATAAATACAAGTTAAGGATACCATACCATAGTAAGATTGGAGTTCCTTACTCTTATAGTCACTGAGGAACTCCACTTCCCAACCAGATATGTGGTTTCTACTCGAGGATGTCATCTGAGAACGTCATAGTTGAGTCCTACTTTTCGGTAATCCTGACAAGTCATCAGGGAACTCCACATCCCTACCCTTCTAGAGGGTTAGAATTTGAAGATATAATCTGGGAATTCCCCATACCATCCTTCCATGAGGGTAATTCCATAACAATTACCTAGGAATTCCGCTGCCTATCCCACATCGATGATTTTCATAAAACATCGAGTAAGTCCACTTTCCAGTCCTAATGGATGGTACCTCAAAAATATCATATAGGAACACCACATCCATGTCCTAATATATTGAATGTGTGGTTCTATATTCAAGGAACTCCACTTCCTTCCTAACTCGTATTTTCTACCTGGGATTCTAGGGTGATTCTATATGATTACTACTTTCATCTGGTATTTACAAAGTGAATTTCAATCCTAGAACATTAAAATCAAGTCCCAATGGCCTATTCTGATGGATCCCTTATAGTATAAATGGAAATAAAATCAGAATTTTCTACTCACGAGAAAAATAAAAGTCCAAATAAATAATATAAAGACATTCAAAGTTCCCTCAGAATAGATCAAGTGGAACATAGTGTTTGAGGATGATTTGTGGTTACAATAATCATCCTGACAGTGTTCCCTGTTGGTATATGGATTTGTCCCTTATTTTATAACAGTATATTTAGTTTCCTAACTTAACGGTATAGGGTCCTTGTCATATGTTCATGTTTGTGTACTTGGATTTTGTGTATATGTACATTGGTACATGATGTGCACTTGGTCGTGTGACCCATCACATGGATTACTCACAAAAATATGTGGTACATAGATTTCCAAGTTAAATACATGTCATCACATCCATATGGTTTTCCAAAACCGTAGATATACTTCTGGAATGGTCTACAAACGGTGACTTGTTAGTTTTACGTATTGTGTAGTTGAAATTTCTTTCAGAATGTTTATATTTTTAGATCTAATCATTGCAAGGAGAATTTAGTCAATCTACATAAAATCGAACAATTATTTAATCAATAAACATATGAAATGGTAGTGAATCATTATTCTAGGAAACTTCTCACTAGAAATCAGCTATGTTCTTCAATAAGGGTTTCATTCTTCATTCTTTACACAATTATGGATTCATCATTTGATCGCATCATTTATGAACACTAGACAAGTAATCCCAAATAAATGTTGATTGTAGATCTAGGATTCTCTCCCAAAACCATCGTCCATTCATAATTCCATCACAAATCTAGATACCTAATAAATCTTGGGTCAACTGGAAACTATATAAATAGAAACCATGTGGATTAAATCAGTAGAAAATTTGAGTAATATGGAGGAAAATCACAAAGAAATTATTTTAGAACTTCATTAGAAATGTGTTCTAGGATTATAGTTTATAATGGTTCACTGGTTTATATAACAATTGATAAACCCTAATAAAATCTCGTACACGGGATCATGTCAAGGCCATACCTGGAACACATTATTAAAATAAATATTATTCACTCAAACAATTGATCCATGTTGTAAAAATTGTCAAATCCTATGCCAACCTCTTTTTTTGGATAGATCATTGGTGAAGAACATGATCTCACAATGATTGGGAGAATCTGTTACATTCTTCGTGCGTTGATGCACCTTGATCAAGAGGATTTATGTCATCGTTCATCTCAATTATATAATGAACGAAGTATAAAGAACACATGGAAAATACCTAGAATTATGTGCTAACCATAATGTAGTTTTATATGGAAATAAATTTATATAATTTCATGTTATGTAGAATTAATTAATTAAATTCACCTATTAATTTAATCAAATTAACATATACCCAAATGGAAAGTGGTGTAAACAACTAGTTCCAACTCATTTTATATTGCGCCTAGAATAAAAAACATAGTTTAGACCAAGATGTTGTCTAAGATGTCTAATCCAATATACTATTTAAGAGTTATCCTATTTTCATTAATTAACTACCTGAACGAATTATACAACATATTTTATATATTTTTATAATTTATTATCGGTACATCGGGCCTCAGAATTGTGAACCTTCTCAGCCCCTAACACTATAAATATATTTAAAAAATATCAATGTCATAAAGGGACATTACATGGTTTATACATCATTCAATACTTCATTAAATTTTCAGGAAATAAATATTGAAAAAATAAAGATATTGAGCCTGTAATTTTCTCTTCTGCTCCCGTGAACTCTATTGCACTTTTTTGTACTACCACAGCACACAAACCAATTGGATTTTCCATCCCTGCACGATCATCTAATATCGGTCTTCAATCGCCACTGGAAAAAGCACAATGGTATCTCCATCCTCTATGTACATCTTTCTCCAGTCGATTTTATGTGTATGATCTTGAACATATCTCCTCAGCTATGAGATTTTGAATTCCTCATGCACTCACTCATTCTCTTGGGGGAGGGTATGGCGGTAGGAATGCTTGTTAAACCTCTAGGATATCTCAAGTATCAGGATCATCCATGGCCATATATTTCATCCATGGGAAAACTCTACATTTCCCATCATATTGATCCCATCAGGAAAAAAACATTCTCCTTGATCAAAATACAAGGACCTACGATGGCGATCTATATTGGATTTCTATTGAATCTGGTCAGTCATCATTTTTTCATTGTAGTCCTATAGTATCTCCATTCCCAACTACACCAATGTTGGGCCAAAAATAGATGACATGCCAATCATGAACCATTATAAGCATGACCATTATTTTCTCTTATATAAGACTCATTAGGTTCCATGATGATAAAATAGAGATAGTTATTGTTGTATGAAATCTCTATCAAGGGAATATAATCTTCCCAGATCCATCCAGAGTCTAGCAAGGAGGCTCTAATCATATCCTCCAACACATGGATAGTGCACTTGATCATCACATCGGTCTAAGTGTGAATGATTATACTCATTCACATCATGTTCCCAAATTCCTCATGTAGGCCTCTCAAAAATCGTTATGTAAAACACATGTCATAGTTAGAGAAAATTTTTGTGGGAACCCCATGAATGTGGATGATATCCCAAACTTACAACTTCCTTAAATCACCAAATAAATCTAATACCTACTACTAAGGTAGTGAGTTGACTTGGTGAGTTGGTAAATTATCATATATATGGAATCATGGATATTAAATGTTCATGGAATACCTATGAATAATTATATTGATATTTCATCTCATTTCCACTTGTGTTTCTCAAGGGGCTACAAAAAACCTGCCAGAATTTGGTGCCCAACCATCAGATATTGATAGGTGATGCCCCATGAGAAAAACTCATATACTCTTCGTCGCTTTACAGACCCCCAAAATTTCTAATGAATATTTATATACATCATTCTCACATTGAGAAGTGCAACTATGTGAGAATAATGGATCTCTCTCAACACCTCTTCCCACATTGCGACTAGAACCACAATTCAACCATAGAACATGGTGTTCTGATTACCTCCATTAGAATATCAATATGGTGAGTCAACTAAAAATATCTAATCATGACTGGACTCACATAAAATGTCTCCCAGGTGGGAATATCTATAATTCTCTAGGAGATAATGAGTCAACACCATCGATTGATGAAAAGTCACACCCTCCTTCTCAATAAGTGTTACATGTATCGAATCTATTTTCTCTAAAACATCCAGCACTAAGGATCCTAGGACGTCCTGATATGGGAATATTCTATAACACTTTCATTTCATTGATTATAGGCTCTCTCGAAGTCGTAGTCCATTAGGAACTCTATCATGTATCAGTCTGAGGATCAGGTTTGTTTGACTGAAGACATACCTGAGACTCTAGTCGTCTGAGTAAACACCTATGCACTCCCCTGGATATTATTGTCTCCACATCCTAAGGGGGGATATTAATACTTATACCTATAGGTATTGATTCACATAAATATTATTATGAGGTCATAAATACCTCAAACTGTATGCAATGAATTCATGACATTGCATCAACATGCAACCCAGCTCATCTCATGTGGAATTGCAATACACTATGATATGAACACCTTCCTATGATTTTCTCAATATCAGATCACACGTCAACCTCTGTATCAACTACTAGAAGGCCCTAAGGAATTACATAGATGAGGTAAAATTCTTTCCCTTTTTGGTTAACTTGGTAAAATGATTTGTGATCATAAAAATGAATACCACAAACCTCATGTAGTACCTTGCCAAACCAAATATGGGATTCACCTCTAACATGTTCTTCGGTGGTTCCCAAGGAAGAACTGATTTTATCATTTATATATCCATGTATTATCAATGTTCATAAATTAAATTTCCTAGGAATTTATTCTCATGTATCCAAAACCGGCACTTCGAGAACATTTCTGTTAATTTGGTACCCACCAAAAAATTGGGAACCATTATAATATTATCCTCATAATCCTCTTCTATCATGATGTGGATGATTATGTCATCAATAAAGAAACAAACATGTCTATGTATGGGTAGACAATTAGGTTAATATATTTCATAAAGATATTTGGGTATTTTTTCACTCAAAATGGAATCACTAGGCACTCGTAATGTCCGTAGCGACATCAGAATGCAAACCATTTATATCAGCATTTTGAACTAGAAATTGGTGGTAGTCAGACCTGGGATCGATTTTGTATAATCATATATCACATTAAAACTAATCAAATAGTCTTTAAATCCTCGACATGGGCTACATTTTCTATACTATGGCCTAGTTCAAGTGATAATAATCAAAAAACATATGTAACCACCAGTCTTCATTTTTATTGAACAAGAAAATAGTC
This sequence comes from Viscum album, assembly GCA_963277665.1. Classification (NCBI taxonomy): domain Eukaryota; kingdom Viridiplantae; phylum Streptophyta; class Magnoliopsida; order Santalales; family Viscaceae; genus Viscum; species Viscum album. Next base: position 821,041,025 of record OY728151.1, read on the forward strand.
GCCCTAGGGATACACATTGTTTGATGAAACCATTCAGTAAAAATACCTCCAACTTAAACAATAACTCTGGGAGTTTGGTAAGTTTCATATAATATTCTCCACAAGATACCAAGATAGTCTCTTGGTGAAAATTGATGAAAAACACCAACTCTCACCTTGAGGTTGTCCCAGAATGACTTCTGGAATTACATCTATATAATAATCTAAAACTAAAGGAATTTAGATACCAAATGAGTATATTTTTCCAAGTATTACACTCAAAAAGGGATGGGTGATAGTTTTAAATCTTCTCCTTACAACGTCTACCTATACCATAATGTATTCTCTCTTGATATAAAAAGTGAATCACATCCCATCAGCAAGTAGGAATCTGACCTATTTGTTCTAGCTATTAATTTAGGATAACTCCATTGAAATAAAATCCATACCAAGGATGGAATAATATGTCTTTATCCTGATGAAAAACTTTCTCCATGTGAACCTCTCTCATCTACTTTTTAGATCATAATTCTCATAGATGAATGATATGGAAAATGTATTCTTTGTATAATCTGGAAAAAAAAAGATGTTATGTTATTATCACAACTAGTATATATGAATATCACACTATGTGTATTGAGATTAAATAATTTCTAGAACATTTTTCTATAAATACTAATTAAATATTATTATAAAAAAATTCATATATCGAATCATCTCGTTCCATATGAGATCATAGACATCCACAACCTGGAGTTTTCCATGGCCAGACAGATAGATCCCTGAGCCTGATGTGGGGGCCCTAGTAATGATGGTGGAATGATTTTATATCATTTTACTCTAACTTAATCTTATCCTACTCATATTCGAAGTTTTCCTCAATGGGGACCACCTGGAACCCACACGGGAGATCCTTGATCACAATGTTTTCTATATCGTGGAAGTCCATCAGCTACCTACCTCGGATGCCCAATACATCTTGTAAGGTTATCCCATTATATGTGACCATTCCATCAAAAAATAATTCTACTCCCCTCTTTAGTATTCTCGGGACTTCTATGCTATCTTAACCCCATAATAACATGTTCTTCAGCATTCTCATGGAAGGGTCTCGTATTCTGAGATCTATAACGCCTTACAGATGTTGTAGATGACTCACCTCTATTGTTCCCACTAATAGATCTAGATACCTGGAATTCTTATGGATGAAATCTCTAAATCACTAGTGCCCACTACAATACCAGGACATATGTGGGGATGAAAAATGTCTCTACTGTAGCTCATATCTCTCAATAGAGTCCGTTATCAAACATCCATGCTAAGAAGATTCCATCAAGGATGTTGTTGAGAGAGTATCATGTATGGTCTATAAACCTAGCCGTATAATCATCAATAGTCATCCCTCCCTACTGAATATCCAGAAAATCATGGTTCTGAAATAGACATAAGTTGGAGGGGTAGTACTCATCATGGAATAACTTCATAAGGTCGTCCTATGAGAGCATAGTCTCAATTGGAATCCGAGTAAGGATGCTACACCCTTGAACACCCAATCAATGGAATGGTTGGATTCCAAATCAACTATCTGATATATCAGGGTATGATTAATCATAAAGAAATAGACCAATGACTATATCCAATCCTCTACTAACTGAGTATCTATCTCACCACAGAACCTCTATGGTCCCTGATTCTAGATGTCATGAAGTGTGCTCATCCTAAACATTCCTTATCCTCATCTACATGGATGATATGATACTCAAATGGTTTTTTTCTATACCTTCCCAATGAGGTCAAGGAGATTATAAGATGGAACCTAAAATTAGGATACTACTTTCATAGTGTTAAGTTATGTACCAGAGCTAGTATCCGAGATAAATCTCATTATAGAGACATCTTGAATTTTATGATGGTTACCAAGAAAATATGATAAAATATATATATATATATATATATATAGAAATTAGGATATGACTTATGAAGCACAGTTATAGTCTTGACTCATTATGGTAAATATACCATTAATCCGTACAAAAAATTTCCCAAAATTCTGTGTGGATAAGAATGTAGTCACGGCCTTTATGAATGGGTATGTCAGCTTCCCACACTATCAATGGACTCAGTGGCCTGAGATCTACCTTGATGACAATTTGACATGATTTATATAATATAAAAAAACCATCTAAATGGGGAATGTCTAAACAACATAACTAAGAATTAACATGCTCTGATACCAATCAATCAGGACCTGACCCGAGACAAGGCATGAAGGCTATGCCTGTATGACGTCAAAAGGGAATTACACTAACTATCATTACTATAGGTTAATTCCAAAACCATCATTGGGAAATGCCACTACCCTGACCAGCTGGAGGGTATGCTCAGAAAATACATGAACACCATAGACATGTCTAATAGGATGAAAACTCCAAAATATCCTCAAGTAACAACACATCATATTCCTACTAGAGGGTAAGCCCAAAAATATCTTTCGGGAAATCGACTACCCAACCCTAGTGAAGGGTTACACCCAAGAATATTTGTTGATTATGTATGATTTCTGTCATCATCGAGTATTCCCTCAGTATGTTCCAATCCCGTAACATTCACATATTATCTTGAAATCCACTTCTGAGGGAACCATCAGGTTTTACATGAAAAACCCCATGGTAAGATACTCACGGGACAAGATTCAATACCCAAAAAAAGAGATATGTAAATTAGAATATTGATCAAAAGAGATCAAGTGGAACACGAAATGTGAGGTGACCCACACATCATGTGGACATGCTCCTCATACTAGAAATCATCCTGGTCGGCACATGACTGAACCCCACATTTTAGAACACAACTCGTAGGTTGACTATACACAGTTTTCTGACTAACCGGGACAGGGGTTGTGTCATATCGTCGTGTCCTTGTACTCATACCCTATGTTTGTGTACATAGGTACATGGAATGTGCCTAGATATATAAAATATCAAATGGATTACTCAAAAAAATGGAATTACATGGCGTGTTATGGGAAATAAACACCATTCCATCCTTATGGGTTTCCAAAACCCTAGAACGAACACTGTAATGTGATATTCACCATGTTTTCACAGTATTACAATTCATTTAATCCGGAATACATCAGTGGAAAATGTGAAGAATTTTATATATATGTATAATGCACAATGATTTTAACATTCTAATCCATGATTTCCTGGATTAAAATCATAAACATATCATCTGGTTAGATTAAAATTGATAAAAACATAAATAAATCTTCTACATGGGATCATGTGAAGGCTAAATAGGGAATAGATCATAGAATGGAAATTGATCCCCTCAAACATTTAAATCAATGCATAAAATAACCCAAGTTGAGTCTTAAATTTGATTTGGATAATTCATTAGTGAATTATCAACCCATGTGAAAATAGGTCGTGTTTTTCATGCATTTTTACACCTTGATCTAGAGGTTTGATGTCATTATTCATCTCAATTTACTAAAGGGAGAGGGAAGTATAACTCTTGGAAAAATCTCCTGATTATGAGCCATCCTGTGGTAGTTTTCTATGGAAATACATTTATTACTTTTCATTTAATATCAAATAAATTTAATAATGAAATAAATCTAATTAACACACCGCAAATGGGAAAGGAGTTTGATAGTCATACAATGACTCATTTTATGTCACGCCTAGGGTAAACAATACATTTCAGACACACCCGTGGCTAGAAATTTTCAATCTAATAATTCATTTAATGGTTATCCCATTTTAATTAATTAATAGGTTAAACACAATATAAAATATATATAATATTATTTTAAAATACATTTTGGGCACACAAGGCCTAAGATTCATACGTTGCCTCACCACCTAACTCTAGAAATTTATTTCCAAATATTTCAAATAATATCAAGGAAAAAACTAGCACTCTCCTGTTCTTCCAAAACTAAATCCTCTAGAATATGTGGAGATATTCTATAAATGGATTTGGGTAGATCATAGATGAACCAAATTTTTTTATGTGTACTGAAATGAAAATAAGTAGAGACCTTATATAATAGATTTTATGATAACTCTTGAATTCTTAAAAATATGAAATTAATATAAACTAATATTCCATTAAAATTGGATCAAAATAGATTTATTTCATAGATATAATGAGTATTGGTTAAAATCAACAATCCAATAAAAAAAGTTTAGGGATTTATTATTTTTTTAATCCTTATCATTGTGTTTCATCCATATTTTTTCTTTTTTAACTCTTAACATTTTATCATTAAATTTAAACTTTTAGGGTTAATATAATTTCAATGAAATGAAAAATAATAAATATAAGATTCATTGATCAAATTTTAGGAAATATAATAATTATTCAGATAAATTGTGGGTTTTCATAAATTATATATCATTATATAATTTTTTTCCTATTTTATAATTTAATTCGTGTTAATTTTTAAACTATTCATATGTTGAGTTTTTAAAAATATCATAAAATTATATTATATGTAACGACCCAACCCCAGTTACCCAGAGTCAGTTCATTATTATATAACATTGGCATGATCACAAGAAAGATCAAATCTCCAAAGACCGATTAGTTTAGTATCCTTGGAAACACTAGATATATTCATAAAGTTTTACATTACATCATGAAGTGAAAAACTACTACAACAACATATTGTCTCCATAATCCACACTATTATGCCCTCATAATATCCCTGTAGGTCATTCATAATTTACTTCTTCACATCCTGGGAAAAATAAAACATAGAAAAGGGGTGAGCTCAAATGCCCAGTAATGATAACAATATAGCGGAAACTTTCATAAATAAGAAGAAACATTTAAGGCAATGTATAACTAAAACAAAAGTCATTTAAACTTGAACTTTAACATTTTATGGAAAAAATAAAATGAAACAATTCCATTTAATTATTCACATGGATATTCTTCTAATCGAATAATCACATGCAATATCAATAACCACTTTTATAATGATGGAATTCATAATGCCAGATTATCATAACCACATAGCCAAGGCCTCGTGCCAAGACTAAAAATAAGATTTTGCCAAGGCCTTGTGCCAAGACACTAGTTTGTCTCATGAGACCTACCGATGCATCGAGAAGCTATAGCGGGCTCCACCCGTCATATATTAAGTCCAATGCATTCCCATATAAAGAGGGTTAAACACAACATAAACATTCGTATTAAAACTAGCATACGAAATGTCAATACTTTCACCATAAACCATGAATGGTATAAAAATAGCACATACACAGTCAAACATATCACAAAACCTTCAATACAACATAGAAGTTATGTATCATAATAAATCAACTTCAAATAAGCGTAAAATCCATCCAAGGATGTTGACATAGATGAAATCAAAACTCTTTTTAGAGAAATATCTCTTTCTATTTTCAAATCATTTAAGAGTCATATATTTTTAAAATAAAACATTTTATTTGATATTATCCTTATAATATTGTAAGGGAAGCTTCGAAGATTTTATAATGGTAGAAAATATCCGCACCCTCCGTATAAGTTAAACAAAACATTCTTACCTAAATTCTGTCGAAAAGGTAAAAAAACACCTTGTTTGGAAAACGACGGAATGATTCCTTTATTAAACTCTTATAAAAAGTCAAACAAGGGTATAAATGACTTTTACCCATATTCTTTTAAATAGTAAAAATGTTTTGAAATACATTTTTAAGAAACATGTATGTGGATGATAAAGAGATCCCAGTAGATTATTACGTATAAACAACCTCGGATAATGAAGAGATTGTGAAATAACCCTTACCTGGTACTTTTCCTGGGTTGGGGTAGGTTAACCTAATTTATAATAGTGAAATAATTGTAATTAAATTATACAAGAATAATATAAAATCATATGATATCATATATGATCTTTTAACATTGCTTTGTTAATAATATCTTAGTATTATCGTCGTTTCGGGTGTTAAATTACTCGTTTTCTTTTATATTTTTTGTTACATAAGCCATGTTTTATCATGGATAGGATGTATATTATTTATATAAAGATTGATATGAAGTCCTTAAACATTATTTTTAAATCATCATATGATAATTATACTTGAATGGATACGATGGAGAATGAATCTCATCGCGTTCGTGGAGACATTAGTCCGTACATAGGCACGAGCGACAATATCATTCTTTTGATATTAAAATAATATATAAATGGATGTTATATAATATATAAAGAATCATTACCATGTTATATTTATTATTTACATGAGTTACAAATAATTATTATACCCATCCAAATAATAATATATTGAATAACAATTACACCACGACGTGGAGACGGTAAGCCGTACGTACGCACGTATGGTGATATGTTATTAAAAGGGTGGATAGAATACTGAATATGGTTGTACCATATTTATAATAACATCCCATTATATATATGATACTGGATTTATTATTTTATAATGGTAATAACAAAGGATGAAGAAGTAGAAGAAGAAAGGAACTTGGAAAAGGGTGGTGAAATCATTACCTCTTCTTCAGGTTCTTCCTTTTAATTTGATCAAATGGGCTCCATAGGTTGGCTTTCGGATCAAACTAAGGCCTCTGGGTTGTATTTAGGGAAGTTGGGAGAGTATTTGGGCAGAGTTTGGCCTAACCAAAAGGCTTTGAGGGTGTGAATAAATGAGAAGGAGGAGTTCCCTTTTATAAGAGGGGTGAGGGGAACCTTTGGAAAAGCTAGAAATATTAATTTATAATAAATTCATATTCGGTTTCTAATGGCTCCAAAGTTTATTATTTAAATGCTAAGGTGGGGAGGGGTCGAAAACAACTCAACCAATAGAATTTAGACAGTTTTGGGTACTTACATTAACCATATCTTTAAGTATTAACTCTAAGTTAATTAGTTTCACTTTTACAATGTCTCATTGTATTTTTATATTATATGGTTAATAACATACTATATACATCCAAGAGACCCCCAAGTTGTCAATTAATGATAAACCTATCATTATATAAGTCCCTTGGCCGAACCTTATATTTTTATGAATTTAATATCAATTAATAATATAATATTGTTTTTAAAAACTCTTTTATGTCAATTTTGACACTATTCAATAGTTGATTTTTTTGAAACTCATAACAGAATGATTAATTCTATAAAAATTAACTAAATTAATACTAATATGTCATATTATCCTAGAAAATTATTTTAATTCATTAAAAGTATCAAATTATATTTATTTGGGTATTTATAATATCAATTATTTTAATTTTTCACTACTATGGTAATTACTACATCATCATTGTGTCATAAATAAATTAAATTATTTAATGTATAAAAATTATAAATAAAATATATTTATGTAGTAAATAGTTTTAGATTTCTAATAAATATTTATATTCGAAAATAAAACATATATAACCCTTTGTAAAAATTTAGTTTCTAAAAGATATATGATTATGTTATTTTTGTATTCATTTTAACTTAATTAAAATAAAGTGTCCCTATCACTTACAAGTGGAACCATGAGGTCCCAAAATCGACCAAAAGATGCCAATGGTCGAACATGTATCACCCAATAAGGTTAGGAAACGTTTTAGGGTAATTTTCTATTAGTATAATTTTATTTTTTTAACCCTTATTTACAGGATTTAACCTTAACCATGGTAAATAAAATATTTACCGCAGTAATTATTAAAAATGACTAAAAATAAAAGTTACCTATTTACACAATTTGAAAATCCTGATTCCAAATATGGAATCCATTTTTCTAAATTCAAAACACAGAAGTGGCAGAAATTAATTTAAAATTAATTCCCGTTGTTAAAAAAAAGCGTGTTTTTAAGAGATAATAACTATCAAAAGATTGACACTTGTTTATGTCTGGTTTAATTGTGAAATTATGTCCAATGACAAACATTATATTAAATGGTAGTAATATATTCTAAATATACTTTAATACCACTCAAAATCATAATTTATGAATATAAATTATTTCTATTAAAAAATTTGTTTTTAATTAAAATTTAGTAATTTTCACTATTCATCAAAATATTAAAGTTATCCGAAAGGTGCCAAAATTTCACCTAAGGCTAAATTAAATATTACAAATCCAAAAATAAAGTCCATTTTGAAATATAAAATATAAATAATTTCAAAAAGTAGGTATTACTATTCATAACGGCTAGTTTAATTAGTTATGGTGTGTTAGAACTCGGTATTGCGTACAACACACACTATCACATTATTCAAAGAGAAGCATACCGTAGAAGCTTAGGATGTTACATTATCCCCTCCTTCAAATAATTTTGTCCTTGAAATTCTAGAATATTATTGCTTGAAAAGACGCGGGTGGTTCTTCATCATAATTTCCTCGGGTTCCCAAGTTGCCTCTTCCATCTTATGGTTTCTCCAAAAAACTTTACCAGACGCGTCGTCCGGTTTCTCTGTACCTATTCTCTTGTATCAAGAATTCTGACGGGCTCTTCGCAATAAGACATATCGGGTTCCAGTTCTAATTCCTTGTAAGTGAGTACATGCGTTGGGTCAGGGATGTATTTCCTCAACAGAGATATGTGGAACACATCGTGAACTTTGGAGAGACATGGCAACATTGCCAATCGGTAAGATACAACCCCAATTCATTCTAGAATTTCGAAAGGGTTGATGTACCTAGGACTCAATTTACCTTTCTTACCAAAATGTATGACTCCCTTCCATGGAGATACCTTCAAAAAAAACATGATCACCGACTTGAAATTCCAAATCCTTCTTTCGATTATCGGCATAGCTCTTTTGCCTACTTTGAGATGCTTTGATGTGATTTTGGATTACCTTCACCTTTTACATTGTTTCCTCCACCAGTTTCGGATCTACAAGTTTTCTTTCACCAACTTCATCCCAACAGGTTGGTGTGCGACATCTCTTTCCGTATAACACTTCATATGGTGCCATCTGAATACTCAAATGGAAGCTATTGTTATAGGAAAATTCTACCGGAGGTAAATACTGATCCCACATATCCTGAAAGTCATGTGACCAGGATCTCAACATGTCTTATATGGTTTTAATAGTCCGTTCTGATTGTCCGTCTGTCTGAGGGTGGTAGGCAGTGCTCAAATGGAGTTCAGTATCCAGGGATTTCTGAAGACTCTTCCAGAATCTTGAAGTAAAATGCGGATCACGATCAGAAACAATCGATAGGGGTACTCCATGAAGTCTCACAACTTCATTAATATATAGTATTTCTAGACATTCCAGTGGTAGATCTTCTCTTATAGTAAGAAAATGTGCTAACTTGGTAAGACGATCAACAATAACCCATATTGCATCATTCCTTCTTTGATTCATCGGTAGCCCCATGAAAAATTCCATCATAATATTGTCCCATTTCCACTCCGGTAGGGGAAGAGGTTGCATGACTCATCCAGGGTGTTGCCTTCCAGCTTTAACTTGTTGACAAACCATACATCTTGACACAAAATCAGAAATCTCCCTCTTCATATTGTCCCACCAAAAATGTTCCTTCAAATCTCGGTACATTTTGGTGCTCCCAGGGTGTATAGAGAAATTGGAACTATGAGCATCATCCAGCAATTCCCTTTTTATATCAGGTATATCGGGAAACAAAGTCTCTTCCCAAATTTCAAAATTCCATCTTCATACACAAAGTCTCTCAATCTCCCATCATTCAAAGCTTTAATCTTCTTTTGAAATTTTTCATCATCGGTCTAAGAACTCTTAATTCTTTCTAGTAAATATGGTTTGACAACCTTTTTAAAAAGCATTGATGTTTCACCTTCCCTGGTTATTCCCATGTCCATCTTCACTAGATCCATGAAAATTGGATCCATTTCATTTCTTATATTGTTCAAACTCCATGCTCTTTTCTGCTCAAAGCATCTTCCTCCTTGTTTGCCTTCCCCGGGTGGTAGTGTCGTAACCATGAGTGCAGCAAGGCCCGTTGTCGGGCACCAGTTCCCATTCGAGTCCAACTCAATGTGGTGTTTTAGGGTTTTACCCCTAGGTACATTTGTGCCAGATCTGCCTCAACCTGCTCGTATCCAGACAGGGATGTATTTCTCAGAAAACTCAAAAAATCTCTACAATACCAAAATTCTAGGAAGTTCTTCTATACTAATCCTCAAAGTTTATCTTAGTTCTACGTGCTCTAATCAGAGTTTGTCTAAATCTAGATTCCAAGGTTTGAACTAAACTTCCTCTAATACTAACTGTAATGCCCCGACCCCAGTTACCCAGAGTCGGTGCATTATCACATAACATTGGCATGATCACAAGAAAGGTCAAATCTCGAAAGGCCGATTGCTTTAGTATCCTTGGAAACACTAGATATATTCATAAAGTTTTACATTACTTCATGAAGTAAATAAACTACTACAATAACATATTGTCTCCATAATCCACACTATTATCACCTCATAATATCCCTGCAGGTCATTCATAGTTTACTTCTTCACATCCTGGGAAAAATAAAACATAGAAAAGTGGTGAGCTCAAATGCCCAGTAATGATAACAATATAGCAGAAACATTCATAAATAAGAATAAACATTTAAGGCAATGTATAACTAAAACAAAAGCCTTTTAAACTTGAACTTCAACATTGTATGGAAAAAATAAAATAAAATAATGCCATTTACTTATTCACATGGATATTCTACTAATCGAATAATCACATGAAATATCAATAGCCACTTTCATAATGATGGAATGCATAATGTCAGACTATCATAACCACATAGCCAAGGCCTCGTGCCAAGACTACAAATAAGATTTTGCCAAGGCCTTGTGCGAAGACACTAGATTGTCTCATGAGAACTACCGATGCATCGAGGAGCTGTAGAGGGCTCCACCCGTCACATATTAAGTCCAATTCATTCCCATATGAAGAGGTTTAAACACAACATAAACATTTGTATTAAAACTAGCATACGAAATGTCAATAATTTCACCATAAACCATGAATGGTATAAAAATAGCACATCCATAGAAAAACATATCACAAAACCTTCAATACAACATAGAATTTATTTATCATAATAAATCAACTTCAAATAAGCATAAAATCCATCAAAGGATGTTGACATAGATGAAATCAAAACTCTTTTTAGAGAAATAAATATTTCTATTTTGAAATCATTTAAGAGTCATATATTTATAAAATAAAACATTTTCTTTGAAAATATCTTTATAAGCTTGTAAGAGAATATTCGACAATTTTATAACGGCGGAAAATAGCCGCACCCGCCGTAAAAGTTAAAAAAACATTCTTACCTTAATTCTGTCAAAAAGGTAAAAAACACCTTGTTTGGAAAACGGCGGAAAGATTCCTTTATAAAACTCTTATAAAAAGTCAAACAAGGGTATAAATGACTTTTACCCATATTCTTTTAAATATTAATAATTATTTGAAATACATTTTTAAGAAACATGGATGTGGATGATAAAGAGATCCCAGTAGTTTATTACATATAAACAACCTCGGATAATGAAGAGATTGTGAAATAACCCGTACCTTGTACTTTTCCTTGGTTGGGGTAGGTTACCCTCCTGTATAATAGTGAAATAATTTTTATTAAATTATAAAAGAATCATATACATTCATATGATATCATATATGATCTTTTAACATTGCTTTGTTAATAATATCTTAGTATTATCGTCGTTTCAGGGGTTAAATTACTCGTTTTCTTTTATATGTTTTGTTACATAAGCCATGTTTGTCATTGATAGGATATATATTATTCATATACAGAATGATATCAAGTCCTTAAACATTATTTTTAAATCATCAAATGATAATTATACTTGAATGGATACGATGGAGAATGAATCTCATCGCGTTCGTGGAGACGGTAGTCCGTACGTACGCACGAGCAACAATATCATTATGTTGATATTAAAATAATATATAAATGGATGGTATATCATATATAAATAATAATTAAAATGTTATATTTATTATTTACATGAGTTACACATCATTATTATACCCATCCAAATAATAATATATTGATTAACAATTACACCGCGATGTGGAGACGGTAAGCCGTACGTACGCACGTATGGTGACATGTTATTCAACGGGTGGATAGAATAATGAATATGGTTATACCATTTTATAATAACATCACAGTATATATATGTTACTGGAGTTATTATTTTAGAATGGTAATAACAAAGGAAGAAGAAGTGGAAGAAGAAAGGAACTTGGAAAAGGGTGGTGAAATCATTACCTCTTCTTCGGGTTTTTTCTTTTGGTTTGATCAAAAGGGTTCCTTAAATTGGAATTTTGATCAAACTAAGGCTTCTAGGTTGTATTGAGGGAAGTTGTGAGAGTATTTGGGTAGAGTTTGGCCGAACCAAAAGGCTTTGAAGGTGTGAAGAAATGAGAAGGAGGAGTGCCCTTTTATAAGAGGGGTGAGGGGAACCTTTGGAAAAGCTAGAAATATTAGTTTATAATAAATTTAAATTCGGTTTCTAACGGCTCAAAAGTTGATTATTTAAATTATAAGGTGGGTATGGGTCGAAAACAACTCAACCAATATAATTTAGACTGGTTTGGGTACTTATATTAACCTTATATTTAAGTATTAACTCTATGTTAATTACTTTCACTTTTACAATGTCTCTTTGTATTTTTATATTATATGGCTAATAAACTTACTATATACATCCAAGAGACCCCCAAGTGGTCCATTAATGGTAAACCTATCATTATATAAGTCTCTTGTCCGAAACCTAGATTTTTAGTAATTTAATATCAATTAATAATATAATATTTGTTTTAAAAACTCTTTTATGTCAATTTTGACACTATTCAATAGTTGATTTTGGTGAAACTCATAAGAGAATGATTACTTCTAAATAAGTTAATTAAATCAATTGAAATATTTCATATTATCCTATAAAATTATTGTAATTCATTAAAAGTCTCAAATTATATTTATTTGGGTATTTATAATATCAATTATTTTAATTTTTCACTATTATGGTAATTACTGCATCATCATTGTGTCATAAATAAATTAAATTATATAATGTATAAAAATTATAAATAAAATATAATTATGTAGTAAATCGTTTTATCTTTCTAATAAATATTTATAGTCGAAAATGAAACATATATAACCCTATGTACAAATTGTGTTTCTAAAAGATATATGCTTATGTTATTTTTGTAATAATTTTAACTTAATTAAAATAATGTGTCCCTATAACTTACAAGTGGCACCATGGGGTCCCAAAATCGACCCAATGATGCCCATGGTCGAACATGTATCAACCAATAAGGTTAGGAAACGTTTTAGGGTAATTGTTTATTATTATAATATTATTTATTTAACCCTTATTTACCGGATTTACCCTTAACGATGGTAAATAAAATATTTACCGCAGTAATTATTCAAAATGTATAAAAATAAAAGTTACATATTTATACAATTTGAAAATCCTGATTCCAATTATGGAATCCATTTTTCTAAATTCAAAACACAGAAGTGGCAGAAATTAATTTAAAATTAATTCCCGTTGTTAAAACAAAAAGCGTGTTTTTAAGAGATAATAACTATCAAAAGATTGACACTTGTTTATGTCCGGTTTAATTGTAAAATTATGTGCAATGACCAAAATTATATTAAATGGTAGTAATATATTCTAAATATACTTTAAAACCACTCAAATTCATATTTTATCTATATAAATTATTTCGATTAAAAAATTTGTTTTTAATTTAAATTTAGTAATTTTCACTATTCATCAAAATATTAAATTTATCCGAAAAGTGCCAAAATTTCACCTTAGGCTAAATTAGATATTCCAAATCCAAATATGAAGTCCATTTTGAAATATAAAATATATAAAATTTCAAAAAGTAGGTATTACTATTCATAACGGCTAGTTTGATTAGTTATGGTGTGTTAAAACTCGGTATTGCGTACAACACATGCTATCACATTATTCAAAGAGAAGCGTACTGTAGAAGCTTGGGGTGTTACATTATCACCTCCTTAAAATAATTTTGTCCTTGAAATTCTAGAATATTATTGCCTGAAAAGAAGCGGGTGGTTCTTCATCATAAGTTCCTCGGGTTCCCACGTTGCCTCTTCCATCTTATGGTTTCTCCACAAAATTTTTACTAGACGCGTCGTCCGGTTTCTCAGTACTTGTTCTCTCGTATCAAGAATCCTTATGGGCTCTTCGCAATAATAAAGATCGGGTTTCAGTTCTAATTCCTCGTAAGTGAGTACATGCGTTGGGTCAGGCATGTATTTCCTCAACAGAGATATGTGGAACACATCGTGAACTTTGGAGAGACATGGTAGCATTGCCAATCGGTAAGATACAACCCCAATTCGTTCTAGAATTTCGAATGGTCCGATGTACCTGGGACTCAATTTACCTTTATTACCAAAACGTATGACTCCCTTCCATGGAGATACCTTCAAGAAAAGATGATCATCGACTTGAAATTCCAAATCCTTCTTTCGATTATCGGCAGAGCTCTTCTGCCTACTTTGAGCTGCTTTGTTGTGATTTTGGATTACCTTCACATTTTCCATCGTTTCTTCCACCAGTTCCAGACCTAAAAGTTTTCTTTCACCAACGTCATCCCAACAGGTTGGTGTGCGACATCTCTTTTCGTATAACGCTTCATATGGTGCCATCTGAATACTCGAATGGAAGCTATTTTTATAGGAAAATTCTACCAGAGGTAAATATTGATCCCACATACCCTGAAAGTCAAGTGACCAGGATATCAACATGTCTTATATTGTTTTAATAGTCCGTTCTGATTGTCCGTCTGTCTGAGGGTGGTAGGCAGTGCTCAAATGGAGTTCAGTATCCAGGGATTTCTGAAGACTCTTCCAGAATCTTGAAGTAAAATGGGGATCATGATCAGAAACAATCGATAAGAGTACTCCATGAACTCTCACAACTTCATTAATATATAGTATTTCTAGAATTTCCAGTGGTAGATCTTCTCTTATAGCATTAAAATGTGCTAACTTGGTAAAATGATCACCAATAACCCATATTGCATCATTCCTTCTTCGATTCATTGGTAGCCCCATGAAAAAGTCCATTATAATATTGACCCATTTCCACTCCGATATGGGAAGAGGTTGCATGACTCCTCTAGGGTGTTGCCTTCCATCTTTAACTTGTTGACAAACCATACATATTGAAACAAAATCAGTAATCTACCTCTTCATATTTTCCCACAAAAAATGTTCCTTCAAATCTCTATACATTTTGGTGCTCCCAGGGTGTATAGAGAAATTGGAACTATGAGCATCATCCAGCAATTCCCTTTTCAGATCAGGTATATCGGGAACACAAAGTCTCTTCCCGAATTTCAAAATTCCATCTTTATACACAAAGTCTCTCAATCTCCCATCATTCACAGGTTTAATCTTCTTTTGAAATTCTTCATCATCGATCTGAGAACTCTTAATCCTTTCTAGTAAATATGGTTTGACAACCTTTTGAAAAATCATTGATGTTTCACCTTCCCTGGTTATTCCCATGTCCATCTTCACTAGATCCATGAAAATTGGATCCCTTTCAATTCTCATATTGTTCAAAACTCCATGGTCTTTTCTGATCAAAGCATCTTCCAGCTTGTTTGCCTTCCTCGGGTGGTAGTGTCGTAACCATGAGTGCAGCAAGGCCCGTTGTCGTGCACCAGTTCCCGTTCGAGTCCAGCTCAAAGTGGTGTTTTCGGGATTTACCCCTAGGTACATTTGTGCCAGATCCGCCTCTACCTGCTCGTATGCAGACATGAATGTATTGATCGGAAAACTCACAAAATCTCTACAATACCAAAATTCTAGGAAGTTCTTCTATAATAATCCTCAAAGTTTATCTTAGGTCTACGTGCTCTAATCAGAGTTTGTCTAAATCTAGCTTCCAAGGTTTGAACTAAACTTCCTCTGATACCAACTGTAACGCCCCGACCCCAGTTACCCAGAGTCGGTGCATTATCACATAACATTGGCATGATCACAGTAAAGATCAAATCTCGAAAGACCGATTGGTTTAGTATCCTTGAAAACACTAGATATATTCATAATGTTTTACATTACATCATGAAGTGAAAAACTACTACAATAACATATTGTCACCATAATCCACACTATGATCACCTCATAATATCCTTGAAGGTCATTCATAATTTACGTCTTCACATCCTGGGAAAAATAAAAAATATAAAAGGGGTGAGCTCAAATGACCAGTAATGATAACAATATAGTGGAAACATTCATAAATAATAATAAACATTTAAGGTAATGTATAACTAAAATAAAAGCCTTTTAAACATGAACTTCAACATTGTATGGCAAAAATAAAATGAAATAATTCCATTTACATATTCACATGGATATTCTACTAATAGAATAATCACATGAAATATCAATAACCACTTTCATTATGATGGAATGCATAATGCCAGACTATCACAACCACATAGCCAAGGCCTCGTGCCAAGACTACAAATAATATTTTTCCAAGGCCTTGTGCGAAGACACTAGTTTGTCTCATGAGAACTACCGATGCATCGAGGAGCTATAGCGGGGATCCACTCGTCACATATTAAGTCCAATGCATTCCCATATGAAGAGGTTTAAACACAACATAATCATTCGTATTAAAACTAGCATACGAAATGTCAATACTTTCACCATAAACCATGAATGGTATAAAAATAGCACATCCATATTAAAACATATCAAAAAACCTTCAATACAACATAGAAGTTTTTATCATAATAAATCAACGTCAAATAAGCATTAAATCCATCAAAGGATGTTGACATAGATGAAATCAAAACTCTTTTTAGAGAAATATCTCTTTCTATTTTGAAATCATTTAAGAGTCATATATTTATAAAATAAAACATTTTATTTGAAAATATCCTTATAAACTTGTGAGGTAATCTTCGACGATTTTATAACGGTGGAAAATAGCCACACCCGCCGTATAAGTTAAAAAAATCATTCTTACCTTAATTCTGTCAAAAAGGTAAAAAACACCTTGTTTGGAAAATGATGGAAAGATTCCTTTATAAAACACTTATAAAAAGTCAAACAAGGGTATAAATGAATTTTAACCATATTCATTTAAATAGTAAAAATGATTTGAAATACATTTTTAAGAAACATGGATGTGGCTGATAAAGAGATCCCAGTAGATTATTACATATAAACAACCTCGGATAATGAAGAGATTGTGAAATAACACTTACCTTGTACTTTTCTTTGGTTGTGGTAGGTTACCCTCCTGTATAATAGTGAAATAATTTTTATTAAATTATATAATAATCATATACATTCATATGATATCATATATGATCTTTTGACATTGCTTTGTTAATAATATCTTAGTATTATCGTCGTTTCGGGTGTTAACTTATTCGTTTTATTTTATATGTTTTGTTAAATAAGCCATGTTTGTCATTTATAGGTTATATAATATTCATATACAGAATGACATCAAGTCCTTAAACATTATTTTTAAATCATCAAATGATAATTATACTTGAATGGATACGATGCAGAATGAATCTCATCGCGTTCGTGGAGACGGTAGTCCGTACGTACGCACGAGCAACAATATCATTCTTTTGATATTAAAATAATATATAAATGGATGGTATATCATATATACATAATCATTAACATTTTATATTTATTATTTACATGAGTTACACATCATTATTATACCCATCCAAATAATAATATATTGATTAACAATTACACCACGACGTGGAGACGGCAAGCCGTACGTACGCACGTATGGTGACATGTTATTCAAAGGGTGGATAGAATACTGAATATGGTTGTACCATATTTATAATAACATCACAGTATATATATGATACTGGAGTTATTATTTTAGAATGGTAATAACAAAGGAAGAATAAGTGGAAGAAGAAAGGAACATGGAAAAGGTTGGTGAAATCATTACCTCTTCTTCGGGTTCTTTCTTTTGATTTGATCAAAAGGGTTCCATAGGTTGGCATTATGATAAAACTAAGGCCTCTAGGATGTATTGAAGGAAGTTGTGAGAGTATTTGGGTAGATTTTCACCGAACCAAAAGACTTTGAAGGTGTGAAGAAATGAGAAGGAGGAGTGCCCTTTTATAAGAGGGGTGAGGGGCACCTTTGGAAAAGCTAGAAATATTAATTTATAATAAATTCAAATTCGGTTTCTAATGGCTCAAAAGTTGATTATTTAAATTGTAAGGTGGGTATGGGTCGAAAAACACTCAACCAATATAATTTAGACAGGTTTGAGTACTTATATTAACCTTATCTTTAAGTATTAAGTCTAAGTTAATTAGTTTCACTTTTACAATGTCTCTTTGTATTTTTATATTATATGGTTAATAAACTTACAATATACATCCAAGAGACCCCCAAGTGGTCCATTAATGATACACCTATCATTATATAAGTCCCTTGGCCGAAACATATATTTTTAAAAATTTAATATCAATTAATAATATAATATTTGTTTTAAAAACTCTTTTATGTCAATTTTGACACTATTCAATAGTTGATTTTGGTGAAACTCATAACAGAATGATTACTTCGATATATGTTAATTAAAACAATCCAAATAGTTCATATTATCCTATAAAATTATTTTAATTCATTAAAAGTCTCAAATTATATTTATTTTGGTATTTATAATATCAATTATTTTAATTTTTCACTATTATGGTAATTACTACATCATAATTGTGTCATAAATAAATTAAATTATTTAATGTATAAAAATTATAAAGAAAATATCATTATTTAGGAAATATTTTTATCCTTCTAATGAATATTTATAGTCTAAAATCCCACATATAAAACCCTATGTAAAAATTTATTTTCTAGAAGATATATGCTTATGTCATTTTTGTATTCATTTTAACTTAATTAAAATAAAGTGTCCCTATCACTTACAAGTGGCACCATGGGGTCCCAAAATCGACCCAAAGATGCCCATGGTCGAACATGTATCAACCAATAAGGTTAGGACACGTTTTAGGGTAATTGTTTATTATTATAATATTATTTTTTAACCCTTATTTACCGGATTTACCCTTAACCATGGTAAATAAAATATTTACCGCAGTCATTATTCAAAATGTCTAAAAATAAAAGTTACCTATTTACGCAATTTGAACATCCTGATTCCAAATATGGTATCCATTTTTATAAATTCAAAACATATAAGTGGAAGAAATGAATTTAAAATTAATTTCCATTGTTAAAACAAAAAGCGTGTTTTTAAGAGATAATAACTATCAAAAGACTGACACTTGTTTATGTCCGGTTTAATTGTAAAATTATGTCCAATGACCAACATTATATTAAATCGTAGAAATATATTATTAAAAAACATTAAAACCACTAAAATTAATAATTTATAAATATAAATTATTTCGATTAAAAAAGTTGTTTTTAATTAAAATTTAGTAATTTTCACTATTCATCAAAAATATTAAAGTTATCTGAAAACTACCAAAATTTAACCTTAGGCTAAATTCGATATTCCGAATCCAAAAATGAAGTCCATTTTGAAATATAAAATATATATAATTTCAAAAACTATGTATTACTATTCATAACGGCTAGTTTGATTAGTTATGGTGTGTTAGAACTCGATGTTGCGCACAACACACGCTAACACATTATTCAAAGAGAAGCGTACCGTAGAAGCCTAGGGTGTTACATTATATTAGATGAATCTATTTTTACACTTCACTAACATGTCAAAAGTATCCATAGAATTCGTGGATGATGTTAATTATTTCATATTTTATTAATATTAATATTTTAATATTAGTTATTCTATATATCCCTTCATTAAACCATTACTACATCATAAATGTGAAATCCTTTAATTTATTATTTCTTTACTAAAAATTAAAAAAAATTATAGTGATAAAGCTACATATTTAATATTTTGAATAAATATTTATAGTTGAATTTATATAATGTTTTACCTAATATTAATAATATTTCACTTATTTAAAACAATGTTATTACAAAATTGACATTTATTTGATTAAAATACTATAAATGACTTAATGATATCCAAGTGGCAATAATAGATCACTAATTCTGCCAAATGTATGATTTTTGTATAAAATAAATCATCCAATGAAATTTTGAAAATTGACTTGGTAATTATATAATATATTGTCATATTATTTTTACCGATTATTACCCAATTAATCATTACTCGTGGTAATAAAATTAATTTCTGAAGTTAATATTCAAATATATTCCAAAAATTAAAGGAACATATTTATTAGTTTTTTAACATCTGATTCCAGAAATGAAATATATTCTTCATTATTAAAAAATAAAAAAGTGATTAAAATTATTTTAAAAAGTATCTTGCGAAAAATTGATAAAACGAGTTTTTCAAGTAAAACATTAAAAGGATCAAATGGTTTTGTTTTATGCAATTTCAATGTGAAATTGATTACAATGACATAATTTGATTAAGTGATACAAACATGATATAATTAAATTTTATAATAATTCAAATATATAATTTATCTATATAAATAAATTTTAGGAAAAATTTGTTTTGATTAAAATGTAGTATTTTTTAACATTTCATCAAAAAATGAATCATATCAAGAAAAATAAAAAAAACTAATGAAATGTATTTTTTTTGTTAATAATAATTAATATTAGATGTATATATAATAAAATATTACATATATTTTTTTTATGAAACTAGTTTTAATATAGTATCTATATCAATAGGTTGAAAAAATATCTTGACTTAAAATTACTTCTTTTATGTATAAAACTACATATATTCTAGTATAATTCCTAGAAAAAAATAAGAAATTAATGTTAAAAATTATATATATATATATATCATTATTAGAATCATATTATGTGATTTTTTTAATTATTGGAATAAAACATACTTTTTCAAATTTATATTACTTTTCATAAAAACATTTAAATTAATTTGACAAAGAGGTTTTCATTAATTTTTTTGATAATATTTAAATTAAATCATTATATTAAAAAATTTAAACAATATTTTAATTATTAAATTAATAAAATTCATTCAATTCGTTTAACGACTATGTTATAATGTTAGAATTTAAATAACAGTATTTGGTTGTTCATTTGAGCTAGCTGTGTTGTATCACGAACGTTATCCAACATTATGCCTCATTTTCAAAAAATAGAAATGTTATAGATTATGTTTTCATCAATAGATTAGATACTATTTAAAATGTAAAGTATGTTATTTTTAAAAATTAAAATAAAAAATAACCTTTATTTTAGGATTTATAATTTCAATATTATCTAAGATAGTTTTTTTTATGTTTTTTAAATACAATTTACTAATTATTGAAAAGTTAAAATAGTGTATTTTTAATAAAAATAAATTTTATGAATTTATTATAATAAAAAACATATAGAAATTTATTATACATTTTAATTAAAAAAATTGGTAAAATTTATTAATTAAATTTATATTCTATACATGGAAAAATATTAATAATTATTATATATTGTGTGATTTTTTTACTCTAATTTAATAACATATTTCTATATTTTAGATTAGTTACACATTTTTATTTGAAATTTTGTTATGTGAAGAGAATTAAAATTTTGTTTTTTCCCAAAACTCAAATTTATTATGTTAATTTTAAAAAATATTAAAAAATTTCCTACCCATAATTTTTATTCCAAAATAAATTATTTCTTATATTATGTTTTTAATTTTATTTTTTGTTATTTTTAATATAAATTTTTTTAAAAATAAAGATTTTATTTTTTAAAATAATTTTTATATTTTAAATTGCAATTTTATAATTAATATAGTTGTGAATATTTTTATATTTCTATTAATATTAATTAGTGATGTTTAAAATATTAGTTAATATAATAAAAGTAATTTTTTTTTTAAAAAATAACTAAGTTAAAATGAAAAAAACAAGATAAAAACATGTCTTGTACTATATCAACTATATTTGGATCAACCAACCCTCATTCAACCCATTATTTTAAACTTTTGGAGTTGTTGATCTTTAAATATTTACAACCAATTATTCATATGTAATGGGTAGTCTATAAATTTTCATTCTCTTCACATTTGAATAGGGACCACTTCCAATACTTCTTGCTACAATACTAAAAATACTATTAATTTATTATTCTGGAAAATATCATATTTTTGGGGGTTATATGGGTACCCTCAAAAAAATAGCACAAATCCTCAATCACACAATGGATAAATTGATAAATTCAAATAAATATACTATTATTCTGAAAAATCTATCAAAACCATGTTTAAACTATAACAATATTAAGAATAGTTTTTGAGAAAGAGAGAAGATATGTCATGATATCTTGTTCCCTTTGAAGATGAAGGACATTGAAGTTCAAAATTAATCTTCTTGATTGAGAGTTAACTCATATATTTCTAGAATATGACTCTTTTACTAATTAATGGATGATAATGGATAACCCCATTATTTTCATAGGTGATAAGATTCACTTCCACCAAGTAATCAACTATACAGAACTTGTCAGGATCAACATCTAGGAAAATGTATTTATGTTGTAAATCAATCCATTTCCTACGTGATTTATCATGTCCATGAGTACATATCTTATCATACAATCTATAAAAATCCACCATATTCAGTTTGGGGGTGTTATTATCTATAGAGAATTCCTTGATATAATCTCTATAAAATGAAATGTTAGAAGAATTTTATTTACCGGAGATATTTTGGGAAAATAAATTATATCCTTATTATATATTTATAGGTTTCTTTATTTATGGTTTTTAGTATACTGATATTCTAGTATGGTTGTACTTATCATTCCTAAATGAGAGATTTAACGACACAAATATCCATTTATAGAAGGGCGAGTACGTTACTTTTATGTCTTGTGGCTTTTGTCCTTGGAAAAGATGAATAATATTTCAATGCATGTGTCCTCATCACTATCTTGGTAATGAAATCTATGGCCACAAATAATTTATTTTCATCACAAGAAGTGGAATGAATAATATTATCCCCCTATGTCACATCCATTCATTTAGAAGATCATGTTTGAGTATGATTTTCCTTTATAGAATCATTTTCTTCCATATAACCACTATTTTATCTATTCCCTTCATATTTTCCCCCTGTTTGTTCCTCCTCTTATATGAAATCTTCTCACCATTATGAAATGAATCAATCTTGTTCTATTCTTAAATGTTATATGCCTTATTCTAAATTAACAAACCAAATTATCCATTAATGGTCTCTATTTCACCCATATCCTTATATTTTATATTCTTCCATTCATCATAATCATATTATAGGGTATGAATTTCATAACATGACATGATTTTTATCCCATTTACCATATTATTATAACTCCACTAAGAACTACTAATTGGAAAATGAAATGTTCACTCATCAAAAGAATATAATGTGTCGGGACCTAAATAATATTCCGTAAGTGAAAGAAATCCAGTAATTTATTCCTCTTCATCACCCAATAGCAAGGAAGATGATACTGTAATTGTAGAAGACCTAGTGGTTGGGAGATACAAAATATGTAACATCATGCCCCTACCCATTATCATGATAAGGTAAATAAACATTACTTGACCATAAGTGACATCCCCAAGATTCAAATTAATGTTAATAAATTATAAGACATTAAATTAAATTGTTGGATTATATTCAATGTAAGAAATAAAAAAACTAAAACTAAAAAATACATAACTAAATAAACACTATGATTCTTAATAATAATTTAAAATAAATCAATGAAATAAAATTGTTATATAAGTCAAACTATAACCCAGTACCATATTGGAAACCTAAAACATCAATGTTTATGGTGGAAAACAAAACAAAAAAACCAATAGACTCCAAAAAAACACACAAAATATCCCAACATGATCCTTGTTCTAACTCCACAAAAATATCCTATGTATCATTATTCCCCAATAAAGAAGTGTTAAACATTACAATTTCCTAGGTCTCAATAAACTATATCTACAAAATCCAAAAAATTGAATTTTAAGGGTGAGTAATGAGACTTTTGATGATTTACTCTAATTACATACGTACTCAATCCACTAGTATGGAACAAGTTAGATCATTTATATAAAATATTTTATTTTAAATTAATATTTTAAATATTTCAAACAAATTATCACAAAGGAAATGAATCAATACATAACCATTATTCTCAGATAAACCATTTTTGGTGGAATAAAACCAAACATGTATTTATAACAATTCCATGAATTTAATTTTCATTACTAATTACATATCACAGATCCACACTCACCCACACACATTCTTGTTATTACAATAATAGTTGAACTTCACGTCCATAACTAGAACCCATTAATGGTTGTACATCAAGACCAACATCCATAAATTATAAAATCTCTTAACCATTTATTCTATATCACATTCCAATAAATCCATTGAAACCCCAATTCAATAAATTCAGTAATACCTCTCATTTTATTAAAAAATATAACAACAACCCATTTCAATAATACCATCCTTTTACTAAAAACCATTTTTTATAAAAAAACATTTTTAGTAAAACCAAAATATTATTCATAATCACTTTAACTGCATGAAAACAAAATGATATTTTTAACATTATCATTGTAAAATTATGTAACCAAATTCACCTTTTTCAAACACAAAAAAAAATTAAAAAATACAACAAACCATCACCATAGAAGGTTTCCAAAAATCATTGTACAATTTTTTTTAATTCATTTCACAAAAAACAAATAATTTGAAATCAGGCTTCTTAGTTATAGTAAAAGGAGTCGAGAGTGATTTCACATACCTAAGGAATATGTAGTATAGACAAATAAAATTTCTAAACACCCGCAAAAAATGGTTGAATCTCACAAAAAATGCCTAAGATTTCTTCTTATAGAATCATCAAGAAATCATAGATACATATATGAAATAAAAATTTATACTTATCACAATATGAATTATATATGAGAAACAGAGAGAGAGAAGTATGTCTATGGAATGCCAAGAAAATATACTATAAAACTACTGAATGTGATAGTCAGGCTTCAACATACCATGAAATTCCAACGCAATGATTCTCAATTATAGGATAAGGTTTTCCTAGCATATATAGGGATAAATCCCATGTTAGGGTTTGTTATGGAAAACATTAGGGGTAAAAACACATAGCCAACCTAGATCCACTTTTGGGGATCTTGTTTGTAAAATTTTCACGGTTATTCACATGGTTAGGAAAACTGTGAGCTAATCATGAGAAATCCATTTCGTTAATGAGGATCCTTGCATTTTTTTCACACAACTTTAGAATACCATGACCCAACCATGAAAAATCTCAATTTCACACTTCACGGGGTTTTTCTTAGGCTTCCACACAATTTGGAAAAACCATGCACCTGCCTATGTGCCTTCACCTTAGCTGACTATAATTTTTCACGGTCTCGTATAGGTTTTTAATTGTTAACACTAACCATGCATCCACCATTCACCTTTTAAAAATACCCAAAAACATTCCCAATTTTTTCCTACCCCCCACCGAACATCAACAAATCAATTTATTTACACAAAATACATAAATGAAGGGTTCCTTACATCTAACCAGGATTACAAAATTCTATCCACTATTAAAATTTGTTTCCAAAATATGAGAGAAAAAAACAATTTCCTCGAAAGAATTTGGGCCATTGTATGGCCATATATTTTACTAATTCTCATATCTCTTCCTAAATCTGATAATGTTTACACAAAACCTGTACTAGACAGAGTATTTTCTCCTACAAGACATCCTCTTTCCTATCCAAATGGTGTATAAGAACATGTAACCCCATAGAATACGAGACTATGTCAACATGATCCTATAAAATCATAGGTTTATGATTTTTCTCATTCTTTTTCAATTGAGATATAGTAAACCCATTATGCACTACACTGAAGTGTTTTGGAAAATCCTTCCAAAATACCTCCTCCTAAAACCATTCAAGTATGTCACAAAGGACAAGGTATCCAGAATTTAACTTTCACCATTTCCCGAAATAAATATTCTAAATCTTTGGAGAGATTCTAAATAACACATGATTAAACGCCTCAAATGAAAATGCCCACTGATGATGATCTATATATAGTTTATGATGAAATTGATCCATCTCCATTCACATCCCATTAGAATGAATCTTCTATGTTTTCTCTTGTAAAAGGAGTGACCCAACTATTATAGTCTCTCTTTTTTCCTCCATATAATGTGGAAAAAACAAATTTTCCCATATAGTGCTTCAAATGGATCCATATATAGCAAGGAAAAAAAGCATTTATTATACAAGAACTCCAATAATGGTATGTTCTCCTCTTATGAGTCATTAATGTCCATTATAAAACACTGAAGCATTCTTTCCAACATTTTTATTTTCTTTTTTGTTTAACCTTTTATATTAGGATGATACGACATACTCATTGGAAAACGAGCCCCAAGGGCTTGATGTAAGGATCCTTATAATTGAAAATCAAACATTGGATCCGTATATCACTCCATTGAAACTAGTACTCCATGCCTCTTTACCACTTCTCAGATATAGATTTTTTATATTCCCTCTGCAATATAATATTCACATGTAGTGATGGAATGGGATGACTTTATGAGACAATCCACTATCACCCATATAGAATTATGTTTCCAAACCATTATTGGGTGACCTGGTACAAAATCCATTTCAAACTGTTACCATATCCAATCATGAATAAGTAATGATGGTAACATACCTACTAGAGCTGATGGTCTACAATAAATTTTTAATTGCTGAGGGATCTAGATAAAAACTCATCCACCATCCTTTTCATACAAATCCCCTAGAACTGTTCTTTCTACACCTTGTATGTCTTTGGTATTCTAGTATTAACATCCCATATTTTGTGGTGTTAATCATGAAGAAGTCGTTCATGACAATCCATGGGTACTACCATCAGATCTCAAAACCAAAAAATAAACTCTCATCTAGCTTCCATCAATCAATGGTATCTCCACTATTGGGTTTTGACATCATATCCATGAATTCTAAATCAGAGCTATGTTCCTCTTTAACCATTATTTCTAAATCAGTAACCAATTAAACTAGCATGAAAACAATAACATCACCTATGTTTTCAAATTAAATGTTTATGTACACTATCATTTTCATCAACATCCACTCATCTAAATCCTTTTTTTCAACTAATTATATAAATTTTAGATTATCATATCTTCCATAATATTGCCATTAATTGGTGTTTACACCATGTTAAAGTAATAAATTTGGAGATAATCCATCATACTAATTTTTCCCAGGTTCAAACCCCACTATCAGAAAATATTTTTGAATATATTATAATAAATGAACATAGAAAATTTCTCACCCAATAGATTATGAAAACATGTCTTCATCTCATGGACAATGAAATCCCACTCTAAATAATATTTTGGGTATCTCTTATCAAGAACCAAAAACTACAGTGAACCATAAAAAAACATGATCTCCCTACATGGTAACATATTCCAACCCAGATTTTGAAGAATCACAATACAACACATACCCTTGTCTAGATTCTGGTTGTATCAACATATGTGCTAATGTAAGGTGATCATTGATCTCATTAAATGACTTTTGACATTCCATATTCTATGGGAATGGAACATCAAAACTTTTCAAAATGGTCAGAGGTTAATCGATTCATGAGAAGCCACAAATAATGTTTCATTAATAACTAGATATACCCTGTAAACAATTTATCTCAAAGAAATTATTTGGTGGTTTTTAAGAGGTAAGTGACTCTATCTTTTTAGGATCAAAATTTACACCTCTTTCAGAAATTACAATTCCAACAAAATGTACCACCTATATAAAAAATCAACACATTGAAAATTTTTAATACGACTATTGGCCTCTTGAAATTCCCAACACTATTTCCATGTATTGTTTGTGATGAGCCCTTGTCCATGAATTCATTAATATTTCATCTAAAAACACCTCCACAAATGAACCCTGATATTTTAAAATACCCAATTAATCAAATCCATAAATAATACTATTGCATTAATTTTATTAAGAGGAATTACTACATATTCATAATGACCATATCTTCTTTAGAAATTTGTATTTAGAAGATCATCCTTATAACCCCACAATTGGTGATATCCTAATTGCAATTTAATCATAGGGAACCACTAATATCCCTTTAATATATTTTATCAATCATCAATTCATGGATGTAGATACGTATTTTATATCATTATAGGGTTATGGTTATGATAATCCATACACATCCTTAGTGACTCTTCTTTCTTTTTAACGAACAAGATAAATGTTGCACACGTTGATGTGCTCACTAGAAAGAACCGTTTTCTTTCTAGCTCTTCTAACTGAAAATTCAATTCACATTATTCATTTGGTTCCATATATAAATATTGAAGATAAATAGGATTGGTCCCAAGGATATGATAAATGTATACTTAACTTCTATCATGGGTGGAATCAGAGAGACATTTTTGGGAAAATCATCTTGAAACTAATCAACTACTTATAGAAAAATTTTATTCTCATTCTCTTCCTCAGATGAAATTGTCAATGGTTACCACTAGTATGTGATGATTCTTGATTCTAGTTCCAACAACATTATTTCATGAGTCATTATATTTTATTCTCCTAAAATTTATTCTCAACCACATCATCAATCGTAAAACTAAACCTTCAATTATAACAGTAGGTGTGATCCGTGAACATCAATAGACAATTCATACACATGATTATATCATAAATGCCTATCTAGATCTTAGTTTACTCCCATATCCACTCATCTCCATCAAAATTAATCAAAAAATCTCTACACATAATGGATATACATTCTCATTGACCTATAAAGGTTTGTAGTTTTATTATAGAATGCATCAAATTGACATTTAAAATGGTCAAATCAATAGAATGAGAAGAAATAAAATAACGTAATGCACCCATATCAACTAGTTCATTCAAAATTCTAGTATTGAAAATAATTTTACATATCACTATTGATGGTCTTTACTGATCATCCACAATCATTTTCAGAGCTCTGTATAATTTCATATTGACTACACTTTTTTTATTATTACCTTGTTAATACTGTCCTTGTTATGGGGTCATGGTATACATAGAATTTCCCTAGAGTGATCTTAAATGATTAAAAGAGTTATTATACTTCAATTGAATCATCGAACCACATGACATATGTGACACATGTGATGTGTCATGAACATCTGACATTGGATAACTATGAAAATAACATTGAAGATTTACTATATTGTTTCAATTGTGGGATATTGTTGGTGGTGTCGTAAAATTTATTTTAGAGTAATTCAATGAACCAAACCTAAAAAATATACTCATACACATGGGTCTTAGAGGAAGGTAAATTGATATGATGGTATGATTTTGATATATTCTATGTATTTTAGAATATTTTTACCTCTTCCTATTCCTATTTGTGTTAGAGTTCATGCCTCTTATCATGAAGACAACCATAAATCTTCAACGTAGATTTCCAATACTAAGAGATGTCATAAATAGTATATTTGGATACATTCCTAACTCAATAGTTTAAAAACCATGAATGATGTATTTAAATAATAATTGTTTCACATGTGGATTTGGCTCAACCACATTAGCAGTGACCTCTTTCAGATTTTTCATACGACACCTACCATGATCCATTCTCTAGAAACAAAACATACACAATAAGTCTCAAACACTATCAAGTGAAGTCTAAAAATTTCAAATTATACCACAACAAAACTATTTGTACAATGATTTAGAAAATCCATCATTTTCTACGTTCAAGCATCATTGAAAATTTTCAACATTCTTTTGAAAATAAAACATTTTTCAAAATACTAAAACCATGTTATTTTTCAGAATAAATAATTTGAAGACATATTTTGAAAATAAAAAAACAAAAATTTATCTCTAAATAATAAATCATTACTGAAAATGAGATATACACTCATTTTTGGAAGAAATTTCTAAAAGGAAGGCCTTGCACATCTCATTGTATATGCCCATGAAAATGGGACTCTTAATCATGTAATTGCGTCCAAAAATCTTATGTATACAACTCTATATTAACATTATATTCAACATAAAAAGGCTAGCTAAATATTTTTACTCTCATAATTACATGTACTGAAAATACTACCCATTTATATCAACCAAACATAAGAAATAGACCAGAACTAAATTCAAATCAAGAATCAAATGAAATGATGAACACTTTTTTGTCAAGGAACGAACAAGATGATATCATTTGTTTTACAATGATAACCGCAAGAACTAATATTGTGACCACTTATAACATCACACCCCTCCTCAATGGCTGGAGAAACTAGAATGACCTAACTTTTCCTTATGTGACATCCCCAAGATTTGAAATGATTACTCTAAAAGCAATGGGATCCAATATAATTGGGGTTTATTTTACCATTTGAAGTAAAACCAATAAAACCAAACAATCCATAACCACATTCACTACATGAATCAAAAAAAATGTTAACTAGCCCAAAAGAAATATCATTTTTATAAAAACAAAACTATAACTCGATACCACAATAGAAGAATACAGTATAAAAGTACACAATGGAAAAAATAACCACAAAAGAGATCCAAATACACACTCCAAATATCCCAACATACCACATTCTCCAACTACACCAAACATTCCCAATTATCACTATTCATGACTGGAGATTTGTGATACCTTTCATTTTCCTATGTTATGATAAATGATACCTACAAAATAACCAATGTGAAAAAGGTTGGTTGAGAACAGAAAATAAGTTAGATTTCCCCAAATTAATTATTCTACTCACACCACTAAGATAGAAAATGTTAGAAAAATTATAAAAAAGGTTATATAAAAAATTATCTCAAATAGTTCAAAAAAATTAGTGCATATTCAAACAATTCCATATCCAATAAGTGTTCTCAAAAACATATATTTTCAATGAAAACATCCAAATATATAATTATAACAATTTCATAAATTTATTTGGTATTTTTAGTTTCATATCAGATATCCACACTCACCCACACACACCCCCACACAAGTTTGGTTGAACCATTATGGTTTTACTTCATGTCCACAACATGTACCCTTTAATGGGGGTAATTGCCAACAAATATAAGTCAATTATATACATGAATATCCATTTAATCAACATCACTAGCTCATACAACCATTTTAACAAAAATTATATCAATTTAGTAAAACCACCCTTTTATTGAATACCATAACAATATCCCATTTCAATAAAAACAAGATTTTATTGAAACCAATTTTTCAAAGAAACACTAATAATATATACAACCACTTATTGAAAACCATTTTACATGCATTGAAATTTAATCAAAATTTTAAAATTATAAATTTAAAATAATGTTACCAAATTCACCTTTATCAAACACACACAAACATAAAAATAACATAACAATCACAAAATAAGGTTTCCAAAAATCATTGTAATAGAATTTGAAAATCCATTTCACCAAAAAAATAATAATATGAAATCAATATTTCATGTTATAGTAGGAGGAGTCAAGATAGAATCCTCAAATCTATGGAATTTATTATGCAAACAAAAATTATAAAATCAATATTTCATGTTATACCCATATATTAATTAGATCTATGAAATTGAAGGAGATAGAGAGGAGATGATTTAAGGGAAACTAAGATAAACTACCATGAATGATTACTTACCATGAGATTCAAGCACTAATGAACCGAGAAAGACCTCTAAATTGATTCAATTTTTATAAATAAGGGATCCATAGAATTGGATAGGATGATATCCTAAGTTAGTGTTAGTTTGGGGAAAAAAGATGGGTCAATAGGAAATTCTGAACTAGATCCACTTTTTGTGGATCTCGTTATTAAACTGTGCATGATTAGTCAGAGGATAGAAAGACCATGTGATAACCATGAACCCACCACTACCACAAGGAGTATCTTGGAACAGTTAAAAAAATATGCACTAGCGGTGAAAAATATATATGTACCACTTCCCATGGTATCTACTAGGATACCACATGGGTTGGGAAAATAGTGCACCAAAACATGCACCTGCCCCATAGACTATAACTAATTATGAATGATTTACTGTAAGATTATAATGTTTTCCACTAACCATGACGTAACCGTGTACCATTAGAATCTCCCTAATAACATTCCTTATGTTCTCCAAAACCTCGCAAATCTCACCCAAACACTTTATATAAACAAAATATAAAAAAAGGTTAAATGTATGATATAAAGGGTTCTATAAATACCTATCAATTAGGTTCTAACAACTTAACTTGATAATAAGAGTTTATACCTATCATAAAATCTATGATGTTTGTTATTTGATTAATTACATTTGTGGAGATAGTAGACCAACCTCTTGTAGGAAGAAAACTGTCAAAAAATGATTCAACATGTACCAAAAGTGTTTATTAGAATAACATTTCATCATCAATACATATATAATAAATTAAAGGATTAGATATATCAAAATCTACATAGATACATGGAGTGATGGTATGATAACAAACTTCTATCCTTTTGATAAATCACAAGAATTGACTTTTTAAATTTCCAATCATAACCAGAATACCATGATTTTGAAAAGGTTGATGTAAAATTGGAATAATATCTTAAATTAATTTGGTCTAAGGGTTATGACTCATTTGGAAATATTTGTAGGATTATTAAAGAAAAAATGGAAGATGCCAACCATTCTCTTACTGTTGGACCAAGTGAGAGTGAGCTCAATTTCATTTTCAAACCTAATCAAAGAATTATATATGTTGAGAAATCCAAACACAATTTGAGATTTCATACCCCAACTAGATTTGATGAATATGTAAAAATAATATATTGACGGTCATAATTTGTCGAGGCAAGCAACGTGAGAAATGCAATAAATGTCAAATGCTTCCATGAATCCCATCACGGTTGAAGGAAATATAAAGACTCCATTTGGGAACCCGAGAACCTTTGTGCATTGGGAGATTCACATAAAAATTGAAGCGAGTCAAGAAGGGTTTGATGAGAAGGAACCCATTGAAAATGATAAGGCTTCATGGTCAAGGAGCGTACCTCCTCCCATAGTGGGGGAAGGGCCAATATTTCATCCATCGTTGTAAGGATAGCATTCTAGAAAATTAAAGGGAACCCTGAATCCACATTCCCAATGAATATTAAAATACACACACACCTTATAAATTCATACAAAACCAATATAATATTAGTTCTAATAGAATCATATGTCATGTATATATTCATGTTTTTTTATTCCTCTATATATAATGTTATTTCCATTAAAAGTCCCATGTTCTCAATGTAATAAATTCTTAATAAATTATATTTTTTTCTAAAAAAACCCCATGAAATATTGTATACACACAAAATTAAAATTTAATTATAATTATTAATATAATTTATTGTTTTTATTATA